>VDFB02193867.1:298801969-299509244 GCA_007258455.2 Sequoia sempervirens
GGGGAGACACGATAGGTGTCTCACCAACATGCGATTCTACAGGAGAGCTTTTGACCGCCCGAAGAGTCTACGTGGAGTGAGCTCGACCAATCTAAAGGAGCCAAATATGAACCTTTGAGAATTCGACTGTTTGACTCCCCCTGTGAATAAGATCAACAGAGTAAGCATGACGTGGATCAGCCATTAGCTCACGAACATTCAAAGCAACTCGACTGAGGAGGTTCAAGAGGAAACAGAGACAGAGGAATTAATGTAGCAAAAGATTTGAAGGCTTCCCCTGAAGGCAATCTTTCACACCGACATGAACAGCAGGGACACAATGGAAAACAACATTAACTCCATAAAAGATCTTAGGATAGATTTTTCTGAGACCGATATTTTTGTAAGCCCTAAGGGGCCGATACTCTCTGTATATAAGGAATTTTTTTCCTTTTTGTAAGTAGTTCCGATGTATGCTCTTCTGAAGTCTGTGACCCTTTTGCAGTCCTGTCTCAGACTAGCAGGATTCTATAACTCAATTTGGAACATAATATACAAAATCTACCTTGGTTACCATTGATGGCCTATCATTCTACCTTCTAATTCTTGTCACGTATAGTGCATTCTTTTTAAGTGATTCATTGAGCTACTTAGTGAAATATTCTCTTTCCTTATAGCTTTTGTTTCATGTCATGCCTTTCTTTGCAGAAGTAGTATCATGTAGGTTACAAATTGTGTTTAATTAATCCTGCACATGAGCTTCTAGTTTGTGAAAATCTACCTTTCCTTCTTGAAGGCATGTGCATGTCAAACCTATTTGAATGTGTGATCTACAGGATCTTGTTGTGCAGTCTCATGGATGTCACCAGTATTCAAGTGTAGCTCGAGTATCTCATTGTTCTTGTCATTTCGGTGCATCACCTTAGATTTTAATTTTCATTTTTATGCATTATCTCTCTCCTTTTTCCTTCAGAAAGATTAGTAGTTTTAGGTGACACCAAAGGAAGCCGCCCTTCTCTAGAGGTTCATTTCAACTTCAAGTGACCCATAGCCTTGAAATGATCCCATGTTTCACTAGAGAGCTTAGTTCTTACAACTTCACATAGGGTGCATTTCTAGGTGACAACAGTTTTTGGCACGCCCGGTGGGACTGTCGAGCAGACAGTTTGAGAATTTTCATATCTATTATAGGGTTTTGATATGCAACCAGTAAGATTTAGGCCTTTCTGAGGTTAACATCAGCATATCATGGCGACTTCGTGTACCAGTGCATCATTGAGAAATTCAACATACTGAGGGATTTGGTGTCTACCTCAGTATCTTCCAGCCTTTTGAGGCAGAGTGAACAACACATGGTGACTCCGAGCTCAGATCTTCTGGTTTCACAGGCACAAGTGTTGGTATGTTTCAAAATAATCTGTTAATTCTGAGTTCTCAGCTCTTGGATTGAAAAGATGTCAAATATTCATGAAGATGCTCACTATTGCCCTCCATATCATGAGTATGTTGCTCCTACACATCCATACCAGAACATTTTGGACCTGCTCCAACAGATTGACCATATCTTGTGGGATTTGAATCAAGGTCTTCACAATATGGAGATTAACGATATCAATAAGGTGCTTGCATACCTATCTAAGATGTTGGTTGATATCAAGGTGCAACAAGGTACAATTATGCGGCAATAAGAGATGGCTGAACAAGTCTATTTTTATGATCTAGAAAGAGTGGCAAAGAGAGTCCAGTTTGAGGAATGCCTTGAATAGGAAGTATATGCTAAGGAAGAACAAATGAAGCTACTCTCTGCTTAGGTGTGGAATACTCAAGCTTACTCTGATTATCAGCACCAACTGGTGGAGGAGTTTCAAAAGAGGTAGCTTGAAGGGATTTCCAAGGAGAAGAGAGTTGTCACAGAGGAAGAGCAGCCTAGTGACCAAGTTGGTTCATTCACAACGAAAGGGACTAGAACTCCAAATCTGTTGCATCTAGCTATGGAGGAATATCGAAAGCAACAGCAACAAATGATTGAATAGCAAGAAGACATTGGAGAGTTGTTGATCGATGACAGTTAGCAAAACAACAATAGCACCTGTGCAGATGATGTTGAAACAAATTCATTGCTAAACCCCTTAGATTTCGATTCATTTGAAAAAAATTCTGATGCTGTTTATAAGATGGTTGAAAGCAGAATGCAGGAGTTACCAGTCAAACAGCTACACTTGCAGACAGAGGATGCCCAAATTTCTCTAGAAAAGGAGCCACACGAAGAAGAACAATCGACTTCTTTATTTGATCAACTACCTAGTTATGTTGGGCAAGCGGAAGAGAGCATGCAGGTTCCTAATTTACCAGTTGATTTGGAATGACCAGAGAATATTGCTGACTTGTTCGATGAACTTCCTCAATTTGTTAATAAAGATGAAGATCTCACATGCATGATAGCATCTATGCCTGGTATGGAGCAACTAAATGATAAAAATCATCTAGATTTAATGCTAAATTATGAGTTAGATGATATCATAGAATTTTTTTGTTCCAACATAAATGATGAACAAGTATCATATGAAAGGGAAGCATGTGATCAGCCCATTCAAGTTGGTGAGACTAGTGAAGAAGTTGTTGAAGATAATACCTTGCAGCCTGTGAACTTATTTGATGAGTTTCCCCACCTTGTTGAAGAGGAGGTGTATTCTTTCATGGACAAAGAGCATAAGGAGCCACAGTTTGAAGATTTGTTTTCAGTTATCCAGCAGGGATATCAGCTCCTTAGTCAAGAGGATCAGACTGTAGCAGCCAATGAACAACCTGCACATTACCTCCAATCGGTATCTTTTCAAGGAAAAGATGAAGTCTTTAGAGATCAACGAGAGGCCAACAAGGAAAGTTCAAGTTTTACCCTTACCAGAGGCTGTCCAATCAGGTACCTAGCTCAGGTGGAGCCCAAAACAACACCAAGCACCAATCTTGTACCTACACATGAAGGTACAGCAAAAGAAGATATCCAAGATGCACTGGCAGTCAATCAGGAGAATGTTCAGTTCACTTATCCTACTTTGGTTGACAATACATATCATCTGTCTAGAGAGGTAAGTGAACTTGTTACACTCTTTCATGAGGCAATGCATTTCTTTTTTCAACATTTTTCAGTATACCATCTCTATTCAACTGCCATTAAGCTTGAAGGCCATTGTACTTTGAAGAGAAAAGGCAACTATTTTAACCATCCTGTGAATGGTTTTGTTTAACTAGTTTTCTTACTGGTTAGTTTAGGGTAGAATTGGTTTAGTTATAGATTTTATTCCCTAAGTGTTGTTTCAACATAGTTAGTATTTTCCATTCAACAGTTTTTCCTGTTTTCAATAAGTTTTCAAGTGAACTGTTTCTCGAGTAGCAATGTGCTTTAGTCATGTGCAAGGCTGCTTCAAGTCTATTCCTAAGTTTTTCCCAATGACTCCATGCCCAATGGATAGGCCTAGGCTATTGGTCTTCATGTTTAGCAGGTAAACATCCAGCAAAGGTCGCCAGAAATGTTACCTAATTATCACCCTCAGGCTCAATTAGGCAAAACATCTATGTTGCAGATGTCCCTAAGGGGCTAGATGGGATGTCTCCATTAAGGGTTACTTCATGCATCTGATGACATTTCACAGGGAATTCAGTTGGGAGGCCTACTCTGTTGGAAGCATGCCTCAATATTCTACGCTCAGCCTCCATTAGAGTCAGGTTGGCATGACATCTTCACTGTCTGGCCGACTGGCTGCTTAATACATTCCGTTTTGAACAGGTCGCTGTGACCTGGTTTCTGTCCTGCTGAACGAAGCTGCAGAACCTATCGCTATAACATTGAGGGTTCGGTATGACCTCTTATTGTGTGTATTTTTTTGGCCGATAGGCCATTCAATCAGGAGCTTCGGGATAACTTATGGTGCTCGGTGAGTGGTCCCAGCGAATAGTCATAGTCTTGCCGACAGGAAAGGGAGCTTGTCGGAAAACAAATCTTTCGCCGTAACAAGGCATTCAGAGAGACATCTTGGCGAACGAAGGTGGTCTCAGCGACAAAAATAGGAATCGGTATGACCAGTGGATTTTTCCATGATGTCTTCCCAACCGGTGAAAGTCACAGCGAATGACAGGGAGATCTCGGTGAAAGCAGAGGGAGCTCGGCAAAAGGTCTTTCTGATAGTGATTGTCTTGGTGACCATAGAGGCAATATTGGTATGACATGAACCTCGCTATAAAGTCTTCCCAGCTCCCAGGTGTCTCGCCGAAAAAAGTGTAGAGCTCAGTAAAGCAGGGAAGTCGGCATGATGTCTCAACGAAGAATTTGTGTCTTTCCAATGGTCTCGAGGCGATATCTATATGACTCTTCAGGCTCGATAGGAGTTCTCGGCGATAGTTCCAAGCTATACCAATTAGTTGCAGGAGGATTTAATCGCATCGGGGAGACACGATAGGTGTCTCAATGACATGCGATTCTACAGGAGAGATTTTGACCGCCTGAAGAGTCTACGTGGAGTGAGCTCGACCAATCTGAAGGAGCCAAATATGAACCTTTGACAATTCGACTGTTTGACTCCCCCTGTGAATAAGATCAACAAAGTAAGCACGACGTGATTGGCCATGAGCTCACTAACATTCAAAGCAGCCTTCCAACTGAGGGAGGTTCGAGAGGACATGGAGACAGAGAACACATAAAAGATTCAAGGTTTCCCAAGGCAATCTTCAGCACCGACATGAATGTAGGGACACAATGGCAGTATAGCATTAACTCCATAAAGACTAGGATAGATTTTTCTGAGACCGATATTTTTGTAAGCCCTATAATGAGCACTCTCAGATATAAGGCATTTTGCCTTTGTAAGCAGCCTGGAGCTGTATGCTCCAAGTCCAGGACCCTTTGTGTAGTCCCTCTCTGACGAAGGTGTTTATGTAAATTTGGAACATAATATACAAAATCTACCTTGTTACTTCATTGATGGGTCTGGCCATTCTGCCTTCCTCTCCTCCTCGACTTTGCTGCTATAGTGCATTCTTTTAAGTGATTCATTGAGCTACTTAGTGAAATTTTCTCTTTCCTAATAGCTTTTGTTTCATGTCATTCCTTTCTTTGTAGAAGTAGTATCATATAGGTTACAAACTGTGTTTACTTAATCTTGCACATGATCTTCTAGTTAGTGAAAGTCTACCTTTCCTTCTTAAAGGCATGTGCATGTCAAACCTGTTTGAATGTGTGATCTACAGGATCTTGTTGTGCTGTCTCATGGCTGTCACCAGTATTCAAGTGTAGCTCGAGTATCTCATTGTTCTTGTCATTTTGGTGCATCACCTTAGAGTTTAATTTTCATTTTTATGCATTATCTCTCTCCCTTTTCCTTCAAAGAATTAGTAGTTTTAGGTGACACCAAAGGAAGTCGGGCTCTCTCCTGAGGTTCACTTCTAACTTCGTGTGACCCACAACCTTTGAAATGATCCGCTGCTCTACTAGAGATTAGTTCGCTGAACTTCTCGTGATAGGGTGCATTTCCTAGGTGATGTGTCCTATCCTTCCACTGATTTTCTGCACCATCGAACAAACACCACTAAAGGATAATTCTAAGGTTGTCAAGCAAGGACAACCAAAAAGGGAAAACATAAACTCAAAAGTAAAAACAACTAGGTCAAGGTAATGGGATCATATGTATCCAAAGTGCCCAGTGTATGAACCTAGGCTCTAATACCAAGTGTAAGGCCCTGCCATGAAACCCCAAAGGACAACACATCTAACTAACAATTATGACACAATTAATTTTTTTTAAAGTGAATCAACATATAGATCATACTATCGAATAACATAGAATGTAAACTACGCGTACATATGCTCTAACTATGTCCTTTAGGGTATCATGATTGCATTGCATGCTTAAATTCCTAACATGTTCTAATTCAAAATCTAAGGTTAATCAACCCACAAAAGTTAATTATAAATCCATTGCATTAAGTAAATCAACTTCATATGCCTACATCATATTAAATAAATAACCATCAATGATCAAAAGTTAAACCCAAGGAGTATATACATCATTTTTATTACATAAAGGTGCATCATTTCATGATTACATAATTACATCAATACTTCCCAACAGAACAGGAAGGATACATCAGATACATGATAAGATACAACTAAAATGACTACATTACATAACATCAACACTATCTCAAGTCTGGAATCTTTGCAAAGGTTTAACATTGATGCTCATGATCATCAACTAGGAACCCAATGGAGTGCATAGCATGTTCCACCTAACCATTTCAAACCCTAAGGTCCACCACCCATGCTAGGAGATGACAATAAGGACCCACTATATAAGCAATCAATCAAACAAGGGCTAACATGACTCCAACATACAAGTACAACAAAACATCACGTAATAGTGACACCACTTCCAAAGGCACGTAACAACAAGGAGGACACAAGACTAGGGAATGCTAGATTGCATGAGGGGGGAGTGTCATCACATAGCTTGCTATGGGTTACCCTGGCAAACCTTCCTAGGCTACCAACCCCCATCCTAGGTTACCCTGGAAACCTCTACCGATCCCCGACACCCATACAAACTCATGTGGGATCAACATACATTTCTAGAGGACAAGGTAGTTGATCTTTCCATTGTAGGCCTTCCCACTCATCCCAAGCCTAAATGAGCACTTGAGCCATGAATGAGGCTTCAATTATCATGATTAATGTGAACTACCCAACCCCCTAAGTCATTTTAAGTTATCACTAGATTAAAGAAACTCTCAATGAGTTACCCTGGCCACCACTTTGGGTGTTGGATTCCATTGAAAGCCACTCCCCCTACAAGCAACTAGAGACCCAACACATCCAACAAGGTAAATACATCTTGCACACCAAAACAAAGCCACAAGAATCGCATTTCCATAGCATGGCATGAACCATCTCACTCACAATTCCCAACCATAATAACAACTAAGCAGTGCAAGGCTAAATACCCTCATGAACACATCCAAGTATAAAATCAACCACCATCAAAATGACATAATCATGAACCAATACTCAAACTATTTTCCCAAAGCCTTAGAAGACTTCCTTAACCATTAGACACAAGATGCTCCCTCCATAAAACAATAACCAAATCAAATCAATACAAAAATCAACCACAATAACCAAAATCTTCTCAATTTCACTAAATCAACGCCTCATTCCAACAAGCAAACAAATAAACATTACAACCATGAATGACTCCATATATAAACATCCCTTCCACATTTTGCATATCCCATTTCACTTACCAAGACACAATATCTGCTGCATTCAAAGCATTATTTCTACCCCCTTAACAATCACTCTACTTAGCCGCACAACTCGCTTAATCAGATCATTGAAACAACAATGGCTTGGTTAATAGTATCATTTATCATCAAGACTCTCAAATCATAAGATACATATCACAAGGGTAAATAAAATATTTTCATTGGTACACCCTATGGGACCTCCCAATAACCACATAAACAAAGGATGCTATAGACATTAAGGTTAAACCAATACTCCAATAATGATAAGATTTCAACACACATAGTTAATAGAAATACTCTATAGAAAGTAATGTCATTAAATGTACCAAAATTCGGTAAACAAACATGATTCCCAAATTACCATTCAACTGATGTGATAAGAAGTCTACATTTCTATACTCTCCTAGAACCATGAAATGGCCCTTTAAAACATATTTATTAATTAACAAGACTCCTAAATAACCATTTGAAACTATGTGATCTATAATTTTAACTCAAATCAATTTAATACCCTAGCTATATCATTTAATCTATGTTCAAACACACACTCTTCCACAATTCAAATTACTCATTAACTTAACTATAATACAATTATAATAATTACATTGAGGAATCACAAAGCAAAGGATAATCTAGAATTTCCTCATATAAACACATCTTTCATTTAATTAAATATAAATATATCAATTCTTTCTTATTTAAATTTTTTCCCATTTAGTCATATGGAGAACCAATTGAATTCTCATAGGAAGAACTAAATACTTTTTCTAACACCTAAATATATACGCAATTATGCATATACATATATCCATATATACATACATATATATATATATAAATATATACCCCAAATATCAGTATATATATACATACATATATTAATTTATGTGTATATATAATAGATGTAAAACTATTTTCTATCTAATTAAATCATATAACAACAAAGTGAACACCATTTCATATCAATTACAAATGTAATTATGCATATATATATATTAAAATTGAAAGCAACTTATTGTTCAATATAACAAAACATAATAAGGAAATATATATATATGTGTGTGTGTGTGTGTATTTACGAATTTAAATGCCAAAATCATTATTCATCGATTAACCAAATCTTTTATCAGATGTAAATCATATTTCATATATTGAATACTAAGCCTAAGAGGTAACCTATTGAATGATTTGAAACCATATTGAATATCATCCTAATGACTCAAGCATAAATCGCATGCCATTAAGGGGCCATCGGATGAAATTTGAAGCAGCCAGTTTTGAAACACAACAACCATCATAAGGAAATGAAATACAAAATGGCCATGGAGACAAGATCAAAATACCAAACATAAATATATTCATCAAAATAAAATTCCCTAATAGCAAATGTCAAACCCATAATGAAATCATAAAAGATAAAATAGTAGATCATAATGTAGAATTGCCAACTAACCTAAAGCGCAACACAAGGTATCAAATTGTAAGAATAAAATAAAAAATCAACAAATAGCATATGAAACTGCAGACCATGGTATCGAAATCCAACCTAAAGCGTAATCTTATGAATAAATCACCATATAGAAAAATACTTGATGTCCTTGGAATGATTACACAATGCAAAAGTGAAGCGCAACAAGAAGAGGTGTTCGGTATGTAGGACAGGAGAACATGAAGGGCTCACTTCTCAGTCCAACGATTCCTACAAAGTGCACAAAACTTGGATTTATTTAACAGAACTTAAAAAACTTTCAAGAAAATGAAAATTTATTGAAATCAAAAAAGAAATATCATATGCCCAAACAAAAATATAAAAATTGAATGGCAAGAATGAGATTGCAGCTCATATAGGTAAATCACCTATCATGGATGACATGATCTTTCATTGCATTAGCACCCAAAGGATTCGACATATGTCCAGCATAATAAGGTCAATATATAGTTCCAAATAATCTTCATCACCAAAGCATTCCAAGTAAAATTAATACAGGTTCAATAGTAATCGGTTGGGAAAATAACAAAAACTTGACAATGGCAACAAGACATCAAACATAGTTTATATTGAATAGAATCATGTAGAGAGGTATCGAATTATACCTACAAAGAATATCAAATATTTGAACAATGTATTATGAAAATATTAGCCTCCCTTGCCTACCAAATCAGGGCAACACACCAAGGGAAGAGCACAAGGTCAAACAAAATCATAAGGCATAAAATCAATTTCCATCATCTAGTAGAAAATCACAAAGGGGAAGTTGATGTTGGAAAATAATAAGAAATATTATCTTCAAGATTTGAAGCATAGTAATTCAAAGGCACGGCCTTTGAAAGGTTTTAGAAACTTTCAAGCAAATGTAATTGATAGTTGTAACATTGATTTCTACAACCTACCCAAATGGTTGTGAAAGCATGGCCAAAGCATGCAAATTGTTTGAGAGATACGAGCCTTTCAAATAATGGAAAAATTTAGAAGAAGATTATTGATAATGCTAAATGAAACAATTAAATGAATAATCCTGAGAAAAATTAGTTTTGAACAACAGGTGAACAATAAGCATATGAAAATGATAAGAATTTCAAAACGGAATAGAACATTGGAGATTACTTTTTCCAACTACAACCACAAGCAAGAGTTCGTTTTCATTAATCGTGAAAAAAAAAATTATAATAAACAAAATACAAACTGACCTAGAACCAGACAACACTTCAGAAATGGAAAAATGATGTTGAGATCAACTGTCACATTCGCAACGATCCACTTCCTAAAAACAATTCAATAACGATCCACTTTCCCAATTCAATATTTTCTTTCAAAACAATTCATAAACACAACTCATTCAATAGAAGAATCTCTTCAAAAAAAGTTCTCTATTATTAAAACTAAAAGAAATCAAATATTATCACCCAAAATCTCCCCAAAAATGATACTTAATATCCAAGAAAAACTTTTGTTTCTCGAAAACAAAAAGCAGATAAAAATCAAGCAATATCCACTCAAAATGATAAGTTTCCTTTCAGTAATTAGTTCGGACTAGTGCATGTGCATGAACTCCACTTTTTCTATCTTTTAAATTGCTTTAACAACTTGTTTGAAATCACATCCAATTAACTATTTTATTTTAAATTATATTATTTTTCTCATTTGCTTTTAAAATTAAATCTCAATGATAATAATAATTATCTTTATTTTTAATTATAAAATACTTTCACATAGCAACTTAATTTAATAGCTATTAATATAGCGATGGGAACAGTGACGAGGGTGAGAGGAGGCGGGTTCAAATCTGCAGACGATGCATCCATTGGTAGTGATGACGAGGGGGACCTGAATGGCAATGTTGGTAGAGACAATGGAAAGGTTGGCATTCCTGATGGAGGTTCTCTGGTGACCATGTGTTTTGTGGAGGCTACGTCTAGTGCCTGGCTATGCGGGTGTGATGGCTTTTCTTGCATGGGGCATAATTTCCTTTTGGGGAGGTTGTGTTGGCTTTGCTTTTTTTAGTTGGATTTTGTTGTTTTTGAGATGAATGGTGGTGCAGTTTTGCTGGTGGTGTTGGCTATCTGCCTTTAGGTGGAGCAGTTTCCTATTGCTATAGTCGTGGGTGAGGTGGTTGTGTGCTTCTTCTCGGGAGGAGTTTTCTTCTAGTTGGGCCTTTCTTTATTGGGTCCCCTTCTCTAGGGTTTTCTTCTGTTATGATTCTAGATTTGGGCTTATGGGGGTTCTTGGTGTTGGGTGCGGCTTATTGGTGGATTGGAATGGGGTTGTTTGTGGTAGAATTATGCATTCTCTCAAACCTTGTGGGGTTAGATGGTGTTCTTCATGGTTTTTCTCTCTTTCCCCTCTCTACTTTCTAGTCTCCCAAGCCTAGCTCTACTCTTTGGATGCCCTTCTGGCTTGCTTGTGGTTTTCTTGGTGTTGGGTGTGGTGTGTGGGTGGACCATGATGGGATGGTTTGTGGTTGGATTTTTCATTCTTTTAGACTGTGTTGGTTCGGATGGTGTGCTTCATGCCTAGATCTGCTCTTTGGATTCTTTCATGGCTTGCTACCCTTGCTTGCTAGTGTGTTCTCTCTTGCTTGGGGGCTTCCTTTCTAGCTAGTTTTAGGGTCCTCTGTTGGGTTGTTGGTTGTGTTATTTTCCCTTGTTTTTGGTGGGGTGCTTTTGGCTAGGTTGGGTGTCATTCTTTTTCCATTTCCCCAGTTATTGTCTTTGGTTAGGGTTGCTTCTATCATGCCTTCTTCAAAAGGATTTTCTGGTCTTTTTAAGGTGGTGATGGAGATGGTTGATTTGGGTTTGAGGTCATTTATGAATTTTAACCTGGTTGTGGTGCATGCTCTGGGCTCTTTTGGCCTTGTTCTCTTTTCTGGGTGGTTCTCAAGTTTTAATCATAGACCCCAGATGGTTTTGTTTGTGGTGCAAGGCTTTCTGAAGGATGCTATGGTCACTCACTTGGATACTATGTTGGCTTTCCCGTCAAGTCCTAATGAGTTGGACCTCCCTCAATTGTTGCTATTAAGGTGGGCAGTCCTCCTATGGAGGTGGAGGTTGAATGTGTTGGTGATTTCTGGTTGCAGTGGTTTAGTTGATTGTATCATCCTCTCCAATAGAGGGGAGCTCACTCCTTTAGAGGTGGAGATGGAGTTGGTGTCTTGTTACCAGGTGATTTTTTGTTGTAGGGAAGCTAATTTCTTGTAGGTGGTTTACACCACAGTGATCTTTATTCTTTTGGGCTCAAAATTGAATGATCTAAGAGGTTGGTTTGCTAATGCCTGGCTGCTTCAAGCAATGTTTAAGTTTTTCAAAGGGGTTTCTAGTCCCAGATAAAACCAAGTTGCTATTGGGCTTCAAGCCCTTGGCTTGTATGGTTTATGTAGCATGTGTTGTCATGTTAATCTTTTAGAGGTTTTTGTTGGCTTATTATTGGTATGTGAGTTATCTTTTTAAGTAGCTTGCTCTTCTTTGTTAGGTTGATGGTTCCCTTCAAAACCATTATGTACTAGGTTTTAGTCCCCATCAAAACCCATTTTTAACCCCTAATCAAAAACAACTTAATTTAATAATTTAATTATCAAAAATTCCATATAAATATCCATTTTCAATCTTGATTTATTTAATTATTTATTTAATTCCAAATTACTAAAACAACCTTACAAATCAATTAAACAAGGCAACTCAACATTAATTTCTCCACAAATTACCATTACAATTATTTAAATTTAATAACTAATTAAGCAACATAATCAAAAATTAACTAAGTATTATCACAAATCACCCAACAACCATAAAGTCAAAATGAGACAACTGACCAAAAGTGCAAACCAGACTGACAGGGTGACTAAATGGGTACTCATCCTCATCGAGGATGATGGCAAGGGTAGGGAACCTTTTGTCATCTTTGTTTCCAACATTTCCATTGGGTTTTAAGGCACGCTCATACCTAATAGTTCAAGTGGATTCGATGCTTAGTACTTGCAATTTGCATCAAACAAACTGTCAAACAACATATATATGTGTGTGTGTGTGTATCAAACAATCAAACACACCGTGAGAGGAAATCGTAGCATAGTAGGGTACTCACGAACAAGTAATGCTACATTGTCCCTCCCACCAAGACATTTCAAACAATAATCCACATCAACGAATAACAACAATTACTTCATAAACAACATAGATCAATCATGAATTAAATGAACAGTAAACATAATCATATAATCACATGATACTCATACTAAATTAATCTGAGCAACAAATAAATCCATATAACCATCATAACATATGAATAAGTCACTAGTATCATGAACATCAAAGTATGATCAACTGTCATCCAAAACCAATCCAGAACAATAAAACTAGCATCAACTAGGTATCAAACTGTATATCCTAACATAATGAGTATCATTCTAATGAAGGAAACACGAGAGGCACTACATCACATGTGCACTTAGTGTGTCATATGCACTCTCTAGACTTTTCTAAACTATTTTAGCATAGGAAAATTGCACACTAAGTGGTGTATGTTCTCTAATTCATGGTATGTACATCCTTAAGGGTTTTTTTAGTCTATTTTAGCATTTCTACACTAAATTTTATGTATCTAAGCCTTTATAAGTTTTTTCACTTTCTTTTAGTCTATCTACTCTCTATATTTATTTTATAATTGTTTACTATAGGTGCTCTATGTAATAATGTATACACACTCTGTATAGAGTATGTGCTTTGTGTAAAAATGCATCAACTTTGAATCAACCATTCCCTTGTGTTTTGTATTTTTATTTTTAATCATAATCATTGTAATTGTTTTCTTTGACTATTTATTTTGTTTATTGATCCCCTTGTATTTTTTCTTGTTTGAATAACAAGCATAACATGAAATTACTAACATGTGGCTTGTATTTCCATTTGTGAAGAAGACCTTAGACAAAAAATTATTTCTTCAATTCAAGTGAATTAAATTTCTTGTGTACTCTCTTCCCTTGCACCACAAGGTAGCCTTGGATTTAATCAAAATCATTTATTGTGCATAATTTTCTCCACATCTCATATTTTCATTTTTAAGGTGAATTGATTTTATTTTCATATTTGTATGATAAAAGGTTGTGTGTGATTTTCCCTCACACCACGAAGTGACCTTGGGAGTAAAAATATTCCCTTTAATCATTTTTTATTTCCCAAAAAGGCTAATCATGTGTATCCTCTCTCCTTGTGTTACAAGGTGATCTTGGAAATTAAAAATTGATAGTGTATTATTTATTTATTTTCACTAGTATAGGCTTGGATTTCATCACTAAGTGATGACACGAACCCACTTATATTACTGGATATATAAATTATGGGTAGAATTGAAATACTCTCCCTTCAAGGTGTATTTTTTATTTGACTAGAATTGTAAGAAATTATAGCTTGTAAAATGGAGGGGGTTGCCCTTTCACAACAACCCATTAGGCATAAAACTTTATTTCATATATTTAGGCCTCACATACCTTCAATTATATTGGGGAATCCTCTTAAAAATCTATATAAGAATTTGGCATAGTGAAATCTTTGGTCATTTGTTCATTGTAGTGTGCTAGTAAGAAATTAGCCTTGATAAGTTACTCACACCACACTTTTAAAAGGAATATTAGGCCATGTATGCTCTCCTATCATGCCCTAGTATGATTTTGATGATAAAAATGGTCATTAGTTCCTTGAGATTAATAGGCCATAATATTCATGACTAGGTCAAAGTATATTCAAGTATACTTACAAACCAACCACTCTCACTTGAAAATCTAGGTCATTATTTTGTTTTCATTGTCTTATTGCTTGTTTTAAACCCATGTAAAAATTAAACTCAAAATTTTATAAATGAACTAATCCAATAAAATAAAGAAATCATTGTCCCCTTTTTTCACCAATCCACAAATCCATTTAGAAATGATGATGATGATGATATCCTTATAGATTAAGATGAATATCACAATGATGAGAGCCATATGGATCAATATGAATATATCAAGGATGATTTTGATGGCATTAACTTTTAAAAAATATTTTTATAGGCCTTAATCACCCAATCATGAATATTCAAGAGCCTGTAGATTGAAAAATACTAGCACTAGCTATCTCTTGAACCCAAATTGAATATCTATCATTCATCTATATGGCAAGGGAAACACTACATTTGAGAATATCTTATTGTAAAATAAATATTACATGGTTAGATACCTTATAAGAATAGGAGACAAGATTTCCCTAAATTATAACATTAAACAGTTACATTGGGAAACCTTCCAAACCAAAATCTATGCATGGGTAATCTACATCCATCAAATCCTTACCCTTCAATCTATCCATATTAATCCTATTCATTTAACCTTATCACCCCTAAACCATTAAACTATCCATCAATAGACCCTCCTTCATCCAAATACGCCACCATCTAGATAAATCATATCTCATTAATAAACCTTCCTCCAGACAAATACCACTTCATCTAGATAAATCATATTCCATCAAACCATCCATCTAATATTATAACCCCTCATCCATTGAGCCCCATAAATACCTCTAAATCCCAATCAATCAAACCATCCATCTAAACATATAAAACTCATCTATTAAGCCTCTCATCAATCTATAAAGAGTTTAAAGATTTTAACCATCCATAAAATGTTTTATAGTATGATTTATATATCCACCTCTAAACCCCTATAGCTCTGTATCCATCTATTAACAAGTAACTTCATGCCAAATCCAAGATGTGATTGATTAACTTCATGCCTCAAACAAACAATTTATGACCTTATCACCTTGTACAAGTCCTCCATCACCCAAATATTCAAAAACTAAGATAAAATCCAATAAATCCATTAATTATAATCAACCCTAGGACCTATATCTAAAGTATTTTATCCACTTGTGCTAATAAATTAAGGAATCACAATCAAAAACATAAATTTATGGATTTTTTCACACCCCTAGCAAGCACAATCATAGTGAGGTTACCCAAAATCCACCTAGCATTTCCACTCCCATAAATCAATACATGTGAGAATCTAAATGAAGGAAATAAACCCCTTTCATGCTACTCATAAGATCCAAGATCTACAAACCTCATAAAATCAAAAGAATCCCCACCTATCAATGCATAAAATTGAGGAACTAATTACAAAAGATAATTGATCAAGGGTATATCAATCTCAAATAAAAATGTGTCCACATCACAAAATGAACATCAAATCCTTATTTGATGCATGATAAAACTTTTCCACAACCAATTCAAGGTTAAAAACCCACATTGATCCCATTAATCAGGTAAAAAAACATAAGAATCTTATCAATCCCCATCATTCCATCCAAAATAAAAAATATCCTACCTTCTTATTTAGGCTATACCTTTATTCAATTTGGTCTTCTTATGGATGACAAGTTAAAAATTCCAAAAAATCCTAACTATATGATGAATTTACATCATATTTTTAAGTTAACATATATCCCATCACAAATTGAATGTTTAAAAGCATGAATTATGAAGGAAAAGGATTAGGTATTCACAAAAAAGGAATCCTCAAACCCATTCATTTTTATCCAAACCAAGGATTTCAAAGCATAAAATATAAATCTTCTAATAAGAAAAATAGGGATGTTAACAATACAAGAACTAGGGTAAATCTACTCAATATCGAAACAATTTTGAACTTGCTATCACCAACCCTTTCATAGACTTCATCACCTATATCATCAATCCTTTCATTAATCCCATCATTATTATCACCAACATTAACCATTTTTAGTAAAGATTATATCAGAGGTCATAATATAATTACATAAGCTAGTAAAACCTACAACAAGTAGTCATTAAGATAATTTGGAGCATAAGGTCGACTAGGCCTAATAGGAATAGATATAGATTGTAAGGGAAACATCCTGAATACCATGTATATGTATATAAAGATAGATGTAATATTTATGGAATTAAGTTGCAAAAGAGAAATAAGATATATGTAAAATTAAATGCAAGTATAATAAATAAACAATGGTATTGGTGATGATTTAAATTAATATTTTATTACTTTTTATGATATATAATTCTAGTTTAGTACAGTATTGTGATTTCTATTCTACATAATCTCTGAGCATTCTATTATTGTTGTCATTGGGGTATAAATACAACTCCTAAGAAATCCTAGGGCTTAGAACACTTCTCTATTATCCATTATATTATTGCTAATATTGGTTCCATTGTTGGGACCCTAGTTAGGAAATACAAAAGAAATTAGAGAACCAAATAAACTTGTAAAATAAACTAGGAAATTAAGAAGGATAGTATAAGAAAGGTAGAAAAAAATTAAGATATGCATCGAAACCCCCTAATTACTAACCTCGTGAGAGGGAGTTAAGAGTCTATGGGATAGTGAATGGATAGGGGGGATATTCAAAATAGATCCTTGAAAATATGTGACCAATAAAAGTGAGCATACTATAACACCATGGGGATGTATAAAGGAATAATAAATATCAAACTATTAACACCCATGTCCAAAGAAAATAATAATAAATTAAGAGAGGTTAGAGAGAAAATTGAGATAAAAAAAATAGTTGAACATGGAGGGTAAAAGCATGTCCAAGAGATGCCAAAAATAAACTCGAGATTGGTAAGAAAGGTACCATGAGAGGATGAAAAAGTAGAAAATATTAAGAGTGAGTTTGTCAAGAAGGGTGTTATTGAGCATTACAATGTGGATGTTTATTATAAGAAAATAGAAATATATTGGACTCCAAAATAACTAAATATGAATCTTAGAAAAGAAAAATAAATGTTAACAAAATTAACAAGAAGCACAAAAAACTAAAGGTATCAAGAAAAAAGTTAAAAGAAATTTGTGGGAGTCTCCAAGTCCCAACCCTTACACCTATAATTAAATCATCATCATTACAACTAGACTTAATTGTAGACACTTCAAATCATCTTGATCAATGTTACGCATCTGAATTTGATTTTAACACCATTTCCTCTTAAATCACATCTTTTCTAGCTATTTAATTAAATAATCTAATTGTTTAATTAAATTTATCACTTTCTCCTATTAATAAAATAATCAATTTTATTGGATTAATTCATCCCCCTTCTTACTAATTTTCATCCCATTTAATTAAATAATACAAATTATTTGATTAAACCTCCTATGTCTACTCATTTGATTAAATAACTCTAATTATTTAATTAAATGTCACAAATCCCTAAACCCACCTAAGTTAATTAATCCTTGATTAATTAACCTTATAGACTTGCTAACCAAATTATTTCATTCTCCAACATTTAACTTCATCCCAGTTAAATAAACCCATGGTTTATTTACTCCAACTTGCACAACTAATTATTTTTTTCAAATTAATTAAATGGATATTTTCTCTCACTTACATGAGAATATTCCCATGGAATATTCTCTCCTCATTTACTCCCTTCATTCACTTTCTTTCCCAAGCCTTGATGGCTCTTACACAAACCATCTTGTCTCCCACCCAAGCCTTAATGGCTCTTACACAAGTCATCTTGTCTCTTACATGAGCATTCACTTCTCTTACATGCCTTAATATCTTTCACCCACATGCCTTCAATTCTTCGACCACATTTCTTAACTCCCTCTTACATACTCTCTTCCCAAAATGTGCACACACATTTGTGGGCACATATCCCCTCACATCTCTTGGCCTTGTGACACTTGTCACAAGGCTAATCATTCCTTCAATCCTTGGATTCATTTGTAACCCTTGATTGGGAAAATAAATCTCAACCTTTGATTCATCATTTTTCCCTATAAATATAATTCACTTCTATGGAATATGCATCCACTTTTAAAAGAAAAGTTATGCTATTCAATTCCATACTCATCATTCACTCATTTTTACCATTGGAGCTCATATCTTGCATCAACTTCATCAATCTTCATCTATTTCAACAATCTTGAAGCTTTTTCATCAAAGGGATTGGGAAAGGGCCAATATTCCACATCAATATGGCACCAATCCCCCTATGGGATGAGGTTTTGGGTATTTAGCAAGGTTTCATTCATGCATGCATTGTTGTTTCATGTTTATGTATTGATTGTTTCCTTGTTTTGTGCTTTCAAGAATTTCATAGGGAGCTTGATTTATCTTAGATAATGTGACTAATTTCCTTGTGTTTTGATCATGTTGGCTACAATTTTAGATCATTCTTACATTTTGGCACTAGAAGGAGGGAAATCCCCTCAAAGGCATGTAGGTCAATCTGGTTGTTATCAATATTGTACTCGTCTACATCGAGAACCTAAAAAAATGGCATTGCCTTCAACCTCAGTGTCATAGACAATCCTCTCCCCATGGATGGGGAGCTATAAAATTTTCCACACATCCTCGATGGTCATTGTTTCCTCTCCAGTGGGCAGGTGAAATGAGGAAGTGTCATTGTGCCATCACTCGACCAAGGTTTTCATCATCATTAGATGTGTGTGAATCACTAGCATGTGCACTATGTAACCAAAACCAGCTGTTCCCAGAAAGAACATCGCCTTGCCATTCAAATCTCCCTCCCAACAAATAATACTACATCGATGCTCCTTGGACAAGTGCAGGTGAAGAACCTCCTACACGCACAAAGCGCACCGCATCAAAATTTCCAAAAATGATGAAAAATGCTAACTCTAGACATTATAACTACAAAAGTGATGCTATTCTCAATAGTGATGTATATTTCTAGCAATAGGGCTACTAAAATCAAAAGCAACGCAATATTGCAAAGGAAGATCAACATTTTTGCATGACGCTCAACCTAAATCAATGTGTGCGATGTTATTCTACAAAGGCGAGTCGGCATTCAATAGCAACACCAAACGAAAATCACCCTATACAACGTGATCTCACAAAGGTGAGTCGGCATTTTTTGTGCAAAACTTTACCAAAATTTGGTGCTACATGCTATACCGCAAGGGTGGTGCTCCAACATCAATACTGACGTCGACCAAAGTAGAAGTGGCAATACAAAATCGCTATTGACCTAGACCTTTGGACCCTAATAAATGCATCAAAAGCATGAAAACGAGAAAAAAATTGATTTGCATATCGAGTGTCCTGTGTTTGGAGGTCGTCGGTACTCTCGAACCCTGTCCACACAATGCCTAGGAAGCGCACAATTGTCCATAGCATTAGTAGCTTAGAGAAAAATTACAAGAATTCTCTAAAGAAAAATGTGCAAATGAATTGAAAATGACCCTTGCACTAATATTTAAGCATGAAAATTAGGGTTTTTTTCCCAAATTGAGGTGGGAAATTGTGTTTTTTGAATCATGTTGATCAAATATCGAGCCATGAATCCTATTTTGAGTGTTTTTAGTGTTTTGAGCCTATTTTCTTGTCTTGTAGCTTATTTTCTACAACTAAACCTTTGTTGAATCTTTGTTGCAAGCTCGACCTAAAAATTGAATTTTTTTGCCCGATCTCTTGAGGGGGAAGTGTAGTAGTATAATTCCTTCTACTGGGGCAACAGTGGGGCATCCAAAAAATCAAGAATTTTTAAATTTTTGATCTAGACAGCAATATTGATATTGAAAAGCATCATTCTTTGAACCAATGTAACAGGTACCTCGCTTCAAAGAGGGGAAAAATGTAGACACTTCAAATTGTCCTGATTGATATTACGCACCTAATTTTGATTTTAACACCATTTCCTCTTAAATCACATCTTTTCTGGCTATTTAATTAAATTTATCACTTTCTCCTATTAATCAAATAATCAATTTTATTGGATTAATTCATCCCCCTTCTTACTAATTTTCATCCCATTTAATTAAATAATACAAATTATTTTATTAAACCTCCTATGTCTTCTCATTTGATTAAATAACTATAATTATTTAATTAAATGTCACAAACCCCTAAACCCACCTAAATTAATTAACCTTATCCACTTGTTAATCCTAATTGGTCCATTCTCCAACACTTAACTTTGGATCCTAGTTAAATAAATCCATGGTTTATTTACTCCAACTTGCACAACTAATTAATTTTCTCAAATTAATTAAATGGATATTTTCTCTCACACTTGCATGAGAATATTCCCATGGAATATTCTCTCCTTATTTACTCCCTCCATTGACTTTCTTTCCCAAGCCTTGATGGCTCTTACACAAGCCATCTTGTCTCCCACCCAAGCCTTAATGGCTCTTACATGGCTCTTACACAAGCCATCTTGTCTCTTACATGAGCATTCACTTCTCTTGCATGCCTTAATATCTTTCACCCACATGCCTTTAATTCTTCAACCACATGTCTTAACTCCCTCTTACATACTCTCTTTCCAAAATGTGCACACACATGTCTGAGCACATATCCCCTCACATCTCTTAGCCTTGTGACACTTGTCACAAGGCTAATCATTCCTTTAATCCTTGGATTCATTTGTAACCCTTGATTGGGAAAATGAATATCAACCCTTGATTCATCAATTTTCCCTATAAATAGAAGTCACTTCTATGGGAAATGCATCCACTTTTGAAATAAAAGTTATTCTATTCAATTCCATACTCAGCATTCACTCATTTTCACCATTGGAGCTCATATCTTGCATCAACTTCATCAATCTTCATCCATTTCAACAATTTTGAAGCTTGTTCATCAAAGGGATTGGGAAAGGGCCAATATTCCACATCAATATGGCACCAATCCCCCTATGGGATGAGGTTTGGGGTATTTAGCAAGGTTTCTTTCATGCATGCATTGTTGTTTCATGTTTTTGTATTGATTATTTCATTGTTATATGCTTTCAAGAATCAGGGAGCTTGATTTATCTTAGCTAATGTGACTAATTTCCTTGTGGTTTGATCATGTTGGCTATAGGCTTAGATCATGCTCACATTAACCAACATTAAAATTACACTAGAAGAAAGATTTGAAGAATTATTAAGAACCCTAGAAAAAGGAAATATTTAACAAATGATAAAAATTATTTAGAAAAAATAGTCACCAAGAGTGTGAGAAAATTGAGAAGAGATGAAATTTTAGAGAGAACAAAACCATGTTTAACTCAAGAAAAGAGTTATCTTCCTTAACTATTTATATTTCATTCACAAATGAAAAATTATCTCCAAAAAAATACCACTTTGAATGACTACACCCTCAGACAAGGAACCATCCCTTATGCCATATAATTCAAGAAGAATTTTATCATAAAGTACAAGAAAAGAACTAAATCAAGCATTAGATTTGTAACACTATTTTATAAGATATTGTGAGATTATATTGGTAAATGAGTATTTTTACATTCAACTACAAGGGGACAAAGGAAGAAAAGAGAAGTGTATACCACAAATAAGCTCTAAGAAGAAAAAAAGGGAAATTACCAAAAGAAACTTACTACAAGAAAGAAAAGGGGCCCAAAACTAAGATAGATTCCCTGATTAAGCTCCCAATATTTGGAAAAGATATTACCTGGATGCTATAGGACACATATTTGTGTTAGGATCTATTTAGTAAAGAAAAGGAATCATTAGGGATCAAGCCAAATTATTTGATTTTTCAAGAATCCTAAGAAATAATGCTCTCAATTGGTACAAAAATCATACCCACAACCTAATAAAGAGTGGCAAGAATTCAAGAAGGAATTATTGGAAATTTTTGAATCTCCATAAGTTCCTATTGAGAGAATTAGTAGAATAAGGTACTTATTCCATGAAGAGGGAGAACCAATAAAATAGTAAGATTGAAGGTTCAAGGAGGTGTCAAGTAAATTAGAAGAACTGTTAACAAAATATAATTGAATAGAATGGTTTTTATTGGGACTAATTCCTCATATCACATCATTGGATGAAAGAGTACTTAATGCATACTCTAAAGTGATAACCTAGCCTACCACATAGAGGCACAAACCTAAAGAAGAAAAGAAAAGGCTAATGAAAATAAAGAAATTTGAAGTTAAAATTAGAACAATTAAAACTTAAACAAGAGATATTGGCTAGGTAGGACACTAGTTTTCTTAAGCAAAGACCAAAAATTTGGTGTACATACTACTCAAGAAGACACATAAGGAATGAGTTTCCAATAATGAAAGGGGAAAAAAGGGTTGTTGCATTATGATTAGACTTGAAAATAGCCCCCCCAAAAAATAGACAATATATTGTGGCCTTTGTGGAGAGTGGGATGACCACAAGACAAATGATTATCCTTCACTACTATTTAGGTTAAAAGAAGAAGAGGAGGAGCATGAACCATGTTGTAGATAGTACCACAATGATAAAATATTTTTAGATTAAAAAATGGAATATGTCAAGGGACTTGTGGAGTGACCTCTTTACAACCAAGATTATCGGTAAAAGGCACCTACCTAGAGGAGCCAAATCAATACTAATACTCTACAAAACTAAAGTGATGATAGAAGATACTTGAGCAATTACAGAGGAGGAAGAGGAAAAATTAGCCATAAAATGGAGGATCCAAACTATTATAAATGTGGAAAATAGGGACAATATGCAAATGAATGTTGGTCTAACAAAAAGAAGTAAGTGCCTTCTACAGTAACCTAATTAAGGTGCAATAGTACTTAAAATATGTGTTGCCACAATCAAAGAGTGATGAATTTCAAGGACCTAATTCCACTAAAGGCGAAATAATTATGAGGAAATTCCCCAAAGAGATACCACAAGAGGCAAGAAGATGCTAAAAGGAAGAAAAATATAATTTTAATACTTCTAATGAAGAAGAAACCTCTAAAGAAGAGCACTAGCAAAAGAAAAAAAAAGTTAAAATAGATGAACCTAGTTGGATATAAGGAAAAGACTAAAGTTATGTTGGTAACAAGACAAGGTATATATATATATATATATATATATATATATGATACAAAAAATGAAGATGAGGATGATGATGAAGAAGAGGAATAAGAAAACTTCTTCCCTAATATCAACATGATCAAATAGTAGAAAATTATAAACAAATTATCAACAAAGAACAAAAGAAAGAAAGTAAACAAATAACTATTTTTCAAAGAGAGAAGCCTTCACATTGAAAAATTTAGCCATACTAATGCAATAAAATAATTTTCTAAAAAAATTAAAATAATTTTGTAAATATTGGAATAGATAATCTACCCAAAAATCTCAAGTTAGAAAAATGACCAAAATAAGGTCATGGAAAACTAGACCACTTATGATCATTGCACATATCAACCTTAATAAAATAAAATAAGTTATGGTGAATCTAGTAGACTATGTACACATGCTCCAAAAGAGAGTCTAGGAACAATTAGTGAAACCAAAATTAGGAAGCACATCCTACAATAGAGCCTAGTTGATAAGTCATCAATGGGCATAACTGGGACATGAAAAAAGGAAGATGTTAATGTTTTAGGTGTAAAAAAAGTTGTATATTTGTAAATTATTTCTAGGAAAGAACCATTTGAAACTTTTAATGTACTATTAGGATTACAATGGTTAAATAAAATGGCATAGTAGATTCAAGAAAACAAGAAATATCCTTTGCAAAAGACAATAGAATAGTTCATATACCTCTAAGAGTAGAGATAGAATATACACGTGTAAAGGAAATAGCCTAGGTGGAAAATCAAGAAGAGGATTATAAGATTCTCTACTTCATAGCTAAATTAATTAAAATATAACTCTTAAAAGAACCTAATTCATAGGGTGAGATGGAGGTGGAAAGTGACAATGAGAGTACTGATAGTGAAGAGGTTTTTAATTGTTGGATTAGGGAAGAGCCAAAATTAAAATCTCAAAAAATAGAGGGTTTAGAAGAGTTTTTATGATACACAAAACATCAAAAAACCTCCCACATCCTATTGCATCCAAATAAAACATGTTTTGAGGGGTATTTAACATATTAAATTACCTAAGTACTCGAGGATTAGAGACCTTAATACTTACTTGGAGTATATGGAACAAACTTTTGGAAAAGAATAATCCATTGTTAGCCCTACAACAAGTTTGATAACTCTCTTTATAAAAGTTGGACCTAAACAACTAGATGTTTCATTTACCATTGTTTCAACATCAAACCAGTTTTGTGTGAAGTTAGGCTATCCATGGCAACACTCCATGAATGTGGTCCCATCAGTTATTCACAATTTTCTTCAATTCCCATTTGAAGAAGAAATACACATTGGACCTATCATAATGGGTTTAAAACCTTTGGCCTCTTGTGGAAATTTTTTGCTAGACTATTTTTAGTCTTAACCTATTGAACCTATTAAGCCTCATGAAGACTTTTATTCACCTCATATCAAAATTTTAAAGGCAAGCATATAACAGAGTTATCCCTTAGCAATATACCACTTGAGGCTCCTTGGTCTATAGTGACTTCAATGGACATTTCTCCTACCCCAAAGGTAATGAATGAACCTAAATCCAAACCAAGAATCCTCCTCTGTCCACTTGACATATATCCTACAATTTCACCTCTATCATCCTATAAAAGACCAAGAGATAGTTGTGTAAGTAAATTTGTTCCTCCAAAGGAAAAATAAGTCTTTAGATCAAAAACTAAGAATATGGTGCTCCCAATTTTTGGTGGTCCCTTCAAGTCCTCCTCCAAAGGAAGAAAAGAGACTAGTGTTGGTTAACACCTCCATTACTCCTTCACAAGCCAAAACTCATGTGAGAAGAAATAGACTTGTACAAAATATCATAAACGAAGATGTTCTATAGCTTGTGAGCTTGTGGAAAAATGTGAAACTTTACTTAATGACCACCCATCCATCCAATCCAACTCTGATGAATTACCTCCTTCCCATCCATCCTTGTCATTTTTGAACTCTACCCCGCCACCCTCACCAAACCATGAAATTGAACCTTACTTATCCCAACCTAAGAAAAGTATGAGAGAGGATCATATGAATGATTACACTTGCAATCATGATGATAATAAAAAAACTATTGTGATACATTCAGATGGTGAAGAAGATAAACTAGATGAACAAAAAATATCATAATGAATCAGCTCTTATATTTTCTAAATCGATGAATTTAAATGGGGGTAGCCATGATGATCCTCTTGAAGAGAGTTATTTGCAATGCATTGAAACAAATGCTACTTCTAGTATGGCACTTGTTGTAGTACCTTTATTGTATTCCTTCCATTTATGATGAGCAAGATTGGGATGTAGAAAATCCGATTTAGATCGGCTCGTATGTGGAGTACCTTTGTGTGTGTGTTTTTGTGTGTTTTCTTGCATGTGATATGGTCTCTTGTAATGTGTTGCTTGTTGTGTCTTTATGTTTGTTAGTTTTGTTTGGATGACCCTTGTTGTTCTCATTGGAACAAGGATACAAAGAAAGTGAATTCATTGTGACATTCATCTATTTGTATCTCCATTCGTCTTTATGATGTAAACATTGTTGTATTTTGTGTTAGAGTAATCATGCATTGGCTAATAATTAATTAATCTTTAATTGATTATTAGTCTAGTTAATCTTGTGCACTTGAGATAAACTTAGGAGTGTTTTTTATGTTAACTAGAAAGCTATTATTAGATTATTTTATCTCATTACATGAGATGTTGACACTTGTCATGATATAATCCCTTTATCATTTAAGGTTGCTCCTATATAACAATCAACCCTCATTGTATTATCTATCTTGATGAGATCTCCTTGAAGTCCTTGGAGATTCATGGAAGCTTTCATTCTGTAAGTTTTTCTTGTTGGGGAATAGAAAATATTTGTTTTTGCAAATCTCTTGCATTGAAGGTTTCTTTGTTCATTGTTTGAACATTCGTCTCATGTTTATTCAAAATTCTAACATGGTATTAGAGTGTGGATTCAATGAACCCCTTCTCGATTTAAGAGAGTTTTCTTCAACTAGGGTTATAAGATTCAAATCTAGAATCTCTATTACTTTTTTTGTAAATTCTAGAGGTGGACAAATTTTAAGTACATTTTGGTGCAAAAGAACCTCACCATTGCATTCCAAAGGTCGATTCAATGAATTTTGACTATAATTTTTTCCATTTTTACTACAAGAGTCTCAAGGGAAAAAGAAAATTACTAGGGGCCCTGTTATGACCCTTGGATAGCCTGTTGTATGGTTTTTAAAAGTAAAAATAAAAAATAAAATATATAGCAATTGTTATATAATAGTGGTACGCACTATACATAGTGCCCGCTAGTCGCAATGGCCAATGGTCACTTATCACTTAGCAGTAACATATTCGCCACTGGCCACTAATGGCTTCGATACTATTGAGCTAGCTAGGCGATGATGCCTATCATCCACTACTCAATCGGTAGCAGCGGGGCTATTTTTATTTTTTAATTTATTTTTTAAATCAGTGCCCCAAGTTCACATGGGCAACTAGTGCCCAACCCCTAGGGGCTAAAAAAATTGTTTTTTTGTGAAATAGGTAGAATTGGAAAAATTGACATAACTTTTTGCTCAGGTAACAAATTTGGGTGAACAAGATATTGTCGAATAGTTAGTTTTGAGAGGTATCTAATATCACTAGTTTTTTTCTCAATTTTTGCTATTAGTGCATTCTATAGCCTATCAAATTCAAAGGTTTTGTTTTCACTTCTTAGCTCAGAACTTTTGACTTGTTTCTCTGTTTTTCATGATTCCAATGGTGTTGGGACTATCTTTTAGAGTTCTTCACAACATCTATGGACTTTTTCCATTTTTTTTCCAAAGTACATTTTATTCAGTTTTTGGTGTTTTCACATTCTATTGAATTACTTGGATATTCTAGCTCTTAGAAACATTTTTTTGTGTGGGATGACTTGTTTTAGGCTATTCTACATGTATTTCTAGCTTCCTATCCTATTTGGTCATTTTTAGCATCTTTTGCATGCAATTTATTTTGTAGATGCACTAAGATAAAGTGTCGTTCTGGTGTATTTTTTAGGGATTTTGCACATCATATTGTTTCTTTTGTACTTGCACTATGATATAAAGTGTCATGGGTCGGTTGTGAGTTCCTTTGTTTTTCCATCACACCTTTGTCAAGTGAGTGTTTCTTTGATGACAACATCGAATTCTAGTGATTTTTGTCTCATGCATGTGTGTCTTGGTTTGTACACCATTTTTTATTTACAGCTACTTTTATTTGCACATTTAGATGTTATTTATTCTCCTACATGCACTTCTTGGTGACACACAATTTCAGTGTACTTGTATCGGCTCTCCTTTTCTGCATTCTAGGGGGTTTCTACTGTTGTTGCTAATGCCTCCTTAGTTTCATTTTGAAGTGATTTATGTATCTAGTTCTTGTTCCCTTATACTAGGTGGATGAAATGACTAGTTACCAATGCATTTAAGTGAGATGGAGCATTTACCATATGGACACTCTTGCATTCTTGTTTCTAGAGGTGGCCTTCTATTTTTATTTGATCATTGTTCTTCAGACTATCAGTACCTGTATTTTCAATTTGTATCTTTGAGTTCCAAATGTTTTCCTTTGCTTTCCATCTAATTTGAGTAGTGTCATTAGGAGCACTCATGCAAATTCTTGTCTTCTTGATCCTGATCATTATTTGTTTTAGAGGAGGTTCTTCATTTTAGCACTATAATAGTAATATTTCGACACTTATCTACAGGTGATCCCACAATAGTGGTTTACACTTTTTGGCCAAACTTAACATTGAACTTATTTTTTATACTAAATCTTCACTCTCAGGCACCTATAGCTGCTAAACCATGAGGAATTTGAAGATGATGCAAACTAGTGATTTGTGGAATTTTGTTTGTCGATTCTAAATATGTATTTTTTTTTATTTTTGGAATCGAATTACATTTATTTTTCCATCTCCTTCGAAAACTAGTTTTTAGCAGTAAACACCATTTTTAAAGAGTGATGTGTACTTGCTAACACAGATTTTTCTATAAAGGATAAAATTCTTTTTTTTTAATTTAGATTCAGAACTACAATATCTAGTGCATGCAATTGGTTTCATAGTGTTTTATTGAATATTTTTTTCTTAATTAATTTTTGAAGTCAAACCATTACAATTTAGACATAGGTTTACTTGCTAACACATAACTTTTTTATGTATTGAAATTCAATTTAATTTTTTTGTTGGATCAAGGACATCAATATCAAGTGCCAAGATATTTTTCAAAAATTTTTTTGATAATATACTATTTTTCCACATCTGTAAAATAGAAAGCTTTATTTTTTGGTGAAAAATCTATGTTTAATTAAACTAAAAAAAATACATAATAAAACCAAAATATATAAAAATTATATTTGATGGATAGCTCATTCTGAGGACTACCATTATGTCTAGTTGGGTTTGTGAAGTTGATTCCATTTTCATCTTCAACCTAAGCTCAAAAAGGAAAAAATTTACAGAAAAATAATAGAGGAGGGGGAGAAGGGGGGGGTTCGAGTGAACCCCCTTCTAGCGAACCCCCTGGACCCCTTCGAGTGAAGGGGGTGAACGCTAGAAGGGGGTTCACTCGAACCCCCCCTTTTCTACCATTTCCCATTGATTTCATTTTTAAAAACCTAACAAATGGGGTTGTCAAAGGGGGGGTTTGAACAAACCCCTTTTTGGGTTCTCTCGAACCCCCCCTCGAGCGAACCCCTAAAAAACCAAAAAAATCTTGGGAGTGTTTTTTCAATTTTTCTTTGTGAAGGGAATTGTAAAACACTATTGTGGGATCACCCCTACAACTTCTTTGTGCTTCAAATATGTTCTTCATGTTTCTCTTCTTTGGAACATTGTTTTGGTTTGGATGCTTTTTCAGTTCTTCATTCACTTTTCTCTCTTTCGGAGAGGATTTTTTCCCATGATGTTTTCTCCTTTTTTCTCTAGTTGTGAGAGATTGGATTGTTTGTACATGGACCATACCTCATCATGCCTTGTTTTTCGGGACCTATCATGCATTCTTTTCTTTTTACTTTGCAGGGTTTTTAGCTACTCCCTAAGTTCATCTTAAGGGCATGTGTTAAAGTAATCATGCATTAGCTAATAATTAATTAGTCTAATTCATTTCATGCACTTAAGCTAAACTTAGGAGTGTTTTTTATGTTAACTAGAGAGCTATTATTAGATTATTCTATCTCATTATATGAGATGTTGACACTTGTCATGATCTAATACCTTTATCATTTAGGGTTGCTCCTATATAGCACTCAACCTCATTGTATTATCTATCTTGACAAGATCTCCTTGAAGTCTCTAGAGATTCAAGGAAGATTTTCATTCTATAAGTTTTTCTTGTTGAGGAATAGCAATTTTTTTTTTTGCAGATCTCTTATGTGGAAGGTGTCTTTGTTCATTGTTTGATCATGTGTCTCATGTTTATTCACAATTCCAACATTGTGTTTCCTTTTAGGAATGATGCAAGGTGTTGATACATTTAGTTCTCTTCCATGTTGACCAAAAATATTGTTTATTATCTCCATATGTCATTCCTCCATTGTGTTACATATCATATACTGACCCCAAACCTATGGATCCCTTATATGATATCTATTTTCTTATTATGTGGCTTTATCTTGGGGTAATCCCTTGTCATGAGTTAGCTTCATTGGGAACATATCGTTGGAATAGGTTTTTATAATAAGCTCTCATGACCTTATCATGTTTCATATATTGTTTTACTCTACCTTAAATGCAATTTCTCACAGATGGAGATAGGGGCATGCATTCCACTATGTGCTTCACTTTGTTCACATGCATTGAGCTTGGTGATATGTTTTTGGCATATTGATCATTTTTATATAGTACCTTATCATAATTACTAGAATTATAATTCTTGGTATGGTTGACATGAGAACACACCTAGTGAATATCGGACTTCACTATCCCTTACGTTTCTCCCATTTTCTAGTGTTGCAAAAACTCACCTAGTGAATAACAGACTTCACAAGATTGTTTTGTTTCTTTTCAAAGCTCACCTAGTGAATATCAAACTTCACTAGCAGATGATGCTTTGGTTTATGGGTCACCTAGAAAATATCAGACTTTGTTATCATGTGATTCATGAACACCTTGGGTATGGATCCCAATAATATTTTTGCATAGCTTGATAGTCTGTGATTATCATACCCCCTTTTGCATATTTGTATTACATTTGCATTTTGTTTACATTGTGTTTGCACTATGTAGTATTTTTGTTTTTATTCTTACACTAGGTTTTCATTGTGTATGCTTTGTGTTTTCATGTTGTATTTCACTTCATATGTGTGTTCCTTTTTCCTTACATTGTATTTCCATAGGATCTTGAATCTAGGGGCTAGCATACCCCTAGATTCAATAGTGTTTTATCTCTTCAATGTTTGGATAATTGAACCCTTCTTGGCTTATATGTACTTTAGTGTGAGTCTGAGCAAAATTTCATACTCTCACTAAAGTGGGGGCTAAATGTAGCATAAAAAATTGTCACCCTTGACAATTTCACACTAGGTTTAGCTCCCCCTATGTGCTTGGACCTAATTATGCATTTAATTTTCTCATTTTAAATATCTTTAAAAAATTAAGATGGGATTTAAAATAAACATTTAATATTTAACCTCGATGTTTAAGGTCTTGGCAAGGGTCTGAAATAGGGTGCCCAATGCCCTTGTCTAGCCCATATTGGCTAAAATTTAAATATGTTGATGTCGTCATTTTAATATGTAAAAATCCAAAATTATTTGTGGGCTATCAATATTTGACTTTAGGGAAATTAGAAGAATTGTATATTTAAATACAAATCATTTTCACCATTTTAATCCTAATAAATCCTAGCATATTTGAGAAGGCAATCAAGATTACTATTGAGCAATCAAGAGTAGTCAAGAGAAAAATTATTAAAATTACAACAATATTCATTTCAATCAAGCATCATGTTAGCCATGTATTATATCTTCATGTGAGTATATGTTCATGTTTTATGTTCATTTGTTTTGTGACTAATAACACTTGTATGACTTCAAATTAAGCATCAATCTCTCCTCGAAGGTGATGAGTACATGACTTCAATCCATCAAGGAATGAAAATGTGAGTGGTGAGTTGTAGCAATTGTCAATTTATCACTTGTTTATCATTTAGCCTCTACCTAATCGAGGGTAAGCTTTCTTGTTATATCAATATTGTAGTTGTGAAGGTAGAAATACCAAAATGGGGTTTGGCTTAGGCAATCCCCTACATGACACAACCCTCCCCCTCTTTCAAATGTGCATGTTATAGATCTAAAGTAAATTAGAGGAATATTTGAAGATCAATTGTGCATTCATGCATTCAAGCGCTACAAGTCATCAAGTCAAGGAAAGTGGATTTTATCAATGACAGAAAAATTTCTAGCAGTGAATCCAAAAGAGAAGAACTTGCAAATCAGGAGCAACATGAGAGTGAAATCATATCTTGAGTAGTTGCTACCTAGCCTATGGCGCCTAGTGCCCATGTCTAACTGTTTCAGACCAAAATTTATATGTCAAGTTCCTTTTTGTCTGCTCTCTTCTTTTTTGAACTCTTTTTGTTTATCATTTTTGTGTTTTTTTAAAATCTCAATAGTTTGTTGTGTTTTCATAAATAATCTAGTAACATCATTGCATCATAAAATTTAGTCAATTAACAATCAATTAATCATATCAACATCATCCCCCCATAGAGGATTAAAACCTTGATCCACCATTCTAGGTAATCCATTAAGGTTTGTAGCCAAGTGGGTATTGAGATCATTTGTAATCCACCCCATGTTTTATATTGGAAGAAGCACGTGATTTAAGGCCTAGATTACTTTTTTCATTCAAACAACCACATAGAAAGGACTAACATGGTCCTTACTTGCATCTTAATAGATTAATGCTCTCAACTCAATCATACTTTTTTTCTAGTTTTTATTCATTGTATATGGATCCTTCATTAAATATTATCCCTTTTTACCACCTTCTAATATAATTTCATATTGAGTGGCAATTTGTCAAACCCAATTCTATGAAGACTCATTTTTTCTAAACACTTTTCTTCTCACTCACAAAGCCATGTCAACTCATTTTCAATCTATTTGGAATATGGACCCACATCACATGCATGAGGTGGGATGGAGAGCTTGATGAAATTATGATATCAATCATATCTCCCACTTCCTTTGCATTAATAGATATCATCTTGTCCATTTTTTCTATTACTCATGTGAGGCCACCATCTTAGAGCTCCACCAAACCACCACTATTTTGGAGGCATAACCCTTCTTTTGTGTTGTTGCATTGCAATGATATATCTTGGGAAGCATGAGGTTGTATGGAAGTGACTCATCATCATTCTTGTTTGTGGTGTGTTGTGCATCTTGGTTAGGCAACCTATTGTGGAGGTTTTCCTCTATGTTTAGAGTTGGTCAGTGTATTTGGGTGTGGATTGGAGGTTGATGATTCCCTCATCCTATTCTAGTGTGATGCTACAAGAGAATGTGATCGTGGTTAGGTAATTGATCATTGTGTAGGTGTTGTCCTCTCTCTCTCTCTCTCTCACACACATGTTCATCATGGTAGATTTATCCCACAATTGGTTAGTCTTCTATTGTTGCCACTTTGCTTATGCAATGGTGAAGTTGGCTTGTTGTTTATGTCATTGTGTCATTGTGACTCTTGTGTGTGTGTTATTGTGCAAGTGTGACATGTCATTTTTGCATTATCGGTGTTGATGTTATTTCAAAAAAAAATGTTTCATTAGGTTTTGTTTTGAGCTTGTTGGCTCGAAGCATTACACCCTTTATGTCTATTTAAATTTATTGTATTTTTTGTGTTGATATTTATTTATTCTAATATGATGATGTTGTTTGATGTATTTATTTGTACCAAGTGTCCATCTTTATGTATATATTTTCTCTTTGATAAGGTCAAAGCAAATAATGTGATCATTTTATAGAACCCAATTACACAAGACTCTAGTATATGAATTCTCTTTTAAATTATATATATATGAGAAATCTTCATAATCATATTATAGAGAGCTTGTCTAAAAAAAATTAATAAATAATATTATGAAAAATTGAAATATTCAACAAAATTTAATTCAATGATAACTAATATTTATTATTTGTTTAGATTCTATATGTGATCATATATATTTATCTCTAATACTCCTTTAACTTCCACTCTCTCTTTTTAAACCTTATTACTTAAACATTGCCTAACCACTATAGTTCTATTTACTTTACCCCATATTTAATAGTTGTCAAATGGAAAAATCAACACAACTTTATTAAAGATGAGAGAATTTCTTGTTTAGATCTCTATTGTATCATCTAAAAAGAAAGTTAAAAAAAACTACGTTTTTCCTTGCATTTTTTCCTCAATATTCTTCAATGCGTTCCGTTAATATTCTAGAATTCATTCTCTCAACCGGCTTGAGGCTATATCATAGTTATCAAGGATACAGGATTCAGTTGGATTTTATCCTTTTTAAACCCTTAATTGAGAAAGTTATAAATCGGTTGGAGTGCAGCTGGCTAGTTCATTTTTGAGACATTTCTGATAGCAGTTCATTGTTCACGCATTTCTGAAACAAAGGGGTTTCTCCTGTTCTGTGCAAATTACAATGCGCACCAATATCTCAATTCACACCCTCCAAAACAAAGGTAACAAGATGTCTGCTAATGGCAGTTAAATTCTTTCCACCTTATTGTAGAAATGCAAATACTTCTAAAAATTGAATGGTTTACTCTTTCATGTCATTTCTATTTCCTAGCTATGTGGATTCAATTTCGTAGTGTTCGTAATCATATTTAATTATTTGCTTGAGTGTTTCTAAAGCCTTTTCAAAAAACCCATTTTGTGCATATTCTGCAATCATTGCATTCCTTTAGATGACATCTCTTTCAGGCATTCGGTCAAACAGTTCACGTGCAAAGTCAAGGCTCCTCCATTTTGTATATATCTGTACAGTGCATTTGCATCAATAACCTCGATCAAAATTTCACCATACAGTATGCTTTGATGGATGTATATATCCTATTCCAATGTTGGCATATTGGAACAGGATCGAGGTTGTTGGCAAAGCTTGTGGAGTTTAGCTTTGCACCTGCCAATTGTATTTGCTTGAAAGTTTTTAAAGCCTTATGAACAATCCATTCCGTGCAAATCCGCAATTATTGCAATCCATGAGACCACATTTATTTGAGGATTCTATCAAGCAATTTACGTGCCTTGTCTATACTCCCACATTTTGCATGTAGGGAGGGAGGCTGCTCCATATCCTGTTCCAAGGCTCCCTTAGGCATAGGCAGGGAAGCTGCTGGCAGAGGTTGTGGAATTTCACTTTACATCTGCCAATTGTGTTTGCTTGAAAGTTACTAAGGCTTTACCAACAAATTCAATGTGTGCATATCCTGAAACCATTGCAGTCCATAGAGCATATTTCTTTTAGGCATTTTTTCAAACAATTCACAGTTCACGTGCCTTGTCTGTGCTTTCACACTTTGCTTACATCTGTAAAAGCTTGATATTGGTAATAATTTTAAGGTAATGATGGTGTGAAAATTGCAATTTTTGTAAACTAATCACACAATTTTACTCTAGTGATGTGTTTTTCCTTTTCAAAGTTAGTTAATTTAGTTTGGTTTTTTTCTTCTTTTGGAGTGAGAATACTAACGAAACTCTCTTTTATCTAACCATAGGAAACAGAGAGTTGTAATCTAAGAATACGAGGAAACAATCTATTAACTGGATAGCTGGAGTTAGTTGCTAATCACATTAATTATAAACAATTGATTATAACTAGGCAATTTCATAGTGTTTGTAATTATATGAAATTTTTTCTATAGAACTTTGATTGGCAGATTCACTCTGATTGACAGATTCATAGTATTTTGAAAGAATGGCTTCCAATAGAATCACCTCCAATGTAGTGATTTACTTGGCACGTAAGCTTCCTGAGGGTACTGTGACTTCTTCAAGAAATGTAACTAATTAGCATGTTGCAATTTGGAGCGCTCTTATCTTTAGGGTATATGTTGCAAATACTTGTTGAGGATGCTACAGGAGATCAATCATATTTTCATGTAGTTTGTATACTGGAATTTATAACATGTAAATCTTCCTATGCTTGATTTGAATGACCTCATATTGGTGACAAATGATTGAAGTATGGTAAATTATTTTATTTGTGACACTCATTAACACATAACAATTGCAATATGTCATAGATTAAATTTTTTAGTCCTAGTGGGTATACATATCTACGTAAAACAAACAATATAGTAAGCAAATATAATTGACTGAATTCTTCCTTTCAGAACGGCACCAACGGAACACTTGTACAAGGTTAGTTAAAGTAAAAAAAGAGTTCATTTTTATGTCCACAAATAAGAGGTGAATGAGACTGGTGTAAAAGTACTAATGTATTAGGATAGATAAGATGGAGCTAAAAATATTCTAAGAGGAAAATGCTCACCCACAACAAGCCAAAATATGAAGTAGTAAAGCTGAAAACTGCAAATTACAGACAATCTTGCAGCCCCAATTGTATCAGAAACATGTCAATATGGAGAAACAGAGTGCAGTTGGGTTTAAAGAAGCCACTATCTATGATGTTCTTAAGGATATGATGTTGTCTATGATGTACTAGTATCTTGAAAGTCAGATGCTGTCAACTGATGTGTAAAGTGGGTAGGTTGAGAATACACCCAAAATAGAACTTTATGAAGGGGATATCGTAAATCATTTGAGAATATCTAGATCTTAGAGAGAATGGGCAAGAACAAAATGCAGCTGAGTCTAAACAGATAGTATGTAGATTTTCCTTAGCTTTTCTCAACAAGGCTAGCGTTACTAAGAGTTGTTCCACTAGAAGGACGAAGAAAAAATCTCTTTGTAAAAGAAAATATTGTTAAATATCACTTAGGCTTTGACTTTAGAGTGTAAATGTTTTTATTTTCTCAAACTGGGTATCAATTTAACTATGTTATGGTATTCTACAAGAGTTTGGATTGAAACATTCATAATTTATTATAGTTAATTCCATATGCTTCTTTTCTTCTGTATGATATAGTTACAGTTTATCATACATATTTTAGTGCACTATTCTATGCAAGGAATGATTTGGCAATCTCGTTGTCATTTATGAGACCACCAGAATGTCCTAAAAAGTCCAACTATCTATAAATAGCTTTACTTAGAATGAGTGAAGTCATGAGCAACCCAAATGCTAGCCTAGCTTCTCAGATCATAGAAGCACAATGTCTATGTTGCAGTTACAAATATAATTTATAACACTCTATTCTTCGATTTCACAGGGTTTTTGTTTTAGATATTCTGATCCATTATTGCAACCTTTGGTAGGGACCGCAGTTGTAACACAACCCTTGCTAACTAAAAGTAATCATACAACAAGTCAATAGTAAACTTGTAATTTTTCTTAATTAAAATCCTTGTTTCATGGTGAACTAAATTATGCAGTCTTATGCAGGGATTGTTGATACATTATAGTATCAACACCAACTATATCAGAAACATGCCAATATGGAGAAACAGACTACAGTTGGGGTTGAAGAAGCCACTGAATGTAATGTTGTTATGGATATGATGTTTCCGTGTATTTCATTCATGGATATTGATATGTCCTATTATCTTGAAAGTGGAATATTGTCAACTGATAGAGAAGAGTTTTGTAAAGTAGATAGGTTGAGAATACACCCAAAATAAAACTTTTGGTAGAGTTGATGAAGGGGATATTGTAAGTCATGTGAGAATATCTAGATCTTAGAGAGAATTTGATCAAAACAAAATGCAGTCAGGTCTAAACAGATAGTATGTAGATTTCCTCAGCTCTTGTCAACGAGGCTAGTGTTACTAAGAGTTGTTTCACTGGAGGGATGAAGAAAAAACTTCTTTTTGTAAAAGAAAATGTTGTTAAATATCGCTTAGGCTTCCAGTTTAGAGTGTAAATGTTTTTTTCATTTTATTTCTTGGTATCATTCTAATATTCTTATGGTATTCTAGGAGAGTTTGGATTGAAACATTCTTAGTTTGTTAGAGTTAATTCCATGTATCCTTTTTCTTCTCTATGATATAGCTACACTTTCTCATCTATAGTTTACTATACTTTTGTATGCAGGGAACGATAATCTTGACATTAGCAGTCTCGTTGACATCTCTAGACCATCAGGATGTCCAAAAACTCCCAAACTACCTATAAATAGCTTTTCGTGGAATAAGTGAAGTCATTAGCAGCCCCAAATGCTAACCTAGCTTCCCAAATCTTAGAAGCACGATTTCCATAATGTAGTTACAAATATAATTTAGAACACTCTATTCTTCCATGTCACAGGGTTTTAGTTTTATGAGATTCTTTTCCATTCTTGCAACCTTTGGGAGGGACTGCAACTGCAGTCCTTGTTAACTAAAAGTAATTAACAAAACAAGTGATGTTACAGAATAGTAAACTTGTAATTTTGCTTAATCAAAATCCTTGTTTTATGCAAAACCAAACTATGCAGTCTTATGCAGGGATTGTTGATACATTCCAGTACATGCTATCTATATTTTCATAAACATTTTGCATGTAAAAGTAATAATAGTTTCTTAAGTAACGAAGTTGAAACATTTTTTAAGCATATGAGCATGTTGCACACCAATCACATTAGGGAAAATTCTATGGCACATATGTGCTCAACATCTCACATAAATTGAATAATTTCTGCCCTGAGGTTTACAAAATTGTTAAAGAATGATTAAATAATTGTTGAACTGGCACACTTCATGACATTTGCCATCCCCCTTTGCCAAAATAGCAGAAAAACGAAATCATGAACTAAATTAATACACAGAAAAGAAATGGAGTGACTGAACAATAATATAAATTTTCCTCTACATACTAAATTAATTGTGTTAATTGTTTATAACACACAATTTATATTTCATGCAGGAGAGTCAATGTTCCTCATCTATCTTCTTTAGTTTTCTTAACTCTTCACAACACGATTTCTTTGAGGACGATATTCTCAATTTGAGGTCGATCCCCTTTCGTTTTCTTGACTCTTCAGCATACTCTAAGCATAACGGTCTGAGTTCAAGGTTCACCTCTTCTAATTTTTGTAACACTTCACCAAGCATATTTTCCTTTTTGAAATTTTCCCCACACATCTCTGAGTGGTTCATATTTGATTTTTTGAACTCCTCCCCACACAGCATCTCTAAATATGTGAGTCTCAGTTCGAGGTTGATATCGAGCTTCTTTAGATTTTGTGATGATTCACAACTTTAACATGATCTCTTCTTTTTCAGGCAACAATGGTTGAGTTATTAAGTTTCTTGAGCGTTCACCATACAACTGTGAGGAAGAGAGCCTGGAATCAAGGGCCATCGAAGGTGGTTGTTTTTGAGGAAACAATGGTTAAGCTATTAAGTTTCTTGAGCATTCACCATACAACTTTTAGGAAGAGAGCCTGGAATCATGGGCCATCGAAGGTGGTTGTTGAGGCAACAATGGTTGAGTTGTTAAGTTTCTTGAGCATTCAGCATACAACTCTAAGGAAGAGAGCCTGGAATCATGGGCCATTGAAGGTGGTTGTTGTTGGGTCTTGTTGATGGGTTTTTTTGCACTTGTCAACACAAGTAATGCACAAAAGCATCACCTCTCTTGAAAGGAAACTTCCTACAAACAAGTTGCAGAAAATTACCCCAAGGTCTCTCGGGTGTCAAGTCATGACTTGCTTGGAATGTCTTAGTTGTTTTATGTGATTTGTTGGTAATCACAGGGCAACCTTATGTATGTTAAGTTGGAGGGATAATGGTTCTTTAAATGGAGTTCTTAAGGTATTAGGATTGATGTGTAATTGTTGTAAGTTTAAATCAGCAATCTAAACTCCACTTTCATCATCAGATTTGGCTTTACAATGATGCTAGAACTTTTCCTAAATTACTACTTCCAAGAAAGGTCAAAAGGGAAGGGGAAGGAGGATGTTCCTAGACCTGAAACTATCAATGAACAACGATAATGGAGGATGCTACAGTGGACAGCCTTCTTGAAACTAAATTCCACTTAACCAAGCAAACTAACAGTCTCATGAAACCAGTGCTATCTTTTAAGGTTTGCAGATTTTCAACCATTCATTCACCATGAAAAATGAATAAAAGATGAAGTTTAGTGCAGCAATCAAAGTATGTCCAGACTAGATTTACACTACTATTTATCATCAATAAACAACAAAAAGCATGAACAAAGAAGGGCATCAACATAGCAAAATTCTCCAGCATCAATGAATAACATTAATTAATCTACTAAAACATGCTAAAACACATAGAACAACAAAGTAAATCTACTCAAATCTATTAATTATGAGGAGAAGAATCATGAAACATGAAGGAAACTCAAGAATCCACCAAAATCAATGAATTTCTATTAGAATTTCAGCAGCATGTATTTACAACAACTCAACTTTCTCTTTGAAAATGAGAGACCCCTTATTTATAGTTTTCAAAAAGCAAAATGAATGGCCAAGATTTAATCTCATTGTGGGGCCAAGATTCACTACAAATTAGGGTTTCACCTACCCCTTAATATTTTACAATTTAAAATACATTTCTTGTCTTCTAGCCTATTTTGTCCTCTAGTGCTTGGTATTGTAGCACATTTTTCTTCTAGTTGATTGCCTTTACTATAGCTACATAGTGAGGAACTCATTGTCAATAATTATCTTTCCTTCATTCTTTTTCACGATGGCATACCCCATGAACTTGTCGATCAACACCTAAAGTTTATTCCATTCCATTATGTCAGATTGGAGCACTTGGAAGTTAAACTTTCTGGATTTGTTGGTAATTAGCTCCCAATCCTTGTTACACTTTGGCTTATTCTTGATTACTTGCTTTGATTGGCCAAAGGCTCAGGCAGAAAAATCCATAAAATCTGGTGTTAGTGTATCTATGGCTCCATTCTCCATCTTCTTATGGAAGTATGGCCTTATCTTCTCAGGATCCAACTCGACAATGGGCATGTCGTAGTCCATCATGAGCTTCAAATACTCTTCACAGGCTACCTGGTGTTCCATAACCCAATCCAGGTCGAGCTCCACTTCATGGAGCACCCGCTCCAAGACTTCTCTTCTATGATCAAGGCCTAATTTTCACGTCTCAATGAGCCAATGGTCATCCTTTGCTAGCACCAGCTCCTTTTCCCAAGTTTTCTTGGGCATCCTGAGGATAGCCTCGAGTTTAGGGTACGTAATTCTATATAGCTTCGGGAAGTCAATACAGAATTTCTTTGTGCCTTTAAGTTGTTTTTGTACCTCCTTGAACTTATTGGTTGTTCTAACAGCATGGCCAATGCCCATATCTCCAATGTAAATTACCTATCAGAACCAGTCTTTGGTGGCCTTAGTCCAATTCTTTCTCCTCTCCAATTTGCTGATGTGATCCTTAGAAAGAAGTAGAGGAGTGTCTGATGATGTTGTGGGTAGTTCCTCAATAGAAGACCATTGTTGTATATAGGCTACAATATTTTCCACCTGTGCCTTTAATTCTTCCGTGGAGGATTGATCCTTATTCATCTAGTGCACAATCATGGCAACAGATCCTTAGAGATGATCAATCTTTTTCTCCCTCGTGGTTGTCCCCAGGTCAATAGTGGAGATATTGTAGCTTACTCCTCCTTTATCCATCATAGGAGTAGAAATTTGGACAATCCTCGATCCTGAAGCATCCATAGTGATATGGGATCAAATCCTTAGTTTCTTCGCCTTCTTTGCTCCTACTTGAGCTCATGCTAGAATAGCTTCTAGCCTTTCTTTGGGATCCATGGGGGTAGGATTTGTAAGGAAACTATGCAGCCATAGAATGACAATTTCCACATAACCCAAATCTGAAACATGCAAGTAAAATACTCAACATCAACATGCAAGAGAATAGACAACATACCCATCAAAGATGACACAAGATATACCCTGGGAAAACCCTCAAGAGGGAAAAACCCAGCCTCCAAAAGCATCCACACTCCATGTATTATTCAGCAATGAAAACCCATTACAATACATCTGCAGAGACTCCAAGAACACTTCTGAAGCACAAGCTATCCATGCAATCCATGTGACCAAGCATGAATCCACACATCCCATGCCATGCTTCCAAACCCTCACACATGCACAAGCTCAACCTTGACCAACTTTTGATCCAACCCTAAACAACTACCCATGTGGTTGCTTTTATAGAAACAAGCTCCCACAAAACCACCAAGTGGTATTACATAAACCATGTGCCCAAAACCATACAACATCATGTGACCCCACATTTAATATTGGGTACTTTATTATTTTATTATTATTCCCCAATATTAAATAATTACATTTTACAATTATGTCCCAATGTTACATACAACAAAGTGGCCCCAACATTATAACTCCTTGTGATGCACATTCACCTAGAAAACCCCTAGGTGCACCACACACATAATAAATAAATAAAACATTACAAACATTATGCAAGGTGTACAACACCTAATTCTAACAGGATTCTTCTTTTGCAGTTGTTTTTCCAGCCACTTAGGCATCTAAGATTCCTCCTTTGGTGATTCATGATCACCTTCCTCTCTTTGAGTATGTTGGATCTCCCTTTCTTCGCGGCCTGGAGCTTCCTACTCAGTTTTATCTTCTTACTCTTCATCTGAGTCACGGATGAATATGGACTTTTCCTCTTGTGACTCAGCAATAGCTATATTTTCTTTGGGGCTATCCTCCCCTTCAGACGTCTTTTCTTCTTCTTCTTGTCCAAGCCCCATATGATGTTTTGCTTCAGGGCTTCTTATTTTAGCCTCTTCTTCAGGCTTATCTTCTTCTTTCTCCTCCTCTTTCTTCTCTTCTTCTCCTACGGGAGACATTTCTTCATCATGTATGGGGGTTTTGTCTTGTTCTTTGGTTGAAGGCTTTGTAGATACCTCCATATCTTCATCTGTCGCTTTCCTTTCCTCGAAAGACTATCTTTCAACTTCCTCTCCAACGTTCCTGAGTTGCTTGGTCAACTCTTCCTTGAGTTCTTGATCGGATGTCCCCACTATGTACTTTGCACCTAGATCTTCAATATCTTCCTCTGAGTACTATTCCTTTTCATCTTCATAGGCTACCTTGTCAATGACCAAGTGTTGATGCTTTGGATGCTCATGGAAGTCATCCTCAGATTCCTCATCCATTTCTTTAGTTGCCTCCCTTTCTTGTCTTTCTAGCTCTTCATAAATTTGCATTGTCGCCTCCATCTTGGGTGGTTTTGTCAAAGGAGGGATAGGGAGACCAACAACAGCTTGAGCTAAGGCAGCCTGCACTGCAGGGTTCATTAGCACTCTAGAGAGCTCCATATATATGTTTTGCATGTGTCGGGAAAAGGCTTCTAGGAGAGTGAGGGTAGGAATTGTCGTTGTGGAGTCTAAAGGGACTGCAGTAGATGGGGACACTAAAGAGGATGAGAGTGGGGAAGTTTTGGAAAAAGAGGAGTCTCTCACCATAATGGGTGTAGTCGGTGAGGTGGAGGAAAGGTGAACCGAGATTTCCACCACGGGTGGAGAGGAAGCAAGCAATGCTTGAGATGTCAGTGGGGGAGTGACAGCAGTGGTAGTGGTGGTAGCAACAAGAGTAGAGGCACCAGGTGGAGACTTTGGTTGCTCGGCCTCTTCTTCCTCTCCTTCGTGGAGTGGATCCTCTTGAATCATGGGCATCTCAGAGAATCTGCCCAATTTCTTTGCTTTCTTGGAGGTCTCACCCTCCAAGTCCTTCCTTGAATATACCTTATTTTTTGGTTGGCGCTCTAATACTTCTTTTCTCTTTTTTGACCTTGTGGTGGGGGGAGATTTTGGAGTCTCTCCAGCTGGGGCAGCAGCGGTCCCACTGTCAGTTTCACTCTCGAGTTCACCATAGGTTATAGTTGCTCCCTAGAGCTTTAGCTGAGCAATTTTCCCATCAATCCATTGTTTGGTTCTATGCTCTATTGGTTTGGTTAGAATATTGAGGTCATTGACCTCTTCCTCATCCCAATCAATTAAAGGCAGCGGGAGGTTGGCTACAACATCGAACCTTGGATCTATAACAATGTTCTCATCCTCCATAATTTGATATGGGACTAGAAATAGTTTGACTGTCTTGAAAAAGTAGGAAACCATGCGCATATAGTGCCTCATGTGCACCTCCTTGTCATCTATGTAGTTAGCCCAAAAGTCTTCAATATTGTGTAAGTGGGCATATTCTTTCCCGACCATCTTCTTCAATTTTCCATATGGATCCATCCTTGGCCAAGTAGTGTAAAGTTCCAAGCTATACTCAATGATCTCCTTTTCAAAATACTCCGCACATTGGGATGTGGGAAGAGCATACATACCCTGGCTAAAATTGAGAGTATAGGGAATGCCTAGCCTATGTTTGTCACTCAGGATTGTTTGTGCGTGTTGCAACTGCTTGGAGACTTCTAACAAGATTAGTCAGTCATTAGGATATTGGGGCAACTTGTATGGTCTCTTGGAGAAGCCTTCTGTCCTTATATAGGTGAACTTGGGAAATTGAATGAATAGAAACACGAATTTGTGAATAAATTCTCGAGCGTTGTGAGTAACTCTCCTCTCAAAATCCCCTCCAAGGAGTCTGATGATGTGCCTAATAAAGGCATCATTCACCCTACAGTAGTCTATTTTGAAGTTTTGGTATTGGAGTTGGGGATGCCTGTCATATACTTTTAACTCTCTTCCCAGAGTTGGGCTTTGTGCCACAAATAGACCTCTATATGGAAAGGGGTCTACCAACAAATAGACCAAGTAAGAAGTCATGTAAAACTGTGAGGTCTTCTTGACCACTACAAACTACTCATGCAAGTTATTGTTGATCATCCTTGCCCAATGAAATTTGGTTTCTCAATGGATGATCTCTTCTATAAAGTAGAACATCCAGTCTTGGAAGTAGGCCGCAGTGGGGATTCCCATGTCTCTGCTTAGCAAAGTTACCAAGTCATGGTAGTCCTCATAGAAGTCACTCTTGAAGAGTTCTTGGGGTACCTTGTTCGCATTGCCCCTTTTCTCCTTTAGCCAATGTTGGTTGATTAATTTCTTGCATTTCAAGGGGTCAACCTTCCACATACTTTCTACATATTCCTTGATAGTTTCCTCCATAGGGTCAAAGGTGGGGATGTGGAACATTCTCCCTATGGACTTGGTGGATAGGTCAGCTAATACTTTGCCATTGTGATCAATAATTCTCCTAGTATTTTCCTGATAGGCCTCCCTGCAGGCCATCACTAGCTCTGGATCCACAAGAGTGGGTGGGAAATTGGCTTCCTTGGCCAGGCCACTCCTTCTGATCTTCTTGGCATTTTCTATGGTGGGGTTGACAATGACCCTTTGCTTGAATTCATCTATATCAATATGCCCCAAGTTTGTATCTGTAATTGTATCCCATTTTGTGGTAACCTTGGACGTGACCTCAGTTCTGTGGAACTTGTATTTCATCTGATCTTTGTCTTCCTTCCCTTTTGGTGCCTTGGTAGTCTTCTTCCCCTTTTCCTTTTCTACGAACACCCCCGATGGTCCTGTAGCTAATTCCATAAATCATGTAGGCAAAGACGTAATAAGCATGTTCATATATAAAATAAAGGGAGCATTAGCAAAATCCTACAAAATCCTACAAAATCAATGTTAGATCAAGTAGTTCATCTTTTAAGGATCATAATATTCATCACAGATCATCATATGCCTTTCATTCAGGGAAGATATGGCAATGCGGGCCCAGGGATGCAAGTTTCCCTGGGCTAGCGGCTGTTTTGAAGGAAGCTGCAGGCAGACGGAAAAGAGGGCACAACGGTCCGCATAGAGCCACCCGCATCAACATTTTTGCATCATAATGGGGCCCATCAAGGTGTTAGGCCCAGGGATGAGGGTTTCCTTGGGCTGGCAGTTGTTTTGAAGGAAGCTGCAAGCAAACAGCAAAGAGGGCACAGCAGTCCACATAGAGCCACCCACATCAACATTTTTGCATCATAATGGGGCCCCCCAAGGTGCTAGGTCATTTGGACACATGGGTTTGATCATTCATGAGGTCTTGAAAATGATAACTCAATCGTTTTGATATGCAAGTCCAAAGGTTGTGGGTGCAGGTGGTGTCTCGGTCGTTAGGGACTTCATTGTTTGGAGCGGTGTTGGCAAGGCGTAACCTCGCAAATGGAATCCCACATCATGGGACTCACAAGCAGGAAAGGGTGGCTTCGGTTCACCTTTAAAGTTCAATTCATTCAACTGGATGCGGGTGGGAACTCGTGGGAAGACATGAAGTGGTGCCCGCTTAGAGACGACGAAGACGAGACGGCGGCTCGCAAGCGGCGGTCCACACCATCGAATCCACAAAGGTCATTGGTATGAGCTATCCTCTAATGGTTGGCTAGACGACAGAAGATGGGCCGGGTTCCTCATGGCGAAAGGCAAGAAATCTTTAGCCATTTGGAATGAAAAACACATGGCAACGACCTACACAAGCAAGTCCGTAGGAGACCTGGGCATTGATTATTTTCCTGAGAACAGGACGGTTGACTCAGATTCGAGCCCCACAGGGCAAGTGGAAGGTCCAGCATGGCCGTTTCACAACCAAAATCTTGAGACAGCGAACCATGGGCGGCGATCCGTAGCGGAGTACCCACGAGGGAATCATGCCTTAGAAAAATTGCAAGTGATTAGGTTCGCAACGAGAGTAGCGGGCTCCGCGAGGCGGAAGGACGGGGATTGTTGGCCATTTGGGACAGCGAACGCTTGGCGACAATCCGCAGTCGAAAGTCTACAAAGACCAACCCGCAAAAGGGTTCATTCTTGGGTGCTTCGGCATACAAGACAGCGGCAAGAAACGTGGGGTCTACGACTTGGGATGAAACAAGGGTTTCGCCGTTCGGGATGATCGTGAAATGGCGGTGACACAATGGCGGAAACCCACATCAAATGGTCTACATGAAGAGTTTACTCAAACAACAGGGGCAATGGACAAGGCCTCTACGAAACCCAGATGGCAGGAGGCTAGGGTCAGATAGCCATTGAAAAAATGGTGAGAGGAAAGGTGTCGTCCATACACGGAAACCTACTTTCACGGACTTGTGTGGGCCGGGAGGATTTCTCCTTAAGTTTTCATTTGCTTCATCGGTGACGGTGAGGGAGTAGTGTCCACCTGCATGAATGGGTCGGCGATAGGCGAAGGTCACAGTTTGAAGTTCGTTGTTGGGTAAGCCAAGATAACGATAGTGGAGGTCTTGCGAGCCGCAAGGGCTCAACAGCCCTAGTCAAGAACAGCAGCCACGGTGATAGGTTTCGCACAACCCCAACGAACCGATTTTCTAAGGATTTTCAAATTCTAACATATGGGTTTTGTGTGGAATGAAGCCTTTTAACTAGTTTTAAGTTTTTTCCTCTTTAAAATTTTGATAACTTTGCGAAAATCAATGAAAAACCATGACATGGGTGGTGGCAAGGAATCTACCTGGCAGACCTGATGAAATCTGTGAAGAAACTAAAGGCAACAAGGCTCGAATAGCAAAGGGATCACGCAGGCGAGGAGGCGGCAGAAGCAGGAGGAGCTCTAACACGTTTCAGAAGGAATGTCGGTGAAAATGACCCATCAAAACTTGTTATTTATAGACCTTCAACCATTAAATGCCCGCAATAAATGCTAGTATGGCGGCGGGCAAATTTGGTGGGCACAGATTTTGAATAGGTCGGCGGTAGGAATAGTGGAGTTTGCAGTGCGGGCAGCACCCAAATGGTTACTGTTGGATAGGTCGGTGAAGGAAACGATGACGAAGATCGTGGATTTGGTAATGCGAGTGGACGTGCCGACGCAGCCACCGCAAGGAATAGCAATGACAAGATAGAATTCCACCAAGGGCGGCTTGCATGGGTGGACCCACATTGAGCCAAAGACAGTAGTTTTGAGGTTTCAAGGAAAATAGCCAAAGGAACTCCATGAAAGCCAAACCTTGAAAATTTCAAAGGTGGTGAAACTTGGTCAACTCAAGATGATAGCTCTAGGACTCATTGACCACTTAGGACTCAAAATAGGGGGCACGCAACATGAGGTGAAGGAAAAAGTGACTTGGCAAAGCGAAAAGAGAGGGTCCTTGTTCTGAACGGGGTGTGTGTGTTATAGGTACAACAGGTCTAACTGCAACTTATACATAGTTGATTGGTATCGATTCTTAAACAAAAATTTAAGACATCACCAACTTTCAATTCTCTCTACCTTAAAAATTTACACCACCCACTTTTTAGCTCATAACAGTTGCTGCTTGTTAACAACTTAATCTTGAAGCCTTCCTCTATGTTTGAATCAATGTCAAAACATTGTAGATCAAACTCTATTCCCTTCTTAATGGCTTCTTTGTCTTCGCTTGTGTACCTTGGCAAAATATATGCTTTGACTTTTCCTTTGGGAATTATGACTCTACATAGCTTATTTGTATCACTTTTGTATAATTCTTTGGAAAATAGATGCTAAAAATCACCAGATTGAATTCGGTTTGCCATTATTTGTGAAATAATCTGCATTACTCCTACAAAGACTTTTGAGCTTTATAGATATTCAGCTTCAAAAAATGCTCGAGTGAAGACCGTCTCTTTATAGATAGATGCTTTTCAATTAAAAAACATAAACTTCCCAATTTAGCTTATTACATTTTTTTAAAGAAATAACTTCCCTAAATTAAAACCTTTTTACCTATATTTACATTGAGAGACGTCTTACAATGGAATTTTGTGTGTTCAGAAAAACTCTACCTTAAATCAAGGAGAGTTCTTGACATCATCACCCTTGATTTTTTGTTAATATAAATCTTGATATTTGAAAATAATCTTGGTATTTGATATTTTTAATTTAAAAAATAATCTTGTTTCTTGATAGTCATTTTCAGATATAACTCCAAGCACTCCAAAATAATAAAATAATAAAAGCTTTTCAAAGATTATTAATGATTTAATACTGTTATTGAAACTAGCTTTGTGGTATCATTAATTTCGAAGATAATCACCCTTTTTTTATTAACACCAGCTTCAGTAATAATAAAATGTCATTACCTTTACTTGTGAGAATGTCACGTTAAGTTTACTTCATTCGGTATTTTGCATCTTTCAAGCACGGGCAATCGGTGAATATTGTAAATCGATTCTTAACCCATATATGAGGTTGTTTCCACTTAAAAAGGAAATTATCGGGGAAATAGCATGTGTGGAGTCCCTCTTATGAAGGGAAAAAATACCTCTCATTATGAAGTAAATATCTGATGCATTGTGTCCAAGTATTCAATGAACTTTGAAGTGGCTTAGTAACTTATTCGTAAATTGTTTCTAGTACTGAATCTTGGAGATTATTATTTATACTCCTTTTGGATACAGGTTGAGGGTTGGTCGATCTTACTATTATCGCTATTTTTAGCAGAGGGGAACTCCTTTAAAGAGATACGATTTCAGTGATAGAAGCAAGCAAGCAAGATTTACTATAAGCAACACAAGCTCGGAGCTTCAGTTCAAGAGACTGTGGAGAGTACTTATGTATAACTTTTTTAAGCAAATAAGAGAATTTTATTCCCTTATATGTTGTTATATATGCGCGTAAATGATGGTAAAATTTGACAGAACATGAGAAATTGTTTTTTTTTTTTAAGCTTTAGATAGAAAGCTTCATCTCTAGGCATTTTTCATAGGAATTTTCTTGGAAAAAATCCTGAAAATTGCTTAGAGCTTGATCACTTCTTGGTGTGCCTCCTCTTTTTTCTTCTTGATAGAGTATTGCATTGAAATTCCCTCCCAGCAAGAAGTCTTGCTTTGTAGTTGTTGGAAAATTGTGGATAGTTGGTTCTATACTTCCTTCCTCTACACCACCCCAACCTTTATTTTTATCATCCCACCTTTGATGCTTTTCCTGTTTTGTTAAAGTTTCAAGAAAAGATGAGGTATGTTTTGTTGAGTTCTATTGAAGTTGTGGTTATTGTACTTGTCAAGATAGTCTAATATATATGTTCATTGACCCAATATCAAATGTACAACAGGTGGTAACAACAACAAAAAAGTAACTTTTTGTGAAATGGGATTATTTGCTTTTGTCAATCTCTCAAGTAAAACATACTAAGATGAAACTATAGCACAAGAGTCTACAAAATAGCCACGGGAATTTTAGTAGATCAGTTTGACATTAGTCTTTAAGCTTCACTTAGAAAACTTGCTTTCACATTCCCATTATTATTTTGTTGTGCAGTTTATAAGCCTTACCCTACCATGCCATTTCAAATTTATGCTATTATTATTTCCTTAAGATGAAAATCTGATGTGTTATTTGACTTTATGTTGTGTTTTGTATAGGTCTCACAGTAGACAAAAATTTGGTGACCTCTTGCTATCACAGTTCAAAATCTAGTTTGAGGTAAGGTCTGAATTGACAATTATCTTGAGAGTTTTTATATTTTTTACATTTCATAGTCTTCTCAAAGCCATTAGATATGAGAATATAAGATAGTTGCAGACAACCTCATTAAAAACCTAACAATAAAATTCGACATTGATTCAATGTGTATTTCATTTGATTATTCAAGCTAATAAACTTCTAACCTGCCAAACTTGCACCCAAGCTACTACAAAATCTTAAACTTTCATTTGGTGTGAAACTTTCCTTATACTTGGTATTTTCATATTTATGTCCCCTTCCATTGCGAAGACCTAATAGGATGGACTATCTTAGACAAAGCCAATGAATTTTTTGTGGGCCCCTACAACATGGGTTCAATTGAAGAGGATTTTTGTATGTTAATTTTTTAATTAGATAATGAAGCATATCAATTTTCCCTAACTGTTGAAGATGTGTTAATCCATAGCTTTCAAATACGTAGAACAGGATAGGAGTACAAAATAGATTTGTAAGAGGAAAAAATGAAGAAAGTGGTAGAGAGAGATAACAACTATGTGTTTCTCATCATTTATCCATCGCTCTCTATCTTCTTTCATCATTCTACTATGTTTGATTCAAATATGAAAAGACACTTCTGACTTCACATAGACAAATATCTTGTGCCAGAAATGGTTCGTACCAAATAGACTGTCCAGAAGTCTTTCACAGGAAATGAAAGATATTTACAAGCGAAAAAAGAGCAGGCAGCTCTCACAAAGACTATTGAAGGGAAAAACATTGACGAGGAAGGATGGCTTTGAGATGATGAATGTTTATCCCACGCCATGACCAAATTCAGAGATAAAAAGGCAGAGCTAAAGCAAGCTAAAAAGGTTCATGCACATATTGTAGCAGACTTAGCTAGTCAACCATCCACCTCAAAAGCGAAACCAACAGAACCAACTCATTCTAGATCTATATCAACTGGGCATAGTACTAGCAATTTTCCAAAAAAACTAAAAGGGAAGATGAGCACATATGTGTGCATCATACAAACGATGTTATTGTCATTAGCTCAGATGAGTCGAAGGATTATACCCTGCTCACTCCAAACTAAAATTTAAACATGTTAAAAAAATTATGTTCAACTTACGAGTATGTGTGAAACCTTACACTCTTGTAAATGTATGAGTGTGTAAAGCATTGATGACAAATTATGTATTAAAAAATGGAGTTTAGTGGGATTAAAACTAATTTAAAATATTTATTTTCAAAATAAGATTGGATGTAACATAGGAATTGAACTTGATCCATAAATCAGTGAACAATCCAATCACACATCTTATGACATTATATTCGCATGATCATGTGATTGAACTATACATTCCAAAAAAAAAAAAAAACCAATTACATGATGTTATATTGGTTACCTAAAACATATATTAGGAAAACGCAAAACAATAAAAGAGGCACAATGGATTTTTGCAAGTACATGTTTGAAACCCTTGGCTAATTCATCCCTTGTTTGATTTATTCATACCTTTTGTTGTTTCATTTTTTAGTGTTGTTATGTCTATCAGGAATTTGGAGCACTCTTAGCATCTATATCTACAAATGACCCACTTTGTACATTACAAGAACTATAATACCAGGTACTTGATTACACGTCATATAGTCCTCTTACATGATATTTTAATTTTAATAAAATACTTGTAACATTTATTAGCGTTGTTATGTGTTTTACACATTTGAACCACTGTTATCATCTACAGCTATAGACAAGCAGCTTTTGACGTTAAGAGAACTTATATTTCAAGTACTCAATTACACTTCATCTACTCCTCTTACACTAAATTTGAATTTCCTTTAAACACTTGTATAAAGCTTTTGAAGATTTCCACTATGATGAAAAATTGCATAAATAATATCTATATGATTGTGAAAGTGGACCATTGTTATCATGTACTCTTAAACGAAATTTGAATTCTCGTTAAATACCTGTAGCAAACTTTTGAAGATTTCCACTATGATCAAAAATTGGAGAAGTATTTGGATTTTCATAAACTACTTGTATCATTTATTAGCATTGTTATGTGTTTTAGGCATTTAGACCATTCTTATCATCTAGATCTTCAGACGAGCAGTTTTCTTCGTTAAGAGAACTTTAATTCCAGGTATACAATTACACTCCATGTACTCCTCTGACACTAAACTTGAATTTCCGTTAAATACTTGTAGCAAGCTTCTTCAGATTTCCACTATGATCAAAATTTATATAATTATTATCCATCTTATGAACCTTTTTAAACATTTGTAGCGCTACTATCATCTCTATCTATAACTGACCAACCTCCTACATTAGAAAAAAATTTATACCAAGTACTTGCTTACACTTCTTCTCCTTGTAGTCTTGTTAGCTTTGAAAATTCAATTTAGAATCATACAAAATGTAGCTGCAACTTAGGATAATACATATCTTTATAACATGTTACTTATTTATTAGTTTGATTTGTTGTTTAGATAATGGCTACCCAAAATGAATCTGCTTCCACCCAACCATTAGTTAAAAGCTAGAAGCCCCTGAGGAGTCTATGAATTCAAACACACATGTGCCAACTTTGATTGACAAGTTGTACTCATCAATTCAAGCCCATTCAAAACAAATAATTAGAGAACTCCATGATGCTGCACTTTTTGCACACACAATAGAACAACAAGAAATTGATGACATTGAAGACATTGTTGTCAAATTGCATAAAACATGTCACAAAGTTGTAGGCTCCTCGTGTTTTTTAAGAGAACTTTATTATGACGAGCAATGTGAAGCAAGATCTACAAAAGACACCATTGAACAATGTATCTTCTACTTGTATGATAATTAGGATAGACACATATGAACCATATAAAGGGTTGTTTCATGGTTGGTTGACTCTTGCGAACAAAATTTTGATGTAGACTTTGATGTCTATTTTGTAAAAAAATTGTTCATACGTTTTGTATGTAGGTGGCAACCATGGTTGGCTTACTCTTACGAACAATATTTTGATATAGACTTTAATGTCTATGTTTGGAAAAGACTGTTCATATATTTTGGATGTGCATGTCCTACTTGATATGTAAAAAGTCAAAATTGTTCTATTTGAAATATGTTGTACCTATTTCTATTTAATTGAATAGTTCAACGCATGTTTCAGATTATGTTCAACAACAAAGTCAAATAACCATCAAATACATGAATGTGCATCTAAAATATCCAACAAATAATATACTTTAAAAATCAACATAAAAACTTGCTTATAAAATTTGAAATTGCCCTATATACATTGGAAATCTATGAAAAAAAATATACAACCCTTGCATGCATGTTGACATCTTACGTTGAGTGCACAATTTTCTCCAACAGCAACTCCTTGACTTCTACTTTTTTTGTGTTTTGATAGGACAAGGTGAAACAAACGTATTTGTAAAACCAAAACAAAAACCCAAACCATAACCAAATACAAGAGGTTAATTCCAAGCACCCTGTTGGGAAATACATGTAACACAAACAACATATTGATAGTTACAAGATGCATGCTATCTCAGTGATGTTTATTTCGTACATATGTAAGATATCGACATTATTTTGCAATATGTATGGATCATGCAAAACACGAAGGTTGTAAAAGAGTTATTCCTATAAGAGCGTTAAACCCTTACCAAAAATGATGGACAATAAAGGCTCAGGTAATGGCAAAACAACAACTCTGTTATTTCAAAAATACAAATGAGCATGGAAATTTTTTCAGCTTCAATCTTCTTGACTATGATGGTGATGAAATCAAAGCAACATGTTTTAATGCAATAGCAGAACTATTTTATTATCGTATAGAGATTGAGAAAGTGTTTCTCATTTCCAATGGAACCTTGAAGCCAACAAATAAAAAGTTTTGCAATTTAAATAATGATTGGGAAATTCTTTTGGACAACAATTCCACAATGGACATTTGCTTGGACGAGAACACACAAATACGATTGTTGACATCATAGGTATAGTCTTATCAATCAATGAAGCAAATACAATTTTAAGAATGAATGCTACACAAACACAGAAACAAACTCTACAAATGAAAGATATGTCAGCTACCAAAATTGACTTCACAATGTGGGGTGACTTTTGTAATAACGAAGGTTTCAAACTTCAAGAGATATGTAATGCAGGGGCTTTTCCAATACTCGTCACAAAAGTTGCACGAATTAGTGATTATGGAGGCAAGTTTGTAGGAACCATTCCAACAACTTAGCTACATATAAATCCTCAGATACTAGAGACTGACCAATTGAGATCATTGTTTGAGAATCAAGGAAAAGCTCTCATTTTGCAGTCTCTAACAAATAACTCCTTATTTGTTCGAGAGGAATTGAAATTGAACAATATTGTCAAAATTATCAGATACAAAGTTGATATTTCTAGCAACAATCAATACATGTTCATAAAAGCAACATTGTGTTTCATAAAATAGGTCAAATTTTGTTACATGGCTTGCCCCATGGAAATTGTTGGTAAGAAATGCAACGAAAAGGTTGGAAAAACCGAAAATGGTCAATGGCATTGTCAAAGATGTCAAACTACTTTTCATGATTGTGATTACAAATATCTATTGCAATGCAAAATAGAAGACCACACTGGCTCAACATGTGTGACTACTTTTGAAAGAGCAGCTGAAGGAATTATGGGAATCCCGAAAAATGAACTATATAGTATGAAACACACAGGGTAAGATCAAACAATGTTTTTAGAAATAATACAAAAAAGAATTTTCCAAAAATATTCCTTCCTATTGCATGTTAAAGAAGAAACTTACAATGATGAACAGAGAATCAAAAGCACAGTCATCAAAACTAAGTAATTTGATTACTCAACTGAAAGCAATGCTTTGCTTTCTTTAATAACGAATGTATAAATGTCATTTACTTTCTCCAACATTGGTATATAAACCATCCATGCAAAAAAGTAGACCTTGCATATTTCTTCAAAGATTGTAAATAATACTATCTACTACCATAGTGTATGTATGAAAATTTCTTCGACTAAAGAAAACCTATAAAAGTATATGTCTTTTTCAAAATAAATTTATGAAATTCTCACGTTTTCCAACAAACATTTCCCAATATGATAGACTTTGTTACTAATATGTACTAGCAAATATGATAGGATAATACAAACAACTATAGTCATGTTATGCTCACATTAAATAAAAAACAAACCAATTAAGAAATTATATTATAACATTATTTGATAAAACAAACGCATTGAGATAAGTTTGATTTCAAAACACAATAGATATGCCCGAAATTTTAATTTCTTAAAGAGGTTACTAGGTATATTTAGTTCTACCATATGGCATATATATGGCATGTAAAATGCAAAGTAACATAGAATTTTCTACAATTTCCTACTATATGAACAAAACATGAAACTTGAAAATTTTGGTTTGCATTTTAGATATGGATCGCCCGAAGAGGAAATTTGAATCAGAAGAACAAAGGAAAGAATATAAAAGACAATACTACAGAGAATATCATAAACGACAAAGAGAGCAGATGATAGCTACAGAAATGGAAGAGCAAAGGAGGAAAAACAGAGAAACACAAAAAGCAAGAAATGCAAGACAAAGACAAAGAGTAAATGAACAATTAGATTCACAAAGCAGACAAGATGAAAATGCACACATATCAAATCCAAATGGATTACTCGCCAAAAACTTCAAAGAAATGCAATTAGCATTTCGTAATCAATTAGACTCTTACCAATCACCAGCAGTTTGTTACGTTTGTGAAGAAAGCTACATTGGAATAAAAGTAATAACCACTTCATAAGGTAGTATATGCACAAGATGTAAACAAGAGAAAGGAATACACCAATTCTTAGCACAGAATAATATGAATCCAAGAGTCCAACCAATTGAAGTAAAAAATCTTACACAAGTAGAAGAAATGTTGATTGCACGTTTGAACCCAATTATACAAGTCACTCATGCAAGGGGCGGTCAACATAAATATAGAGGACACATGATCAGTTTCCCACAGAAAATTGAACTATCAAAGACGTTGCCACACTATATTATAGAACTACCAATCATTATAGTAAGGAAAAAAGATCAACGTGGCACAAATTACCAATTCATAGTGAATAAACACTATGTTTATCAAGTATTGAAGTATTAAATCAACCATGACAGATTTTACTCAGATGCCAACATCAATGAAAATGCTCTTGATAGTTTAAGTGAGAATCTTGAGAAAAATATTTTTGATCAGCTTAAGACCATTCAAATAGAATCTCAATCAGATACAAATGTTAGAAAACATGTCAGCGCAGTTATCGACGATTTTGAACAACACATTATTGAACATCGATGGTTTTCCAACCACCAAATTTACAAAAGGAAATGGACTTGATTCATGCATGGGTCAACAACTCAAATACAGATTCTATGACATTAATGGACTATCGAGTAGTTGGTGAATCTCCAATAAATGAATATGCTACATCGGGATTATTAGATATGGCCTTTCCAACATTGTTCCCAACTAGAATATGTGACTAGTTAGAAGCACGCATCAGGAAAGTAGACCTACATTAATATGTCAAACATCTATTCCGTTATAAAGACAACCGATTTGGTAAACACCCAAGGTTTTGATATTATATGGAAAATATGATAATGAGACGTCGTGCTTAGACATCAATTGCAGTTTTCATAATTTTATTTTGAAAAATGCATATACTTGTATAGGTTTTCTTTACTCGAAGAACTTTTTGTACATACACTATGGCAGTATAAAATATTGACTACAATCTTTGAAGAAATAAGTGGTTTTCTTTTTTGCATGGATGGTTTATATACCAATGTTTGAGAAAGTAAATGGAATTTACACATTCTTTATTAAAACAAGCAAAGAATTGCTTTCAGTTGAGTAATCAAATTACTCAGTTCTGATGACTGTGCTTTTGATTCTCTATTCATCATTGTAAGTTTCTTCTTTAACATGCAACAGGAAGGAATAATTTTGGAAAAGTCTTTTTTGTATTATTTCTAAAAACATTGTTTGATCTTCCCTTGCGTGTTTCATACTATATAGCTCATTTGTGGGGATGCCCATAATTTCTTCAACTGATTTTTCAAAAGCAGTCACCCATGTTGAGCTAGTGTGGTCTTCTATTTTACATTGTAGCAAATATTTGTAATCACAATCATGAAAAATAGTTTGACATCTTTGACAATGCCATTGACCATTTTCGGTTATGTCCACCTTTTTCTTGCATTTCTTACCAGCAATTTCCATGGGGCAAGTCGTGTAACAAAATTTTCCCTGTTTAATGAAACACAATGTTGTTTTTATGAGCATGTATTGATTGTTGCTAGAAATATTAGGTTTGTATTTGTTAATTTTGGCAATATTGTTCAATTTCAATTCCTCTCGAACAAATAAGGAGTTCTTTGTTAGAGACTAGAAAATGAGAGTTTTTCCTTGATTCTCAAACCATGATCTCAATTGGTCAGTCTCTAGTATCTGAGGATTTATATGTAGCTGGGTTGTTGGAATGGTTCATACAGACTTGCCTCCATAATCACTAATTTGTGCAACTTTTGCGACGAGTATTGGAAAATCCCCTGCATTACATATCTCTTGAAGTTTGAAACCTTCATTATTACAAAAGTCACCCCACATTGTGAAGTTAATTTTGGTAGCTGACATATCTTTCATTTGTAGAGTTTGTTTCTGTGTTTGTGTACCATTCCTTCTTAAAATTGTATTTGATTCATTGATTGATAAGACTATACCTATGATGTCAACAATCGTATTATTTTCCACGTCTTTAAGTTCACTTATTGGTTTGAAGTTGAACTTCAACTGCGGTATTTGTGTGTTCTCATCTAAGCAAATTTCCATTGTGGAATTGTTGTCCAAAAGAATTTCCCATTCATTATTTAAATTGAAAAACTTTTTATTTGTTGGCTTCAAGGTTCCATTGGAAATGAGAAATATTTTCCCAATCTCTATACAATAATAAAATAGTTCTGCTATTGCATTGAAACATGTTGCTTTCATTTCATCACCATCATAGTCAAGAAGATTGAAGCTGAAAAAAATTTCAGCCCCATTTGAAATTTTTGAAATAACGGAGTTGTTTTTCCATTACCTGAGCCTTTATTGTCCATCGTTTCTAGTAAGGTTTTAATGCTCTTATAGGCACAACTCTTTTACAACCTTCGTGTTTTGCATGATCCATACCTATTGCAAAATAATGTCGATATCATACATATGTACCAAATAAACATCACTGAGATCTAGCATGCGTCTTGTAACTGTCAATATGTTGTTTGTGGTACATGTATTTCCCAACAAGACCTACTTGGAACTAACCTCTTGTATTTGGTTATGGTTTGGGTTTTTGTTTTGGTTTTACAAATACGTCTCTTTCACCTTTTCCTATCAAAACACAAAAAAAGTAGAAGTCAAGGAGTTGTTGTTGGAGAAAATTGTGCACTCATCGTAAGATGTCAACATGCATGCAAGGGTTGTATATTTTTTTCATATATTTCCAATGTATATAGGGGAATTTAAAATTTTATAAGCAAGTTTTGATGTTGATTTTTAAAGGATATTATTTGTTGGATATTATAGATGCACATTCATGGATTTGATGGTTATTTGACTTTGTTGTTGAACATAATTTGAAACATACATTGAACTATTCAATTAAATAGAAATAGGTACAACATATTTCAAATAGAACAATTTTGACTATTTACCTATCAAGTAGGCCATGTACATCCAAAATATATGAACAGTATTTTCCAAATATAGACATTAAAGTCTATATCAAAATACTATTCGTAAGAGTAAGCCAACCATGGTTGTTGTAACATAAAACAACTAAGCATCTAATATAAATGCAACATTTAATTCAAATATATAAACTTGCATGAACTAAAATGCATAAAATAACTGATGTACATGAACCTGAAATATATGAATCTATTGATACAGAGCAGCAATATTTTTTTGAAAAGAAAGAACTTGATCTTTAAGATGATTCAATTCGAAATGCATGAAAGATAATTGAAAGAAAAAATATTAAAGTAAGTAGCCATTTCAAAGATACAGAGAGTTTGAGATTACAGTGTTCTTTGAATCTATCAATCCATCTGGAACTTTAACCATCTTTTACTGTTGAAATTGAGGAGGAAAAATATCATCAGGGTGCTTTTTTTCCCATCCATAGACTTACTAGTCCCTTGTGTCGTTTCCTTCTGGAAAGGCCCAGCCTTTCGCAGAGAAGTAATGGAAAGGAAAAATCTAATGTCATCTAAGACTGGTGTTTGACCCCACACAATCCCTAGTCAATACACTATAGGAAACTCCTAACTAGTATGACCTCTGACTGGGTGTGTATCTGGGACAAAGAAAACTGATTGAGACTATCAGGTTGTAGCATCACCTTGGCCAAGGTTTTTAATTAGGTGCAACACAACACAATGAAGTCGCGTAGTCAAGTTTATCACCCTACTCGACAAGAATTCATGTAATGAAATTAAACCTTCATTTCTATGTCTTATGCTATTGCATACTGACTCATGAGAGTTTTGATAATCTGACATGATTAGGCTAGGTTGCTCATTATTTTATTAACTCATAATAAAGAATTCAATTTGTTTGATAGACTGTAGTTTCTCATCTAAAAGTTCAAGAAGTAACCATGACGAGCTTACAAGAAATTTAAGATCAGCATTCAACACAAAAGGGGTTTAAATCCTTCTAGGAAAGATAGCTTTTGTTTTTCTAGAAGAGCAAACTCCAACTCAGATACAAATTTTGTTTTGAAGATTTTCAAGGTTGGGTTAGAAGTTTGTCGTTTGTTGGGACTAAGGAGTCTTCATTTAAGCATACTTATATTCCAAGACTCACACATATGTTAGTACAGCTTAGAGGAGATAGATAAATCAAATTGAGATTCATTCTTGTGGTGGAATACAGCATCTCTATTCTTAGGCTGACCAAAATTTCATTTTAAGAGCTACACGAATAAGCAATCTCAGGAAATACAAATAAAGATTACAAGCCTAAGAAATACATACAACTCATTATTTTTGTAAATGGGCTCTTAACTTGTTTATTAAATCTTTCCTCCTTGTACTCAATTCATGCATGCAACCTAATAGTTCAATTTTACATTTGCATACAAAAGACAAGAAAAAGAGTCACTAGCACAGACTTAAAGTAGAAGACATGCAACTAAATCTTTCACAAAAGGTTCCTTTATCTTTTCAAACCTTTTATTGCTACGATTAATTAATGGAGAGAAAAGAATCAAGTGCTTATGAGTTTTCAAGGAACAAAGCCTCAAGACTTTAACATGCCTATTTAGTCTGGTGAGTGTCCCTCTTTACTGTTTGCATTGTTCCTGCAATAATCCCATGTTGGATTGTTTCCTTCCCTTTTAGCGTACTCGGGGGGAATACAAGGTTGAAGTACTTCGAGGATTGATTTCCCACTCTACGAATCTTTTCTTGCTATCTAGTCGTCTGCTCTGCCCTTTCGAGCTTCCTCCTCCAAACTTAAGCTAACCAAAAAAAATCAATTCTTTAGAACCTTATCTCCAAATGAGCTTACTCCAAGAAACGGTTGTGTGTTCTGAAAAAAGATCCTCCAAAAAGAAATAGAAGCTCGGTTTATCCCCCTCTCGAATGCGAAATTCCCGCTACCATATTCATGTTACTTCCCCACAATCATGAAGGAATTTTTTTTTTATAAACTTTATTCCTTGACAATCCTGAGAGATTAAATATTGTATTCGGGGCTTTTATATACTTTGATATTATATTTGGGTTGATAAAATGAATTGCCCGCCCCTCAATAATTGCATGAAGATTATGTTTTATTTTTAAATTTTATTCAGAAAACAAATGGTGATTGTCCTTTTTAATAGAGACATTATTTATAATTACCTCCATTCCCTTAGTATAATATGTGTTTTGAAATTATTGAAAGATATTAAGTTAATTCCTTTATATTAGATCAATTAAATAACAATTAAATATTTCCTAGGAGCTATTGAAAATTCACCAAAGACAATCCAAAGTCCAAGGTCCCTTAAAGATTAAATTTTAAATTTTAAATTCAAAAGAATACCAAGATGATGCTACATGACCAACGACCTAGGTTAGGTGATCCTAACACCTAGGGTCGACCTTTTCCAACAACTCTGAACTTGTGGTACCAATCCTACTTAGATGACAGTAACAAACTTATAGGTTAGGTTTCAAATGGCACTAGACTTCTCTTTTGTTACTCCTCGTACCTGATGATACTTTTCCTCCCTCCTCAGAGGTGATATATCCTACAACCACTAGATCAAACACAAGTATTTAGTCTGATATCTCATTACATCTTTGCATTTGCATCTATGTAAATATGAAAACATTTGTTAAATGAACGTACTTAATCCAATTATATATACATTTTATATCTCCATTCATCAAGCTAATTAATGACATATATTTATCCATTCTTGAGGAACATCATCAAAATATCTAGGGCACAACATCAAAATATCTAATGCATCACATCAAAATAGCTAGGGCACAAGTGGGATGTAACAGTTGCCACCTACATACAAAATGTATGAACAATTTTTTTTCAAAATAGACATGAAAGTCTACATCAAAAAAAAATTCATAAGAGTCAACCAACCATGAAACAACCCTCTATATGGTTCATATGTGTCTATCCTAATTATCATACAAGTACAAGACAAATTGTTAAATGGTGTATCTTGCAGATCTTGGTTCGTATTGCTCGTCATAATAAATTTCTCTTAAAAAACAAGAGAAGCCTACAACTTTATGACATGTTTTATTTAATTTGATAGCAATGTCTTCAATTTCTTGTTCTACTACATGTGCAAAAAGTGCAGCATCATGGAGTTCTCTAATTATTTGTTTTAAATGGGCTTGAATTGATGAGTACAACTTGTCAATCGGAGTTACACATGTGTGTTTCATTGACTCCTCAGGGGCTTCTAGCTTTTGGACTGATGGTTGGGTGGAAGCAGATTCATTTTGGGCAGCCATTATCTAAACAACAAATCAAACTAATAAATAAGTAACAAGTTATAAAGATATGTATTATCCTAAGTTGCAGCTACATTTTGTATGATTCTAAATTGACTTTTCAAAGCTAACAAGACTACAAGTAGAAGAAGTGTAAGCAAGTGCTTGATATAAGAGTTCTTCTAATGTAGGACGTTGGTCTAGATAGAGATGATAGTAGTGCTACAAATGTTTAAAAAGCTTTATAAGATAGATAATAATTATAGAAATTTTGATCATAGTGGAAATTTGAAGAAGCTTGCTACATAATAATTATAGAAATTTTGATCATAGTGGAAATTTGAAGAAGCTTGCTACAAGTATTTAACGGAAATTCAAATTTAGTGTCAGAGGAGTACATGGAGTGTAATTGCATACTTGGAATTAAAGTTCTCTTAATGAAGAAATTTTCCCGTCTGAAGATCTACATGACAAGAATGGTCTAAATGCCTAAAACACATAACAACGCTAATAAATGATACAAATAGTTTATGAAAATCCAAATACTTATGCAATTTTTTATCATAGTGGAAATCTTCAAAAGCTTGCTACAAGTATTTAATGAGAATTCAAATTTTGTTTAAGAGGAGTACATGATAACAGTGGTCCACTTTCACAATCATATAGATACTAATTATGCATTTTTTCATCATAGTGGAAATCTTCAAAAGCTTGCTACAAGTGTTTAAAGGAAATTAAAATTTAGTGGAAGAAGAGTACATGAAGTGTAATTGAGTACCTGAAATTTAAGTTCTCTTAACATCGAAAGTTGCTTGTCTATAGTTGTAGATGATAACAATGGTTCAAATGTGTAAAACACATAACAATGCTAATAAATGATACAATTTTTTTTTTAAATGCAAATATCGTGTAAGAGGACTATATCACATGTAATCAAGTACCTAGTATTATAGTTCTTGTAACGTAGAAAGTGGGTCATTTGTAGTTATAGATGTTAAGAGTGCTCCAAATGTATGAAAGACATAACAACAAAAAATGAAACAGAAGGTATGAATAAATGAAACAAGGAATGAATTAGCCAAGGGTTTCAAACATGTACTTGCATAATTCCATTGTGCCTATTTTATTGTTTTGTGTTTTTCCTAATATATGTTTTAGGTAACCAATATAACATCATGTAATTGGTTTCTTTCTTTTTTTGGAATGTATAGTTCAATCACATGATCATGACAATATAATGTCATAAGATGTGTGATTGGATTGTTCACCCATTTATGGATCAAGCTCAATTCCTATGTTACATCCCATCTTATTTTGAAAAAAAAAATTAAATTAGTTTTAATCCCACTGAACTCCATGTTTTAATACATAATTTGTCATCAATGCATTACACACTCGTACATTTACAAGAGTGTAAGGTTTCACACATAGTCATAAGTTGAACAAAAAAAAAATTTAACATGTTTAACTTTTAGTTTGGAGTGAGCACGGTATACTCCTCTAACTCATATGAGCTAATGACAATGACATTGTTTGGATGATGCACATGTATGTTCTCATCTTCCCTTTTAGTTTTTTTTGGTGGATTGCTAGTACTATGCCCAGTTGATACAGATCTAGAACGAGTTGGTTTTGTTGGTTTCGCTTTTGAGGTGGATGGTTGACTGACTAAGTCCGCAACAATATATGCATGAACCTTTTCAGGTTTCTTTAGCTCCACTTTTTCATCTCTGATTCTAGTCATGGCATGGGAGAAACATTCGTCATCTTGAAGCCATCCTTCCCCATCAACATTTTTCCCTTCAATAGTCTTTGTGAGAGCTTCCTGCTCTTTTTTTGCTTGTAAATATCTTTCATTTCCTACGAAAGACTTTCGGGCAGTCTGTTTCATACGAACCATTTATGGCACAAGATATTTGTCTATGTGAAGTCAGAAGTGCCTTTTCATATTTCAATCAAACATAGTAGAATGATGAAAGAAGACAGAGAGCGATGAATAAATGATGAGAAACACATAGTTGTTATCTCTCTTTACCACTTTCTTCATTTTTTCCTCTTACAAATCTATTTTGTACTCCTATCTTGTTCTTATGTATTTGAAAGCTATGGCTTAACACATCTTTGGTTGTTAGGGAAAATTGAATGCTTCATTAACTAACTAAAAAATTAACATACAAAAATCCTCTTCAATTGAACCCATGTTGTAGGGGCCCATAGAAAATTCATTGGCTTTCTCTAAGTCAATCCATCCTATTGGGTCTTTGCAATGGAAGGGAATAGAAATATCAAAATGCCAAGTATGAAAGTTTAAGATTTTGCAGTAGCTTGGGTGCAAGTTTGGCAGGTTAGAAGTTTATTAGCTTGAATAATCAAATGAAATACACATCATCAATGTCCAATTTCATTGTTAGGTTTTTAATGAGGTTGTTTGCAACTATCTTATATTCTTATATCTAATGGCTTTAAGAAGATTATGAAATGTAAAAAATATAAAAACTCCTAAGATAATTGTCAATGCCAGTATTTCTAGACCTTACCTCAACCTGGCTTTTGAACTGTGATAGCAAGAGGTCACCAACTTTCTGTCTACTATGAGACCTACACAAAAACACAACATAAAGTCAAATAGCACATCAAATTTACATTGTAAGGAAATAATAACATAAATTTGAATGGCATGGTAGGGTAAGGCTTATAAACTACACAACAAAATAATAATGGGAATGTGAAAGAAAGTTTTCAAAGTGAAGCTTAAAGATTAATGTCAAACTAATCCACTGAAATGCTCTTGGCTATTTCATAGACTCTTGTGCTATAGTTTCATCTTAGTATGTTTTACTTGAGAGCTTGACAAAAGAAAATAATCACATTTCACATAAAGTTACTTTTTTCTATTGCTACCACCTATTGTACATTTGATATTGGCTCAATAAATAGATATATTAGACTATCTTGACAAGTACAATAACCATAGCTTCAATAGAGCTCAACAAAACATACATCATCTTTTCTTGAAACTTTAACAAAACAGGAAAAGCATCAAAGGTGGGATGATAAAATTAAAGGCTAGGGTGGTGCAGAGGAAAGAGGTATAGAGCCAATTATCCACAATCTACCAATAGCTACAAAGAAAAACTTCCTGTTGGGAGGGAATTTCAATGCAATACTTTATCAGGAAGAAAAAAGAGTAGGCACACCAAGAAGCGATCAAGCTCTAAGCGATTTTCAGGATTTTTTCCAAGACAATTCCTATCAAAAATGCCCAGAGATGAAGCTTTCTATCGAAAAGCTTTGAAACAAAACAATTTCTCATGTTTTTTCAAAGTTTACCATCATTTACGTGCATATATAACAACATATAAGGGAATAAAATTCGCTTACTTGCTCAAAAAAGTTATACAGAAGTATTCTACATAGTCTCTTGAATTGAAGCTCCTAGCTCATGTTGCTTACACTCACTTTTGCTTGCTTGCTTCTATCACTGGAATTGTATCTCTTAAAAGGAGTTCCCCTCTGCTAAAAATAGCGATAATAGTAAGATCGACAACCCCCGACTTATATCCAAAAGGAGTATAAATAATAATCTTCAAGATTCAGTACTAGAAACAGTTTACGAATAAGCTACTAAGCCATTTCAAAGTTCGTTGAATATTTGGACATAATGCATCAGAGATTTTCTTCATAATGAGAGGTATTTTTTTCGTTCATAAGAGGGACTCCAGACATGCTATTTTCTCCATAATCTCCTTTTTAAGCGGAAACAACCTCATATATGGCTTAAGAATTGATTTCCAATATTCACCGATTGCCCGTGCTTGAAAGATATGCAAAATACCGAATGAAGTAAACTTAGCGTAGCATTCTCACAAGTAAAGGTAACAACATTTTTTTTAATTTATTTAGATTGCAGGAATCAGTCGGGTATTTTTCCCCCTATAAACTGCATTATGGCTAGTAAACTTTTTTTCACATAACCGGTGGCCCTGGCACGACACGCCCTCCAATACCACCGGTTTGGGGGGAAACTAGACCTCTTGTCTGCAATAGGATGCTTTAGCCAATCAAGCTAGGCCCCCTGCCCCAAAGGTAATAACATTTTATTATTGTTGAGGTTAGTGTTAATAAAAAAAGGGTGATTATCTCCTAAATTAATGCTACCACGAAGTTACTTTGAATAACAATATTAAATTGTTAATAATCTTTGAAAAGCTTTTATTATTTTACTATTTTGGAGTGCTTGGAGTTATATCCAAAAATGATTGTCAAGAAACAAGATTATTTTTTAAATTAAAATATCAAATACCAAGATTATTTTCAAATATAAAGATTTACAATAACAAAAAATCAAGGGTGATGATGTCAAGAACTCTCCTTGATTTAAACTAGAGTTTTTCTGAACACACAGAATGTCATTGTAAGACGTCTCTCAATGTAAAAATATGTACTAGAAAATATGATAGGATAATACAAACAATTGCAGTCATGTTATGCTCACATTAAATAAAAAAACAAGCCAATTTAGAAATTATATTATAACATTATTTGATAAAACAAACGCATTGAGATAAGTTATATCAAAACACAATAGATATGCCCGAAAGTTTAATAATTTCTTAAAGAGGTTACTAGGTATGTTTAGTTTTATCATGTGGCATATATATGGCATGTAAAATGCATAGTAACATAGAATGTTCTATAATTTCCTACTATATGAACAAAACATAAAATTTGAAAATTTTGGTTTGTATTTTAGATATGGGTCTCCCAAAGAGGCAATTTGAATCAGAAGAACAAAGGAAAGAATATCATAAACGACAAAGGGAATAGATGATTGATGCAAAAATGGAAGAGTAAAGGAGGAAAAATAGAGAAGCACCAAAAACAAGAAATGCAAGACAAAGACAAGGTGTAAATGAACAATTAGATTCACAAAGCAGACGGGATGAAAATGCACACATATCAAATCCAAATGGATTACTCACCACAAACTTCAAAGAAATGCAATTAGGATTTCATAATCAGTTAGACTCTTACCAATCACCAGCAGTTTGTTACGTTTGTGAGGAAAGCTACATTAGAATAAAAGTAATAACCACTTCAGAAGGTAGTATATGCACAAGATGTAAACAAGAGAAAGGAATACACCGATTCTTAGCACAAAATAATATGAATCTAGGAGTCCAACCAATTGAAGTAAAAAATATTACATAAGTAGAAGAAATGTTGATTGCACGTGTGAACCCAATTATACAAGTCACTCATGCAAGGGGCGATCAACATAAATATAGAGGACACAGGATCAGTTTCCCATAGAAAATTGAACAACTATCAAAAATGTTGCCACACTATATTGCAAAACTACCAATCATTATAGTAAGGAAAAAATATCAACGTAGCACAAATTACCACTTCACAGTGAATAAACACTGTGTTTATCAAGCATTGAAGTATAAAATCAACCATGACAGATTTTACTTAGATGTCAACATCAATGAAAATGCTCTTGATAGTTTAAGTTGGAATCTTGAGCAAAATATTTTTGATGAGCTTAAGACCGTTCAAATAGAATCTCAATCAGATACAAATGCTATAAACATTTCAGCACAGTCATCAAGGATTTTGAACAACACATTATTGATGGTTTTCCAACCACCAAATTTATAAAAGGAAATGGACTTGATTCATGCATGGGTCGACAACCCAAATACAGATCCTATGACATTAATTTGGACTGGCCAGCAGTTGGTGAATCACCAATAATCGAATATGCTACAACGAGATTTTAGATATGGCCCTTTCAACATTGTTCCCAACTGAAATATGTGACTGGTTAGAAGCACACATCAAGAAAGTAGACCTACATGAGTATGTCAGACATCTATTCTGTTATAAAGACAACCGGTAAACACCCAAGGTTTTGATATTATATGGAAAATATGATAATGAGACATCATACCCAGACATCAGCTACAGTTTTCATGAAAATAAATATTCATGGCATGCCTATTACAATCAACGAACTTCACAAACATCTAAAAAATACACCACAATCACAATTTGCAGATAGAATAATGTGCTTTGGAACTTCGCTCAAAGGTACAAGGTCATACTGGACAAAATGTTAGGCAGATTTAATAGACATGTTGCATCAGATTGGTACACCCACCATTTTTTTTACATTAAGTTCAGCAAAATTATACTGGCATGACTTACATGCGCTCATTTCAGGGACATCACCAATAACACCAAGAGAAGCACATCTTTGGTGAAAACAAAATGTGAAATTGACTACCCTCATATAGTTGCACAATACATGCACTTACAACAATCCCAATTTAGACAAGAAATCCTACAAAAAGGAATGAACATTCATGACTATTGGTGGAGATATGAGTGGCAACATAGAGGATCGACACATGTCCGTGGATTTCTATGGATCAACGGAGCACCAAACATGGATACTATTGATTGGTTAAATGAACAAGAACAACTTGTTGCACAAAACTATTTCAACTTAATTTTCCATGCATGGAACCCTAGACATGAAACCCTAAATCATCATCAACAGATACTATCCCACATGTTATTTTCAATACCACAATTACCTATTTTATCTCTCTAGAACTTGTATATGAGATAAATCAATCAAAATTAAAAATGAAGGCATACCACATATGTGATATCAATCCATGTTTGAAAGACACAAGGCAACTACAAGAGACAAATCTTCAACAGGACTATGATGAGCTAGCTAACATAGTCCAAAGACACACAATGTGTAGAGAAGGTGCACGTCTACGAAAACAAAAAGGGCAAGTGATTTGCAGGTAAACATCTTTCCACACATGACAAAAAATTGAGCATCAAACAACTTCTCTAATCCATTATTTACATTAACATGGTCACATTTGATTTCACGTAAAGGTACAATGGTCTTTGGCCTCTAAATTGCGAGGAACATTATTATCAAGATATAGAAACTAGTGAAAAAAAGTTTGAGTATGCTAGAAATGATGATCGACTCAATTCACACAATCAGTACATACTACAATTATGGAGAGAAATTATAGATTGAAAACATGTCCTATCAAAACATGCAGTCATAAAATATATTGCTAAGTATGCAGCCAAGTTAGAAAAAAGCTTTGAAACATACCAAGAAATGTTAATACGTTTAGCAGACATCAAAAATTCAGATGATTCAGATACAAAAGTTTATAGAAAACTATTTACAAAAACACTAATAGAAAGGGATGTTGGATCTCAAGAAACAAGACATCTATTATTAGAACTTCCACTTGTTCAAAGCAGTAGATGATTTATCACTCTAAATGTATCAATTGAAGTTTTCAAACGTGTGAGATTGCAATCAGAAACTAACAATGAAAATGAAACAATCCCTTTCATTGATGCATACAAAAATAGACCTTACTCTATGGAATCTATCCCTCTTATTGAAGTGGCAAGATCTTGGATATATAATCCCAATCGCAAAATAGAAAACAAATGGAATGCAAGGAAAGGAAAAAGCTATTGTCAGAGTATCCCAAAATTCCTATCGATTCCTCCACATGACTCAAAATGATGGTGTGATTATTGTTTCTTATAATTGCTACTATACAAACCATTTCATGATATACAAAGGGAAATTGGTCATAACAATGATGCAATAATCACATGTTGGTCAAAATTCCAATACAATCAATGGCATGTTGAATGTAGAATAAAGAGTGGCATAACTGAAGATAATACAGAATCTCAAAGTGATAACAATGAAATCGCCATAGATTCTACAATCAAGAATGAATGGGAAATTCTATCTAGGCTTCATCAAGGTGAAACTCTGCAAATCTCTAAAATAAACATGCCAGGAAAGAGATATTTTGACAAGTAGGCCAACTGGTCTCATAATTTTCATGGTGAACAGTACACTTATGAAGCAGTCAATTTCATAAACACCATGAAAAGCAATAGTTGTCTTATGCAAAATCATATGCAACAATCAACCAACTATGAAAATCTCAACAACAAAAAAGAAAAAGCAGTAAACATGATAATTTCACACTACAAAAGAAACAGACATGAATCTCCTCTTCTCATGATAATTCAAGGCACAACAGGACAGGAAATTCATATGTGATAGGTGCCATGTCCAAAAGCCTTTAAGATGCTTCATCAACAAATAAATCTCTGCTACTTCTACTTGTACCAACAGGAGTTGCAACATACAATATAGGAGCATCAATTATTCATTCAAAATTAAAAATACCATTCAATGATTCAAAGCAATTGGAAGGAACCAGATTAACAAGATTTCAAGAAGAATTATCACATATCAAATACATACCGATTGATGAAATGAGTTTTATTGGTGCAAATTTGTTCGAAAACATCAATTCTCGACTTCGCCAAGCCTTCCCTCAAAATGCAAATCGACCTTTTGCAAGTATATCTCTCACACAACTATGGTCTAGCTCTCACACAACTATGCAGCATATAGTATGATTTTAATTAGAAAATTGAATATCTATCACACAATTGCTCAAATAGATTATATATTTCAATTTAACACTTATCCACTTCTTACAGGAATATCAATTATCTTAGTTGGGGATCTAGGACATTTACCTCTTGTTAATGATAGACCACCCTATGCAAGCAATAGACAAGCAAAGATCCTATAAGAAGAATTCAAAATTATAATTACTTTGGAATAGGTATTCAGACATGGGTCTACCAATCAACAACACTTTCGTCAGCTTTTAACAAATATAAGGGATGCAAACCCTACACTTGATGACTGGAATCTACTAATGACATGATCTATTGAAAAAATAGATCAAGAAATAAATGAAGAATTTGACAATAATGTTCATTTGTTTTCCACAAATGAAAATGTCCATACCCACAATCGAAGGAAATTATACTCCTTGAAAAATCCAATTGCATGAAGCATAAAAATTAAAAATGGAAGTGTCAATGCAATTGATGGATATACAGAAGATGAATCCGATATTGAAATATTATTAAACAAAAATGCAAAAATTATGTTAACATGAAACTTGTGGATAGAAGAAGGCCTTGTTAATGGAGCTTCGGGTACTACCCAACAAATTATATATCGCCTAGGAACAAGCCCACCAAAACCACCAAATTATGTATTGGTGCAATTTGATAGCTACATAGGAAATCCATTTGATAAACAACATCCTTTGATTGTTCCTATCACACCAATTCAGACACACAACTCCTTGCAAATACCATTGTGATTGGCTTGGGCTCTAACAATACACAAATCGGAAGGCTTGACTCTCCAAAAAGAAACAGTTGATATTGGCTCAAAAGAAAGACTAGGGTTAACATTCATTGCAATGTCCCGCGTCATCTCTTTAAATGGCCTATGGATAAAAACCCCATTCGCATACAACAGGTATGAAAAATTAAGGACAGGAAAGCAAAAATCAAATAGAAAAGCATAAGAACAAAGGCTTCAAGCTTTGGAATATAACACATGTACACAATCCCACAAAATGCATTCTGAAGTCACTAATACATTGTACTAAATGCCAAGGACACTACTTTGGGCCCACTCCAAAAAAAGGTATTATACTCTCGAAAATGATTTATATCTACTAGAATACTTCAAGATTATCATATTGCAAAAATCAAGATGAATGATGTTTATATGTTTTGCCTCTATTTCCAACCATTTTTTATTTTGAAAGGTCAAATCCACTCTATGTAAACCATTTCACATAATACAGTGAATGAAGATGGCACTCTTATTGTATATGATAATATAAACCAATGACAATACAATGAATGATGATGACACTTTTATTGTATATGAACCAACTAAAAAATATATTATAACCAAAACACAAATAAAAATATTACTCTCATTTTAGAATCCTACAATCGATATCTATCGATGTTTTTTAAATAGACTATGAAATAGGATAGATATGCTATTTTTGCACTAGCTAAAAAATTTAGCGTGCATAATCTATTTTAAGTAGTAAGTATATATACATGTGAAACATTCATTCATTTATTTTTAAATATTTGAAAATATATTTTTTTCTCTTTATTGTAAATAATTTTTTATATAGCTAATGATTTTTTAATTTGAAATTAAAATATTGATTTTTTTTATTGATCATATTAATTAATTAATATTATTTTTATCTCATTATTTATATAATTTATAAAAAAATTATTGGATATATTTTTATTTTAGTATATACCATTATAATAATATGATTAATTTTTTTATTGTAAATAAAAAATTGGGAAAGCTTTTCTAAATAAATTTTTTTTTGTTTGATGAATCGCTACTAAGGGGCAGCACCCATATTTCTTTTGACTAGAGCTATGAACCAATGAGGCTACATTTGGGGGACCTCATCCCCGCCATTCATATTTCCACTTACAGCCAGCCGAGCCCATTAGCTTCGGTGAACATTGATTCGTTACCCTCCATATCCCTTGATTGTCACTACGCCTGCTTGCATTCCCACTAAGCTCCCTATAGGACCCAACGTCATTCCTCCATCTGCTACGTGTTGGTCTGATCTAAATGGCACAACAATAGTTAAATAGAATATTGCTATTTTGTTTCTCCTGAAAGAGAAAGATAACACATGGATATCTTAGCTCCCAAGGTCTTTATAGTTGGTTCTCAACTGTGTTGATGTCCCTTAGTGGTCAATGTAACAGTAATGTTCAAGGGGCCTACTGGTGTGAGCTTCTGGATTGTTCTAAGATCAAGCATGAATTTAAACCTACTCTAACCAAGGGTTTTAAAGAAACATAAAAAAAGATGGGACAGAGCTTTGGGACAGAAAGAATGATAATTCACCTATCTTAACCAGACTTGCTATCCTTCAAGGAATTATAAACTAAAACTGAAGAAAAAAATTAACTTGTGATTAACACACAGTTGCATTCATTCACGGTGCTGATTTCTACAACAGAGTAATAGTTACCATTTTAAATGAAACACCAAAATAACATTCCATTCTTTGAAGGCTTCACAAATTAAATGATTAACTTAAGACAAACACCATTCTAAAACACAATTTGAAGTAGATTGAGATCTGGTTACTTCTACTATTAGTGAAACAGATAAGCAATGCTTACAAAGCTGGCACAATCACCACTGTACAGAAAATATATGACTCCAAATTATTTCAATTTATATTAACAAAACTTGAAAGATACATTACAAGCTATTCTAAATCTAACTCCTATCCTAAGATGACAAAAGAAGCTCCTATTACCAAGAATCAGGATGCAATTCTGTCTCCTTTATATTTCCTCTATTTCTCTATGTATTCTAAAAACTTCTAACTCTCTTCTAACCTTAGAAGTTCTAACCTTTTTACAAAGAGGCAAGAATTCCATATATACATAATGTACCAAGAAAGAATGTGATGTCCCCTATCTTTAGGGTTTACAAAATATCTGCTTCCAGGAGACTCGGCTCTCAAATCTTTTTGAAGAGAGTCAAAGTTGCATTCAATGTGAATCCCTGTTGTCCATGCCGATGAGAGATTGTTCTGGGAGTCCTCTTAGATCTTTTGCAGCTGCCGCATTTACTTTGGCCTTTCGTATCCATCTTTGAACTCTATCAGGACTACCTTGAATGATCTAAAAGCATTTCTCCATTAATACTGATCCGCCTCTCGCCAGTAGTCACTACAGCTGTCCCTATGATTCATGGTTGCTTCTTTCCTTCGGCCTCCTTCATGTTCAAGACCTTTATGCATGTTGACCGTCTTTTGGAAGCATCATCGGGCCTCTCTTTAGGTCTGAACATCATCACCTGAGCTGATCCATTGCCCTGATCTCAGAATGAATCAATTTCGTTTGCATTCTGTTGGTCTTCCCTTTTTTGTTTTACCAAAATAGTCAATCAATCAAATTGTTGCGGGTCTACCTCCTGAGCTCCTTCTAATTGGTGGAATGAAAGCCACGCCAGATTCTCGGGCAGTCAAAAGTGGTCCGCATTAGATTGCATGTCGGTGAGACACTTATCGTGTCTCCCTGATGCGATCATACTCCATGGTAGCTATCGGCAAAGCACACATCGATCGGCAGGACACTACAACGAGCGACCAGAGTCCTATCGATATCACAAAACCCATCAGCAAGACAAACATTATCAGTCAAAGGTCACAGCAAAATCCATTGGGCATACTGATATCCTTCTCTATCAATGAGACCTTTCTTGTTGGCAAGACATTATGGCAAAGGGACAACCCTCTACTCAGAATCTCCCCAATCTCCTCCTTATTCTCCGGGCTCGAGTTCCTTTTCCTTTCGGCAAGACCTCTGAATCGGCAAAAGGTCATGGCGAGCTCCCCCTTGGTTATACCGATATCCCCTTCTACCGATAAATCCATCGCTGTCGGCAAGAGATAAAGCAGTTGAGAAGACCTTATATCGAGCCCCTTTGAACTTATTTTTTTATGTCAGGGAGACCTTCGTCAGTCAGGAAGACCCTGTGGTGACATGACTCTATTCTCCTTGAGCTTACTTCCTTTCGGGGAGACCCGTTGTCGTCGGTGAGACTTCATGGCGATTTTTTCTATCTTTGGCTCAGAGCTCCCATTGGCAAGACTTTATTTGGTCACTGGGATGCTATGGTGAAATCATCCCACTCTCGCCAAGCCCAAACTCTTTCTTTCGGTGAGACTTCGACAGGTCGGCGAGACCCTTCGCCGATATTATTCTCCTCTCGCCGAGACTCTTTGCAGTCAGTCAGATCTCATAGCGAAAGTAGACCACTCTCTCTGATGCAATTATACTTCAGCAAGACTCCACCCTGTCAGTGAGACCTCTTTCCAACATTACCCTCCTTCGCTGAGACATTTAACCATCGACGAGATTTTCACCAAAGACACCCCATTTCGCCGATGCTGCTCCTAACTACATCTTCGTTTCGCTGAGACTTAGATGGATCGGCGAGACCTTACGCCGATATTACCTCGTGTCAGCGAGACTTCCTTCTTTCACTGAGACATTACATCGAAGTCTCCTCTTTTACCAGGAGCCCATTTAAACAACTGTCGGGGAGACTTCTTGGTCGGCAGGAGATCATAGCGAGCGGGACCTTGTTTCTGCGATGACATCATTTTTCAGTAGGACTTCCTCCATGTCGGCGAGACCTTTCGACGAGCCCCAAATGTTACACCGAAGGGAGAACCCTTCGGCAAGACTTTTCTCTTTCAGCTAGACCTCATGCCGAACACGAATCCCTCGCCCAATGCCACTCCATTTTGTTGGGACATTATTTCTTCGGCTAGACATCATGCCGAGGGTTTTATCTTTTAGAGATGCTAACTATTATCGCCAAGACCTCGTTCGATCAGAGAGACCTCTTGGAAAATGCAAAACACTTTCCCCGAGCCTGTCATGTTACACCGAAGGCTGACCCTTTCGACGAGACCCATGCTAGTCGCCCAGACCTCCTGCCGAAGGAAAAAAAAATTCTCGCCGAGCTTGAGCTTTCAGTGGGACCTCCCTTTTGTCGGGGAAACCTCCTGGCGAATACCTCTCCAAGAGCCCCTGTGAATAATTTTTGGAAAGAGCCTCATCTGTCAGTGAGACCTCTTACCGACGCTACCATCTTGTCGCCAAGACTCACAACCATCGGTGAGAGCCTTCGCTGAAGGGCATTACCTTTTGGCGACACTAGTCTTGCACAATGATCGGGGGGACTTCCTCTTAGTCATCAAGAGCTCACAGCGATCGAAATGTCTCGGTGACTCCCTGGATTTCAAATGAATAGAACTTAACCGCCAGTCAGCCAGACAATAGGAGGGTCTCAGCGACCTTTTTCCTGAGGAATTTTATGCTAAATGGGAATGAAGCATGCTTTAAAGCTAACTTCCTTGAAAGAGATTTCCAGATGAGTGATTCAATCCTGCAAAACAAATGCCTCAATCAGTCCTTGGAGCATATAAAATACATCATTGTTCATGATTATTTTGTTGATTCTTAGCAAGAAGAAAACCAACTCAAGCTGAGATAGAACCAAAATTTAACAAAACCAGCAGACAAACTCAGGAAGAAAAACAAAAAGACCCCTAAGAGCAAAGCAGATAACCAAAGGCAAAGAAAACAAAATCAAGAGAAAAGGGGGACCCATTTTGTTCTAGGGAAAAATGGGGTGGTTATGCAAGGCATAACACTACGCTTGCTTGCATTCCCGCCAAGCTCCCCGTAGGACCCGACATCAATCCTCCATCTGAACACCCCCGCCAGCTCCATCTCTCCATCGTTCCCTCTAGCTTTGACCCCATAGCAATGAATGATCTTCTTCCATCCTCTGAGCACCACTCCTTCATTCTTTGAACTTCAACTAGCGATCGACGCCTATTCGTCCCACCATCCACCAGTGGGATTCAAACACTAGACAATAGTTTTACTACTGCTTGCAACTTGCCATTGCACTACGGGGTCATCCCATAGATAGATAGGTGTTTTCTAAATAATTTTTAATTATATGAATGAAAATGAAAATAAAAAATATATTTATTTTTTTTAAATTAATTTAATATACACATGCTTGATGCAATTAATATATTTGCTAATTAAAATGTGTAACTAGAATGTAAAGCCTTAAGAAAATTATAGGATTTTTTCACTCAAATGCATTATTACATATGATTGGATTTCTTTGTATAGTAAAATTGAATTGATTAGATTCACCCTCTAATCAAACAAAAACTAGCTCGTTATTCTAATTGAAATCAACACCATATATGAATTAAGAATGTCAACATATTAAGAAGTAAATTACCACAATTTTTGACAAATATATTCTATTTAGCTAAAAATAAATTGACTAATCTATTTAATACATTTATTTATATTTGCATAAAAATATTTCTAAATTAGTTGTTTTCTCCTTCTTGAATATAAATTTAGTGATTTTTAAATTTAAAATAAACAATTAAATTATTTTTCTATTGATTATATTAACTAACTAGTTTTCTCAAATGGTGGGGTTGTTGATGTACAAGATTACCATGTTGAAACCCCAAAAGAGAGAGAGACTGGGCCCATGGTTGCTACTTCTGGTGATAGCGCTCCAGCTATCATTTCTGGTGGCTCTCCTAATAAGGCAATGTTTGCAGGGAGGAATATTGAAGTAATCTCTAAAACAGTGGTTGCAAGCTTTCTTTTTCAAGATAATGGTGTGTTGACTTGGCATGATAAGACAACGCAAGTGGAAGAGGGTTGAATTACTATAAAGGGCAAGAAGGCAAAGTCCTCTAAGCCTTCTTTTGACATGACTCTTTGCTCCCACAAGAGTAGCTCTAAATGTAAATCTTGATGGTTCTTGGTTGGGGGCTGGTTTTTGGCTGGCTGTAGACTATTTTTCTTGCAGGTTTGTTTTTGGTTGTGGTTCTTTGGCTTTGAATGCCTTTTTTGTCCTTGGTTGTCTATGCTTTCATGGTCTTTCTATTAGGACAACTTTCTATTTGAGGGTTCCAGATCCATTCAAAATCTGTTTGTAAAGGGTTTCAAGTCCCTTCAAAACATGTTTGTTCCTTAATCAAAAACTAACTAGTTTTTCATTTTTCTCATTATTTTTTAGAATTTACAATTTTAAATTTAATTTAGTTTTATTTGAGTATATACAATTATAAGAATATGATTTCTTTTATTATTAATAATTATAATTTATTTTTAATTGTATGAATACAAATGGCAATAAAATCATATATTAATTGCTCAAAAAATCAATTTAAATATACACATGTTTGGTGCAATTACTATATTTGTTGAGTAGTATGTGTAATTAAGATGTAGAGGCATAGTTAGCCTTAATTATTTGTAAGATTTGATGAAATTATAGGATTTTTTCACTCAAATGTATTATTACATCTAATTGATTAGTTTGTACAATGAAATTGAATTGACTAAGTTTAGCTTCTAATCAATCCAAAACCTAGCCTATTATCCTAATTGAAATCAATACCATTGAGGAATTAAGAATGATAATGTATTACAAAGAAAATTATCGTTATTTTTATAAATATAATCTTTTTAGTTAAAATAAATAGAATAGTTCTTATTAATATCAAAAAATCACCAATACAAAGAATTCAAGATCCACAAGGGCGCCCAAAGAGAAGCAGGATCACCAAACCAACAAACACCCATCCAAGGCTCAATACCACAACATAGCCACCCACCAACCAACATCAACCAACCATGTCCTCTGAAATAATCTTCTCTAAAACTTGGCAATATTTTGGGGATAATTGCTCCCATCCCTCAATCTATCAGTCCCTAGCATGCTCAGAAGCCTATTTGGCCAAACAGTCAACCACCATGTTCCATTCCTGAGGGATGTGATTAAAGGATACCACCTCCAACATAGAACACAGCCACAAAATATGTTGAACAACCAAAGCAAGTTGCCAAGTATCCCCCTCCAAATTATGCACATTCAACAGATTAACCATGATTAGAGAGTCAAATTCATAGATAATCTTATGTCAGCCAAGAGCACAAGCACATTCAAGAGCCCAAAGAATCACCAACCCCCCCATAAGATTGTTGGTTGCTGCCCTTTATGAATGGAAAATAGGAAAATAACGAAACCATAGCTATCTCTCCCAGCCCCACCAATCCCAATAGGCCCGGGATTACCCCTAGAAGAACCATCAGTGTTGATCTTCAAAACATTCACTAGAGGAGGAGACCAACTCCCAACCCTCTGAACCTTATTTTTAGCATGCCTACCTCTTTGAACACAAAAGGAGTTGAAGGCCAAATCACGTAGGCCCAATCTATTCATAATCTCATCATCACTCCTTTCCAAAGGAAAAATGTCATTTTAGTATTCACAGCCTCCTGAATCATACAAACTATTCGCTTTCAAACCTATTGAATCAACAACTTTCCTCCACAAAAAATCCTGTGATTCCTTTCTAGCCAGATTTTTCAAAGGATGAAAGCAAGGCCAATGCCCCCACAATTTGGAGGAAAGAGATTTGTGTTGGAGGTCTCCCCAGGCTACTCCAAAATTCAACTAGAGAAGAGGCATAAACACGAGGGTGTCTCCAAATACCCCACCAAAAATCCCAAATAAGCATAGAAAAAGAGCAATGAAAGAACAACTGAGACGAGTCCTCCTCACTGCACCAACAAAGAACACAGATAGATAGGCCCTAGAATCCCTCCTTTCAAAGATTCTCCCAAGTCAAACATTTGTTTCAAGCTAAGGTCCACAAGAAACAATTACACTTGGGCCAAGAGAACATATACCAAAAAAAATTCCATCATTTAACTTCCAACCCACCATACTTCCTAGCAATCAACTCCTGATACCCACTAGCCATCATGAAAACCCCCTTAGGATCCAAGCTTCGAGCCAAAATATCCTTATCCCTAAGAGAGCTACATTGTCTACTTACCAGAATATTTTGAAGCTCAGCACAATCCTCCTCCAAGCTAGCCACAGGCCATTCACTAGGAACCTTCCATCTAGACACCTCCACCTACCCACAGAGGTAAGAATACTTAAAATCAACCACCTGAGACCAACCAGCCTCCAAGAAGCATTGATAAAGATTCTATAGATTAGGATACCTACTCATGATAGGGGAAAACCCATCCCAAGAATCAAACCAAAAGAGAGCCTCAGACCCCCTATTGCAAATCCAAAAAAGACCCTCCTTGATCAACTTAGCACCTCGTTTAAGCATTTCCCAAATCACATTACCTTTCCCCACAAGTAGATACCAAGGAACCTCCTCCTTCGGTATCCCACATAGATATTTGTTAAAAATAATCTTGGCCCAAACACGATCCTATTCCAAACACCATCTCCAATAAAGCTTGGCAGACAACACCAAATTAGTCAGAGTGGGATGTCGCAACCCGAGGCCACCAAACTACTTTGGACTACAAACAATATACCACTTCACAAGGCTCCACTTGGAAGACGACAAGCTGCTAGCCCATAAAAATTGCCTAGCCAGATAATATAATTCCTTAATAAAACCAATGGGATCCATCTAGAGCATGCACCTATAATTGGGAAGAGCCTACACCACTAACTTAAGAAGTAGAACCTGACCAACAAAAGAAAGCCACCTATGAGTCCAGTGGTTCACCTACGCATGAAACTTGTCTAAAATATTTTTCCAAGAGCCTCTTAGGAGGGTACCAGAAGAGATATGAATGTCAAGATAAATCAAAGGCAGAGAACCAATCTGAAACCTCAAAAAACGAACAATTCGTTGTTAAATGAGCCTCAAATTATTAAAGAAAGAAATTGGAACATTTTCCCTCTAATATTGTTATGGTATTCTAGGAGAGTTTAGATTGAAACATTCTTAGTTCGTTAGAGTTAATTCCATATATCCTTTTTCTTCTGTATGATATAGTTACACTTTCTCATCTATAGTTTACTACACTTTTTCTATGCACAGGGAATGATAATCTTGACATTGGCAGTCTTTTTCATCCTACAACTCTTTTTCATCCTGATGATGAATCACAGAGTGTGATTCGAAACGTTGATGCAAAAATACATCACACAGTCAAATCCAGAAAAATCTCCACAATACTATGGACTGTGGAAATCTAATGACTTTGATTGGCAGTCTTGTTGCCATCTCTGGACCAACAGGATGTCCAAAATATCCCAAACTACCTATAAATAGCTTTCCATGAAATAAGTGAAGTCATTAGCAGCCCCAAATGCTAACCTAGCTTCCCAAATCATAGAAGCACGATTTCCATATTGTAGTTACAAATATAATTTAGAACACTCTATTCTTCCATGTCATAGGGTTTTAGTTTTATGAGATTCTTTTCCATTCTTGCAACCTTTGGGAGGGACTACAACTACAGTCCTTGTTAACTAAAAGTAATTAATAGAACAAGTGATGGTGTAGAATAGTAAACTTGTAATTTTGCTTAATCAAAATACTTGTTTTATGGAAAACCAACCTATGCAGTCTTATGTGGGGATTGTTGATACCTTCTAGTACATGTTATCTATACTTTCATAAACATTATGCATGTAAAAGTATTAATAGTATCAACACCAACTGTATTAGAAACATTCCAATATGGAGAAACAGACTACAGTTGGGGTTGAAGAAGCCACTGAATATAATGTTGTTAAGGATATGATGTTGCCATGTATTCCATTCATGGATATTGATATGTCCTATTATCTTAAAAGTGGAATATTGTCAACTGATAGAGAAGAGTTTTGTAAAGTAGGTAGGTTGAGAATACACCCAAAATAGAACTTTTGGTAGAGTTGATGAAGGGGATATTGTAAGTCATGTGAGAATATCTAGATCTTACAGAGAATTTAGTCAGAACGAAATGCAGTCAGGTCTAAACAGATAGTATGTAGATATCCTTAGCTTTTGTCAACAAGGCTAGTGTTACCAAGAGTTGTTTCACTGGAGGGATGAAGAAAAAACTTATTTTTGTAAAAGAAAATGTTGTTAAATATCACTTAGGCTTCGAGTTTAGAATGTTAATGTTTTTCATTTTCTTAAACTAGGTATCATTCTAATATTGTTATGGTATTCTAGGATAGTTTGGATTGAAACATTCTTAGTTTGTTAGAGTTAATTCCATATGTCCTTTTTCTTCTATATGATATAGTTAAACTTTTTCATCTATAGTTTACTTCACTTTTTTATGCAAGGAATGATAATCTTGACATTGGCAGTCTCGTTGCCATCTCTAGACCATCAAGATGTCAAAAAATTCCAAACTACCTATAATAAATAGCTTTCCATGGAATAAGTGAAGTCATTAGCAGCCCCAAATGCTAACCTAGCTTCCCAGATCATAGAAGCACGACTTCCATATTGTAATTACAAATATAATTTAGACTATTCTATCATGTCACAGGGCTTTAGTTTTATGAGATTCTTTTCCATTCTTGCAAACTTTGGGAGGGACTGCAACTGCAATCCTTGTTAACTAAAAGTAATCAATAGAACAAGTGATGGTGTAGAATAGTAAACTTGTAATTTTGCTTAATCAAAATCCTTGTTTTATGGTAAACCAACCTATGCAGTCTTATGCAGGGATTGTTGATACATTCCAGTACATGTTATCTATATTTTCATAAACATTCTGCATGTAAAAGTATTAATAGTTTCTTAAGTAAGGCAGTTGAAACATTTTTTAAGCATATGAGCATGTTGCACACCAATCACATTAGGGAAAATTCTATGGCGCATATGTGCTCAACACCTCACATACATTGAATAATTTCTGCCCTAAGGTTTACAAAATTGTTAAAGAATGGTTAAATAATTGTTTAACTGACACACTTCATGACATTTCCCGTCCCCCTCTGTCAAAATAGCAGAAAAAGGAAATCAAATCATGAACTAAATTAATACACAGAAAAGATATGGAGTAACTGAACAATAATATAAATTTTCCTCTACATACTAAATTAATTGTGTTACTTGTTTATAACACACAATTTATATTTCATGGAGGAGAGTCTATGTTCTTCATCTATCTTCTTTAGTTTTTTAAACTCTTCACAGCACAATTTCTTTGAGGACGAGATTCTCAGTTCGAGGTCAATACCCTTTTGTTTTCTTGACTCTTCATCATACTCTAAGCATAATGGTCTGAGTTCAAGGTTCACCTCTTCTAATTTTTGTGACCCTTCACCAAGCATATTTTCCTTTTTTAACTTTTCCCCACACAGCATCTCTGAGTGGTTCATATTTGACAGTTTGAACTCTTCCCCACATAGCATCTCTAAAGAGGCAAGTCTCAGTTTGAGGTCGATGTCGAGCTTCTTTAGATTTTGTGACAATTCACAACTTAACATGATCTCTTCTTTTTCAGGCAACAATGGTTGAGCTGTTAAGTTTCTTGAGCATTCACCATACAACTCTGAGCAAGAGAGCCTGGAATCATGGGCCATTGAAGGTGGTTGTTGTTGAGGCAACAATGGTTGAGCTGTTAAGTTTCTTGAGTGTTCACCATACAACTTTGAGGAAGAGAGCTTGGAATCATGAGCCATTGAAGGTGGTTGTTGTTGGGTCTGGCTGCAACTTATACATACTTGATTGGTATTAGTTCTTAAACAAAAGTTTAAGACATCACCAACTTTCAATTCTCTCCGCCTTACAAATTTACTCCACCCATTTTTTACCTCATAACAGTTGTTGCTTGTTAACAACTTAATCTTAAATCCTTCCTCTATGTTTGAATCAATGTCAAAACATTGTAGATCAAACTTTGTTCCCTTCTTAATGGCTTCTCTTTCTTCGCTTGTATACCTTGGCAAAATATATGCTTCCACTTTTCCTTTGGGAATTATGGCTCTACACAGCTTATTTGTATCACTTTTGTATAATTCTTTGGAAAATAGATGCTGAAAATCACCAAATTGAATTTTGTTTGCCATTATTTGTGAAATAATCTGCATTACTCCTACAAAGACTTTTGAGCTTTATAGATATTCAGCTTTAAAAAATGCTTGGGTGAAGATCGTCTCTTTATAGATAGATACTTTTCAATTAAAAAGCACAAACTTTCCAATTTAGCTTATTACATTTTTTTTAAAGCAATAACTTCCCTAAATTAGAACCTTTTTACCTATATTTTTAGTACTAGCTAAAAAAGTTAGTATATATTTGTAAATATGTTTTTTTTCTTTATTGTAAATTTTTTTTATAAAGTTAATGATTTTTTAATTTGAAATTAAAATATTGATTTTATTTTATTGATCATATTAATTTTTATTTTTATTTTGAAATCTAGACCTCATGACCTCTTGTATGCAACAAGATGCTTTAGCCAATCAAGAAGAGAATGATAATAGCAAGAGGCAAATCTAGAAGGTGTCAATACTTCGACATGCACTTGGGGATGGGCCTCCCAATGTGACCCCACTGGTTCGTAGCTTAATTAGGAAGTGTAATCTTGGATTTATTTTTTGAAAATGTGTGAAGTGTAAATATATAATATCTATATTGTAAATGTTTACAAAAGAAATTTAGATGCTATTTATCCATAAAGGATATTTCTTATTGGTCTATATATTTATTTAACTTTTAATTAGTGAATTTAGTTGTCATTTAATTTTAAATTAAATCAAAATATTTTACTAAGATGAGTTCATTATGAGAATTGATAATCAATAAACTTTTTATAATGTTGGATTACTATATACTAAGATTCATGATACAAATTTAATAAGAAAACCATCTAACCAATTGAAATTTATAATAATTTATTTTCCTATTAAATGTAAATAATAAAAATGGAACAAATTTAACATTAAATAGTAATTAAAATGAACACGCTTGTCATTGAAAGAAGTTAGTTGAGTGTAATTAAACCCAATTAAAGACTACTATGATAATAATGACCTGTTCATTATATAAATCACAACTAATTATAATCAATAATTACTAATCAAGCCTCATGGTATCATTATTTACATTTTTTTAGAGATTTTGAATCAATCATTTTAGTTTAACAAAGACCATGTGTAGTTTGTTAAATTAACGGTTGTTTCAAACATAATGAACATTATCACGATTTTATTGATCTTACATATCATGACATGAATGATTTAATTATATTTCTAATTTAATTAGGCTAATTATGTTAATTAGAGTAAGCATTTTTTTTTTAGACTGCAGGAATCGGGTAGCACGACCCCCTATAAACTGCAATGCACCTAGTAAACTTTTTAATGTGACCAGCGGCACTGGCGCAACACGCCCTTCGGTACCACAAGGGTGGGGGAGACTAGCCTTTGTGACCAACCTCCTGCAACAGGAGAGATTTAGCCAACCGAGCTAGGGCCCCAACTCAGAGTAAGCATATTTTCATTTTTATATAAGTGTATAAATTATATGTTTGATGTGGCATTCATGTAAATATTTGTGTCTTCTTCTTAATGATCATTGATTGTGTGTTCCATATAGAAGAAGTATGACAAAATCTACATGATCTTTGATGTAAATAACACATGAATTTAAATTTAATAGAAGTATATTTTCTAGGAATTTTTGTTTGGATTCATTATTTTAAGAATTATATTTATCATTGATAAAATAATCCATCTTTTAAATTAAATCTTAAACAAATGTATGCAATATGTTTTTAACTTACATATAATTTTAAAATTTTAGTTTTTCTAAAAAAAGATGTGAAGTATAATGAATGATCTAATTTTTGGTATTCATTATATTACAAATATTTTTAAAATATTTTATATATACAAAATAGAAAAAGTAAAAATATATATATACTTTCCTTTATATATGTGTGTGGTGGGGAGTCTTGCAAGATCTTTAATTATATCCTATCTTCAATTGACCACCTTGAGAATTAATTGGACTCCCTCCCTTGAAACGCTCATGACAATTAAATTTGTATGGTGTGTCTTGGGGTAATTTAGGCATGTCTAGTATAGGTTATGTGATGCGAAATTATTTGGAAAGATTTATCTAATTGGTAGCAAAAAAAATGAATCTAAGAACTGATAATGAAGCTAGAACTAAAGCACTATTACTATAATTACACCTAGTGAAATATTGTAACCTTAATAACATTACTATCAAAGGTATTTAGTGTAGACCTTGAAAATTTTCCTAGGCTTGTTAACACCATTTTTCCATTGTCCAGAGTCATATTTCTGCTATAAATTAAATGATTCTTAATTATTTAATTAATTCATTTCTCCATTACTCTTGATTAATTAAATATTTATTTAATTATGTCACTAATGTCCTCTTTCCTCTATAATTAAATAAACTTTATTTATTTAATTATTACCACCTTCTACTATAATTTCAATTATTTAATTATTCATTTTTGCCTTTTCTGACACAAATTAATTAAATCTTGTTTAATTAATGACTTGCCTTTTTCTCTCACCTTTTTGAATTAAATTGTCATTTAATCTTGAAAAGATAACTTGACTTTTCCTTTTGTAATTAAATAATGTTTCCATTATTTAATTATGCCATTTCCCTCTCAAACTGAAGTAATTTTTGTAAAAATAAGTCAATTTCCTCAATCTTTCATCAATCTCATTTCTCTCTTATCTCATCTTGTCTAATTTCATCCATTGATTGAAATAAAAATCACTTAATCTCGATCATCCATTTCACATTCGGCTCTCTATAAAAAGCATTGTTATTTATTATTTTTGCATCTAGAGAATATAGGTCGCCATGCTATTGAGAAGACTTCAAAATTTTGTTTTGTCTTAGTCATAGGTTTGTTAAGTGACTACCTACAATCTAAGGGCATTAATTACTTAGAATTAGAATGGAGAAGGATAATGGAGGTGATGCAATGGAGGTGTAAAGGTTACGGTAATATCGTTCTTGTATTTCGTATTTACATACTCTTTTGTTCTGCATTATTAGATTAGGAATTTTAGGTTTACTTATTGTGCTTAATAATCTTAATTCTAATTTTTCTTGATCACATCTAGTGAACCTGACATGAAAGAAAGGAAATATGGAGGAAAATGAAGGAGGAAAGGAGAGACAAGGGAGGAAGTCATGACCGAGAGACCCTTTTTGTAAAGATAAATCAGTTTCCATTGAATGATCTTTTGATTAAATCCTCTGTTGTGATCTAATAATGGTTTTCTGATGAGTTTCAGGCCAGGCCCATTTATGTTATGACATTATAATGTTTAGTTTTGTGAGGCGAGAGTAATTATTTTGAGTTAGATTTCATTTGTTTCGCATCATCCAACATAGTTCTTTCCCACCAAGCACATTGTAGTATAGAAATCAAAGTAAGTTGGCGATGGAAAAGAAATATCAAGGCGAGTTGTAAGGAGCGGTATTGTTTCTTGAGGAAGGTGGCCATTTTGGGGGGCGTCGGTGTTGGAATCATATTAATATAGTTACAGTGTATTATTTTATGTTGTTAGTTTCCATTAATCCTTTGATTCTTACATGTATTTGTTTAATCTGAAATAACTCACAACAGCCAATCTTGTGTCATGCAAAGTTTGTTTGAACATTATGCTTATTGCAAAATTAGAAATTATCTCTAGTTTCTTATTGACATTAGGAGGTGTGAAGAGAAACAAATACTCAAATTGGAGTTGAATAATTAATTTGAATGTCGATATTGTATGATGAATTTCTTGCATGTGTGTTTTTTATGTTAACTTGTTGAATCATAATTCTCTCTTGCATTTTGAGATCTAGTTTGCAAGTTGTCAAAATCAAGATGAGAAAATAAGTTTTTCTAATTTTGTCTGGGTTCATACATACTAATACTAGGACTTCAAAATTCCAATAATGATGGTGTTTAAATTTCTTTTGCAGGCTTTGCCAGTGGCTGCATTATGTGTAGTTTTTGTTGTGCCTAGTTGCAATCTAGATCTTGATGGGTATGTTTCTCTCACATTTTAGCTTTTGATATTGAAGGAAAATTCCTTAAGGATCACTAATATAGGATTTTGGAGATCAATTATACTATTCATCTCATCATAAATAGGATTATCATCATAGCCCAATTGCGCCTTATAGGCTTGCATATTGCACGCATTTATTCCTTGTATCTATTTATGCAGAAATGATTTTGTTGTAGACTAACAATGGGGTTTGGATAGTTAATTATTCTAGAAAATAAGGTAATGTTAGCCATAGTTGTAAATAAATTTTCTTACCCAAGCCTAGATGATGAGGTTTCTTGCGATGTAAAATCAAGATCATACCAAAAATTTGTGTTTGCATGATAGTTTCTAAAGCTTTTTAAACAATTTTATTTTTGCATATCATATTATCATTTTCCATGTGATCATAGAGGTTTGCATGTCAAAGACTTAAAAAGAAAAACTTAAACTTTTGTTTGTCAAAGATTGGAGGCTTAAAACTACTAATAGTGTCTTTGCAGGGCTCTCCTTAATTTGTTTTATTCCAAGTGTTTGCTTTTGTTATTAAATAACTTGCACAATATAAGAATATGATATGAAATATGCTGCAAATACTTAATAATAACTAAGAATAACAAGCCACTTCGAAGGGGAAAACCTCCAAATATCTCTAATGAAAACACACTTCACAATATGATAATGAAATAAGACTCACAACCTCCTATATATACCTATTTATGCCTAGGATATCACCTAGGCCAACTTAAACACCCCTATATAAGACCTAGGCCGACCCAACCAACTAAATAATAATATAATAATGATAACATGACTTAATTAGGAGTTAGGATAGCCACAAGCCAACTATTCATAACTTGATGTACACCAATATTAAGGGCATAGCATGCCCCCCTTCTTCAAAGAAGCATTATCCTCAATGCTAATCAAGTTTGGATTCTTTTCAATGAACTCCTCGTCCTCCCATGTGGCATCTTCAACTGGTAAATTCTTCCATTGGATGAGATACTCAGTGAGAGCTCTATTTGTCAGCTTCTTTGTGCATGTTTGATGAATGCACTCTAGTTCCAAAATGATTCTTCCTTCTTCATCGAGCTCTGGTAGTGTTGTTTGAGTTGGAATATTATGCCCAATTACCTTGTTTAAACAAGAAACATGAAAAATTGGATGTATCTTTGTTGTTGGTGGCAACTCTAGCTTGTAGGCAACACTACCGATCTTTTGCATGATTTGGTATGGCCCATAATACCTTGGAGACAACTTAATATTCTTTTTTTGTTGCTTCAGTGAGATTTGCTTATAAGGATGCAATCTCAAGAAGACCCAATCCCCAACTTCAAAACTTCTTTCACTACGATGTTGGTCTGCCTATTGCTTCATTCAATTTTGTTCCATGGCTAAATTCTCCTTGAGTCTTGAAAGTACCTATTGTTGATGAAGCAAGTGGTCCTCTACTGCCTAAACTTTTGGTGACACCTTTATTGATGATGTGATGAAGGAGGATAATATCCATAAAATGCCAAAAATGGAGACATTTTTTATGAGCTATGAAAAGAAGTGTTATACCACCATTCTACAAGTGGTAGCCAATCTACCCATTGAGACTGTTTCTCTGAAGTGAAACAACATAGATATCCTTCCAAACACTTATTAACAACCTTTTTTTTTTCATCTAATTGAGGGTGGTATGAAGAACTATGATCCAATTGAGTACCCAAACATGAGAATAAATCTTTCCAAAAGTGACTAGTGAAGATAGGATCACGATCACTAACAATAACCTTAGGTGTACCATGTAGCTTTTGGATATTCTCCAAAAAATATTTTTCCACTGCACTTGTTGTGAAAGGATGTGATAATGCAATGAAATGTGCATATTTAGTGAGGCAATCAACTACTACCATGATGACATTATGACCTTTAGATTTGGGAAGCCCTTTGATGAAGTCCACAGATACCTCTTCCCAACACTGGCTACGAATAGATAAGGGTTGCAAGAGACCTAGTGTCTTAATTGTCTCCCCTTTATTCCTTTGACAAACCAAACATTCAACCACAAATTTTTGAACATCACCTTTAGCCCTTCCCAAAAAAAATCTTGCTTGACTAGATGATATGTCTTGAAAAATCCTGAATGACCACCAACTGGAGACTCATGCAACTTTGTGAGACTCTTGTGTTTAAGAGTGGAATTCTTGCAAACATACAAATGCTCCTTATACCAAAGAGTATCTCCCTTCCAACAAAACTTATCTGAACTACTACGATCACTTTTTAATTGTTGGATGAGATTACTTGTCGCAACATCATTTTTCCACTCTGCTTTGGCTTCCTCCACCCAATTTTCTTGTAATATTGAAAGGGCACACAATAAGGCTTCATCTTTATCATCCTTCCTTGAAAGTGCATCTGCTACAATATTTTCCTTCCCTTTCTTATATGCAATCTTAGAGTCATATCCTAACATCTCAGTGACCCATTGTTGTTGCTCTTCAGAAGATAGTCTTTGTTCCAAAAAATATTTTAGGCTATCATGGTTTGTCTTAACCTTGAAGTGTCTACCCATTAGATAATGCCTCCATTATTTAACTGCATGAAGGATTGCTAGCATTTCCTTCTCATAAATAGGTTTTAGTTGATTCTTACCCTTTAATTGACGACTGTCAAAAGCAATTGGTTGACCTTCTTGCATCAAAACTGCTCCTATCCCATTTCCAGAAACATCGCATTCCACAATGAATTCCTTGGTGAAGTTAGGAGTGGAAAGCACTAGAGTTGTACACATAGCCTCCTTCAATCTCTCAAATGTTGTATTAGCAGACTCATTCCAATGAAAAGAATCCTTCTTCAATAGAGTGGTGAGGGGTGTTGCTATACGACCATAATTCTTTAAAAAAATCAATAGTACCCTGTTAGTCCCAAGAAACCCCTTAGTTTCTTAATGGTTTTTGGAATAGGACATTCCATGATGGCCTTAATTTTGTTAGGGTCTACTTTTACTCTTTCATGTGAAACTATGTGTCCCAAATACTCCAACTCCTTAAGACCAAAAGTACACTTGGATGGCTTAGCATAGAGTTGATGATCTTCAAGTATTTGTAATGCTTGATCCACATGTTGCAAATGTTCTTCCCAAGTCTTGCTATAAATCAATATATCATCAAAGAATACTGTGAATATTTATTCATGCACCACTCTTTTCCTTCGCGGTCTTTATTTCCTTTGCGGCTCCGCCTTTTTGTTTTGGTATCTCTCGTAGCTTTCCAGCTGCAGCCACGTGGTGTCCTATTGAAGCTTCTCTTTGAGATGCTCTCTTTCTTTTTGCTAGGCTCTAACTGCTTGACATGTCACCTCCGCCCTCTTTCTATTCAGATGAAGCCCACATCACAATTATCTTTGTCAGGAGCTTTCCATGTGGCGTTTGTTCGAGCATTCATTACTTTTGTTTGATGGTTGTTCCAATGATTTTTGTTTTGTTGTCATGTGTATTTTCCTCTTGCTGCTACATGGCCCATCACTCCTCATACCATCCCTATTGGCATGTTGTCATTGCATCTTTTTGTTGGTTCCTGTGCCTGGGAATCTTTTCTCGTTGGTGGCTTGGTGGAGCATATTTCTTGTTGGGCTTTTAGGTGGTGGGTTGGCTCTTTTTAAGGAGCCAATTTCTTCATTTTATGGTTGTTAGAAATACTAAGTTTCCAAGCACTGAGAATTAGCCTCTATAGTGTTTAATATTAAATTTGAACTTGCAGACAGTGCCAACCTGTTCAGCCTCTCTATTTTCAAGCATTTGATAGGACATTAGATTGTGCTTGCATTTTATGAGAATATATGAACATTTGTTTCAAGCTTTTGTAATCTTTATATGGCATAGCATAATACAAATCATGTTGCTGCTCTTTTGTGTAGGCTTATGTTGTGTGGGTTATATTATGCAAATGGTTTGGTGCTCATATGTTTGCGGTGCTCGGGAATCATCTCTTTAATATACGCTAGTTATTATCTGAGCCTTTATTTCTACAATGTGCTCACTTATCCCATTACTGAATTGATGCATTGCCTTAGCTTATATTTGTTTGTTTGATGTTTATTTTCTTTCCCTTTTCTCATCCCCATTAAAAAAAGAAGAGTCAGCTTTTGATCTGTATAGGATCTAGACTATATTGCAGTATTTAAATGCTTAACTTTTACAATGATTATTTCAAGTTAATTAAATCAAAATTAACTTAAGGAAATAACAAAATGAAGGAATTAACAAACTAAGAGAAAGCAAGAGAGAAGAAGAGAAGTGCAAACAACATTTGATAATGAATTTCATCACAAATGTGATTACGTCTCCGGGTCCACTCCAATAGAGAGACCGATCCGATTAACTCCAAAAATCAATTACAACAGCACCACAACCATTCTCCAAGCATTTCGGCAGCATAACAGCGCTCTGACATGCAAGAATGACTTGAAAACTCTTCAACAAGACCCCTCTTTCGTCACCTCAGCATCAGGACTTCATCACCTGAAAAAAAACTTAATCTCCACTCTCACCTCACACCCCTTTAAATACAAAAAATTAACTCAATTTGGCCCTTAACCAAAAGATTTGACAATATTCACCTTATCTCTCCAAATTACAAATCATATATTTGAAAATCCTCCATATCTCTAAAAAAAACAACTTAATCTCCCCTTTTTACAAATATTTTCAACCTCCTCCATTTTTAACATATATTAATCTTTAAAAATCCCCCCTAATATTTAATTTAGCCCTTTTATTTATACATTTCGGGCTTTAGTTACAACTTAAGGGGTTAATCGTACAGGAAGTTGTTTATTTTTATTTCAAATTAAGGAGGGTTTGTTTTTAAAATAAGGTATTCGGTTTAAATAACTCAATAAAACCAACCGACGCCCATAAGAAACATAGAATGTGCGGTGGTTTATCGGTAGACTCCAATTTTGGTGGGCCGGCGGTCGCGGGTTCCAACCCGGCCGCTGGCTTCTAATAGCCATCCGCCAATTTTTGAATAACAAAAACAACCGACCGCTATACATAGGTAAGCGACGACGGTTTGGTCCAATGGCTACGCGGGAGTTTCGGAGATGGGCGGTTGGGAGTTTGAATCCGTCCAACAAATTTTTTAAACAAACTTATCAACTCTAACAGCCGGATGGAGGAGAAAAACCGTGAGGCCACGAGGCACGCCGAGGAGGTGCCACGTGGTGAAGACTGATTCGCCACTTACGCTGACTGCCGTTGACGTGTCCGCTGACTCGGCCGCTGACTGTGCAAACTGATGACGTCTACCAACTCGGATGATGACGTGGAGGCTGGCGTATGCTTATTGGACCTGTTGACTGGGCGTACAGACTGCCATGTGTCACTCTGTGATTGGTCCATACAAATGCCACATGTCACACTCTGGTTTGTCCACATCAGATTCTGTACCATGTGCTGATGTCATCTGTACGGATGATGACGTCATCATTGTTCCTACTAGTCACCAAGTCAACTAAGAGCTTTGACCGCTGATAACTCTCGCATACGATGTCGGATTTCGACGAAACGAACACCGTCAGAATCGTATCGACGAGCTCTTCGCAATGACACTAGTTCCATTTATTTCTAAGACAATAATTTTTTCTGCTTCCTGGACGCCCCGCATCCCAGTTTGACCCAAGGTTTGACTGTCCATAACTTGCACAAACAGACTCCTTTTTGTTCCATTCGAGTTGTGTTGGAATCAGGATGCTAAGATCTTTCTAATGGTGTAGATTCTGGAGAAAAATGAGACACTTCAATTTTCACTGAAAAATGTCCACCGAATCAGGCCTCCCCACTGAAGACCTTTTGGACCTCCAAAAGTGGCATTTACTCTAACAATAAGTGAGGACTTGGCCTCCCCACTTGTCCTGTATCCTCTGTACATCTGAATACCTAGCTCACAAGTACAATCAAGACTGCAGAAATATTGTTGAACATAAACATTATTTTATCACTTCCATAAGCTTCTACATCAATTGTCATAGCCACTATCCAACAAAAATTGACTAGCATCAAGCTGAACAACAATGCAGAAATGAAAGAGAATAAGTCAACAACATATCGATCCTTCACAACAGGAACATTTTTAACCAAGGGACCATCAATGTTTTCAATCATCATTCCCTCATGCTGTACTGCAAGTGCATCCTGCAACATCTGACCCTGGTTAGCTACTCCAAGTTCATGTTTAGAACCACATGTGCTGACAGACATAAGAGTTAATTCTTTACTTGCATTAATTACCCCCTTTAACTTCCCTGTGTTTGCAAAAGAATGATCAGTCTTAATCCTGTGAGAATGTACAATATACTGAATGCCATCTTTAAACAAGTGATAATGATTCTTTTCCCTGTAGAAAATAGCTTTCCGATCATAAAGATAAGGGCTACCAAGCACTATCCCACAGATATCCAGTGGAACCACATCAAATTGTACTTCATCCACAAATTTACTAGTGATTGTGAACCTTAAGGTGCATTGTTTTGTTACTTGCAGCTTATCATTTTCACAAATCCAGCCTAGTGGATAAGGTTTCTTATGTTGTGTAGTTTTTAATCCCAAGTTCTTTACAACACTTTCTGAAATTAAATTCACTTGAGAACCACTATCTATGAGTGCATCGATTTTAGTGTTCTTAGCAACAACCCTTAAATGAAACAGCTCATTCCTTTTCACATCTTCAGAGAAATCATTAACTATAGATGAAGAAGCGCAACTAGCAACAGAAACACCAGAAATAGGAGCTTTACCTTTCAAACCCATAGTTGTTATCTTAGTCTCATCATCTGAATCTGAACCAAGATCCATAACAACATTCGTGGCTTTCTCCTTACCTTTCTGTTTCTGATTACATCTTTGAGCCCACTTAGGCTTCAATTCGGGATGCAACTTCCAACAGTGATCGTCATCATGACCCTTCCTGTCACAATGCGTGCAAGAAAGTTTGTCATCCTTCTTGACCGTAGCTACCTTCTTTCCTTTCCCTGTCTCTGCATTCTTAGAATTTTTCTTTACATCATTATCAAACTTTTCAATGAAAGATCCTTTACCCCTTGACTCTAAGTGTGTAGCTTGAACAGACACTTCATCCAAATTACAAGGGTTCAAAACCAAAATGGAATGCCTAAGATAGGAATGCAGACCTCCTATGTACTTCAACAAAGTGTCCTGGTATATAAAGGAACATTCAAAGCAATAGCCCTTTTCCAAACTCATGGGTGTACTCTTGGATAGTTTGACCTTTCCCTTGCCTAAACATTTGCCAGTCCATCATTAATTGCTGCATATGTCCTAGGGGATAAAACTGCTTCTTAAGAGCATTAATAAACTCTGCCCAAGTTAAACTGACTCTACCATGTTGTGAAACTTCTACCTTAGACTTACTCTCCCACCAGGTTAAAGCGGTACCTCCTAAACGAAGAGTATCTAATTGGATCCTATCAACATCATCTAATAGGTTCTGGACTCTACAATAAACTTCTACTTGTTGAATCCAATCATCCAATTTTTCAGCATTAAGTTCACCACAATACTTTGGTAAATCAAATTTTACATCCAATTTAATTTTAGGCTTATACCCACTCTTGAAAGGATTAGAAGAAATAGAATGAGGAGAAGATGGAGAAGAAGGAGAAGGAGTAGAGGGAGGAGAAGAAGAAAAGGGGTGATTTGGTTGCTTGCCACCATCTCCATGTTGTTTCCCTTTCTTGTTTTCACGAGCATCTTGCTTCGACGAACCTTCTTCACGTTCCTTCTGTTCTTGTCTCTCCTGAAAAAGAATGTCCACCTTTGCCTTCATCTCGAGGAATGCTCTTCAAAACTCCTGCTCACTGATTTCTTCAGGAACCTCCATTCCAGAAACTGACATCTTCGGAAATGTTCTACGCTTCCCGATCTCAAGATTAAAGTCTTCGAGCTTGCCTTCACCCTTCTGAATCTTGGATCTCGTTAGCATTAAAAAAAAACAAATAACTGCAATAATAGTCAACTGTGCTCTGATACCAACTTGATCTGTATAGGATCTAGACTATATTGCAGTATTTAAATGCTTAACTTTTATAATGATTATTTCAAGTTAATTAAATCAAAATTAACTTAAGGAAATAACAAAATGAAGGAATTAACAAACTGAGAGAAAGCAAGAGAGAAGAAGAGAAGTGCAAACAACGTTTGATAACGGAGTTCGTCACAAACGTGACTACATCTCCGGGTCCACTCCAATAGAGAGACTGATCTGATTAACTCCAAAAATCAATTACAACAGCACCACAACCATTCTCCAAGCATTTCGGCAGCATAACAGCGCTCTGACATGCAAGAATGACTTGAAAACTCTTCAACAAGACCCCTCTTTCGTCACCTCAGCATCAGGACTTCATCACCTGAAAAAAAACTTAATCTCCACTCTCACCTCACACCCCTTTAAATACAAAAAATTAACTCAATTTGGCCCTTAACCAAAAGATTTGACAATATTCACCTTATCTCTCCAAATTACAAATCATATATTTGAAAATCCTCCATATCTCTAAAAAAAACAACTTAATCTCCCCTTTTTACATGTCACACTCTGGTTTGTCCACATCAGATTCTGTACCATGTGCTGACGTCAGCTGTACGGATGATGATGTCATCATTGTTTCTACTAGTCACCAAGTCAACCGAGAGCTTTGACCGCTGATAACTCTCGCATACGATGTCAGATTTCGACGAAACGAACACCGTCGGAATCGTCTCGACGAGCTCTTCGTAATGACACTAGTTCCATTGATTTCTGAGACAATATTTTTTCCGCTTCCTAGACGCCCCGCATCCCAGTTTGACCCAAGGTTTGACTGGCCATAACTTGCATAAACGGACTCCTTTTTGTTCCATTCGAGTTACGTTGGAATCAAGATGCCGAGATCTTTCTAATGGTGCAGATTCTAGAGAAAAATGAGACACTTCAATTTTCACTAAAAAATGTCCACCGGATCAACTTTGATAAAACCTCGTAGGTCACTTAGCTACGTGAACAAGTCCCCCAATAACTAAGTTTCCCATAAGGCTGATGCCTGAAAACTTTTGCATCAACAGTTCTTTTTCTGGCACGCCCAGTGGGATGAACTAAAAAAAATTCAATCCAAAAGAGTGTATGAGCCATAGGCCCGTCACTAGATCTCAAATCGCAAAAACCCCTAGTTTGCTCCTACCACCACTAGTTTCAATCAAGGCGAAAGGTCAGCAAGCTAATACATCACCTCTACCTCTCCCTTCGCCCCTTGTGCAGATGGCTATAAATTTTATAGCCTAGGATGTTGGTAGCCCTTTGATACCCCCTATACCACCCGCGGTGTGGGCTCCAATCCCAACTTTCACTTTAAAGGTTGTCCCAAAATTCACTGGGGACGATACAAAAACTCCAATAGAGAACTTGCAAGATGTGGCTGATGTTTTTCTGGTCCATGGAATTATGAACTAGAATGTGGCTTTCTGGTTGCTCGCAACGTCTTTCAGAGGGAAGGCGTTGGACTGGTATTGTACTCTTCCAGCTAATTTAATTAGCAATTGGGATTAACTCAGAAATCCTTTCTATGAGCACCTCTCAAATAATGGCAATAGATCTTCGTTGTATCACCATTTGGCTCATATAAAACAAGCTCCTCATGAAGCTTTGGTCGATTTCAATGCTCGATTTCATTCGACTTGGCATCGGGTCCCTGTCACTAGTCGGCCACCTCTAGATCTGGCATTCATGTTCTATCTGAAGTCTATAAATGTTGATATTTTGTGATGCTACAAGCCTTCGATGGAAATACCTTACCCAATGCATATACCCTTGGGGTGATCCCACAATAGTGGTTTACAATTTTTGGCCAAACTGGACACTGAAATTATTATTTTTAACTAAATCTTCACATTCAAGCACCTATAGCAACTAAACCGTGAGGAATTTGAAGATGATGAAAACTAGAGTCTCATCACATTTTGTCTGTAGATTCTAAAAAATATTTTTTCAATTTTTTGAATCATATTGCATTTCTTTTCCATCTCCCACGAAAACCATTTTTTCAAAAATAGCATTTTTAAAAAGTGATGCACATCGTATAACGCATAACTTTTTTCCCATGAAGGATAAAATTCTAATTCTTTTGAATTTAGATTTTAATACTGATATCTAGTGCTTCCACTTGGTTAGATAGTTTTTATTAAATATTTTTTCTTTAATCAAGTTTGAATTCAAACCAATTATAATTTAGACATAGCAGGACCATACAACACGTAACTTTTTTTGTATATATTAAAATTTTATTTTATTTTTTTTGTTGGACTAAGGACTTCAATATCTGGTGCACTCATATTTTTAAAAAAAAAAATTGATAATCTACTATTTTTCCACATGTGCAGAATAGAGACCTTCATTTTTGGTGAAGAACCTATGTTTAATAAAACTAAATATATATATATATATATAATAAAATCAAAACATATTAAAATTATATTCATTGGATAGATCATTCTGAGGACTATCTGATTCCATAATGGTTTCTGAAGACTTATCCATTTTCATCCTCAACCCGAGCTCTGAAGCGTAAAAAAATAGACTTTATTTGTGTCTTAGGAGGGGGATGCAGGGCAAGGGGGTTCGAATGAACCCCTAGTGGTTTGAGCAAACCCCTAGAGGTTCATTCAAACTAGGGTTTAGTCGAACCCTAGTTCGAGTGAACCTCTACAAGGGGGTTCACTTGAATCCCCTTTTCTATGCATTTGTTTTATTTTTTTGGAGGCCAAAATTTAAAGTAGTTCACTTGAACACTAGTTCGGACGAACCCCTAATGGGTTCGGTTGAACTAGTAGGTTTGTACGAACCCCCAAAATCATTTTTTTTCTTTGGGGTCATTTTTTGTGAGTTTTCCTTCCTCATTTGAATTTTAAACCACTATTGTGGCTTCACCCCTTGTCGTCACCGTGGAGAACAATCTTATTGCAGCCGAAAAGTTGGCACCACGACCTATCATGACATTATTCCCAGAATCAACCATAGTTGAACCTAAGGTAGCTTCAACCAATGCCCCCGTGCCCCCCCAGTCTATGTATGTGTACCCAGGAACAATGTCGAGTGTGGCCCCAATGCCTAACCCACTAGTAGCTGAGATGAACGACATGAAGGAGCAATTGCGAACCATGACGAATGAGTTAACTAGTATGAAGCGGAAACAGTATGCCTACCAAAATCCTTCTTACCAAAACTACCAAGGCGGGAAACCTCCTTTTCAACAGAATCAATGGTAGGATAGATTGAGCAGTAATGCTCAAGCTCAACAAAGTAGTCAAGTCATGCCCATGACTATGTCGATGCAGACCGTCTATCCTAGTTTGAATAAAGCACTGGTAGCGAAAAATAATAATCTTACCAAAGATATTAATCAATGGTGCATCCCTTGCAATGATGCACACATGCCCTATGTGAATGGGGGAAAATACTTGTTAGAAAACAAGCAGCAAACCAAAGAGTGCAAACAACAAATCTAAACACCCTACACCTCAAGATTGGGAAAATGCTTAACTTAACAAAACAAAATAGAACCTTTTACCTTGTTGAGTTATTTTTGGGTTGGCCCTTCAGTCTTCGATATTGTATGCTTCTTTGATGGCAAAAGATGCAAGATGAATGAAAAATGGGTGAAAGTGGATACAAATGCAAGTATTTGGCTAAGTATGGCTCAAGAGAAAAATTTGCAAGAGTTTGGCTAGCATAATTATCTCCTCCCAAAATGAGAGAAAAGAGGGGGTATTTATAGAGAATTTTAAATTCTCTAGAGAAATGGATGGTTGGGATTAAACCAACAAGGCCAAGATGTAGGGCTATGGTGAGTTGAGAACTCATAAGCCCTCACATCTTGACATGTGGCATGTGAAGTGGCTTGAAAAGGATAATGTGTACATGAGTTGGAAGGAGAGTATATGATATGGAGGTAGTACATAGTACCTTGGCATTGGGACAAGATTTCCTTATAAAGGAGGTCTTTGTCCCCATGTGGGTGAGAGGACATGTGAGGAATTAAAACTTCATCAAATATCCACATGGCGATGAGAGAAGGAATTTAAAATTACTTGAAATGCATTGGGGAATTAAATGTGAATTAAAAATTCACATGGAGAATGGAGTACCTTCTTCAAAAGGAGAAAGTCTTTAATAAGGTTGACTTATGACACATTCCATAAATGACATGGGGATTACGTTGACCTAATTAAGTGATTAAGGTTGTGCAAGTACCTTATTAGACAAATTAATGACAGATTAGAGGCAAGTGGGAAATTATGGAGGATGTGAGCTTAATAATGATTAAGGGTGTGCACATCTTAACCATAAATTAATTATGATGGTTAAGAGGGATTAGAGACCAACTTGCAAAGTTGGAGGATGTGACAATGAGAGAGAAAGTGAAGAATTAAAAAATAAATTTAAAATTTCAAGAGGTAATATGACTAAATTAAATAAAGTGATATATTTATTTAATTTAGAGAGGAAAGAGGGGAAAAATATTTATTAAATTAAATACTTTGGAAACCTTATGTAGGACATGAAATATTTATTAAATAAATGATTTAATTAATACCGGAAAAGAGGATGAAGTAGATGAGCAAAGGATGATTAAAGACACGTATTTGACCATATGGAAGTGGTCAAATTTAGATGTCTACATTTTTCCCCTCTTCGAAACACTATTAGGATAATAGGGTTTCAAAGAAAAATAAAATACAGATGACTCTATAGGGGAAGCGACCAAAAAAGAGATGCCCGAGCATGGGAGAGTCTGTATGAGCTGTCTGAACGGAGGGGAATTAAAGGGGATGCCCCAATCTCACAAGAGAAGGTTTATGGTAGAAGATTGGGAGAGAATGGTAGGGTATGCCCCCTCGAGAAGGTGGACGAGGAAGGAAAAGGGGCCCCAAGAAACTTCTTGAAAGTATGGAGTAGTATATGTCATTGGAAATAGCACAAGAAACCAAGAAGGTTGGCTTTTGAACGGAGACAAATGGGTATATAGTGTGCAAATGGCAGCCCTGGGAAGATAGAGGGTGAATGGATTAGTTGAGGGAAAATAAAAGCTAAATAAAGGGAAAAAAATTCCCTTTATTTAAAAAAGGGAAAAAATGAAGGAAAAGAGTTATAAAAGGTAATTCTAAGAACTACCTCTCCTCATTTGGACAACTGTCAAGTGAGGAGGAGAGGGAGAAAAAGAGAGGGCAAGAGTGAAAGTGCACGATGTCGGAGTATGATAGCGACATCATCCACTGGGGGGACGAGAGACGGTGATTCTTTAGCGAGTGTGTCATGCCACGCCAGGTTAGCTCCAAACCAAACTTTATGATTTTTATCATTTCATTTAAGTTTTTCAAAAAATTGAAAATATGTGTTTTGTTAGGGAGGGAGGGAGGAAAAATGGGTAGGAGGGAAAAAAACAAGATTTTGAGTTTGGTCAGGGAGGGAAATTTAGCAGGGGTGGGAAAAAAAAAACTAGGGGAGGGGGGATTTTTGCTCGGATCTTGCGAAGAAGAGGATCCACCCTCGCCCGGGCAGATTCACCCACGTATGGGGGTGGGTCTACCCGGGCGCCAAGGCAGGTCCACTCGAGTCGGATAGGAGCTCGCCCGAGCTAGAGTGGTGTCGCCTCTGCCAGGTGGGAGCCGCCTAAGAGCTCGGGCAGATCTACCCTCACCAGGGCAAGTCTGCCCAAGCTGAGGCTGGTTCACCCAGGGACTCGGGTAGGTCCGCCAAAGCGAGGGTGGGTCCACTCGAGCTGGGATAGGGCAGTCTGTGGTATTGGGTGAGGCCGAGGGCTTCGTCAGGGGATCTGAGAGGGTCAAGAAGAGAGGAAAAGACATGGAAGGGAAATCTCGGGGTAGGGGAAAAAGGAAAACAAAACAACACAAGAAGAAAAAAAAGGAAATTAATATAGTGGTCATGTCATGGATGCAAAATGTGGAGGGTTTTCAGACACAGGAGAGATAGTCAGAGGTACTGAGGAGATGCATAGTGGTGATGATGAGTGTAGATCATCAGGCGTTAACAGAGGTAGGATTGTTCCACATGCTATCATATCTGACGATTAAGGCCCACAGGGCCATGCTGATAGCATTGATAGACCGTTGGGACTCAGTGACATCGACATTTCATTTATCGACTGGGGAGATGACATATAGTGGATTCTGAGGCTCCCCATAGCAGGGCTCGCAATTAACGAGTGTCAAGTAGAGGGTGAGGCACTAGATGAGTACGTACAGGTTTTGTTTGGCAATGACGAGCTACTGATTCAGCGGCAGCAACTGGACGTGGAAAGATGCTTGTCTTGCAGGGTGTCAGCATTGTCATTGTACCTAGCGAAGCTGATTAGCAAGACATTGGTGTCAGACCAGAGTGGTTGATTCTTGCATCTTAGGTTTATCGAGGCGATCTGGCACATCATCGAGGGTTGAGAGGGTTAGTTTGTGTGGGGGACCTGTATGCTGACGTAGCTGTACTGGGATATGCACGTGATATGTTACCGAGAGGTGTTGAGTGAGACACATGTCACACTGCTATAGGTGTGGGCTTGGGAGCACATCAGGGTGACCAAGCTGGTCATTCTGAGAGCAAGAGAGCAGGATGACAGAGCATTCATAGCTTCGGGATGGGGGACAAAGGTGAGAGCGATGCTACGATATCAGGATGTCAAATATGTGGATGTGTGGAGGAGACGACTTGACGATGTGCAGGCAGAGATGATAGTATGGCATCTGTATATGCTACGGTGATTCAGGGACTGAATGGATGATGAGGAGGCACACCAGGGTTACTTCTTTACCTGATGTTATATTATTCAGAGAGGTCCATGTGTAGTGGAGCTACACAGACCCGATCGGGTGACGAGGCAATTTGGAGTGAGGCAAGATATTCTCGCGGGGCGAGTGATGTTTTGACGATTGACACAAGAGCGGCCATGGGGGGATGAGTTGCATTTGGATGCAATGTGGGAGGATTTGGAGGCACTATAGTTCATGTCATACCCAGGCAGGTGAGAGGGGCTAAGAGATGCAGTGATGATAGATCGATATGGTCAGTGGTTTAGGCGACATCTGCCTCCACAGATTACACCAGTGGTGCCAATTGAGGGGGCACTAGGTTTCGGGTCAGAGGATGAGAGATGGTTGAGGGTGGAGAGAGAAGGATAGGGTCCACAAGGACTGCAGAGAGGAGGATAAAGGAGAGGAGGACAGGAGGCGGTCAGAGAAGTGGAGGAGTCGGTGAGGGTAGGCAGGAGGAGGAGATGATGACATAGAGCCTGAGGAGGGGATGGAGCAGAGGAGGGAGAGAATGAGGCTAGGGTGGTGGAGTAGCAGGATAGGGGGCTGGAGGTCCAGAGAGAGAGGAGGTAGGAGGCATGTGTATCCCCAGGAGGTCAGCAACAGGATAGACGGGAGGAGGTCGAGGCCAATGGAGAGCAGGAGGGATAGGAGGTAGATGTGGCCACAGGAGGGCAGCAACAGCAGAGGCAAGAGGAGGTCGGGGCCAGTAGAGAGTAGGTACAAGGAGCCCCCGTGGTGATTGATGTGGATGAGATGGAGGCATCAGCATCGAGTGAGGGGTATGAGCCATAGGAGATGGACATTGATGCAAAGGTACATGACATCCCACCACTATCAATAGCACCACCAAGAGGAGAGGATCCGACAGTGGTATTGAGAGGGATCCTAGAGAGACTGTGACTCAGTGAGCAGTGATTATGGTAGGTAGAGGCAGAGCAGATCAGATTAGAGGTAGAGGTGAGTGAGCTATAGGAATGATTCACCTAGAGTGAGAGGGACTACTCAGATCTTGCCATGATGACAATAGAGGTGGAGAGGAGATTGTTGAGAGAGATGAGGCAAGAGATGAGGTGGTTGACCTATAGGCAGATGTAGAGAGGTTGTGATTAGATGTGGCTAGGGAGCATGAGGAGGGGGATGTAGTGAGATGGGAGAGAGACCATTTTGTGGTGGAGGTGGCAATACGATAGGCTATTGGAGGAGGGACAGGGCAGGAGTCGTCAGAGATTTGGGTAGGGACTGCAGGAGATATAGAGGGTTTGCAGGGATAGCTAAAGTGGTTATGGAGAGAGCAGATATGCACCAGGAGTGAGCTAAGCTCAGAGACAGAGTGCACTATTTAGAGCAGACATTTGGGGATATGGGGTTGATGCAGTAGAGAGAGGAGCTAAGGGTGGAGATACGCATGCTGCAAACAAAGAGAGACGTGGCATAGACACAGGTACAGGTCATAGAGGTAGAGAGGGATGTGGTATAGGCACATGCTCAGAAGTTATAGAGTGAGGGGTAGGTGGCAGATGCAGAGGTTTAGTCTCTTCAGAGAGAAAGGGATGCAGCAATGTCACAGGTGTTAGGTCTTCGGCAAGAGCGAGATGCTATCGAGTTGAGACTTCAGGCACTTCAGAGGGACAGGGATGCAACAAAGGCTTGGGAATAGGCCATGCATAGGGAGAGAGATGTCATAGAGGTATGGATGGAGATGTTGTAGAGTGAGTGGGACACAACACAGGCTTAGCTGCAGGCAGCGCATGGTGAGGGGGGAGTTAGGGGTAGAGGTACAAGGGTTACATGCACAGTTACAGGCTACACAAGCTAAGAGGGATAGGGCCACAGAGTAGGTACAATAGCTGATATTGGCATAGGAGGCTTGGGGATAGGAGTAGAGAGCTATTAGCAAAGATCGAGACAGGTATAGGTATGAGCAGAATGTCTCCAGACATTAGGCTGGCAAAGAGATGATTATATATAGGAGGCAAGTTACTGAAAGTGTGTGTATGAGCATGTCGTTCCAGATCTAGCACAACGTACAACGCACTACATCAGACAGGTACCCCAGACGCCAGTACCATCCCAGTCATTAGGGACATGTACCAGAGGGTATAGTGACTATCGGTGAACTCCTCCTTATGGTGATTACGAGGGGACTCCTACCCGTGAGTATCAAGGGATTCCTATGCACAGAGGGCCAATGCCTGACTCTTCATAGAGATCAGACATGGGAAGCTCATACTAGAGCAGTCAGAGATCCGATAACAGGATACCAATTTTTTTTTATAGACATAGGATGGAGGTTTAGTACTTATTGACAGAGATCAGAGGTGCTCTACATCTCTAGATTTTGTAGCTTATTTGATGATATATGATGGATATGTGGTAGATTATGCTTGAGACTTTTTGACGAGATGTACATTATATTATTTTGATTATGATATGTGATAGCCCTTATTGACACTATGCATGATGGATTATTCAGTTTATGTATGCACATGTATATGATATTTCATGCTTATGTGGATGGATGATTTGGTTTATGTATGCACATGTATATGATATTTCATGCTTATGTGGATGGATTATTTGGTTTATATATTCACATGTATATGATATTTCATGCTTATGTGGATGGATGATTATGCATGTATTAATGTTGATAATGCAGGATGATATCAATATTTGGTATGAAATGTAATTAGGATGTATCCAACAATATGTTTTTGTAGGTGGTAATGCATGTGTTATGTGAATGTTAATATGGACATGTATGGGTTCAATGAAACTATGGTGCTTAATCTAATCAGTCTATGAACTATGAAATATGTTAAATCTATAATGTAACATGAAACATGCATGAAAGATGAGTTCCTATAATGCAAACCTAAGTGTCAATAAGGACTTGCATGGGAATGCGGATAGGTGATAGGTGAAATGTGGGTGTGATACTGCACCTATCAAAAAAAACCATTAGTACCCTGAGAGGAAAATCAAGAGGGAAAAGAGGAAAAGTTTTGCACAACCTAAATCATAAGTCATGGATCATGAACAAGGCTGAATGAAGAGTGTATGTAGTGAAATGAAATGCAGTCAAGAACACAATTTTCCATCTTTGAAGCATTGATTTTTGCTATAGCATAAGATACCGAATACCCTGATACGTAAGACCAAGGTGAGTTGGCATCCAATGCATGAAACAAATATAGCAAAAAAAAAGGCTATCTTGACACCCCAAGGTCATGATGACCTTGGTCGGGTCAGGTGTTGGGATAACCACAAACACACAAGGATTCCCCAGTGTAACATAAGACCTCAGGGATCTTGGTGGGTACTATGTGGGACAACCGAGAAGACAGCAACAAAGAAAAGATCAAGATATGCCCCTATGTTGACAAGTCAAAGTACACCATGATATGATGGATCAAGAAGACCATGACAAGTGTTGATAGGGAGCTCAAATGATAAACAAAGTCCAAAAGCATCAAAAGATCGCAATCAATTTCAAACGTCCTTTGCCATCGGATCAAGGGGATGGATGGGATTGATGTGGTCTGCTAGGAAGGATGCATCCTATTGAGACCAATGATGGATACTAAACTAGAATGATCCAGTTGACACAAGATGTTTTTCATTAACCAAATCTCCTGACACTAGGGGATTTTGTTTGTGAAGAACGATCCAGACAAGGGTACGGACTGGCACACCCTACAAACTTGGGGGCTCGAGGGATGATCAAAGATTAGCCTTTCCTACTTGAAAGCGCAGAGCCTTCGTAGTTCTAGAAAAGACTATGGATAAAGCGAAAAAAGGACGATGAAGGAAAATGATGGAAGACCAACACGAGATGGTCAGAATACCCCGGGGGCAGATCAAATTATCAACCTTTCCTACGTGATAGTGCAGGGGCAACGTAGTTCAACTAAAGATGCGATAGGATGAGATCTAGATGGAGACCAACATGATGGGGGGCTATATAAAAACACAAACCGACCGAAGAACAAATGAATAACATAAGCTTGGAGTGGGATACTGAAAAGCTCAGGATGAGGGATAGCCAAGATGGATCGTCCAATGCTTAATCAAGAGATACACCAAGTGGTTGAGGATGGGATGGGTGAGGATGATAAGGTGGATGAAAGTATAAAATAACTAGGATGCCAGGTAGATAATGATTAAGCCCTCTATGGATGACGCCTGTTTCCATGTTTTTACCACCCATACTTATCCAAGGCACCACCAAAAAGTGGTTTTCACCATAAGATGAATTTATTTCTCTTTACTATTATTGGATTTTTTTATTTTTTATTTTTGATAGGTGGGGTTACCAAGCGGACTTAGGTGTAGAACCTCTTTAGATGCATGATATTGATAGGTTCTTCGAGGAGCTCTCCTTCAAGGGTAGTAAGTTTGTATGCCCCTGAGCCATATTTAGCGGTTATGATGTAAGGACCCAACCAGTTTGCCTCAAATTTTCCTTTTTTATCACAGTCTTGCTAGGTGCATTGGTTCTCTTTAAGGACAAGATCACCAACCTAGAACTTTCAAGTATGAACCTTCTTATTGTAGTTATGCTTGAGGCAATTTTGGTATGCTTGTAGATGATCATAGGCTTTGATTCTTCTTTCATCAAGTAACTCCAATTGTGCAAGCCGTGCAACATGGGCATCCTCCTCACTAATAAGGTTCTTCAGAGAAATCCTCAGTGATGGGATCTCAACTTTGATTGGCAAGATGGCTTCAGCGCCATACACTAAAGAATAGGGGGTGGTGCTTGTAGGGGTGTGGATGGAGGTACGATATTCCTAGAGGATGAGATGAATATGGAGGTGCCAATCTTGACCAGAGTTATTGACAACCTTTTTGAGGATGTGGATAAGAGTCTTTTTGGTTGCTTCTGCCTGACCATTACCCTGGGGGTAATAAGGTGTTGACCAACGATGTTGGCTATGAAAGTTGTCGCAGAGGTGTTTTATGGCCTAGTTTTTAAAAGGTATTACATTATCAAAGAGGATGGTGGATGGAATACCATATCTGTAGAGAATGTGGTAAAGGATGAATTTTGAAATTTGAGTACCGGTGATCTGTGAGAGTAGCATTGCTTCCTCCCACTTGGTGAAGTACTCAGTGGTAGTAATTATGAATGTTTGGCTATCGAAAGATGGTGGATAAATCTTTTCAATCAAGTCAAAACCCCATTAAGAGAAGGGCCACGATGCTAGGAGAGGTTGAAGGTCCTATGCTAGAGCATGAATCAAATTTGCGTGTTGTTGGCAGGGAAGGCGTTTCTTCACAAATTCACAAGCATCATGCTCTAATGTAGGCCAATAATATCCAGCTCAAAGAATCTTTTTGGAAAAATCCATACCATTTGAATGAGCCCCACAAACACCACTATGTACCTCTATTAGTGTAGTATGGGCTTTAGTCTCATTCAGACATCTAAGGAGGATTCCATCATACCCGTGATGATAAAGTGTATCACCGACGATAATGTATCAGGAAGAGCGGTGAATGAAGTATTTGCGTTGATTGCGTGTAAGATCCAGAGGGAGAATATTATCATGCATATAGGCATATATGTCTTGGTACCATGGGGAAGTGGGACCCACAATGTCGCACACCATGTCAGTCTTAGGGATATCATACACTGGGATTAAAAGTTGTTCAACAAGGAACTCACACTCTGTTTGATTTTTAGGCATGTCAATCAAGGAGCCAATAGTAGCCATTGCATCAGTTGCTTTGTTCTGTGCTTTGGGAATTTGGTCAAATTGTATAAAGGTGAAATATTTCTTGAAATCATCCACCATCTTGTAAGGTAATAGCTTATCATCTTTTGTTAGGAATTCATCATTAACCTACTTAATGACCAACAATGAATCACCAAATACCCTCAAGTGAGTTATGTGCCATTGCTTTGCAATTTGGAGGCCCGTGAGGAGGGCTTCATACTCAGCTATGTTGTTGGTACATGAGAATGTTATCCTGAATGGTTTTGGAATGTAATCACCTTGAGGGGTAACTAATAGAAATCCTGCAATTGACCCATTATGAGTATATGAGCCATCAAAATACAATATCCATATAGGTGCTTCTGTAACTATGAAAACTTCTTCATCTGGAAATTCAATGACTAGAGGGTAACCATCCACTAATGGTTCCTCGGCCAGCTGATCAACTATGACTTGTCCCTTTATGGCTTTGTGATCCATGTACTCTATGTCAAATTCACTTAGGAGCATGACCCACTAAGCCATGCGACCAGTTAGAGTGGTTTTGGATAACAGATACTTTAGTGGATCAATCTTTCCTATTAATTTGACCAGATGGCTGAGCATGTAATGACAAAGTTTCTGTGTACTAAAAACTATTGCAAGGTAGGATTTCTCCATGAGAGAGTAGCTTAATTCATAGCCAACCAGTGTTTTACTTATGTAGTAGATTGCTCTTTCTTTTAACGATTCATCATGTTGTACAAATAATGCCCCCAGTGCGACTGAAGTGGTGATGTAAACTAGGAGGGGTTTCCCTAGAATAGGTGGCATCAAGATTGGTGGATGAGCTAAGTATTCCTTGATTTTATCAAAACCTGTCTAACACTATTGGTTCCATCAGAAGGTGGAGTCTTTTTTCAGAAGATGGGTGAATGACTGACACTTATCTGCAAGTTGGGCTATGAACCGACGGATGGATTGCATCTTCCCTTGGAGACTTAATTGTTTTAGATTGCGCAGGGGTGGCATGTCCAAAACAGCTTTCACCTTGGTGGGATCAACCTCAATACCCCTTCGAGAGACTATGAAACCTAATATTTTTCTTGATGTAACACCAAAGACACACTTTTTTTGATTTAGTCGCAGCTTGTAATGTTCTAATCGCTCGATGATTTTTTTCAGGATGACAGGATGTTCTGCTCAGGTTCTGGATTTTCCTAGCAATTCATTGACATAATCCTCCATGATAATATGGATGAGGTCATCGAAGATGACAGTCATTTCCCTCTGATATGTCACCCCCGCATTCTTGAGACCAAAGGGTATAACATTGTAACAAAAAGTACCCCAAGGTGTCGTAAAAGCGGTCTTGTGTTGATCCTCAAGTGCAATTCTAATTTGATTGTAACCAGAGAAACCATCCATAAGGGATAACATCTCATGTCCTACAGTTAGGTTGACTAGCATGTCAATATTGAGTAGTGGGAAGTCATCTTTTGGACAGGCTTTCTTAAGTTCTCGGAAGTCTGTACAAATCTGAATGTCTTTGTTTGGTTTGGCAACAGGAACTATGTTGGAGATCCACTCAGAGTAGTCAATGGGTCTGATAAAACCGGCATCCAGTAGTTTCTCCAATTCCTTCTTGACTAATAATGCTACCTTTGGATGCATTTTTTGGAGCTTATGTTTGGCAAGCTTGGCATCAAGGCAAACATCCAGATGATGAACTACTAAAGCACGGTCTAAGCCTGGCATATCTGAGTATGACCAAGAAAATTTAATGATACCATCTTGGAGTAGCTAAAAAATGACTGAATATTCTTGCTTTGATAAAGATTTGGCCACATAGGTGATTTTAGGGTTTTTTGCAATACCCAGATTAACTTCTTAAGTTTCCTCAATTAGGATGGATGACTATTATGCCTTGCATAACCACCCCATTTTGATGTGGAACAAAATGGTCCCCCTTCTTTTTTTGGTTTTATTGCATTTGGTTATTTGCTTTTGCTCTTGAGGTTCATCTAGTTTTCTGCCTGAGTTTGTCTTCTGGTTTTGTCAAATTTTGGTTTTGTCTCACCTTAAGTTGGTTCCCTTGTTAAAATTCAATGAAATAATCATAAGCAACAGGATAGTTTTTTATATATATTTTATATCCATTGGGGACTAATGGAAGCCTTTGTTTTGCAGGATCAAAACACACACATGATGATATTTCTCATGGGAGTTCAGTTGGAGAGCATTCCTCAATCCAGTTGGTTATGAAAAATTAGCTAAGGCAAAAGTCGGCAAGACTTTCCTAACCTCTCACTGACTGGTGGCTTGGCTCTATCTACTAAGGATCCAAAGGAGGTGTTACAGCTGCACAATTTTGATAATATTACATATTGTCCATACTCACAAAGTTTCCAGAAAAGTCCCACCATGAGCATATTTTCCCCATATCTGGCCCTGTTGCACTCTAGATTCCATCAAGTCCGGATACTCCACATTATAGGTCATATTGCCATGAGATCATCAAAGTCTCCTTGACTTATAATGCATTTTTCTAGGTATGCGTCTTTGTTTCCTATCGACAAGACCTCAGGGATGTCATGGCGACTGGAGTTTACATGAAGTTGCCTATCGGCAACACATCATTCAAAGTCTCGGTGACTAGGAGCTTCCCATCTGCATAGAATCTTCTTTCGGGGAAAGGTCTCGGTGAGATCTTCGTGTCTCACCAACCAGCGGTAGAAGGATCCATATATCGACAAATGGTTTTCTCTTTGCCAAGAAGTCTTGGTGAATTCATAGAGTCTCACCAACTACCCCACAGCGAGCAAACACTTCAGCAGGAGTCATCTTCTTTGGCATATGGTCTTGGCGAAATCTTCAAGTCTTGCTGACTGGCGGTAAAAAATTCCACATCGGGGAGAAATCTTTTCTTCGGTGTAATGTCTCGGCGAACCTGCGATGTCTCACCGATGAGGCATCAAAAGGGGATTCTATCAGTGGTCTTTAGTGAGAGAATCAATAGGTCACAGTGACAAAAGGGTGAACTTGTAAAGCTTTCATCGAGACATGGGATTTCTATAGGACATCTCCCCGACGATAGAGAGAACACATATCAACATGAGGATTTGACCTCACCATAGAGTCTTGGTGAATTTCTAGTCTCTCACCAACTAATGCAGACAAACATACATTGGGGAGAGTGGTTCACCTTCGGCATAATGTTTGGTCGAAGAGGTGAAGTCACACCAACATGAAAAGGGGGTATTGCCATAACTCTTGCTGAATCCGAGGAGCATCGGGCAGAAGATTTTTTTGTTGCCATAACATCGGTCTAACCAAAGGGAGCTCACTGTAGCCTCTGGCCGATGGTGGGGAGTCTTGCCGATGACAAGGAGGGCTCGGTAAGAAGAAAGGAGTTCGGGGTAAGGTCTCCCCAAAACATTATAGTCTCCCTGACATCAGAGATGAGCTCGCCCAAGGAGTTTGGCATCGCCGTGACTCCTGCCGATAGAATAAGTTTGGTGAGAAAAAAAAAGCTCACCTTAAGGTCTCCCTGACCACAAAATGTCTCACCGACAGGATTCATTTCAGGGAGAAGAAACATGTGCGCCGAGAGGTATAGCCTTTGGTGAAAGGTCTCGCTAAAGGGGAAAGGTTTCACCAAAACAAAAGAGATCGAAGAGAATAAGAAGAAATTGGTAAGACTCTAAGTGAATGAAGTGCCTTCACTATGATGTCTTAGTGACGCAGGAAATTCTTACTGATAGGAGTAAGCTCAGGGAGAATGAAAGCAGAGGCTTCGATGAGAGCTCTTTGCAAAATGAAGGAATCTTGGTGATACAAAATGTACTCACCAAGAGAAGGACTTCATCATGTGGTTTTGTCAAAAGAATGCAGTCTTGCCGATAGGTTTTGTGAGCTCAATATGATCTTTGTAGCTCGCTGAAACATCTCACCAACTACCATATATTATGCCGATAACTGTTAAGATGAAAGCACATCAAGGAGACACCGTTGGTGTCTCACCGACATGCGATGTTGATTGGACCACCTTTGACCACCTGAGGAGCTCGCTTGGCATATGCCCAGCCAATCAGAAGGAGCCAAAAGAGTGACTCATCGGTCCCTTTGACCGATTGACTACTCATGCGAGGGAAGATCAACAGAAAGCAAGCAAGATGGATTCCTTCGGAGAGCAGATGATGATGGATCAGCTTGGGTGATGGTGTTCAAATCTGCAAGGAGGCTTGATGGTGCTTCCAGAGGACAGTCAACATACAAAGAAGTCCAGAACAGAAAGGAAGCCGAAGGGAAGAAGAAATTGTGACTCATAGGGACAACTGTAGTGACTATTGGCAAGGAGGTAGATCAGTATTAATGGAGATATTCTGAGCATTCAAGTCAACTCCAACAAAGTTTGAAGGTGGACACGAAGATAGAAGAGTTAATGTTGTCGCTACCAAAAAGATCTAAAAACACTTCTCCTGAGGATAGAAATCCTTCATCAACATGGACAATAAGGTTTTACGTTGAATATACCATTAAATCTTTAGAAATATCTGAGAGCTGACTCTTCTATAAGTAGATATTTTGTAAAAAACCCTAATATAGGGGGACAACGCATTCTTTTTGATGCACCCTGTATATAAGGCATTATGGCCTCTTGGAAAAGGTTAGAGTTTTTGAGGTTAGAACTTGTAGAGCACTTGTAGAGAAGAATTCGTAGAGAACTTATAGGATTAGAAAAGAGTTAGAAATTAGAGAGAAAGTCAGTTAGAAAAGATACAACAACTTCCTGATTCTTTGTAATAGGAGCCTCTTTTGTCTTCTTAGTTAGGACTTAGATTCAGAATAGTCTGTAATGGATCTTTCAAGTTTTCTTAATATAAATGGAAACAATTTGGAATCACATATTTTTTGTACACTGGTGATTGTGTAAGTTTTGTAATTGTTGTTTATCTATTTCACTAACAGTAGAAGCAACCAAATTAAAATCTATTTCAGATTGTGTTTCAGAATGGTGTTTGTCTTAAGTTAATCATTTGATTCATGAAGTCTTCAAGGAGTGAAAATGTTATTCTGTGTTTTATTTAATTGGTAACTTAAAATTTGTTATTTGAATTAGCATTGTGAATGAAAGAGGTTGTGTGTCAATCACAAGTTTGCTTTGTTCTGCAGTTTTAGTTAACAAACTCCTTGAAAGGTAGCAAGTTTGGTTAAGTTAGGAGAATCATCATTCTTTTATGTTCCAAAACTTTGACCTATCTTTTGTTGTTTCTTTAAAAACCCCAATTAATTTAGGTTTCATTTCATGTTTGATCTCATAATAATCCAGAAGCTCAACACCAATAGGCCCCTTGAACATTACTGTTACATTGACCACTGAGGGACATCAGCACAGTTGAGACCCAACTACATAGACCTTGGGAGCTAAGATATCCATGTGATCATCTTTCTCTTTCAGGAGAAATAGAGTAGCAATATTTTGTTTGCATGTTGCTATGCCAAAAGGATCGTCAACAATGACCTTGTGGATAATTGAGTTCCCACAAGGGGAAGATGAACGTCTCCATCCTCCAGCGCCTCTTCGAGGTTTTCGCTATTAGATGCATCATTTATTTTTACTTTTTCCAGGTCAAGAAGTGCCTCAGGGAGGTTTTCACTAGATCATTTTTTATTTTTCTTGTTTTTATTTATGCGACTAGAGCGTTCATCCTCCCCCAATCCCATGAGGTTGACATATGTATCCAAGGAGACATTAACAAGTGTGTTGTCTCGTAGGTCCCAATCAATAAGTTTGGGATGGTGAAGAGATAGGCTAATGGTAAAGACAGATAAGCAATCAAACATGGATGACAGATCTATGTGATCAACATCATCGTACGCGCATATGATAGATTCCTCCTCGGGTATGTCTTCCAAGAGACCATTGTCCACAGTAACACTATTGGAAGTATTAGATGATGTTGTAGGGCCTTTCTACTTTTTGTCATATTCGAGGCCTATATTCCTTGGCAGCTTTGATACATCAATAGGTTGTGACCACCCCTGCTCTTCCTTACCTAGGCCCATGCCTTGGTAGTTATACTTTTTTGCGAACTTAGCTGACTAAGGGTATACTTCTTGAAAATATTCCTTTAGAGGTGGGTCTGGTTTGGGTTCTTCATGGTATACCCACTTACTGATATCTTCTTCTGCTACATCTGTCTTTATACTAGGAGACCGAAAAGTGGTGGTAGGGATATTTTTAACACTGAAGGTGGCAGTCTTCTCTTCTTTTGGAGTAGCCTGCGAAGGTTAGCCGTACATATGTGGTGATGATGGCATGGTTGCCACATTTAGGGTTGTATGCATTTCATATTCACCACATCCTTTGTTAATGATCTAGACTTTGGTGACTATAGGATTGGTGGTGAGAGATGGACTAGTTCTCTTGGTGGATGGTGGATTGGAGGATGATGACTGATATGCTCCCATTTCAACCCCAGGACAATAATTTAAATGGGGAAATGAAGCTTCTAGAGCGCGACAATATTCAAATGGTTGTGGGTCAGCATAAATGGTGATCTCTTGTCCATTAACCAAGAATTTTAGGCATTGATGGTACGTGGAGGGGATGGTTTGCATGGCATGGAGCCACGGGCAGCCGAGGAGGAGATTATATGGTAAGTCCAGATCAAGGACATGACAAGTAGTATACTGAACTACAGGTCCAACCTGAATAGGAAGACTAATAATCCCTTCAGAATTTCTTTTCGCATTTTCATAAGTCTTGATTGCGATGATTTGGTTACTCAAATCTGCTTGAGTATACCCCACCTATTTTATGAATTTCAGAGTGCATAGATTGAGGGCAGAGTCATTATCTACCAGGACCCTTTTTATTTTATGGCGAGCAACGAGGACTTCAATGTGCAATGGACGGTTGTGATTGTCATTAATATTTGGCATATCATTCTAGTTGAAGTGTAGCTGGTAAGACAAAGCCAAGTGTCCCACTAAGGCTTGGAATCATGTGGGATCGATGTCATTAGGTACATGGGTTTCCTATAAGGCTCTATTGATAATTTCTTGATGTTCAGGAGAAGACTTAAGCAAATCCAAGATTGAGATTTGAGCAGGGGTCTTTCCCAAGTGATCAAGAATGTTGTACTCAGATTTTATAGGATTTTATAGAGCGGATGTGTAGGTTGTCGAGACAGTGATGCGGGATCGTCATGTAGTAACAGCACATTGAGGATCTTTAGCTTTAACATGTATCATAAACACACGAGGTTCTACCTGCTCAATGTAATGGACAATGCCATCATAATTGAGGGGTACATTTTTATAGCTTATATTATTTGTGCTATTGTCTTGGGGATTGCTGTTGGAGGTGTTTGCACCTTGATTATGGTTAGGGAAGGCGTTTTGGTATATCTTCAATTGAGCATTAGACAGTGAAGCTTAACTGGTGTCAACTTTGATATCTCCTCCATCGATAAGATATTGGACATATTTTTTGAGACCTGGACACTTATTCAAAGTGTGTCCTTTGATTTTATGGAATTCACAATATTCATTCTCCCTAAACCAGGCAGGTTTTGGTTTGGATTCATCAAGTGGTTTGGTGATAAGGTATGGGATCAGAGAGTTGACCTGTAACAACTTATTGAAGATGATACTCAAGGGTTCTCCTAATTGAGCATACTGGCGTTTGTCATTCCCTTGACTATTCCGGTTTGACTGTTGAGGAGGATGAGATGCCCCCTGTGGCACGGATATGGCATTAGGTATAGATGGTTGTTGTCTCTGGGATGTATTGGCCACCTGAACATGTTTAGTGTCAGTGACACCATCATTCACTGCATTTTTGTTCTTGTTCCAAAAGTGAGACTTATCATCGGATGACCTTTCTCTGTCATAGTGGTGTATCTTGATGTGCCCTTTGGCAATAAGGGCGCATTTGAGGATGGGTCCCTTTTCCACTATCTCAGTGAATGTGGTGACACAGTGTAACCTAAAATTATGAGCCATGTTGGGATGAGAGTTCTCCACGAAGAGGGTGACCATATCTTTCTCTTTGAGAGGGGTTTTCATTCGGCTTGCTAGTGCACACCACCTCTGCAGGTAGCTATCAAAGGTTTCACCTTCCCATTGTTTCTCTTTGAGGAGATCCAAGGTATCAATGTCCTCCAAATTGAAGGAGAAGTAAGAAACAAATTTTTTTTAAAGATCTGCAAAGGATTTTATGGACCCTCGTTCTAGTCCCATGAACCATTCTAGGGCATTGCCAATCAGGCTCTGTGGAAACAAATGCAAGAGATAGTTGTCGTTGTGCATAACTTCCTAACACTAGGAGTAAAATTCTTGCAAATGGGCCTTAGGATCTTTGTTTCCCTTGTATCTATCAAATTTTGGTATTTCAAAATGTTTAGGGAAGGGGATCAATGAGATGGAGGGATCAAATAAATAGGGACATATGTCTTCAAATTTGAACAATTGTTTGCCAGTCCCAGCTTGAAGATTTTTCAGAGCGGCTTTGATTTCTAATAGATCTGAGTTGACTAGTGGTGCGAGAGCAAGGGATGGGTTAGATGGATATGGATGATAGGATGATGAAGGATCTTGCTGAGACAGTGTCTAAAGGTTGAGGTATGGATTTTTATAGTGAGATGATGATACCCCTTGTTGGTATGCTTGGGGATTTTTTTGGTGTTGGGGTTGTTGTTACGAGACATAGTACAGATTCATTTGATAAAAATATGTGGTGGGATGCTGAGGAGCTTGAATGTGATGTTTTGAATTGGCCTGCTAGTATTGAAGGTACTACTGCGACTGTTGGGAGGCCACATAAGGTGACTGTTGGTTAGGATAATAATAATGTTGGGGAGGTTGCTGATGTGATGTGAGGTGTTGTGTGGGCCGAGATGGGATGTTGTATTGTGATTGAACTTGCAGACGTAGAATGGATGTGAGGAACAAGGCTATGGTCTGGGTGGGAGGTCAGGATGGATTGCCTTGAGATTAGTGTGGGGGTTGTTGTGAATAGATTAAGGGGTTATGCGAAGGTTGTTGCTGATGAGGCGGCTGAGATAATGTAGAGGTTTTCTACAATGGAGGCTGTTGGGTACCAAAGGGGACATTCGATTGGGATGTACCTTGTGGTAGTAATGGAGGTGGTATGTTAGATTGGGGATGTTGTTGAGATGTGTACGAAGGCAATGGAAGGTTTGTGGCCCCATGAGGTGGACGCAATGTGGTAAAAGGGGTGCCCCTAGCATTGATGGGAGGTTGATTTGAAAGGGGTGGTGTTGTTAGCATTAATGGTGGCTGTTGTAGAACATTTTGTGGCATGTCATAGGCAAAAGGATCATTGGGATCAGTTGCTTGAGGAGCCCCCATGACTGAGATTGCAAGGTGTGGGGGATTTTAAACGTGATACAGAATGGCGTTGCCAAATTCAAGTTGATGCCAACCTACCATTGGAGGAACATTGGGGAAGTATGAACTACCTAGTGCATTTTGTGAGCCTTGGGGTATGTTAGATGTGGAGCCACCTTACTTGGATAGGTCGACACTTGACGGAGGCTTGACACCTTTTACAATTAGGTGGGCCAAGATTTATTCCCCATGTTTTTTGAGAAGTCGATCTGTCATTTGCACATTGATAGGGTTACTAAATTGTTCCTCAAATGTAATTTTGGGTTGGTTGACCATGTTCTCATCCTCGGGTGGTGATGTATTTTGACCATCAATATTGGATTGTGATGATGTACCATTATGAGGATCTCTAGGGATATTCATACCATTATTGGGATCTTGTGAGACATTAGTTGCGTTGTTGGGATCTTGAGGGATGTTTGGTTGAGAATTTTGGGCTTGTTGCTCAACCATTTTCCTTGTTTGCGAATGGGTCTGAATAGACATGCAAGATGATAGGGTGGACTATGATGCTAGGATGATCTTGATGATGAAAGGATTGATTTGATTCGATGATTGATTAGCCGACAAGCATGTGGCTCAATAGAATTGATTTGGATGATTGATTCGACCGAAGTGGATTTGTTTGATGAGATCAAATTGGGTTAATTGGTAGACAATTGGTCAACCTAGATTCGATGATATGAGGATTTGATTTGGATTGATGATCGATTAATAGGATTGGGTGGCAGGATGAATGATAAGGACCAAAATCCAAAACTGAGTTCAAGAGTGATCCTTGGCAACACTAGGTGTTGATTAATCAACTAAAGGGTGGATGTATGATAACGGCACCGAATCCAACTTGAGATAGAAGTGGATTGATTAGGCTGACAAGGATGATCGACTTAGGATGGATGGAAATCTTGAGTTGGTTGTGATAGATGATGATTAGAGATGAACACCTAGGTAAATTTGGATAATTGCTTTAATGAAGTTTAACAAAAGATTGACGATTTGAAATGGGGAAATGATAACCAAAACATGGAGAACGGTTGAGTGAATGTGGGTTCGAAATGGATAAATGAGGACTCTGAATGAATGAATGGATGCTTGGACTAAGGGGATGAACATTTAGGATGGTGAATGGACCCTCAAAATGGGTGTATGAATGTTCGGAACGGGGAGACGAATGATCAGAACTGCAAAACAGGCGCGCGAAACAATGAAACAGGTGTCCTGAATGACAAAATGGGTGATAAAACTGACTGGTGAAGGGTCAAGTCTGCCCCTGGGATGGGTCAGGTCTGCCTGTGGAGGGCAGGTCTGCCTGTCGAGAGGGAAGGTCTACCTGTCGTACAAAAGTTGGTCAAATTTGGCTAAAACAGGCTAAAAAAGGCTTATTCAAAGGTCAAGTCCACCCCTAGATGGGTCAGGTCTGCCCCTGGAGGTCAAGTCCACCTATCAGGAGGGTAGGTCCATCTTTCAGACAAAATTTGGTCAAAATTGGCTAAAATAGGCTTAAATGGGTTGGTTTAAAGATCAAGTCTATCCTTGGATGGGTCAGGTTTTCCCCTAGAGGTCAGGTCCACCCCTAGATAGGTTTAAACTTGACTTTTGAAAATATGACTAAGGAAAAGGACCCAAAACACAGCAAACATCAATCAAAAGGATATGGTTGAACAGAAAATTACTGGTATTGCACAAAGAAGACAATTCAGACAACATAATCCTAAGATTAATAGAAAGGGGTATGGCTGACAAAGTCTTCTATTCTAAGATGAACATGGTTGCTAAGGAGTCCTCAATATACACCTAGTACATGAGGCCCAAACTATGAACACCAACCTGTTACAAGCATGAGTCGGGAACCTTAGCAAGATACTAGAGGCTTGAACCAACTCTTCATGTCATCTCGATGCTTCGCCAATTACAACGTGGTTGGATTGAGGTACAGCTTTTGCTCTCCCTCCTTTAGATACCCCATCAATACACGTGGTTGGAATTGTCTGTTAGGGTGATGAAATCTCCAAGCAAGTCCCGCTAAGAAAAGGAAAAAGAGGGTGACTCAAAAGGACTTTGTAAGCTATGATTTCTCATCACCCAGAATTGCCAAATGGCACAAGGGGATTGGATATGTCAAATAGCTTACCAACAAACATGGAAAACAAGATTAATTGACACTCCTAGTTAAACTATGTGCCTAAGTTATGCAAAACAACAAGTAGTGGCTGATAAATAACTAACCCTGCAAGAAAAATTGTTAGTGAATCTTGTCCTTTTTCCTCACCAAATGTGGAATAGATGCTTGCACAGACTCAAACAAGATAGGTTAGGGGGTTAGAAACACTTAAAATAGCCAAAAGGAGTGCTAAAAACTAAAATTTCACCTTATGGAAAAAGTTGTCCAGGTTAGGTCTGCCTGTCTAGAGGGAAAGTACATCTGTCTAGAGGGAAAGTCCACCTATCTATCAGGTCAGGTCCACCCCTCTGTGAAAAATCTACAAAATTCAACTTCTAGAGTTTGTGGAGGGTAGGTCTACCCCTGGGCAAGGTTAGGTCCGCCCCTAGAGGTCAGGTTTTCCTGTTTTTCAAGTCAAGTCTGCCCTTGGAGGTCAGGTATGCATGTTTGTCAAGTTAGGTCCACCCCTCGACGTTGGGTATGCCCCTAGCTGGTTGGGTCTGCCCCTCTGCAAGTCAGGTCCGCCCCTCTGCAACCTGCACCTAAAAAAGTGAAAAAAACAACAAATGTGAATGATACAAACCCATTTGTGGGTCCCACTGGGCGTCCCAGAAATATGAACAGGGGAAAATACTTCTTAGAAAATGAGCAGCAAACAAAAGAATGCAAACAACAACTATAAACACCTTACACCTCAAGATTGGGCAAATGCTTAACTTAACAAAACAAAATGGAACCTTTTACCTTGTTGAGTTGTCCTTGGGTTGGCCCTTCAGTCTTCGATATTGTATGCTCCTTTGATGGTAAGAGATGAAAGATGAATGAAAAATAGGTGAAAGTGGATACAAATGCAAGTATTTGGTTAAGTATGGCTCAAGAGAAAAATTTGCAAGAGTTTGGCTAGCATAATGATCTCCTCCCAAAATGAGAGAAAAGAGGGGGTATTTATAGAGAATTTTGAATTCTCTAAAGAAATGGATGGTTGGGATTAAACCAACAAGGCCAATATGTAGGGCTATGGTGAGTTGAGAACTCACAAGCCTTCACATCTTGACATGTGGCATGTGAAGTGGCTTGAAAAGGATGATGTGTACATGAGTTTGAAGGAGAGTATATGGCATGGAGGTAGTACATAGTAACTTGGGATTGGGACAAGATTTCCTCATAAAGGAGATCCTTGTCCCCGTGTGGGTGAGAGGACATGTGAAGAATTAAAAATTTCTCAAATATCCACATGGGGATAGAGAAGGAATTTAAAACTCCTTGAAATGCATTGGGGGATTAAATGTGAATTAAAAATTCACATGGGGAATGGAGTGCCTTCTCCAAAAGGAGAAAGTCTTTAATAAGGTTGACTTAGGACACATTCCATAAATAACATGGGGATTACGTTGACCTAATTAAGTGATTAAGGTTGTGCAGGTACCTGATTAGAAAAATTAATGACAGATTAGAGGCAAGTGGGAAATTATGGAGGATGTGACCCTAATGATGATTAGGGGTGTGCACATCTTAACCATAAATTAATTATGATGGTTAAGAGGGATTAGAGACCAACTTACAAAATTTGGAGGATGTGACAATGAGAGAGAAAGTGAAGAATTAAAAAATAAATTTAAAATTTAAGAGGTAATATGACTAAATTAAATAAAGTGATATATTTATTTAATTTAGAGAGGAAAAAGGGGAAAAGTATTTATTAAATTAAATACTTTGGAAACCTTATGTAGGACACGAAATATTAATTAAATGAATGATTTAATTAATTCTGGCAAAGAGGATGAAGTAGATGAGCAAAGGGATGATTAAAGAAATTTCTTTGACCATATGGAAGTGTTCAAATTTAGATGTCTACACCCCAAAATTTCCAATGAGGGAATTTACAACAGAAGATAGCAAAGCAACGTAGCCAAGGCATCATGCCTAATTTTGAAGGTCTTACATATGCTTCTCAACAAATGGAGAATGTAGTTCTCACTACTAAAATGCAAGGAATTTCTATAGAGCAGGAGCTAGATATAGCTCCAGACCAGGCGCTCTTCTCTTGGATGGAGGAAGAGGAGTAAGCATACCCGAATGACATTCTGGTTGCCCAGGCGTTGCAAGTATAGTCGGACTATAATACTTGTTCCAAGCAAAGGCTCACTAGAGAATTCACATCCTTAAAAACTAAAGGGTCACCTAATCAAAAGCCCAGTTTGTCGGTAGCTATGTCATCAATTCTGCCATAGATTGGGGCCACTATTCTAGGTTCCAAAAATCCACTTCCTTCTAAAGAAAAAGCTCCCATGGTTGCCCCGACAGTTGCCACACAGTCGGATGTACCAGCTGCGAGGCAGAAGGATCCAAGTACCATAGCTCATCAGTCTTGTACGCCATTCAACGTGGTGGAACAACTAAAGAAATCTTTCACCAATGTTTCCTTATGGGATATCCTGGCCCTCCCAAAGCAAAAGCAGCTATTACAAAGGGCATTATTGGGAGAAGAGGGCATGAAGATGCTTGAGCAGCCCCCAAAAGACAAGCCAGTCAATCCAATCCTAGATAAAGTTTTGGAAAATAAATCAACGAAAAATCAAGTTGGAAGAGAGGGTAAGCCTAAACCCAAGCCTTTCTATCTAACACTTATCATATGTAAAAACTACTACATAATTGTCTAGTTGACTTTGGTGCGAGCACAACCGTCATGCCCAAGAAAGTAGTTGAAGCTCTGGGACTTGAATACGAGCCTCTTAAGAAGGGAGTTATGCAACTCAACAGGAACAAGGTTGAAACTGTCAGAATAATCAAAGGATTTCCTATGACATTGTTTGCTTTCCCCAGCATTAATGTGAATCAAGATACTATGCTTATTGATGTCCCTCCTATGTTCGGGATATGTTTGTCCTGAGAATTTACTACAAATGTTGGAGGCCACCTCTCTTTGGACTGGTTGCACCTGATCCTAAGAACCAGACATGGAGCTAAGATGAAGATAGAGATGGAACCTTTACATTCCAAGCATGTGGTTGATGAAGCCATGATCAATTTTGAGGCAGCACATACGTCAATTACCTCAAAAGAGATGCCTAACATTGAATTTCTTGAGGATGACGAAGCAAGTAGTTCCCAGACTGAGAAGGAAGATCTCTTTTAAATGAATTTATAGATTAAGACCCTTTTGGTAACTATCATGCAACTAGGCTAGGAACATACGTCATACATGAGGAAGATCAGATTATTCCAAGAGTGACTAAAGGGTTCGTAAGTGAAGGGACCTCAAAGTTATGGACCTTGCACTTTGATAGAGCAAGATGCAAAGTAGGAGCTGGCACCAAAATATGTTTGGTATCTCCATCCAAAGAAAAGACCTTAAGGTCATATCACTTCCAGTTCATGTGTTCGGACAATGAAGTAGAGTATGAGGGTCTTGTACATGTCTTGAGTTTAGCAAAATTAATGGGTGCCAAGAAAATAAAAGTGTTCAAAGATTCATAATTTGTGGTTAATCAAGTATGAGGGCTATCGACTACCAAGAATTTCTATGTACGATCATACCGACACAAAGTCTAGGACCTGATTGAAGGCTTTGAAGCATTCAACATCCAAGTCGTACCTAGAGAGAACTCTGAGGCAAATCAAATGGCAACTGTCAGATCTTAGTTTGAGCTAGCTTCTGAGTTAATTGATAACAAACATTTAATGCAAGTGATTGTACGGCCTGTAGTCCCAGATAATGATCAAAACTGGCAAGTGTTTGATAGCGATGAGCATATCGTATCATTTCTCCAATTGTCTAGAGAATTTTCTGACCAATTACAGCTAAAGATCACTAAGGCCTATGAAGGTCAAGTGGTCTAGCTGAAGTCAAACAAGCTTCCTAGAGGTTTGGTTACTCTCAAGAATCTATTTGATTTTGATGATGCGAGAAAAGAAAAGAGAAAGCTTATAGCTAATAAAGGTGATTATGTCGATTTGCGCATTGGAGAAGATAAAAAGCTTAAGGTTGGAAAAGGAGTCTCGCATAAGAACAAAGAAAGGTTGAAAGATTTTTGTGAGAAGTATTTGAATGTGGTAGTATGGTCATATGATGATCATAGGGGATATGATCTCGAGATTATCCAACATACCATTGAGCTACTAGAGGGAGAAAAACCCATGCGGAAAAAGCAAAGGCTAGTAAATCCAAAGATCGAGTCATTAATGGCTCAAGAATTACATAAGTTGATTGAATCTCAGATACTATTCTCAATCAAACATAGTACTTGGGTATCTAACCTGGTGTCGGTCTAAAAGAAGAATGGTGATATACAGTTGTGCGTTGACTTCCGAGACCTAAATAGAGCTTCCCTAAAAGATGATTACCCTCTACCTTCCATGGAGGAAAATCTACAAACAATTGTTGGCTCTAAGATGTTTTCAATGTTAGATGGTTTCTCTGGCTATAATCAAATTCGGGTGAAAGAGGAGGACCAGCACAAAACAACATTTACCACCAAGTGGGGAACATACGCTTATGCTAAGATGCCCTTCAGACTCTCAAATGTCAGAGCCAATTTCCAACGGGCTTTGGGCATTGCTTTCAGGGATTTAATACATAAGATCATTCTTATTTATCTAGATGACCTAACATTTTTCTAAAAATCCATTGACGATCATTTTGATCATCTTGAGCTTGTTTTCCAGAAGTGTCGGGAGTTCAGGATTTCTCTAAACTTGAAGAAATGTGTGTTTGGAGTTGCACAGGGGAAGTTGTTGGGCTATGTCCTCTCAAAGGAAGTTATTTCCATCGACCCAAAAAGGGTTAAAGTGATCAAAGAACTCCCTCTTCTCGTCAACAAAAAAGGAGTTCAGTCTTTTTTGTGAAAGGTTAACTTCATCAGCCAGTTCATACTAGACTTTGCAGGGATTGTTCGGCCCATCACATTGATGTTGAAAAAGGACCAAGTTTTCAAATGGATAGCGGAAGCCAAAAAAGCTTTCGAACAGATTAAAGAAGCCATCTCTTCAGCTCCCATGTTAGTTAATTCGTATTTGTCAAAAGACTTCTTCATGTATGTCTTTGGTGGTAGCACAAGTATTGCTACTATTTTGATGCAGAGGGATGATGAAGATAAAAGAGAATTACCCATCGCCTTCTATTCATGCACTCTAAAATATTATGAGGTGAAGTATAATTTTATGGAGAAGCAAGCTTTTGCTATTGTAAAGGGGCTGAAGAAGTTCTGGCACCTCATATCTTGCAACAAGGTGATTGTTCATGTGTCACACCCGAGCGTGCGTGAATATATTATGGAAGGTGAAATCAATGAAAAGTGGGATAACTGGACAACCAAGATCCGAGAGTATGACATCGGGATCAAGCTAGTCAAGACTGTGAAAGGAAAGGGGTTGTGTGAATATTTGGCTAAAAATAATGAAGCAATAACTGAGGATGAAGTCCTGGAACCCGTGTTGCTGAATGAGGAGAGCTCCGGAGATGGTTGGCTGAATGACAGAATTAATTTCATGCAAACAAGAAGCTATCTGGCTGACCTCCCCTCATTTAAAAGGAATTCTTATAGATTGTAGAATAATGGCTATGTACTCTTGGAAGGAGTTCTTTTCAAGAGAAACTTCAATGGTGTCTTGTTAAGGTGTGTGACACAAGAGCAAGCAAAAAAGATATTGGAGTAGTATCATAGTGACCCAGCCAGAGGACATTTTTCAGCAAAGACTACTGCAATCAAGATTATGTGTGTTGGTTACTTCTGGCCAACATTATTTAAGGACTCATATTCATTGGTGAATCCTTGCAATGAGTGTCAGTTTTTTGTTGGGAAAAGGAAAAATGTTGCCATGCCATTGAAACCAATTCTAGTGGAGGAGCCATTTGCTCAATGGGGTCTCAATTTCATTGGCATGATCAACCCGGTTTCATTAGCCAGACATAGATGGATCCTGACGGCAACTAACTATTTCACCAGGTGGACTAAAGTTGTACCTTTAAAAAATACAACCAAGGCAGAAATTGTGAACTTCTTGGAAGAACCGGTAGCCAAGGTTGGCCCACCAAAGACAATTATCTTGGATAATTCCAGAGCTTTTCTTGGCTCCAAAGTCATCCAATTTGTGCTAAAATATGGAGTCTTCCTAAAGACATCTTCCAACTACTATCCACAAGGAAATGGCCTCGCTGAATCTACAAACAAGAATCTTCTTTAGTTGATCAAGAGAATAGGTTCAGAACATCAAAGGGAGTGGCATAAACACCTCCAAATAGTACTATGGGAAGATTGTATCATGCCCAAGCAAATTTTGAAGACATCCCCTTATGAGATGGTGTACGATATGGAAGCGCTATTACCCATCTCTATGGAAATCCCTACAATCTAGTTACTCAAGTCTCTTGAGATTGAGTCAAATGGAGCGACGGAGGTATGGTTGATAGAACTACTTGAAGTTCAGGAGAAATGAGAGCACGCTCTCGAGGCAATGACTAACCACCAGTAGGCGGTAAAGAAATGGTTCAACAAGAAAATGTCTGAACAGGGTCTGCAATGTGGAGACTTGGTGCTCAAGTTTAATGAGCGCAAAGCGAAGCTCAATCAACATGGAAAGTTCAATAGTCTCTGGGAAGGACCATTCAAAATCACACAGTGCAAACAACACAACTTGTTTGAGTTGGAAACAATGGAGGGTGAGACCTTGGGTATTCCAGTTAATGGAATACACCTTAAGAAATTCAATTAATTCGGCTATTGCAATAGGTTTGTAAATATGTATATATTTTCCTTGCTTTGTTAGTTTTGGGTCATTCTCAGTGCTTTCTTAAATCAACAACCATATTGATGCATAAAAGGTGAGATAAAATGAAGAAAAGAGCCAGACTATAGAAAATATATGTATTGTATTGATTATAGAAATATTTACATCGGTATACATATGAATGTAACGGGGCCCATGGTTGTATTCCAAAATACATATATTGTTGCTAACGAGTGTTGTAGAGAATTTTTTAAAAAACAAAAAGGAAAAAGGGGTCTTCTGGGTGTCTTTTCAGGCATTTGAAGGTCCAGCAATGGTAGGTGGCGCACGATGAGGAAACACCATCCTCTCAAAATTCTCGTACCATTGCACCTCATTGAAGGGTTTGATGTTGTGCATCCTCATCAATAAATGGCATCCAACATGAACTTTGTGACGATGTTCCTCAGGAGTTTCAAGCTTAAATCCAAATAGAAAGGGCCTAGTTGGCACAGGTCCTCCTTCCTCATCAATTTGGTGCAAATTGTGAATAGATGGGATTCCACAACCAATCTCGGCAACTCTCACAATGCTCTTCAACCTCTCCAGGTAGCATTTGGGAAACACCTACTTGGTCAGCCTCATAATCTTCCTATTATAAATGCCAATGTCCAACAAAGAAGCTACAAAATGAGAGCAGATACTGGTGTTTACCATGTATTGATCCTCATATTCTACGCAGTCTCTGCCTAGAACCTAATTTATGGCTTTTACATATAGGAGATTCTTCATGCTAGTTATGCATTTCAGTTGCCTACACCTAATTTTTCCTAAAAAGGCAACTTGGTTTTTCTTGCACATAAGCCTAATTGGTGTTTCCATAACTACCACTACTCTCGCCAAGTACTAAAGCTACCAACTATATCCTAGGGCCAACCGCTAAGAAAAGCTAAGTGCAAATATGGATTGCCAAAGTGCCAAGGGGACTTTTTATAGATGGGGAGAGACTTATCTTTTTGAGCAAGGTATGTTTATGTCAAAGGAAAATGGTATGAAAGAGTCCTGACAGGTTGTGTTGCGGCATGCGAAATAATGAAGATAATCAAATGCAATTGCAGTTTGTTCAAATTAAGCCTTTTTCAAAGGTAGAGAAGGGGACAGTTGTTGCCATAAGGAACATTTGTGTCCTGATTAAATCAAGGAAAAAAATTTAGGACGAAGTCATTGGTTGATGTACCCTATTGCAATCAAGTAATCATTAAATGCAAAAAGCTCGCGAAAAGATATGGTGTTGCTGCTTTGATTCCTTTTCCAAGAAAACTAGAGCTTTCGTATGTGAGGTCACATCTCTTTATATGTGGAATCCTTTGGAAGTTGGTGGTTGCTTCACTCACACAGAAGGGTTAGTGGTGCATGGCATAATCAATGTGAAAGACAATGTGTACCCTTGCTAATCCGATATTTTTGAAAAATCAAAAAGATAGATGGGAGCATTGTGCGAAAGGCATTAATTGTGTGAAGTTGGTAAAGTGTGTAACTACCTTAGTCATTTACAGAGACAGAGAAAGGATTTTGAAAAGCTAAGCAACAGAGTTTTTCAAAACTGAGGCAAATGGCTAAAATTGCAGAGAGCTCAAATCAGGTCATCGTCGGTAGCAGCATTTATGAACAAAGGATGCAAGCGCCTTGCGTAGATATCTATGCCCAAGTTTCTTATGTAACCCCAGGAATTCCAGCTAAACCTTCATGGCCCTTCACTAACCTAGCGGACCAAAAAATGTTGAACACAATTTCTCCTTGAAACCAAGATTTGGTTTTAGAGGATTGGGATAATGTCCGTGATCTAGAGTTATCTCAGAACCTCAAAATTTTAAGAGAAGTTGCATGCAAAAATATAAAAAACATCAGTGATCCTTTTCATAGCTGACTATGGAATTGTGGCCTCCCTCAATATATGGTTCCTTTGGTGCACTACTGTCCAGAAATCATGGCTTCCTATGCTAGAAGTTTTGATGCCAATTCAGGAGTTATAATCGGCCATAATTTTAAGGTGGTGATCAGTCATCAGGCTCTCCAAGATATGTTGTGCATCCCTCTAAATTCTCTTGAGGGTGTTGAGGATTTTGATATTTCTAGGCTACAAAATTACTAGAGGATGCTAAGACCAACGTAGTAATTTTTCAATGTCGAAATAGGTAAGCCACTGGATAACTTTGTCCCTCCTAGTTTTCCTCTTAGTCTGGGTGCTTTTAGAGTAGGATTTCCTTTCATTTTCTCTATGTTGGCATTGGTATGTGGGCTGGACACAGATAAGGAAGTCTTGGACTTCCAGATGAGCATAGGCTTCATGTTGAAGAAGAATAAAGAGCTTGTATTGATGGACTTTGTGAAAGTCATTGTGGAGAGGATGTGCTGACAGCTGAAGGGGTTTGAGCTTGGTTCCAAAGTCAGGTATTCTTCTTTCTTGGCCTACATTATTTTACACCAAAACCCGAACTATTTCTAGCAATTTCTACCCCTAGAAATTTTTTGATGAAAAATGGTGCTAGAAAGCTAGTTTCTACATGGATTCATGTCCTCTCAAAAACTTTTGATTATTACACATTTTCAAACACATTCCTAGCTCTGACTTTACGAGCTTTGGATCAAACAAGAGGAGAGAGCTCCGAGCACTTGAAACAGAGTCAAATGTCATGGATGAGAGGTCTTGTACCACCTTGTGATTGGTTTTTTGGTTTAGATTTTACAATGCTATGCATGCAGGGTTGTGTCCTAGAGCCTTTCTGGCTCCCGCATTTTATTTCAAATAGGGTGTTGGCCTTGGAGGTTTTCAAGTAGTTGTACAATATTGAAAATGATTACTAGGGAGGGAAGCATCTAACTTCCTATCTAACGTTGTCAGTCATGTTTGGCTCTATAACATTAGCCAACAAGAAGAGCTCGAGGGTGAATAGTTTTGAAGTGTTGTTTTCCAAGTTAGGTCACCTCGGATTGGTGGTTATCTGTGATAGATGGTGCTATAATCTAGAAGGTAAATTGGCAGAGGTAGGCATTAAAATCCCTCACCAACCTCTGTCATTTTGGAACCCTCAAAGAAATTCAGATGAGGGAAATGCGAAATTATACGTCAGCCTCGAGCACCTCCTTTCTAGCTTGCGTTGACCACCTTGGCTAAATTTTTATTCTTATAATGGACAAGCCTAACTCGAACTATATAATAAATCAATTCCTCTATAGCCAGCTTGCAAGGCTCGATTGGAAGCCTGAAAAGATCAAAGACTTCTAGATTTATAGACAAGAGATAAAAAGGACTATTGGGCTCTTTCAGGAGGTGGACTTGGACAACCATTTTGATGATGCCTGGTACTGCGAGCATTCAGATAGTGATGATTCTCCTAATCCTTTGGAGTCCAAGAGGTTCAGTGAAGTAGAAAGTGTGGCCCTAGAGCATGAAGAAGAAGTATCCCAAAAGGTTCCCATGATTCAAGCAGGCCCCTTGCAGGGAGAGGTGGTTAGTGGATAGAAATTACAGCATGAGAGCTCTTCAAATACATAGTTGTTAGAGCCAACTAGCTCCTCTAGATCAGGGAAGAACAAGTCGATCTCTATCAGGCATCGCCGAAGAGTTATTATGTACCTAGATGATCCCCTAAAAAAAAAGACCTCGAATTGAGAAGGCAGTCAGAGGAGAAGAGCAGCATGAAGAGGTAGTCGTATCTACTACAAATATTTAGGAAACTCAGGTACATTTCATCCCCTCTTCACTCTCTTCTATGTCTTAGTTCCCTTTGTTCCTGCTTTTGCCATGTCACTTGTGTCAGTTGTTCCTCTCACTAGTCACCCGAGCTAGGTTAACATTATGTCCCTTGGGGGTCCCCTTCACCTCCTCCTATGTCCACTACCCCTAAGATACAAGTAATAGCAATGCATTCTAGCCCACTGAGTCATTAGTTTGTATCTCTGATGCCTCAGCATCAAGTGGCTAATCCCCAGCCTTTTCCCCCCAATGTTTTCACCATCTCAAAGTAGTCAGTTTATCCCACCTTTTTCCTTGGCAACTGTCACAAGACCTAGCAAATCTACCGATATGTTAAGTACATTGTCATTCCCATTAGCAGTTCCCCAAAAGTTTCCTTTCACTAGTGGATTAGACATTTTTCCCCAAGAGTATTTCTCGCAGGTGGATGTTACCAAAAGTGCCCAGGCTAGCCAAATTCAGAAAAGAAGGGTGAAGAATGCAAACAAACCTGCGGAACCCCATATGTAGACTGTGTTCAATGAAAATCAAAATTCATTAATGTTCGTGAATTTGACACCCAATGTCATCAGGACATTTAGAGAGATGCATCCAATGGATTATTCTGTAAATGTTCCTCAGCTTGATTTGCAGCAGTCTTATTTGCAGGACAAGGTAGAATTAATGGAGGAAACCCAAAGGGTGGTGACAACTAATTTCCTCAAACTCAGTCACCAAATGAAGAAGAAATATGAACATATTTTGAACCGGAAAGGAAAGGTGGAGATTTGGTCAAATAAGCATAAGGCCTAGGTGATTGAAACCAATCGGCTATAAAATGAAAGAAATTCCTTTGAGAGCAGGGTCGTTGAACTTCAAGCTTTGAGTGTGTAGGTTGTTCCAACCTTGCAGAGAGAGATTGAGCAATTCTAGGCATTTGAAGCAGCTCTCCATGACGAAGTGAGGCAAACAAATGGTGGTTTTGAAATAGCTCTAGAAGAGTACCAATGATGAAGTAAATGAAATGAATGTTGCATTGGAGCAGGAAATAGAAAAGAAAAAATAGGTTGAGTTGGCCTTGAAGGGTAAGGAGGAAGAAATTATTGCTCTAAAGAATCAAATTTCAGTCTTGGAGGGGAGCATTTCAGAGTTGAAAGTAGAATTGAGTAGTAAGGCTACGGAGGTGGAACTTCTGAGATCCCAACCTCCTGCACCCCAAATGAACCCCCTAGAAGTAGCTCAGGAACTGCATGCATCATACTGGGATAAGGTTAAGTCATTATGTCTTACCTTGCAGCCCACTCAAATTTATGGTGCATGCTACCAACTTATGTGGGGTGGTTAGTGAAACAATACAACAGGTGTAGGAAATGACTTTCGATAGAGTTATGTAGGCCAGGCAATTGTTAAGAAAATTGTATACCACCTCCGATGAGGTGTTGAGAAATGTGGGGATCGAGGACCAAACAGCGATGGCCATGAGCGTGAATGTTCTCATTTCTATGCATGATTCCATCCAACATGTCAGTGACTGTAGAACAAGGCTAACACAAATTACCTATGATATGCAAGCTAAATTTTCCCAACTAACTCAATGAGGGCTTCGATCGCCCTTCTTCGCTGACCAAACAGTGGTAGGCATAGAACACATCATTAAGAGGATTGAGAAGAAAAAACAAGATTTATCTATTTTCCAATCTTTTGATCAACCTCTAACTGATGCCAATATTGAAAATATGGTGCATCGGCTGGCTCAGCTCTTCTTTCAGCTTGAGTCTGAGGCAAAGATATCAGGTGGATTTCCTTTTAAGGCAATTATTGATTTGAACATGGCACATGAGAACTTGTGTACTCTCTCTGTACCCTCGGCTGAGGTTTGGGCATCTCTTCGAGCCACCCTCTCCTAGCTATGAGTGATTGTCCGAGAAATTGGACTGGTCTGTGATGCTATAATTTGGATTTTCTCATTCTGTAGGAAAAATTTCCCTGTGAGTCGCTAGGCTATGAATATTTATTCACGCACCACTCTTTTCCTTTGCAGTATTTATTCCTTTGTGGCTCTGCCTTTTTGTTTTGGTATCACTCGTAGCTTTCTAGCTGCAGCCACGTGACGTCCTATCAAAGCTTCCCTTCAAGACACTCTCTTTCTTTTTGTCAGGCTCTGATTGCTTGACATGTCACCTCCACTCGCTTTCTGTTCAAATGGAGCCCACATCATAGTTACCTTTTCCACAACCTTTCCACGTGGCGTTTGTTCGAGCATTCGTTTCTTTTGTTCGATGGTTGTTGCAACAGTTTTCATTTTGCTACCACATGTCCTTTCCTCTTACTATTGTGTAGCCCGTCACTCCTCGGACCATCCCTATTGGCATGCTATCGTTGCATATTTTGATTGGTGCCTACACCTGGAAATGTTTTCTCATTGGTGGCTTGGTGGAGCATCTTTCTTGTTGGGTTTTCAGGCGGTGGGCTGGCTCTTTTTAAGGAGCCCTTTTCTTCATTTTATGGTTGTTGTTAGACAGAATAAGTTTCCAAGTGCTGAGAATTAGTCTCTATAGTGTTTAATATTAAATCTGAACTTGCAGACTATTCCAACCTATTCGGCCTCTCTATTTTCAAGCATTTGATAGGACATTAGATTGTGCTTGCATTTTTTGAGAATATATAAACATCTATTTCAAGCTTTTGTAATCTTTATATGGCTTAGCATAATACAAATCATGTTGCTACTCTTTTGTATTGGCTTATGTTGTGTGGGTTATATTATGCAAATGGTTTGATGCTCATATGTTTGTGGTGCTCGGGATTCATCTCTTTAATATACGCTAGTTATTATCTAAGCCTTTGTTTCTACAATGTGCTCACTTATCTCATTACTAAATTGGCACATTGCCTTAGCTTAGATTTGTTTTTTTGATGTTTATCTTCTTTCCCTTTTCTCACCCCCCATTAAAAATGAAGAGTCAGCTTCGATAAAACCCTGGAGGTCACTTAGCTACGCACACACGTGCCCTAATAGCTAAGTTTCCCATAAGGCTGTTGCTTGCAAACTTTTGCATCAACAAATACTAACACAAAATTCCTCAAGAACTTCTTAAAAATGGAATTCATCAGACTTTGGAATGTAGATGGTGCATTGGTAGGATTGAATGGCATCACCAAAAATTCATAATGACCCTCATGAGTCTGAAACATTGTCTTACAAATATCTTCCTCCTTAATCTGAATTTGGTGATAACCGGATCTAAGATCTAACTTGGTAAAATACATAACTCCATTTAATTCATCTAGCAAATCATCAATGACTAGAATAGGAAACTTATCTTTAATGGTGTACATGTTGAGCACTTTATAATCTAGGAATATGCACCAAGTGTCATCCTTCTTGCGTACCATCACCACAGGCGAGGAGTAAGCACTATGCCTGATAATTCCTACCTCTAGCATCTCCTCGACAATTTTTTCTATCTCACTCTTTTGTATGTGTGGATACCTGTAAGGCCTGATGTTCAGTGGTTGGATTCCTAGAACTAACTGTATGGCATGATTGTGATCCCTCTTAGGAGGAAGTCCTTTAGGCATATCTCCAAGAAAAATTGAGTGACCATCAATTATAGCTTACAAATCTGGATGAGTAGGAGCATTAGATTGATTGACTTCTATTGAACATAGCTGGCCCACAAATCCATCCACTCCTTTCTTAAGCAACTATTGCATTTGATGAGAGCTTACCATTTGTGGGGATTTTTCCTTCAACCCCCTTATCTCTAATACCCTTCCTTCTGACTAAAATCTCATGAATAGTTCTTGGAAGTTCATCTCAATCAGTCCCAATGTAGTAAGCCATTGTACTCCCAAAACAATATCTGTTGCACCCATAGATATTGCATACATTAGGGAATCAAGTTGAGAATCTCCCATGGATAATTTAATGCTATGACACTTCCTTGAACAACTAACTGTACCACCATCTGTAATCAAAACCTGAAAAATCTGGAGCTAGATATATAAAACAATTTAGACAAGTAGCTAACTTTTTGTTGATGAAATTATGAGTACTACCTGAGTTGATCAACAATGTTACCTTCTGCTTCTTTAAGAACCCCACCACCTTGATAGTTTGTGGAGCACTGAAACCTAAGAGTGCATGAAAAGAAATGGTTGGTTGAGAATCATTCAATTCTTCATTTGACTCCCTTTCATCCTCTAGTATGGGTTTCTCCTCTTCTTCCTCACTTGGACCTTCAATATAGAATAGTTTATTTTCACTGCATTTATGTCCTCAATTGTATTTGCTATTACAATTGAAACACAACCCTTTTTTCTCTTTTCTCCTCAATTTTTTGTGGAGTCAACCTAGTAGGTTGTATTGAATATCCTTTCTCTCTTTTCACATTAGCCCCTTGCTTCTTAGGAATCAAATACTTCTCCTCTACCCTACGTGCTAAGATAAAAGACTAATTTATAGAGCTAGGGCTAAACATGCGTACCTCATGTTGAATATGATCCTTGAGACCCCCCAAGAATAAATCATTCAATTTCTCCTCTGTAATTGTATCCAATATTAATGATATATTTTGGAATTGCTGAATATAATCCTTAATTGATCCTGTTTGTTGAAGTTTATCAAGATGGCTGAAGAAATTGTCTATCACGCTATTGCTATATTGTGCTTGGAGTTCCTCCATAAAAATTGACCATGAGATGGTGAGCCCCTTTTTCCTTCGATGAGTGAAAATCCAATGATACCAAATGAATTGATCTGGTTCTAGATATAGGGAATCCATCGTGACCTTTTGTCCATTTGGGATTTGGTGTACTTCAAAGAAATTCTCCATTTGGTTTATCCATGTTAGAGGATCCTTGCTATTGAACTTGTGCATATCCACCTTTGGAAATAAATTCCTAGAGCCCATAGGAGTATTAAAACTTGTGTCAATGTTAGTTGACCTAGAATTTTCACCATGGTTGCTTGAGAACTCCTTTCTTGGTTTAGTCATATAGACACTTAACATGTTTCGTATATCTAATATATCTCCTCCTAGGTCACACATATCCATATTCATTGAGGAAATGTCTTCCTTGACCTTACTAATTTCCTCATTAGGAGTAATATCTTCTATGGTTACCCCATCCTTATCAGGAGTCTTCCCCAGAGTGACAATATCATGTTTGCCCCTTGTTGCAAGCCTCGTCATGATGGGAACCAATAATTTTGAAATACATCACAAAAATGAAACTTAAATTCTCTAAAAAATTTGTTGTAACTCACTAGGGCCAAAATAACTCACCTAGAAAAAATTCCAAGAAATAAGCAGATTTGCATCCTTGAGAGTGATACTTGTGAAAAACTTAATTTTTCAATAAATTTCTTATTTTTGTTCCAACACCTCTAATTTTTTTAATGTAACCTCCTTTAGTATTTCTTAAAAAACTCAATAAAAGTCAGGTTCCAATTCAACAAGATGTGAGATATATGCAGATTCCAAATAAATTGTGTAGAAACCCTAATTCTACAATAATTCACTTAATTCTGCTCCAAATCTCCTGAAATATGGATTGTAGCTTCTTTAATATATTCTTCAAAAACCCTTTAAAAATAGAAAAAAATTCACCAAAATATAAAAGATATGCTCTTTCCAAAATTGCTCCAATATTGAGAAAAAACCTTGCCTCTACAGTGCCAAGATCATGCTCTAATACCACTTGTTATGAAATAACTTGCACAATAGACGAATATGATATGAAATATGTTGCAAATACTTGATAATAACTAAGAATAACAAGCCACTTCAAGGGGGAAAACCTCCAAATATCTCTAATGAGAACACATTTCACAATATGATAATGAAATAAGACTCACAACCTCCTATATATACCTATTTATGCCTAGGATATCACCTAGGCCGACCCAAACAACTAAATAATAATATAATAATAACATGACTTAATTAGGAATTAAGATAGCCATAAGTCGACTATCCATAACCCGATGTACACCAATATTAAGGGCATAGCAGCTTTCACATGGGATAATTAAGGGGGGTTAAGGGTAAGTGCAAGAAGTTGGGTCTACATTTAGGTGAAGTGTCATTTTTCAGGTTTAAAATAGGTACCTATTCATTTTTTAGAATAGGTACCCGTTTTAAAGTGGGTACTCATTCCAAATAGTTTGAAACTCATAATACATATTTTAATTTGGATTTAGGCTCAGAAAAAAGGCATGGTAACCCAACACTTAGTCTTGGACCTACAAGTACAAGGTCATGGCAAGTTTAAGAGAAAAAACTAACTTCAATGGAAATATAGCTAATGAGGGATTTTTCATAATTGTTTTATAAAATTAAAACCCATTATAGATGACAATGTCTAGTTTTCAAATATGTAAAAAAATTATGATTGGATTATTTGTTTCTATTTTTTAATTAATTTATGATGAAACTGGTCCATAAACTTGAAATTTCAGGTTTTCATATTTTTTAATAACTTTTAATTTGTTAATTTTCTTGTTAAAAAATTTATATGGAATCAATCTATAAACAATTCTCTACACAATTAAAAAAATAAAATTCAAAATATGATAAGTTTAGGTCAAGTTATGGTGTCTGTACACAAGGGTTTTAAAAATCAGTTATTAGGGCCAATAAAAAATTAATAAATAAAAAACTATTTAGAAAAAAGTTATAAAAATATATCCTACACAATATTCAATATAATATACATCTTTCACCAAAAATAATTAGAAAAATACTTTTATTTAGGTCAAATTATGGTGTTCGTACATGTGCATGGTATGGTCCTAAAAAGGTGACTTTTAAATAGTGGTTTTTATACATGCATTTTAAAAATTATTTTGTATCATCTAGGTATTAAAATAAATTACATATTTGAAAACTAGAATCAAAATACTAAATTTCATAAACTTAATTTTTTTAATATTCAATGTGTAAGTGCTTCGAATTTTCAATCCAATTGTGAAATTTTTTGAAAATCGGGAAAAACACTTCCACTTTTTGAACATTTTGTGGACCCAACTTCTTGCACTTACCCTTAATTTTCCTTGAGGTGGTAGGTGTATGCTCTCACCTTGTGCAAACTCAGTGATCAAAAGCCAGACCCATAGTTTTATTTTTGCTTTCATATGGGGGGTTAATGAACCAGTGTTTACTGTGCTTGAGATGGTAGGTGTATGCTCTCACCTTGTGCAAACTTGATGATCAGAAACCAGAACCATCATTCTTGTTGTGTTAATCCCTTAGAGGGGCCTACCTAAGAGACACATCCATACAAATAACTCGAAGGTGACTCCAAATAGTTTTTCACTTAGGCCGATATATAAATGGATAAGACTAAACTATCAAGTCCTCATGGTATGTAGGCCTTAGTTGTACAGTGTCATTCAGAACGGGGTACTACCGTAAAACATATAAGAGCCCCTAGTAGGAGTGATTAAAGCCTTAAGTGGCTTGTTGGACGCTCACAAGGTGCCATGTCCCCAAGTATTGACTAAGAACCATTGTTGTAGCAGCCCAAAACCCTTTTACTTGTTGGTGCAGGAATGGCCATTCTAAAGTCGCCCTACATTCCCCTATTCACTGTAGAGATAGGAAATCACTCAAGGTTTTCAGATATTAAGGGGTAAGAGATCTTGGTGTGCCTGTGTCGTGTAAGGGGGGCTAGTGTCACCAAGATCTCTAGTTGTCTTCTTTGTTTAAGTGTTTGGAGAAATCCAAGTAGAGACTCAGCAGGTAGTATCCACTTTCCAGCCTAGGTTGTGCTTGCTTACAAGTGTTCTCAAAATTCATCAATACCAATGCAACAATTTTGGAACTAACATAAGCCCCTACTCAGACATTCTCTAATTTTGTATCAGACCCACTCAAAAAAAATTTGTCAGTTGTGTTTTATGTGTGTGTTCAAACAAACATTGTCAATACAAATCAAATGATACACCCGAAACTTACAACATTTTAACCTTGAAACGAACTAGGACTACATATCCAAAAATGAGCTTAATCTTCAAATCTATTTAGACCAAGGACTTTCTCACCTCATTTTTACCATTATCCATTCATCCATCACTGCATCCTTTTGCATTAGACATTCCCCATAGGTCAAATTTTTAGGTCATCCTTTTAGCTTCCATAAATAGGTCTTGATTAGGAAGTCTATCAAACTTAGACTAGACCATAGCTTCATATTTGTATTCTCTTGACCTTATCTTTTAGAAAATAATCATCCTAGTCCTTCGTCATTTAGGTTGGTTCCTCAGCTCATCAATCCAGTTTGAGACCACCTTTTCAACATATCCTATCATTCTTTACTATACCCAAGGTCATTGATAATTAGATTAGTTGTTATACATGTCTTAGTCTGATTAGCAATCATATCTTAGGTTTTCCAGAGGATTTAGTCTTCATCCTAGGTCATAGTACTCCATCCCTTCGTCTCACATCTTGCATACCAAGTAGGTATAGACATAATTTTGATTTTGATCATTGTTACCTTACCTTATTCACACCTTGATTATTGTCACCTTGACTCTTAATTGTGGTATTGTTATTAGGCATCCCTACATCTTCAAAAAAATCCAAAAACATAGTTTAGTTTGCATACCTTAGGCTTAAGTCATACCTTTCCATTGTCATTTTCTAGACTTCACCTCACCACCATGTCTTCAATTCACCTTGATATGCTTATTAGTCAAGTTGAATACAAATTAATCTGCAATGGTAAATGTCAACAAGCCATACAACTTAGAAGACAATTCACTCATCCTCCACACCAACCAAGCACAACCCATAGTCAATCACCCATCTATCCCTCTTACCAACAACTCATAAACTCTATTCCTCCATCCATCTACCCTCACTATCAAGAGTCCATTAGCACAATCCATGTCATTAATCCACAACAAACACCCATTAGTCATCCCTATCCTAACCTTAACAAGGGAAATCAACCTTCCACAAATTCGTTTTGAGACTCCAAATCCTATCCTAAACAACCTTCCACTAATCCATTCCAAGCCTCTACCCCCTATACTAGTCAACCTTCCACTAATCCATTACAAGCCCTAACATCCTATATTAACTCATCATCTACTAGTCCATTCCAATCCACTACATCCCAATCTACTATACCATCCAATAAGACCACGGTACTTAATGCTCTCCAAGGACAACTAGTAAGGAAACTTGTTCAACTCTGAAATGAAAAGAAAGTTATAGACAATCCAGTCAAATTGCTACTCATACACCATCTAGCCATCAATCACAATCATGTCTGCCATTGCCTACCAATCTCAAAAAGGATATTTCCATTGGAACTTCATCATTTTCATGTCCAAATATTGAGTCCATTGATGAAAATCATATCATTCCATTGCCTAAACCATTAGACATATATCAAGAGCATGATCCAAAGCATGACGAAATAAACCTCAAAACAAATCAAGATCAAGTTATCCATGATAGCCAAATCATAGATCAAAACCATTTTCATTAAATCCACATTTCAACCACCTCCGCCATTGCAAATGGGACAATTTCTCCCATGGGACACATAGATGATCTTCCTCTAGAACAAGATTCTCCTATTCTCGACATATTCGCAAATGATCGAGGTATAGCTCAATGCATAGGACTCTATGACAATAACCATAAAGAACGGTTTTGACATTGAATTGGAAGCACCAGTAGAATCATCTAAATCTGATGTATCACAAAATCATACCAAAGATATTAATCATAAATTTATCCCACATGTCAATGAAGCTAGGACATCTTTTTTTGCTATGTAATGAAGCTACGACATCTTATCAACTAGGATCGTCTATCTTTGTCAGAGCAAGCTTTCTTATAAATGAAAAAATATTGAGTAATAGTGTCCACATACATAATGATGGGTTAGTATCTTGTTTTCAAAATAAAAAATACCCCATCACAAAAAAAAAAAAATAGATCATGTAGTATCAAGGAAAAGGACTAGGCCTACATGAGCAAGGAATTCTAGGACTAGTACAATTTCAGGAAAATTCTAGACATCAAGGTCTTGGCTATTCTTCAATCAGCAAATCTAATGATGTAAGTGGTACCTCCTCGATATTGGGGGCAACTTTATCTGATACAAATATCAAAATGGAGGCCATAAGTAGTTCTTACCATAAGGTTGTTGCCAACACTCCTTCCATCCACACCATAAACCGTCATTCCAACATGAATAAACCTTCCATTTGGAACCAACAAGAAAGAAAATTCTTACAAATCCAAAGTTCAAAATCAAATGTCAAATGTCATTGAATCAATCAAAAATCAAAGAGGACAAATAAATTTAAAATAGATCCCAAAGAAAAATGGATCAAGCAAAGAAAATAGTTCAAATGTAAAAGTCAATCAAAATGTGAAGCCACAAGAAAAGAGGTCTCCCACATATAATAAATGTCCACCTCCTTCTAAATGGTCATCACACAAGGCATATAAAAATGTTGGTTCCAAACATTATCCCAATCCAAAATCCAAATTCCATCATCCATCACCCCAAGTTTGGCAAATGCAAATTCCTACATCTAAATTGTCAAACACATCTACCATCATCCATCATAATCCTACATCATGCCTAAATTCTAAAATACATACTTCACGAATCCATCACATCCTGGCAGCAATTCTTTATTGTAAGGACTCTCATGGCACTCTATCACAATGTGTGTATTCTAATAAGGCCCACTCTAGTATCAACAAGGATCACAATGACATCAATTAGTTGTGTGCAAGCGCTATTATCCTAATAAGGCAACTATCGCATAAATGTCATTATTGCCATATCATAGCCCCAGTCTCTATATCAACACCATCAATGGATTCAAAACATTCAGTGATCAACTAAAATAGCAAGGACATCCAAGAATATCAAAAATACTAAAAAAATCAAAAAAATCAAAAAATTTGTCACCTTGATGAAAACCTAGCAAACAAGTGTCTTGGTGACACTAAAAAATTAAAAAAATCAAGAAAATAGTAAAGAAAAAAAATTTGTCCACTAGTGAAAACCATTCTTATGGTGCTTTGGATAAGTACCATGATGAAAAACTAGCAAATAGGCATCATGTGTAAGAGAAATTATCTATGTGGACTATTACACTTGGGGGGAAAGTTGTCTCATCTCCCATACCTTCTACATGTCATTTCTTATGACATTCCCATCTACCCATCTAAGCCTTATCATTTCCATCCATTTTCCCACCTACCTTGATCTTCAAAAACTCTTGACATGTTTGTCATCTGGTTATACACTATTCATTAAATATCATGTCATTACCTTCATAGCCTCATTATCCCTATGTGACATAGTCCTTGGAGACCAAATGATAATTTTTCTAGCCCGTAATCTTCATGTCTCCTATCTTTTACCAAAATCCACCCATCATCCTTTCATACCTATTGCATGTCTTGGTTTTCCCTTGGAATTGGTTTCAACATTCCAATCCACCTATCCAATATCCCTCCATCATCCCATCTAGTCCTAACCAAGTCATTCCAAATTCAATGAGTCTAACCCATACAATCTTGCTATGCATCCTAGTGCATCATCCAAAACACTCCTTGGCTCTGTTTCTAGCCTTGCTGCAAACCTTGATCCTTTAGTCACATTAGCATCATCCTCACGTTGTTGTGGGATGTGTCCTTCCCACCTCAGACAACATCATCATTGTCATAATCACCTATCAATTGGTTTTCAAATTGACTAGGAGCAGGGTCTTGGTTGTCATTGGATTCTTGTGCATGCTTGTTTGGTTGCTTGTAGGCATCATTCACATGCATTTGTCACAAACTTTATGGTCACCCTTAATCCATGATAATTCATTTACCTTCCATCATCTCCCATTTGGCATCCATCATAAGGCCTTGTCATCTTTATCATGACTTCCAAGTGGTTGGCGCCTTGCATCCTTTCTCCTCCATCTTCCATCCATAATAAACCTTGATCCCATCTCATCCCTAATGGTTAGTCCTATACCTGACTAGGGGTAATTTCCTAACACCTAGCTTCATTGGATTATACACTTGTCATTAGAGGTCAAAACATTCAAAAAAAAAAATTTAAAAATTGAAAAAAAAAATCCAAACATTCGAAAAATAAAAAAATCAAATATTCACAAAAAAAGACAAAAAATCATAAAACTTCAAAATCCCAAAAAATCAAAACATCCAAATACATTTCAAAAATCTCAAAAAAGAGTCAAAGTCAATCATGTCAGTCTTTGTCCTTGTCGAACTACGAGGTCTTTTTGCATTGCTAAGTAGACAAGGCCATCTGTCAATGAGCCCCTGAGGCCCCCTAGGCCAGTCTTTTAGGGTTGGTTAAGTCAGTCAAAATAAATGGGACACTTTCAACTCAAACGCAAAATCATCATCTAAACTTCAAACACAAATCCTAAATCAACAAGACAAGCAAGCCAACAAGTCTCCAAGTCAAATCAGACATTTGTCAAACCAATCAAACCAGTCAAATCGATCAAAACCAATGGTCTTACATAGCATGTGTCTTTCCTAAAACTAGACCTTGTCACTATCACACTTTTTCATTTTCCTTATACAAGTAGTTACATGATCAAAACCAAACTTAACGTCTTATATGACGTGTTTCTTCTCCTAAAAGCGGGCTTTATCAAAACAATCAACCTATCACTCACTTCGTCCCTTAACACACTAGCACACACTTATTGGCAAACAATCTGAATGACTGTTGACCTTGTTGGTCTATTTTATATTATCTTTTGAATTTTCTTTGGTCAAATTACTAGCCACCTCAAGGATGTCCCATGAAGGATTTAGAGGAGCGATGATGTCTCATGACTCATCCTTTATTTGATTGTTGTCTGCAGTTTGTCTTAACAAAAAGACTGGGGAAACTTTTCCCTTAGTATGAGTTAAGACATTCCTTGTCTGCGACTGTCTATTTTACAAATGGATGATGTTGCACACCTTGGTCTATGTCATACTATGGTGTTTTTTGTCCATTTGTCATAGTTTACCGCCAAATGATGATTAAATGTAAAGCCTTTCATAGAAAAATATATATCTACAAATTATCTCAACTAGCACTATCTCCACATCCATGTCTTCCATGCTAACATCCATATCTCCCATGTTAACATTTCTTCTATTCCCCTTATCCTTTCTTCCTCTTATCCATTTCGAGAGCACACTCATGTCCTTTGAACCTGCATGTCCTCTCGAGGGGGCATACTATTACCTCCTTGTCATCCTTCCTCATTCTATTTACACAGGGGCATATTGTTGAATTGAATTTCTTTGACACAACGTGATAAATTGCATTGTATCAAAAAGGGGAAAATGTAGACAATGAAAAATGTCTTAGGCTTGCTAGCACCATTTTTCCATTGTCTAGGGTCTTATTTATGGGTAAACCCACAAAAGTGGTTTACAATTCCAGTAAGGCAGGAAAAGTTGCACAAAATGACCCCATGCAAAAGATTTTGGTTTTTGAGGGTTTGAATGAACTTTTTGTTCGAGCAAACCAAAAGAGGGTTCGCTAGAACCCTGGTTTGAGCAAACCCATTAAATGCAGGGTCCCACCATTCCCGAAAAAAAACAAAAAGAAAACCTTTGTGGAAAGGGGGTCGCTCAAACCCCCCCTGGTTCACTCGAACCCCACTTTTCCCACCTTCTCAACCTCTAGCACCAAAAAACTCCATATTTTTTCCCTTTGAAGCTCAGGTTGAGGATGAAAATGGAGGAGACTTCACAAACCCAACTAGATGATGGTAGTCCTCAGAACGAGCTATCCAACGAATATAATTTTAATATGTTTTGGTTTTATTATGTATTTGGTTTTGGTTTTATTAAACATAGGTTTTTCATTGAAAATCAAGCTCTTTGTTCTGCACATGTGGAAAAATAGTAGATTATCAAAAAAAAATTGAAAAATATGAGTGCACAAGATATTGAAGTCCTTGATCCAACAAAAAAAATTGAATTTCGATACATAAAAAATAAAAAACGTTGTATACGGTCCATCTATGTCTGAACTGTAAATGATTTGACTTAGAAACTTGATTAAGGAAAAAATATTCAATAAAACACTATGAAACCAATTGGAAGCACTAGATATCATAGTTACAAATCTAAATTTGAAAAAATAGAATTTTATCCTTCATGGAAAAAAAATATGTTGTATATAGTGAGTGTCACTCCTTAAAAATGGTGTTTATTGAAAAAAACTAGTTTTCGAAGGAGATGGAAAAAGAAGTGCAATCTGATTCCAAAAATTTTGAAAAAAAAATATATTTAGAATCTACAGACAAAATGTCACAAATCTCTAGTATGCATCATCTTCAAATTCCTCATAGTTTAGCCACTATAGGTTTTCAGTGTCTAGTTTGGCCAAAAATCGTAAACCAGTATTGTGGGATCACCCTTCTGCTATTAATTAAATATTTCTTAATTATTTAATTAATTCATTTCTTCATTACTCTTGATTAATTAAATAAATTATATTTATTTAATTATGTCACTAATGTCCTCTTTCCTCTATAACTAAATAAATTTTATTTATTTAATTATTATGACTTTCTACTAAAATTTCAATTATTTAATTATTCATTTTAGCCTTTTCTGACACAAATTAATTAGATCTTATTTAATTTTAATGACTTGCCTTTTCGTCCACCTTTTTGAATTAAATTGCCATTTAATCAAAAAGATAACTTGACTTTTCCTTTTGTAATTAAAAAATGTTTCCATTATTTAATTATTTAATTTCCCTCTCAAACTGAAGTGATTTTTGTAAAAATTAGTCAATTTCCTCATTCTTTCGTCAGTCTCATTTCTATCTTATCTCATCTCATCTAATTTCATCCATTGATCGAAATAAATCAAAATAAAAATCATTTAATCTTGATCATCCATTTCGCATTCGACTCTCTATAAATAGCGTTGTTATTTATCATTTCGCATCTAGAGAATATAGGTTGTCGTGCTATTGAGAAAACTTTGATATTTTGCTTTGTCTTAGTCATAGGCTTGTTAAGTGCACACCTACAATATGAGGGCATTAATTACTTAGAAGCAGAATGGAGAAGGATAATGGAGGTGATTCAATGGAGGTGTAAAGGTTACGATAATATCATTCTTGTATTTCGTATTTACATACTCTTTTGTTCTCCATTATTAGATTAGGAATTTCAGATTTACTTATTATGCTTAATAATCTTAATTCCTATGTTTCCTGATCACAATTAGATTGTTAGTATCCTCTATATAAATATCATGCATTTGATAAATTCAATTATAATGAGCATATTAAAGGAAAATATAGAACTAATGGATAGCATAACTTTTTCTTAAATTAAACATTACTAATAAGATAGAAAAAAGATGGTGGATTCTCTATTGAATTTAGAGATTGATAAATTAGAATTACTAATCATTAATGGTAATATTTTGTGGTGACTAGATTTCTAAATAATCACATAAATTTATATAAATAATGTCTTATTAATTCATGTGATAAAATGATAGATAATGAATAATAATTACCATGGATAGTAATTACTTTCACTAGACTATATTTGCTCGAACTCCAAAATGAAATGATATAAGGCATCATTTATATTCACTCTGGAAATCTCTAAAATTTATTACTCCATGGAGACACCAATATACTTGGGCTATTTTTTGAGATAGACGATGTTTATAGGTCAACCAAATCTTACCTAGATCAAGAAAGTATATATTTTTTCCAAAGGGCAAAGCCTTAAAAGTTATTATGGAATTTTTTGGTACATATCTAATCAAAGGAGAAACTAGATACCATTCCAAATTTTAAATATCATCATTGTTTGCAAAGAATTTTTCTATGTGAATAGGTGATAAAGAGATAATGAAATCTCTATGTAGATGTTTCATATGGTAAAAATAGGATAGGGCTAGAGAATTCCTTTGAAAATTTAATAGTTGAGATACTATCTTCTCTCCTACTGCTAGATACAAAATCCATGTTTTAAAATTGGTTAATATAGTGAGAAAACTTAAGAAGAGGCTCAACATCCTTATATGAGAGGTGTTGAATATCTAAAATTTCCTTTTGTGAATAATGGGAAATCTATGCTTCACATTTCTTATGATGCTCTTATATTTTTGGGAAAATAAACACTCCCCTTCATAAGAGTGTTTTAATGGGGTTAGAGTTAAGAAGCCAATAAAATTCCTATAAAAATTAGTTTCCCTAGTGAAAAGGGTGTTGTAGCGTCAGAAATTGTACTCTCTTTTAGGTGAATGTACAATTATACACTCTATTTGGAATTGACTTCGATGACTTTTTACATCAATGCATTTTGACAGTAATTTAATCCCAAAAATTTAAATTTAAACGAGTCTTCCTAAACTTTAATTTATCCTAAGATCCACTATATAAACATGAATTATTATTTCAAACTTAAGGAAGAGAATTACAAGACAAAAATATTATGCCAAAATACATTCGAATTTATAGGTTTAAAGAGGACCTTCAAATTTAATCAAGTTTTCTACAATGATTTGGATTTTGATACTAATGGAAGAACATGATGAATTCTAAATTTTTAATATTGATTTGGCCCTCTTCAACCACATAATGACTTTTTCATAGTGTTCTCATCTTCAAGCTTTGATCTGCTCAATGCCCTAAGCAAGGTATTACTGCATTTTAGATTTTCTTAAGGATTTTTAATTTTCTCTTGGGTTGATCTCATTTACATCATTTAGGTGTCCTTCTCTAACACATTTGAGTAGGGTTTTATCATTTTTTAGTGTGAGGCCTACTATTTGACATACCCAATTTGACTTTATTTTGGTTCAATCATTTTGATACCCTATATGTTTTGGATTATTATGGATGATTACAAACATTAATACTATGTTGATTTTCCAATTATTATGTTGAATGATGATTATTTAAGGAAGCTAAGGTAGTGGAACAACCTCCTACACTAATCTTAAGAGGAGGATAATGCAAAACTTTGTAGATCTTTAACAGTTACAAACATTTAAACATAAATATCATGCATACCACAACACAATGATTTACGTGCAGAACATCATTTTGAGAGAAAAAACCCACACTCCAAAAGCTACCCAATATATTATTTAGAAATCACAAAGATTACAATATACTTGCAGAGCAAGCTTCTCACAAGAGTATCACCAACTAGAGATCCATAGGAAACATGACCACTATCAAACTCTTAGAATACATCACAATACACAGTTGTAATACAATGCCCTCATAAAATAGGGTTGCCTTTTAGGGAAAGTCAAGCTAACAAAATATTGACTGTCAAATTTGAGACCTAATAATGAACGGTCTAGATTTATAAGAATAAAATATAAATAAAATGTTTCCTTTCAAGGGTGATGCCCCAAGCCCCCGCCAGGAGGATGATCCCCCCAAACCCCTTGCAGGGGAAACCCCCCACACCCCTCGTCATTGACGTATCAACAGTACCTTATGTAATTGCAAGGTTGTGACACATTTTCCCAACAAATTATAGATACATTTGAATGCTTGATCGCCAATTATTATGCTCTTGTTAATCTTACTATCATGGTAAAAATGGATGAGTGTGTTTGTGTCATGGATTTGATGAGATGTAAATATAAGTTAGATGATCATATGATTTGTTTCATAACATTGTAATGATTTTTTTGTGAATTGATAGAATAGGTTACTTTCAAAAAGAAAGGATTAATTTTTTGATACTGATATTTCATCTAAATTGATTTCAAAGACTAGATTATGTTAAATATATGTATGAAATTGTTTGGTTTAGTTGCTTCAACTATCATATATTGGATATGTTGACATATGGCTATGAGTGTGCAAGAACATTCCCCATGGCCAATGGGGTTGGAGGTAACCAAGGGTACCCTATATGTGTTAAACCATGTTAAACCAACTATAGTATATTTGGAGGGACATTAGTCTCGGATATGTTGTGTTTAATTTGTGATGTGATTATTGAATGTCTGATAACGTGCTTAATGTTTAAAATTTAATTAAGTTCTAGATGGGGATGTTGATATTTTGATTTACCCTTGCTATATTTGAAATTCGAATTTTAATATTTTTGGGTTTTGAGAGGTTGAAAAAAGTCTTCAAATTGAGTTATTTGACATTTTTGAACCCCTAGGATGAATAACTAGATGCAATGAGTGCTAAGTGGACCATTCAATATCATGAGAGATGGGTTCTTGTTGAACCACTACTCATGAAACATGGGTCAATGAGTTTGACTCGAAACTACACGGTTGAATCCTGATAGCAATATCATAATTTGACACGCTGTGGAAAAATACCTCCTACTTATCAATTGATGAGCTAAAGGGGCTCTATTATGAATGGTTCATAAGGCACAACACTTGCTGAAATGCAATGGGGTAACTGCGGGCTTAACCTTGGAGAAAACTCCCTGCGCCTTGAACTGATGGGATGGGTGACCTCCCGACGCCTCACCTCCAGCATCATCACCTAGATGCAATGAGTGCTAAGTGGACCATTTGATATCATGAGAGATGGTTCTTGTTGAACCACTACTCATGAAACATGGGTCAATGAGTTTGACTCAAACTACACGGTTGAATCGATAGCAATATCATTTGACACGTAAAAACCTCCTACTTATCAATTGATGAGCTAAAGGGGCTCTATTATGAATGGTTCATAAGGCACAACACTTGCTGAAGGTTTTGCAAATGGGGTAACAACTCAAGCGGGCTTAACCTTGGAGAAAACTCCCGGTTAAACTTTGAGCAGATCGGATGGGTGACCTCCGGACGACCAACCTCTGTGAGCATCACCTAGATGCAATGAGTGCTAAGTGGACCATTCGATATCATGAGAGATGGGTTCTTGTTGAACCACTACTCATGAAACATGGGTCAATGAGTTTGACTCGAAACTACACGGTTAAATCCTGATAGCAATATCATAAGAAAAATATTGAAAATTATAAGTTAAAATTTTATTTTTTTAGTGGTTTTTATTTATTTATTCCAGATCAATGAATGTTACAGTATTGATTAAGTTAATTTTTTTTGTTACAAATTGATTTTGTATATATTTATATATCTTATATAAGTATAGTTACATAAAATTATTCCAATTTAAATTTATTACACCCAAGGCGTAAGCCTACAATGGCAGCATGGCCCCTATAGGAGGCCAGCACAAGTAATGGTCTTAAGAAAAAGAAATGATTCCTATTCATGTTGATTTGTATTCCTATTGAGGCCAGCAGAAGTAATGGTCATCGCTGGAGGTGGACAGTAGTTTGGCAGGCAGCGGATGACTGGCAGGCATCGGTTTCCATTATGTAACTGATAGATAGCTAAAAAGTCACGCAATGGTAGTGTATGAAAACAAGCAAAAGCAAAAGTCACATTAAATGACGCCTAAATGGTTCCTTCTGCTGAATTTTTCCAGAGTCTAAAGCTCTTATCAAGCAAAATCCTGTCGGATTGATTTTGCAGAGAAAATTTTGGTTTGGGGTCTGTTGTATCGGGAGTCACCTACAATGCCCCCTGGTTTATGTTGTTGTTCCAGATAACAAATTGGCGTCTTACAGTTTCGTCAAATAACATAAATGTGTGCGTCTTAAGCGAAGCCAGAACAACACTGTAGTTCTCGAAAAAAAACCAATAAACTTAATACAACTCTGGCCATCAAAGAAAATATCTAGAGCTCCAAAACAACTCGAAGCCTTCACAATCATAAATTCATGGCGACCAAGATATATGCTAACAGAATGTGTACATTAAATTCAATTGGCATGTGCTTTGCATCCGGTACGGACATGGCCATGAAATTGCTCTGTTGTTACAGACGAGCCAAGGATAATTCATATTTGCAGAGGATTGAGTTCCCAACTGCACAAGAGAGGCGACACGGAATCCTTGACACGACAAGGAAAGATGGAGGGAAAGTGTAAGTGTTATTCAATTTTAACGATTTGAAATTTTGATATTACTTTGAAGCAATTTGAAAATCAAGTGTGACTTTGAAATCAGAGAATAATTTTGATTAGTTTGGAATTAAAGACATTCAATTTTCACAGTTAAATTTTTTGAAAATGTTTAGATTTGACTGTATAAATATTTTTCTTGTGATTTATCATTAGAATAAAGTGAATTAGAGAAGAGAAAAATCCATTACTGACATAAGATCATGGAGTATGATGAAAATTATTTACAAAGGTCAAATCAGAAACTTTCATGAAATTCGATAATTTAAAATTGTTATTTCTAACTGTTAAAACTGTACCAAATCTAGTTAACTCTTACGTATCAATTTTATGAACTCTGTTCTACAAACATTTTGATTGGTCCCTTTTATGAATTTTGCTTCATGTTCTATAAAATATTTATATACCATTAAAATTTAACATGAAAATACCAACGAAGACCAGGTTTTTTAAAAATAAAATAAAAATGCATGTGTATTTTAATAAAAATTGTGCATAAAAAACTTACATAATCCAAACTCAAATCTATGAATGTGTTGTATGTGAATTAGTTCTGTAAGAAAAATAGAATTTATTAGGATTCGTTCAACTAATATTTTTCTTCCATTATGTGATTTTTGCAGGACTCAGTTTCAAATTGCAATGATAAAAAGCAAGAGATCAACAGTGAGTGATATAGTTCACAGGCCTCTGCAGCTAAAGCTTGGCAACAATGCGGAAATAACCCCTGTTGGCAAACATGAGCAGTGCAACCTGCTTAACAGGCGTGTCTTTGACAGCAAGAGCATTGACAACAAATGGGGTCTCTTATTCTTCAACAATGATCCTCATCCTCCTCCACAATGGCCCTCCATTACTATCCAAAATTTCATCTCTTCCTTGGTCAAAATATGCAGAGAGATCGGAATAAAAATGGCAGAAGACCCGCAAATCTGCCAATTTCAGTCGGTGGAATGCTTCTCTGACCTTGCACAACTTCGCTTAACTTTAGAAAACCTGCACAGTAAAGGCCTACAAATTCTCATATGCATGATGGAAACAAAGAAAATTCATATACAGAAATATCATTATGGAGTTCGGAAGATTGAAAACTATTGAGAACAAGCGCTCTGCGTGAGCTGGAGTCCCTGCCTTGAGCAGGTCTGATAAAAATTCTGTTGAAGCTGTGGATAAGGTGTACAAAATCTTCAAGCAGAGTGTAATTGGCTAGCTAAAAGTGATAGCTACGGAAACAAAAATCTCTTAGGCAAACAATTTCAATGCATTCATTTTGAATGTTATCTTGAAAATAAATTGTAACTTACTTTATCAAGTGAAAGATTTATCATTAAGAAAAAGTTGCTTTGTTGCAAAATTTAGATGTCCAGATAAAAATCTACTCAACAACTTTGCTTGCTTTGTTGTTTCTGATTCACATAAAATAGTAAAATAGATCCTAAACAGCAACCCAATTCTTTCTCATTACCTAGTTAATCCTTTCATCTTCGCTATCATGCAATCAATTTCTTCATGCTGAATGTTATCTTCATAGCATGCACTTGTATTCTGCAAGAACATCACTGGAACAAAAGCAAGCTGAAACAAAAGAAAAAAACAATATTATTAGAAGAGATTTGACATAAGACATCTCAAAAAAAAAGGAAAAATGATTCACTTCTCAAAACAAACCCCTATCATGTAATTGAGCTGTGTATGAAAAAATAAATAAAACAATATGCATACCTAAATTGTTGCTCTCCTAATCTGCAAACAACATTTTAGTCAGTTGGGAATGTTACATTGTTGCCTTCTTTAGTCATTTTACATACTTGTTCTTCCCTGTTCAGGGTAATGCTCTGATTGTAGTATTAAGAGCCATTCATATATATATGCACATAATATATGCACAGAATTGTCAATTATTAGTATAGGTTAAAAATATATCCAAATCAAACATTCAATCTAAAGTCTTGTATTTTTGTATTGTGAGGGCACATGGAAACTAATAGGCAGTAAAATAAATAGTTAGCAACTATGTATAAGAAAGCTGGTGTATCCTCCTTTACTTGTGAGGCATAGTACAGGTGTATGTGCTCACCATAATTTAGAGGTAAGCCAATTGTGTTCATGTGAGAATGGGATTGAAACTAATGTTGTTTAATTGGAACCAATGCTGAATAACAATTGTAATTATATAAAATAGCCTCATAAGAACAAAAAATGCACAACTAACCAGCAATTAAATGGAGTCAATTTCATGTTTGGAAGTTAAGACCTTCATCCATAAGAAGTTTTGAAATTCTGATACGTAGAATTTGATTCACATTCTTGGAACAAAACCTTAATGCAACTAGAGCGGGCCTACCGCCAGTGAATATGTACAAGCATATAAAAACATATGTAGTAACATCCGAGTATACTCATTAACATTATTTCAATGACAATTTTCCATATGTACTCAATTATTGTAATGGTAAGACTACCTTTTACTAGCTAGTCAAGCTGCAGGGAGGATGACTTGTAATTTTGAATATCTAAAATCTCAAAAAAAAAAAAAAATCTAAATAGTACTAGACTACAGAAGCTCCAATTACTTAATTAAACCCATCTCCCAAAAAAATCATACCTGAAGAAAGATGAGTATAAACTAGAATGTTACTTAAAACATAACAAGGACAGAAACCAGAAGGGGTCAAAAGATCTTAATGGGAATATTGTTTAACTCAGAAAAAAATCAAAAAATTGACAAAATGAGTGAAAAAAATTAAGAAAACAAAGAATCATGATTTGTTTTGAAGGTCAGTACACATTTTGGGATTTTGTTGAGCTATTTCAATATTTTTAGAACCTAGAAATGATCTATTTGATCATTGACATGTCCTAACCCCCTTTTCTTTTCTACAGATTGCAGATCATGATGTAGTGTTCTGGCAAGGCCATTGCCATGATGACAAGAGAGGTTTGAGCCACATTGGTCAAAACTCTATGTTAATGCAATGACATTAATGCAAAAGCCAAATAGTGATAGATGTTAGTTCCAAACCAAATTTAATGGAATTGTATCACTCAAACATGGATGTTAAGCTTAACTCTTTTCTAAGCTTGATTGCCCATTACCCAGTGCATAAAATAAGAGGGCAAATTTGAGTATTTACCAATTGACAAGGGTAGATATAAAATAAAATCTAGTTATCTGAAAAAAAAATCAACCTAAGATTTTCACTAACCTCAACATGAAGTCGATCATGATAATATTCATAAACCAACCACCAACTCTAACTACTGCATCTTGACCTGCCACCACTTGCTCAAAAGAATTCTGCAACAAGTTGTCCCAACTACTCTCCAAATCTCTTAGTTTTCTCCTGCTGACAATTATTGGTAAGAAAATGGTGAGCTAAAGGATACAGAAACACTCAAGAAATATCTTAATATAGCTTAAGAGTTTTCAATCATTTCCTTTTTCCCTTGACTCCAAAGAGAGACTAATAGGATAAAACCTAATCCTACACTAGCCACAATTGATATTTGTAGCAAAAATCCCTTGGAGAAAAATCAAACGCTTACTACAATGACACTCAATAAGCAACAGTTGCCTCTCACTGACAATAGGCATCATTAAGATGCCCAACATTTGAGAAATTAGTCTTCAAAATTATTTAGGCTCTGTCAAGCATCAAAAACCAGTGTTTTTCATATCAAAAGCCATTAGTGTAAACCAAAAAACTATGAAGGCATTCATCACTGGTTAATGATCGTCTGAAACCACAGGTCTGTAGCCACACACTGAAAAGATTACAGATAAAATTGTGCCTTGGTGAAACCAATCGAAGAGAGAAACCTGCATGAATCAATTCCTAAAACCACAAAAATACAGGAACTTCTGGTAAAGAATTATAAATGCAAAACATGGATTCTTAGAATAATTACTATGCAAAAGGAAAAAATCATAATCTAGATGTTGCAGTTTATGTAACCTCAACCACTCATCAGCTAACTGAAGCAGAGAATCACCCTGCTGTCATTCATAGTTGCCAGTTGCATTCTAAACTATACCCTTGAACTTGTAAGAAGCAAGGCCAAACATTGGTAAAGCTATCTTTGAAGAGCTCTCAGAATTATTTATACGGTTACAAGGTACCATTCTCTCTCCAATATTAATGTGATTGTTGTGGCCATCTGCCAGAAACAAACCCAGTTTGGCCTCAACAATCAAATACAAACCAAACACTTAAAGAACACTAGCAAGAACCCTACAGTTATAGAAAACCAATAAGATAAGCACCTTTAAATCGTGTTGAAAGGGAGTGAAACGTTAGAAAAGATGCAGCCAGGTCTTGCAAGGTTGGGCTAGTTGGTATCCTGTATATTGAGTACCTATAGTAAAGAAAATATTTGAATTAGTCAAGCTTGAGACAATTGTATCATATTAGACACCAGCAGATTTCATCAAAATAAGCAATAATGCATGTTTGATAAATAATTAGCATGTCTGCGTATTAGCTTAATCGAGAGTTACATGAGCACAAGGATTAGCATACCATGCAACTGGAAACCAACTTGATGGCAGCAGATCAATGCTTCTTAATGTCTTTAGTTGTGGAAAGCTCTGGGCAAGATATGCAATCTACACAATTAACAGTCAAACAATGCAATGAGATTTGATCAGAGAAAGAAAAATATACCTTAAGAGTGATAAAAGAAAAATATATGGTCTCATCGAATCCCTGTGTTGCAGTAAAGAAAATGTGATCTCATGGAATGCCCTTATTGCAAGGTATGCAACTCCATCCAAGAATAACATAAAATGTATGCAAAATTGTGGAAGTTCGGCAAGGCACAGAAATGGGCAGTAGCTGGGCTGTGTTGAAAAGGGCATGGTGTGCGATCGCCTGCTTCCTTTTCATTTCCACCGCCGTTGCCACGGCCATGGCCACTGCTGACAAGAAGAGCCCCACTCCCACCCTCTGCAAATGTATGAAACCCTAATACAGCAGACGGTGAGACTTTTGTAAAACGTTAGAAATAAAAGAATAGTTGCAAAACAACTATTGAATGAACTAGAAACCGAATATGCCATGGACAAAGACATCCAACAGGAAGAATGCCACCTGACACCATGATGAATGCCTCCTTGCAAAATGTGAAAGCAATATGCAACCACGCGCCCATTTCGTCCATGTGCCCTTCTTAAAAAAAACAGACAAAAACTTAGGGATAGAAGCATACTATTTCGCCCTCTCCTGATGACTGGACAGGTTGTTTAAAATTATTACTAAAACATTTAAAAAACATTTAAACCCCCAGGAAATTAGGCACTCGCCAATGGAGGCCAAGATAAATTGTAATTATTTTTCCAACAAAATAAACGAAAATACAAAACTTTGCATAAACGCTGCATCATATCCCGCACGCGGTTCCCAAGGCACAATTAAAATTGCCTTTTGCTCAATCAAAAACATTAGTCTCCTGCTATAAAGGCAGGGACTAATAATGAAAAAAGAAAAGTTGATGAAATCCACAAAATCCTTACAAAAAAGTGTGTTAAAGATTTTATAATTGAGTAGAGTGGATTAAGATAGTAAATTGGAATAAGAGGTGTCCATTAAAACCTTACAAAGTATAAAATTGTGGAGTTCTATTAGGCAACGAGAATAGGAAATGACAATAAATGGGTGAATCTAATGCACTTCAAGATTTTACAACAAAAAGTTAGAGTTAGGCTTCAATTAGTGTTCAATTTGGGATAGGGTTAGAGTTATGATTAAATAATGGCTACAAATTTAATAAGGGTTCAATTAGGGTTAAGTTATATTAGAGTTGAATTAGAATTTAATTAGAGTTAAATTAAGGTTAGAATCATGGTTAGGGTTAAGGTTCAATTAAGGTTCTAAGATAAGGATTCAATTTAAGGTTAGGGTTAGGGTTATACTTAGGGCTCAATTAGGTTGAGGGTTCAAGTTAGGGTTAGGTAAAAGTTAGGGTTTAATTAGGGTTAGTGTTAGGTTCAACTATGGTTAGGGTTAAGGTTAGGTTTTAATTAAAATTTAATTAGGGTTAGGGTTTTGATTAGGGTTCGTGTTTGGGTTTATAGTCAAGGTTAGGGTTAGAGTTAGTGTTCATTCAAGCTTAGGTATAGTGTTAAGGTTAGGTTAGGGTTAGGTTTTAATTAGGGTTGGAGTTAGGTTGAACTAGGGTTAGGGTTAGCATTCAATTAGGCTTCTATTATGATTTAATTAGGGTTATGGTTAGGATTAGCATTAATGTTTAAGGTTGGCATTATGATTTTAGGATAAAGCTTGGGGTTAGTGTTTGGGTTCAATTAAGATTATGTTTAGGGTCTAGGTTAGATTAGGGTTAATGTTTAATCTAGGTTGGTGTTAGGTTCAAAGAGGGTTAAGCTTAATATTAGGGTTCATTAATTATTAGGGATTCAATCAAGGTTAGGGTTACGTATAATATTAGTGTTAGAGTTAAGGTTCAATTATAGTTAGGTTTAGGGTTAAGATTATATTAGGGTTATTATTTAATTATGGTTAGGGTTAAATTACTATTAGTTTATGAACCATAGATTTTTTATGGTTAGGGATGCTATGTCTCTTTTGCTCAATTAGGGTCTTTCACCTAAAGGAAAGAGATAGATCCCACACCAAAAATCTAGGTGGTTCACTCAAATAAGGGGATGTATGATGAAATTATGTCTAAATTCAATGATCTAGATGCAACAAACTAGTAAAATCTGTTGATTATTAAATGAAAACTATTGAAATACAACTTGTTTGAAAACACATTGTGTAATGCAAAAACACCTAGAAATGTGAACAAAACTGAATAGAAATGGATGAAATTGAAAGTGTGCATCTGAGATATGGATGGAGACTGGAAATGAATTCTAGAATGTTTTTTATGTTGATTTTTAGGCCTAGTGGGACTCATTTTCCATTCTGAGCAAATCAGTCCCTATTCTGTGAAACTGTTCCGGAACCCGTTTCAGACAAAAGGGTACCCAGAAATGTAGAAAACCCTGTTCAGGCTTGGAAATGGGACTCATTCACCACTGATGGTGAATGAGTCCACTTTTTAATTTTTTGATATTCAAAAGAGGAAATAGGAAATCATGATCTGCACTTTGGTTCTCTACAAGTGTCCACTTCTGAGACTCTGATTTTTTAACCTGGAAGTGACTTTTTGTTTATATTTTTCCTTAGAAAATGAAGAGAAGACCTAAAAAAACTTTGCAACTTGATTCTTAATGGTTTCCAAGCTTCCAAGAGTCCTAAATCTACAAACACACAAGACAAGAAGGAGAAAAGTTGAATTTTAGGGCATGGGGGTTTGCCTTGGTCAAACCCCTTTTATGTAATTAAACCAAAATAGAGAAAGAATGTAATGAAACATGTAATAATGGAGTTTATTACCTTTCCGTGATGATTGATCTTGAATTTCTACAACAAAACATGAAGAATCTTCCCTTGAATGTCTTAGGAAGCAATCTTAATGACTTAGAATGATGAAACCCTAACTTGCTTGACTTGAGATGGAAGAATGATGGATGAATAATGAAGAATGGTTAAGAGAGATGTAAATTAGGGTTTAAAGACTTATATTTATAGGCAATCCATCTTATTAACCCACAAATTGAATCCCTAAGGCCAACATGTGAAAATAATAAACTTCAATTTCAGTTTTTCCCACTCAAAGGTCAAAATTGACCCAAATGGGACTCATTCGCCACCTTGGGTGAATTAGTCCCACCTGGCAAGGACTCATTCACCACAGGTTTATATGAAAATAAGGATACTTAGGAGATAATAAAATAAGGTTTATATGATGTCTATGTCGGTTATTTCAACAAATATTGCCTTGGGATGTAGAATATGGGGTAAGAGGGGCCTATTAATGATGATGTGAAGGTCAATTAGGGCTTGGGACACAAAATTCAATGTGAAAGTGTGATTAAATACACTTTACAACACTAAAATTAGGTCCACATAGCCTAGGAAGGCACAAGAACCAATGTGAATGTGCAAGACACATTACAACACTAGTTTAACATTAAGTTTAATTCAAAAACCTTCTAGATTGGTGTGAGGATGTATTTAAATACATTTTATAATGTTGAATTAAAGGAAAAATGGGTTCATGTAGTCTAGAAAAATGTGAAAGTCCTTTACAACACTTTACAACACCTTTACAAGACATCGTTAAATGTATGTTATTCTATTTGCAAGGGTACAAGGCCTAGTGTGGATGCATAAAACACCTCACAACACTAAATCAAGGCCTCATTAAGAATTATTCCCATGTCAAGCAAGAAGCGTCCATTTTTCTACGGTACAAGTTATAATTAGGTTTAAGATTAGGGTTAGAGTTAATTTTCACGTAGGGTTAGGGTTATTGTTCAAATTGGGTTAGGTTTTAATAAGGGCTAAGATTAGTGTATATTGCTCTCTCGTGCGAAAGTTAATTACAAATGAGTGAAAGCTCTTATTTATAGACATCAAAAGGTGGAGGGAACCCTAAAATCACCTTGAGTCAACTACAATCTTGCAAGCATGCAATATTTTATTGATAAACCCTAAATAAAGCAAACTATACAGTTAACTAGAAAGCTACCATCAATTAACTAGAACAGGACTCAACTAAACTGGACATGTGCAACATGCAAGTCCTTATTGAAATAAAAACTAAAGTCCTAACTGAAAGTCCAAACTCCTACGAAGATGATTCCAAGGAAGAGAGGTGTGTGCATGAATCAGCAATAAGAACTCAAGACTAAATTTCGAGTTAATTGCTGCTCTTGACTCTATCCTTAAAAATAATTGCAAGTCACAATTGATTGATCACTCCAGGTCATCACGATCTATCACCTCATCTAGGAACCGATCGATTGCTCCATCCTCTAGTACTTTGACATTGTCCATGATGATAACCTGCCTGCTCAACTCTCTGTCACCATCCTTAATCGCTTGTATGCATTCTCTGACCTCTTCAGTTGCCTTTTTGAAACTAGTTGTCATCACTAAGATGTGATCCAGCTTAGATGCCATAGGATCTCCATCAAGATATCACGAACAAGCTTCTAGAACTCAGTTTGCATAGCCTCGAGATCAGTGTAGGTACCATCTTCACGAAGATAATGGCACGAAATCTAAGTGACTTTGGCGGCTTTGTAAAAGGAGTGATGACCTTTGTTCCTTTTGCAGCTTAACTCTTCTGATGCTTTTCTTGATTCTTCTCAATGAAATAGTGTTGCATGATGAAACCACGAAGCTTGTCCGCGAACACTCTGGTTGTGAGAAATACACGTGAACTTGGTGCATACACAAAATTCCAATGGTGTCCAACCTAAGCTAAACTATCCTATGAAGGCTATCAGCTATACGAGGTATGAAACCATGTGAACCTTGGGTGACTATGCATATCAAAATGTCTGAATCAACCCTCTAGATGCACTTGATGCAAATTTGTGTCAGTCATTCTGACGAAATCATGAATTAAGACTGATTTGGTCTTGAATTCAATCTGGTTGAACTGGATTTTGAAAAAATCATTTGTTGACTATGAACACGGCTATATTCTGACAACTTTTCCAGAAAGCTAAAATATCTCTTGATGAGGCTAAAAATACCCTGTCAAGGGGAAAAAAATTTAGAATTTTTTTGAAATGTGGGTTTTGTAGAGAATTGAATTCTAACCAAACCCAAATCAACAAAAATTTGAAAAAGTGAGTTTTAGCAAGGCATGCAAAGGCTTTTCAGTTGAGAAAAAGTAGGGGTTCTAGAGCTTCTCGAGGCAATTTTCCCGAGAAAATCTGGAACATAGGTTTCATAGGCAATGGAATTCTAAGGCCACCTAGATAAGTTGATTTTGAAAAAGATGTGTTTTTGACCCACATGCAAAGAAATTCTCAAAAAAAAACACAGAGCTTTAGAATAAAAGTTGCAGGGCAATTTTCTCAAAAAAAATCTAAGACATGGGTTTTGCTACTGATGCTAAAGTATGTGAACCCAGATGATCAGATTTTGAATATTCAGCCATTTTCTTTGACATGCAAAGAATACCTAAGATAAGAATAGAAGAAATTAGATAGAAGATAGAAAAAAAAATTGTTCATTTTGCTTCTGTAGAAAATCATCTATGCTTGACTGAGATTCGATGAAACCTGCATGCACTAAAAAATCTAACTCTGGAAAATTGATCTTCTGAACAATCTGGACCTGGCATTGAAAAATTGAACTCATAGCACCTTTGAATCTTCAATTGCTCAAGAAATTCTCCTTTGCTCTGAACTTGGTATGAGAATCAATCTTAATATGAAACAAAGTTTATTGTCCCCAATATAAAATCGCATAATGATTTATTTGACAAAATAATTCTATAGTTTCGTTTATTTACCTTAATTGTTAATGTGTCAAGAAGAATTGTCCAAACCAATTTATAGGATTAACTAAGTTTATTTCCAAGAGCACAATTTTTTTTTCATTTAAATAAATTATGCTAACTAACTATGTGCACTAGAAAAAATTAATTTGTGTATGTCCTCTCTATGCGCTACTTGAACAACTAAGAATAAACAAACATTTATTTTTATTTTATTTCCTTTCACAACTAGCAAAGTAAATCATATTCAACTTCCAAATTGATATCCTAATTATTTTATCCCTCATGGAGTTAATAGATCCTTGTGGTCCTTTCAAAATCCAATATATATCTTCCCATAGATTTGGTGATCACAAGATAATCTCCATCCTTACTATATGTATCTGCAAATAAGAAAAACAAGAAGGAAAAATCATAGGGTCAATGGGTTTCCATCCAATCGTAGGATTGCAATTCAATCCACCCAAGCTAGGGTCACATTACTCTTCCCATGCACATACACAACCACTATTCACAAGGTTCAACAAATTTACACTTTATAACCTTCAGAACAATATACTTGGCACATCACAACAATTTGAAATCAAATATCTCTATTTTTTTCATTTTTACACATAAAAGTGATATTGATGTAATGGATATTATTCACCACCAAAAGTAGGCTTTAGATGCCCACTTTACTTTTGGTTGCCAAATTAAGATTGGAGACAAGTCTTTAAGGAATTTTTCTAGGCTCTACAAACTTGTCATACATCTCACCATCAAAAAAAAAAAAAGGAGAAGAAACTATTTACAAATCTCCTAGACTTTCTTCAAGTATTTAACCAACATTATTAGAAATGTTTTGTTACTCAAGATTATAATATAAATCAAAAAAAAATTGCAATAATAATTGAATGTGATTTCTTGTCAAGTTTCCACATCTCAATGTATTATTTTTATCAACTTCTCACTAAGTAAAATTTGTGTGAGGTTTTCGCATCTATATCTAACAAAAAATCCCCTATCTTCAATGGAGTCCCATGTGATTTCTATAAAAAATCAAATATTGTGAGTAAAGACCTTCACAAAGTCTACCTAAAAGCTTTACTTGATAATTCTTTAGGAAGCATAAATCAATAAAGATAATATTGAATTCATACCTAAAGTTAACAACCTAGAGGAAATCTACAATTGGTGCCCTATCACCTTGTTCAATATCTCCTGCAAGATCTTTTCTAAAGCTCTTTCTCTCAAGCTAAGGCCACTCCTCTAACTAGTTCATCCTAAGTAAATTGGTTTTATTAAGTCATAACACATCAATAGTATTACTGTAGATCTAGAAAGGAATAGAATGAGAGCTCTTAACATTCTCAACAAACTACAATGTTTATCAAAATTGATTTCACCAAGGCTTACAACTAGATTGAGTGGCCACCCATTCTTTCCATGCTTTAGGAACTTATATTTGGCCACATTTTATTCATTTTATTGTTATGCTTTCACCAATGCCTCAACTTGCATCACCATTAATATATAGCAATCCAAGACTTTAAGGTATTTATTTCCTATCTATTAGGGTTCCCCTATAGCTCATACATCTTATATGGTTTTTGCTAAAGGCTAATGGCTATCTTTTGGCCCATGTAGTCTCCTAGAATTTTGTTAAAGTTATTTCCTTACCAATTCATCTAACCAATTAGTCAATGGTCATTTTTTTGATGATTTATTTCTTAGAGATTCTTGAGGATGAAAATAATTTCTAGCAAGCCCTTATTTACTTTGATATAATTTTATTAGCCTCTAGTTCAAGTATTTAATGATAAAATTCCCTATGCTATAGGTAGTCATTTCTTCCTAAACCTAGCTAGTTAGACTCTTTTGATTGTAAAGGAGTGATAAAGGGAAATTCATTCAATTTATAAGTATTTCCTTTAATTTTCAAGCCTCACATGATATTTTATGGTAAGTTGTCATTTCTAGAATTAAAAAATAGCTATTAGATTACCAAGCATATTTCTTTGGCTAACAAATTCTAAGTGTGCTCTAAATTTGGCCACTACTCATATTTATTACTCCTCTTGTTGGATGCTTTCAAATTCCTCTTATTTAAAAATAATAATTTTGTCAAGATTTTATTTAGGCCTCTACTAATGGGAATAAATAATTTTATCATGGTTTTCTATGTTGTCTCCCTCATGATGTCTCAATCCATCATCTAGGTATTGATCTCTGTGCTAAATGGATCATCAAGGCTTTGGAAGATAATGCCTAGAAATTTTTCATTAGGCATTATTTTTCATCAAGAGTGCTTACTATGTAGCCATCTTGGAAAGGAACTAGACCCTATACTTTCCTCACCATGAGGGAGCCTAACTAGAAACAAGGAAATTTTGCTATCAAGCATCTAAAAGGCCTGGGTGTCCATCAATCCTATCTTCTTCAGGCTGGAAATGACTTCTAGTATGGCCTCTCAACTAATCAATAGTATTTTTGGTGGTCTTTGATTCTATCTAGTTAAGAATATCATCTTTCAAAGCCCCTTAGGTTTGTGTTATTAAATTCTTTAAAAAAGGAATTAAAATTCTACCAAATCTCCTTGAAAGAGCTACTAAGAATTTTCTATCTTGGCCAGAGGACAAGTTGAAATTATAGTTATCTAATCAAGATCAAGATCTACCTTCCAGATTGTTATCAATGTCATCCCTCCCCATATGGTGCATACAATTGGGGATAGATCTTTTAATCCATAGTGAAAATATTGGAAATGGTATCCTAAAATACCATTATGTAATTATAGACTCTACAAGGGATACTTATTCCTTACACCTCATCTCCCTATGCTAGATCAATTAAACCACCATTAGCACCTATGGTCTTCTCTTAGCACTTTTCATCAATAGTTCCAAATTATTTTGGTAGTCATTCTTGATCCAAGTTGGCTCATTTTGCATGGTGAATTCTCTACTAGTTTATTTTGCTTGGTTCTCACTTATCCCATCTAAGAGTTCTCAACCCCTAATATCCTTTATGTGGATATTTTGAGACTCTCAAACATTTTTTTTGGTTTTGCACTAGATCTCAAGAATCTTGGATTTGGAACATGATTTATTAAAACCCTTTCAACCTAACCCATTCTAATGGAATATAATCTTATTAGGTGATTGGTCATATCTCCTATTTAAATTTTCCTAGATTTTATATGTTTTAGGGTGGAAATTCATAATATGCCAAAAGTTCACTGAAGTAAATTTCCTAAGTTTTCACTTTGCGAGTAAAATAAACTATGTAACAAGCTATTGCAATAAAAAAAATTCTTTCTTTAATGATAATATATGAACAAAGATGCTTGACAAGAAACAATAAGGATCTCCATTCCATTGCAATATTTCACAAAGTACAATATTCCAAGTAAGTACAAAACTACATACACATCTCCTTCAAGCTTCATAGCATAAGATATAGATGGTCGAAGAATCCACCTTTCAAAACCTTGGTCTTTTTTTTCCTGTTGAGGAGGAGAAGCATCACTCAAGTGCTTTTTCACCAACCACAGACTCATACGTGGTCCCCCGCACATCTATCAATGATAGATGGCCCTACCCTTCAACGAAGGTATTGGTTGGGTAACCACGTACAACATACCATTTTGAGCTTAGTGTTGTGCCCTATATGACTAAGATTTATAACCTACGCTAGGTAGCCCTCATGCATTTAAATGGAGGCGATGAACTGACAGTGGAGCCTCGGGAAATCACACTACTTTGACCAAAGTGTTCTCACACAATATAATCGAGCAATGGTCTACCATTCACATACACTATAGCAAGCTCATTTTGACTTAAGGCCATTATATCTATTCTTAGGCAATCCCTCTCCACGAGCAACCTACTCCATAGGATAACCTACCACTTTAACAACCTAAGGAAACACAACTCATAAAGCAAAGAACTAGTTCCCTCCCTTCACTGGACAACATTCCTAGGAGTAACCTACTAGCAATCTAGTATAATTAAATATCTAGCTTATGAGTGATCCTTAAGCTTGTCTATGTTTGATCATATCTAGTATAATAACAATACCTATGATAAACAATCTCTCCTACCCATGTTAAATCATATCGAGTATAATAACAATACCTATGGAAAACAATCTCTCCTATCTATTTTTAATCATATCAAGTATAATAGCAATGCTTGTGACAAACAGTCTCTCCTATCATGGAGTAATTACAAACATTACACAAGATAGAGTAAATAGTTTCCACTTTTCTTTCAAAGCAAACATTACTTTTCCCTAAATGCAAGTAACTATAAAGGACTGGTTTAAACATTCAAGAAGTGCAAATAATTCAACACTAATACAAACAAGGGAAGAATATCCTCATGCTTGTGATAAGCTTTCCAATTAACCAGTTGCAGTCACAGCACTTCCAAATTAGCAACTAGCCTGGTATCGATCCTTCAGCAAAGACTCAATAACCTCTAATCTCACAAGTTGGAAAATACTTCTCTCAAAATAATAATAAATTCTCTCTAAAACTTAAGGCTCTCACTCACTGTTCTTGACAGAATATTGTAGACAGACATGTAGATAAAATACAAAAACTTGCTCAAGAAATAATGCATAGAAGAATGCGCCCAAAAAAATGAACTTGTTCCTCTATTTATACAGATTAGGTAACTACTCTTCCTACAATTTAGGCATGGTTAAGACAGGAGCAATCATGCACAACAAAACATCTAGATCTTAGCTCAAAAAGTGGTGAACATGTAACCACATACTCAGCTTAAAGAGCTACAGATCGACTTAGTTAAATGACAGCAATTAGAGACCAATTCAAATCCCACATCATAGAATTTGGTTTGCATCTAAAAATGGATATCTACAAGAATAAGGATTCAAAGGTGGTTCCAAAGCTTCATAATCACTTACAAAGTTGGCACGATTTCCTTTACATCTAAAGCAGTCAACATCATATTTGCAATACCAAGCCTCTATCGACTATGTCATAGTATGAGTCGATCCATATATTAAATCGATTGACAAAGTCATTGACAAATTTACATTCTTTAACATATGTTGGTCGATACATAAAAATAGAGTATAAAGAGTTTACAAAGTCCACAACGTCCACAAAAGAGGCGTCGACTTATTCTATTATCACTTCATCAACTTAATGACTACTCAATGCTTACAAATTATAAACTCTCCTTTCGTAGACAACAAGAGTATAATGCGGCTAAAGAATATAGTCATTACTATCTCGTAGTCCGTCCTTTGATTTAATTATAAATCAATTGATAATCATTGCTTTAGATAGTCGATCTCAAAGCAAATATCATTTATATACTTATATATATATATATATATATATATATATTAACACACATAAATATATATACGTATACGTATATATGTATATGTATATGTTAATACATATATCCATACTTATCATATGTCAACAAAGCATGTATATATAATCGATATACAAATGAATACATCAAGATAGCAATCACATTGTTATATTAATATATCGGTTGTGTATACATACATATATATATGCCTCTATGTACATGTATACGTATGTATACATGTATCGATACATTTGTATGGGCATATCCATTTGCCATCATACGCGCATATGGATATATATGTATATACATTATATATATACACATTCGATTCATACACCAAAATCACATACAATTACTATGGTATTGATTAGAGCCTAAAAGTGATATATCTATATGTATACATATACATGTCATGAGATCCATCAAATAGTTCCATGCACATAAGCAACTCATGCATGAGTGTGCATAGATACATCTACCTATGTACCCTCATGTACACGTTCCTTTGTGTGTATAGTCTATCATCGGCATGCATGTGTGTGCATATACATATTCCTCGTATGTTCCACATATCAATACAAGAATAATAACAAGGAAAGAACTCTCAAGATCAAAGGATGACTAAGGATGACTTACCAACTTCCCACTTAATACCCGACTCGATTATTCTATTGTGGTGTGTGTAAGCTCAAATAGGTTACGTTATTGGTTACCCGACCAAGACTTTCTCCTAAGTGATACTTCCCCTCCACCTAGAGGAATTGAACATATACCTACAATCACTAACACTCGCACACGGCAGTCAACTATTCACAAAATATGCAATATACATAATACATCTCCAAAGTTAGAATATTAATACAATATTCATCCAATCACATAAATGCATTCCTTCTAATAATATTAAATGAGATGGAATTCATTCATAAGGCAGTGATAACAAAGAGCACACACAATTTATTCATCCACTGAATTCACATTACACTCACATTTTACCCTACATATATAGTAAATAGTAATTACATAATCGAGGTGTAACAAAATTCTCTTTTATATTTGGAAAGATAAAAATTTAACTCCTTTTAAGTTGTTCAGTTGATGTTCACTTTTCTCTTAACATTGAAACTATGATTTGCTCTAATGCGCTTATGTATATCAAGGTACAAGATCACAATGTATCACTTGCAGTTGTGTATCTATGAAAACCCTTAGATTATTGAGGTAATGCCCCTTGCATGATTGCCAAAGTTCTAAATCTCTCCTCTTCCCCACCTCATAGATGTAGGCTTGGTTGCATTCAATTTTCTAAAAGAGATCGAGGATCCCAATCTCAAGGCTTTCAACCTTAAGGCTCTAAGGAGCATGAAGCCCAAATTTGGTCTCAACCTTCTCGATCACCTTCCACCTCTTCTCATGGATGTGGTGCTCCTAAGGAAAGTTTCCTCACTTGGAGCTAACTATTTCTCCTATTCATGCTCAATAACTTATATATGAAGAATAGGAGGGTTCCCTCACTAGTTGAGACCCTGTTGATGACAATTACATCTCCATTATTGTTTAGAGTAAACCAAATGACTATGAACCCCTTCCTACCATTATTTCTCTTGTTACTTAATTGTTTATTGATTTTTGAACTTAACTCCATTTAAATTGTTTATAATATGTACTTTTTACTATCTCTTTTTTTTAATAATATATTATTATCTATTTAATTCTTAAAAAATAATAAAAACCTTACTCTTAAAATAAACAAGAGTTGCACTGCAGCATAGTTCCTGCCAAGTGTAGGCAGGACAGTTCTAAGAAACTGGTGATTTAGACTTTTCCAACATGAATGATCAATGTGAAAATAATTGTGAAACTAATAAAGCACTAAATTTGTTTTATGTAAATAAATAAGTAATCTTATTTGTTGTCTTTTATCTGAAATAGTCAGAACTTGTATCAAACATGGAAAATGGCAAGTCCTTTACTAGAGAGTGTGAAGCCAAGCTTGTTTGTGAATAGACACTTTGGTGTAAGTGCTAGTTGGCTGCAATGGAATCGCTTTAATTAAAGTAGTGCCAATTCTATTCTGTTAATGTGTTTTTATATTTGGATATTTCATTTTTTTCCATTCATAAAATTCAGCAACACATGTTAGGAAAATAAAATATGAATACAGAGAAATCTTAAAGAATCATGGAGTGCAGTAGCAGGCAAGAAAAATGCACCATACAGAACAATACAGACTTACACCAAACAGATTGGTATGAATCTTTAGTTTTACATACCATTCCTTATGGCATACTTTTGATCCCAGTTAGTCAATTCCATAAATGACAATCAATAGAACATGTTTCTTGTATAAGTATCCCAAAGTTTTCTCAATACATTTTCGATGCTCTTTAAGAAATTGGAAAATGGAAATACAGCTGAGCTAGCCACTAAATTCAAATGAAACACGCCATGTTCCTTCATCGTCAAATACATTGAAATCATATTCTTATAATCTTAATGCTAGAATAAACAATAAATATCTAAAGCTACATGAGAGGAGGGACTTATATGTATGAGTGTGAAGCATTTAAGCATTAATCTTGACCAGTTCATCATTAAACTGTTGCATTGACCAACAAATGGTTACAACAAATTTATTTCATGTTTAATCATTGTGGGAGCCACAAGATAAGTTGCAATAATAGCATTGACAGAGGTATATGACAATGTGATCCCAATCCTATGAAGCTTGATTCAAAGTTGATCTTCACAACCTGTACAAGCATATGCATAGGCATTTCCTCTTGATGCTTTAAGACATCTCTAAGTTGCAATAATAGCATTGACTGAGGTATATGACGATGTGGTCCCAATCCTATGAAGCTTAATTCAAATTTGATCTTCACAACTTGTACAAGCATATGCACAGGTACTTCCTCTTGATGCTTGAAGTCATCTCTTTGTCTCTGCAAGGCATCCTCTATCATTTTCTAAAACATTGCTCAAGTCAACATGTCTAGCATGGATTTTCTCATAATCTACTAGAATTTTGGAGTTATTGAGTAGGAGGGTAGGACAAAGGATCATGTGTTTGGGAACAAAATTTTGGTAGTCATACCATGTGTGGGCAGGCTTATAAAATACAAATAAGGATTGAAAAGAGAAATTTGTTCGAATACCACAACCATGAGAAAGGGAAAATTGCTTTGATAGCACTAATCTAGGGTTGAGCAGTGCCTTGGAGGATAACATTCTAAATGGATTCAATGTGGTATGTATGTAACTTAAAGTGATAAAAATGTATCAACCACAACAATCAAAGTGTCCAAAGGCTTCTATTTGGCTTAGCTATCGCACTCTTCAATGAATGGCTATGTTATTTAGTTATACAAGGGAAGGAGATAAAGAGACATATGGACAGTATAGGAGACAAACTCTTGCATTTTTTTGGTCTGAATCTTCTTTTTTGTCGTTATGTGCATGTGTAGTAGAATAGATGCATTGAGTAGGGATCACCATATTGACAATTATGACTTTAAGGTATGTCCATGTGTGCTTGCAATCATACGAGCATGAAGATAGAGTGTGATGCAGGGCACTGCCATTGCACAATAAGATGATCTAAGTACCAAACCCACTAAAGATAACTAAGGGTGAATGGAACAAAATAAAAATTTGCACTGATGGGAGCTGTTGTTTGGGATATTAGTTAAGGAGTTATCAACTAGCTTGTTGAAGGAGAACTGGCATTTTGTATAAATCAATGGGATGTCCTTTTGTGGAGGAGAATGGTTAGGAATTTGATACAAATATTGTCTAAGAGAAATCAATTCATATGGATCAATAATAGTGTATGTTGCTATGTAAAAGTTGAATTTTAGTGGATCAATTCTGGTGTTGAAGGATAATCAAAATGAAATGCTTTTTAAAGTATGAATTTCTTTAGGATTTATTTGTCAAAATAATATATGGTGTCTAGTTTTACTATAACATGAATTTGATTATCAGAGCTGGTTGATTGAAAGACAAAAAGTTAACAGCATGACACTTTGGTGACAATGATATTGGCTTGTCTGTATTTCAAGTGTTGAAATCTCTTTGGCATATCTTGGGGAAATTGCAGCCTCAACATTGTTGCTTCATGATTTGTGGATATACTTGGAACTTGTATGGCTGCCGCCTCTCTGAATGAAGAGTAGCACATATATGCATAGTTAAAACACTAGAACCATAATCAATAACCACGTCATCTTTCTTGTATTTGGGGAAAATTGTCTATTCTTTTAGTAAACAAAATGAAAGTTGATTGTAGCTTCCAAGATGAACAAAGGGAAAATAGAGTTTGATACAGAATGGAACCCATGCTAGGCACAACAATGATAGATATTGGAGTTGATAGATTAAGAAGTACTGAAATAGAATGATAGTAATAAAGAGACATGAGAGATAAAGTGTTTGAGATCAATACCCTTTTTAAATAACATGCCTTCTCTGATGATAGATTCTCAGCTCTTAGTTGCTATCAATGGGACTTCTTCCTCTGTATGACCTCTAACTCTAATTTTAAAACTTGACTTCTCCTTGATTCAGTTCTTCAAGTCTATCTTGGACTGTTGCCTCAATAATTGGTAAAATTTAATAACTTCCCAATACAACCTAAGCTCATGACTAGTCTACAGTTACACTCACAAGCTAGGACCTTTCTGACTTTCTGAACTAATCATTATGTCTAACCTCCAAGTTTTATTCAATTTTATGGATGAGAGTTTCCATCTCATCAAGTTTTCTATTAACTGGAAATTGTGGAGGCATCTGGGGCATGCTCCAAGCATTAAAATATGATCTGGAAACATGCAAAAACTATAGGTTTCAGCATTGGATGTGAGCACTAGAGAATGATATTTTTCTTGTTAGCTACTGCCCAAATTTATAGAAAAAAATGCATTTTTCTCTTAGTAGTTTCGAACAAGCACTTCTTATGACATCACAATTCAAACAATAATTGTAATTGTTGACTTGCAATAAAGATGAAGTTCAAAAATGCTAAATCTTGTCAAAATAAGTGGAATGAATGGAAGTTCAGATGAATGGAAGTGGAAGTGGGAATCTTAAAAAAGAGAAAGCTACATTAAAAATTTGGACCAGAGACATAAAAAATGAACTTTATAATCAATCAATGGTATCTTACCAGCAACAAAATAGGAGACTGATGCAAGGAAACCACATGAGGCATGATCCTAGAATTCCACATGTATATAAGCCTAGAAGCAGTTAGATTTCACTAGTCTCCTCTGTGATAAGAATGGACATATGGAAATTGCACATCAATCATCACTTATCTTTTCGCTATGTTGTAGGTACTAGCAATGAATAGAACCCTTTGATGGTTCTAGTTTCCAAGGACGAAGCTTAAAGGGCTTTTATTATATAAAGAATGATAGCATACTAGTACTCAACAGTTTATCATTAGGCTTTGAGAGATTCAAAAAGCTCCAAAGAGATGATTAGCTCTTTTGTAATCTTATTCGTAATGAAGAAAGTTAAATGCCTCGATGTCTATAGTCAAATTTCCCTTTATGATACAATTTTCATATTGTGGACTACAAGATTGAGCAACCTCCTTCTGGATCTAATAAAAAAAGAGCAAGCAATATTGTGAAAGGTAAATATACATTCCTAACTACCTTGTAAAATACTCATCAAAAAGGCATGCTCTGAACACCCGACATAGCTAAAACTTTTCAATGTGTGAACTAGATCTTCTCCAGCAAGGCTTCACTACATTTTGACATTTTGCAAGATTTCTAAAATAATGGCTAAAACTGCTATTCCTCACCTCAAGTCAATTGAGGTTTGGAACAATAAGACTGAATGCCTCATTATCTTTTTATTTAATAGTAGAAACCCTTGATACCCATAAAAGCTAAAAGAGCATTAAAAAAAAAATGTAGGTAGGGAAGATTCTTTAAGAGTAGAATCTGGTTTCCACTTTTGGTTTGTTTAGATATTGTATTTGCAGCTTCTCTGCAAATAGAGGTGACTAGAAAAATGAGGACAATTTCAGCACGTATGCGTTATTCTTCCTAAAAGGGGATATTGGTCAGCAAATTAACATCCATCCTTTCAACCAAATATCTGTGAGTTCTAGTTTCGAGGATTATGTAGAAAAAAGACTTTCCTCTGCAAGCATATTACGCCTCTTGAAATCTCCTCTCTAGTAAAGTGCCAATTTATCTCTTTTCTAAGTGCTTGGAGTGATTAATCACCTTTAAAACTTGAACTTTAAAGTACATAGAGAAATTCCCTATGGGAAAGGGCTAATGATCACAATTAGCTGCTTATGCTAGCTTGGAAGTGTGTGCAGGACAGAGGCAATGAAGAGTGCAAGCTAAAAGGAGAATGGTAAAAGTCACATAAAGTGTCAGAAATGCTTATCAAATTGTAATTTAATTTCCTGCTCATTATTTCACTACTTTCTAGTAGTGGGAAAATGATCACAATAATCTGCCTCTGTTAGCAGAGAATTTTTGTGTAGGAAAGGGAACCAAGAGCCATAGACTCAGGGAAAAATGGGAAATATCACAAAAAATGTCAGAAATGCTTATCAAATTGTAATCTTTTTCCATCTCATCATTTTCTTTATATCTAATTTTTTTTTCTTAGTTTTCATAATCTTCCCCAACCTATTATATTTTGAACCCTTGTTAAATTTTTCTCATCACAATTTTTAATTATTTTAACAAAGGAACAATTGAGGTGAGGAATTTCTAGTAATCCTACAGTATTGCAAGAAATTAGACTTTAGTAGAAACCCGTCCATCTTCTAGCCTATGTGGCCATTTTAGTAGACTGGAATTTATTTTGGAAAACAATGGATATGAACTAGATCTGTCCACAATTTCTAACATTTTTTTATTGCTACACAGAAATAAATTATTTTGGCATTTCAGGTTACCTGAGTTGGAGTTATTTGGGTAAACAAAATGTAAAGGAGAAAACAACATCAAGGTTGAATAATGTACTCAAACACTCAAAAATAATCTACATACCACCATGGGATGTGAGCATTCTCAAACACAAGTGCAACAGTATTAATGCATGTTTACCTGTAATGTCTTTATCAAAGGCTATACCAAGACATAAAAGAAGAAGATATAATATATTTTAAGCATGAAGGATATGAGTACTGCAAGTTCACAAAATATTAGAGGCAATGATGACTTCCAAAATTGTTGAAATGAATTGATAAATGATTTAATACAAAACAAAAACTATAATTGACCACACTCAGTTCACCCAAAACCTTCTATGACAAAATCACATGAAGCATAAAAGAATACACTTCATTCTATAAACTACAAAGTTATAATCAGGAAATGGAGAAGATTCAAAACTTGAGTAACTTCATGCAATCCATGCGAAATTGCGAGTCTAGCCAATCTGGTTGTTGCCATTGTCATGAACCACAAGATAACCCTGCAAAGATATGTCTGCAAAACCAAATTCAACATTAAGATAACTATTAAAAAGAATGCTTTAATGCTCAAGATAAAATCCTTAGTGGCATCTGGCACATGAATGCCTAAAGTTTCTGAACAAGGAATAAAAGCTTCATAAACACAACCTAGAAGAAGTAAATACCACATATACCATATAAAATTCCAATTGCCTCCAATTACATTGTAAGGTCCAATTTTGTTGCCATCAAGTATCCCTAAACAGACATCGGTATTCTAGTCATATGTGGTCATATGTGAAGGTTAGTCAGTATGTTCAATTAGTGAAGAATTCATAAAATATTGAACAATAGATAGTTTGAGGTATTCTGTCTCGACCCTAGTCACCTTGTTATAATAAATTTTAAGGAATGAAATTTGCATGATGTTAAAGTTCAGGCATTCTTACACTGATTATCAAATAAGCCTCTGGATGGATTTCCAACTTTGTATTTTTTATATTTGGTGAGGAGCTTTTGAAGTTGAATGTTAGTGGTTTGTAGTATGATGTTACATCTGCAATGGATCTGGTAAACTCACAGGAGTTGGATGATAGGGTATATTTAGCCTAATTCATATAATCTCTACAACATAAGAAATTTACAGTAAGATTCATAAACATGAATTCACAGGTGTGAAATATGAACAAATTAACAAATCCCTTCACCTGATCTTTTTTTCCCTCACCAACATAGTGGCAGGATCTTATCTGATGAATCTAGTAACGTCTATTTTAAAATGCTTTCTTTGACCTATATCAACCTTGCATTGTCAGAAATAGAAACTAATTATATTAAAATTGCATAAAGTTAAAGTTGTCTCTAAACACTTACTACAGAGACAAAAGCGTCATAAGCTTGTTTTGTGAAGTATTATATGAGCTGGCAGAAGAAACAGATCCCTCCAATGGTCGCATCTTACTATAAGGAAAATTTTCTTGGTTACCATAATCAATGTAAAACACTTATAATAAATATTTTGGAGAGGCTATACTTCCTCCTCGGGGAGCATTAACAACCTATATAGTTGAACACAGAAGTAACAAATGGACAACTTAAATAACTGTAATAATATTAGCACCTGACTCTAAGAAAAACACCAAAGGATGAGAAATCCTAATGAAGATATCAAGCTCAATGAAAGCGGATAATTTTTGAAAAAAAAAACTCACCATTACCTTGTTCCAGGAACCATCTGCACTAAACTGTGCAAGAACAATATGTCAATATCTCCCTTTGTTGGATTGAAGCCTACAACAAGAGGCTTTTCTTGGAGACTCAAATTAGCTAGCTGCTGTTGAATGGAAGAAACTCTGGAATTGCCAACAACTTGAACATAAAATCTCCCACCATCAAGAACTTCTGTAACAAGAACCTACATTATTTACAGGAAATTTAGATGTTGCAGAACACGAGAGGCATAATAGCCTAGTACAAAACTTGCAATAATCGCCTTCAAGACTTCCTTCTTCGATGTTGAATCAGAAGCACTTCCATTAGCAGCTTCTTGGCCTTCAACATAATTTTCCCAGACCTTGTACTTTGGAAAGTTAGTAAATATATATACCTACATTATAGATATATATCTAGCTAGTTTTCGCATTCAAACTAATAACATACACATCTTCAAAATTCATATTAAAGAAACACTAATAGCACACTTTTTAATGATTAATTCATTGATTCTATTGGAAATGCAATCCAGGTTCAATCAGCCTCTATCCCTGGCAAGTTGGATGGTTGAAAGGAAGGACCGGTGGTGAATGAAGGAGTTGCGACTAGGGCTCAACTGGAGAATAGAATGGGCAATGGGCTCGACTCGACTAGGGCTCGACCATTGATTGTTTTTCTATGATCAAGGTCACCGGATAGACCTACTTGTAATCAACAATTGACATAGAAATATGAAATATAATATATAACATCTAGATTTCTTTTAAATATTTCCACAAAAGGTAATAAAATATACGTTTGCAGAAACCCTAGCTAGCACAGTGACTGCAAATATTGTAATACTGGTTAACAAAATAATTCCCCACCTATCCACAAGAGCCACATGGGCCATGCCATTTTAGCTACAAGCATAAATCCTAAATCACAAACAAAATTGTTTTTTATTTTTTTTTTATTTTAACCTATCTATACAGTAGTGACAGGTAGAATATGAGGATGCCATCGCCCCTAAAGCCATTTTGTGAGGCATCTATTAAACCCTGGAAACAAAACCCTAATCCTAGAAAGAAACTCTACAACAGCAGAGTGAGCTTCTGTGCTTAAGGAGAAGAACAAAAACACCGATCTCTCTCAACCCTTGATGTACTCAATACAAAATTTACTTGAAATTGGGACGTGGCTTTGAAAGCTGGGTGACAGCTCTGGAACATGTGTACGCTCCTTCATCCTGCCTCGTAAGTTTAGAGGAGCCTCTGACAATCTGCAACATCTGCAACAGCCTTGAAATTTACGTGGTCTCTTGCCTCGTAGTATCTGCAGAGCCTCTGACAATCTGCAGACCCGTTTCCACCTCCAATCTGAGAGCGCCAAAATGATTTTGAGAAATATTTGCCGTAAAAAATGTGCAGCTTCACTGATGCATGTTAGAAATATAAAACAAATCTTGAATAAAGTTGAATCTGATTGGTTGATGGACCAAGTTTTAATCACTGTTTAAAGTTTCCAGCCTCCGCTATAGTTCCCTGGCAGGAACTAATAAAAACCATCCAACTACGTTTTAATTTAAATACATCAATTGAACTTCATATTAGGTATAGTTTCGTTAGAACGTTAGAGTATAAAAAATGCTATGCGCTTAAATACAAATATAAACAAGACAATTAATATATCTAAAATTAACAAGTTTTCAATAAGTCAGGATGGCCGAGTGGTCTAAGGCGCCAGACTCAAGTTCTGGTCTTCTAACGAGGGCGTGGGTTCAAATCCCACTTCTGACATGAAAAAGAAACTTTTTATGATCTATTTTTTGAAGACGGTGTCCACGGATAGTTCAACTTGATTTGCCTTCGTAAAACGCAGCACGGTTTCATAGTAAATTTTTAAAAGGTCCGACGAGTTCGATTTTCACATCTTTCGATGAATCGTTTTAACGGTTCTCTCGCGGGGATAATAGCCTAGTTTTCGGATTTTATACCCGCAATGTTATTGCAAAGAAATTAGTTTATATTGTTTGAAGTGGCTAATATTATCAAACCGATCTTAGCTCAGTTGGTAGAGCGGAGGACTGTAGTGGGAAATTAAATCCCTAAGAAATCCTTAGGTCGCTGGTTCGATTCCGGCAGATCGGAGTTCTTTTGCTTCCTTAATTTGATCTCTCAGCACGACTTTATTTTTACATTTTTTTTAAGGGGGCTTTATAATTATACTTTCTTTGGTTGATAAGATTGTCTATCTCATATCCCGGGTTCTTTTGGAATTTAACTTTGAGATTTCTAATGGTTAGTTTTCAATCTTTTATGAATTATATGAGTTAATTTTCATTTTGAGATTCATTAAAATAAAAAATATATAAATATTTTTTAAAAATTATTTCTTGTATTTGATTTATATTCATTCTTTGGTTTGTACATTTTTTATTTTTATTTTTTTGGAGATATCCCCAAGGGGGTTCCCTTTAGCCTAGAGCCAAGGACTGAGGGGTATCCATTTTGTCAAAATCCGCCCGAGGCACGATTCCGACCTCATCCCTTTTTTTCAGGTGTCGGAGCTTTGCACTCAGCAAGACTTGATCCTTGGTGGACTCATTTTGAACCTTTCAACTTCACCAATAGACCAAGGGCCCATTGACGGTTTGTACATATTGTTAATATGTTGTCTTTAAGATCTTGGTTAATTTTTATTTTATAAGATTTAGAGCAATTTTAAGGATTAGTTTTCATGTCTGCAATTTCATGAACTCTTTCGGTGTAAACATCACATTGACATGGTACCTATGCCACTCTCATGGTATTTGTGCCATAATCATGGAATCTCTATATAATTTGACTCCATCTTACTTTTTTTCCTTGTTTGTTGTCCTTAATATTTGCCTAACCTCTATTTTGTAGGATTTTAAGTTTTTTTTTGAGTAACCTACATGTTTGCTAATCATGGAACCCTTGCAATATAAACAACACATTATTCTGGTACTTGTATCATTCTCATGGCATCTGTCTTTTTGTGGCACGTCTATATTTTTAGCATGGAATTTGTGTTATTCTCATGGCATTTATACTCAATTTGACTTAATCTTACTCTTTTTGTTTTCTATTTTTTGTTTTTGTGCTATCAAGGTAGCATCTATACAATTTTATAAATTTTTCAATATTAGTCAATAACCATTTTGACTAGTCCTTTTTTTATAACTTAATTCTCTTAAGAGTTATTTATAATGACTTGTAGGTTTGGTTCGTGAAACTCTAAAAAAATTTACTAACAAGTGGGTTACATGTCATAGAAGGACTATTATCAAAGACCCATCTTGTGTTTTTATCTAGTAATTTGATTAAGGATTAAAATTGACTTGTTAGTGTTTCTTAGATCATTTTATTCATCCCATAGTATTCTTATGTATGATCTCACCTTACACCTTAGGATGATCTTGGAGATCAAAACAAGAGTTATTTTTAGTTTATTTTTAGTGAGTTTGGCTTTAATTTTATCACCAATGGGATGACCCAAACCTACACATTCTAGTGGGGTATATAAAATAAGGGGAAAATCAAAAGACTTGCCTTAAAGGAGAGCTATAATATTTATCATAGTCTTGTTTTCCACTTAAGGGGACAAGGTGAAGTGGAAAGGCGTTTTATTTGAACCATAAGTTTCTACATAGAACTCTCATTCATGAACTTTGGCCTCTCATACCTTAAGGGTATATGAAGGGCACCCCTAGAAAGCCATATAGATCCTAAATAAGGCCTTTGAGTTGTACCCACTTATGATGCTAGTTAGTGATTAGCACCTAGAATTTACTCATCACATGCCCCTATAAATGATACTATAGGCCATATATTATCTCCTCTAACACCTTTGTGTAAACTTGAGGATCAAAATTAGTAAGTGACTCCTTGTGGACCTTACTTTCTATGCCTAGACAAGGTATTAATGATGGAATCACAAGTGTGTACACAAAACTAACTTGAATAATTTAGGTTTTTAGCATGTTTGATTATTTATAATTATGGAAAACTTGTTCTTGTCTTTCAAACCTATAACTAGATCAACCTTGTGAAATCACATCATTATCTTTGACAATATGCATCCAAAATTGGTATATCTAAGAAAAATTTAAAGTAAAGTTTCTTAATTAAAATCTTAGTCAATCCATCCTTGACATCCTAACCCAAATCCAACTCCAATCTGCATTATCTCAAAATCCATCCTTGTAATCCTAATTGAAATCCAAATCAATCCCATGTTGGAGTAATCAGGATAATCATTTGATAATTAATTATTAAGTCCCTTATTACTTTAGTTCACTTAAGCTAAACTTAGGAGTGCTTTTTTATTATTAGATTGAGCTAATTATAGGTCTAGTTGTCTCATTGCATGAGATTAAGACACTTGTCACAATATAATGCAATCCTCATCTAGGGTTTTCTTTTGCATGCTTTTATAAAGCTTGCACATGTTCATTTTAATATTTAATTCAAAACCATTCAAGTTAATACATTGCACATATCAATGCTCTTTTGGATTCAATACTTTCTCGCTTGGTTGCATAGCAAATCAATTGATTTGACCTTTATTTTGTGATATGATAATTGCTTGCAGGTGATTTTTGGGTGTTGTGCAGTTCAATCATCAACTTCAACATCCCATACCTAAATCCTTATTCCAAACCTAATATCAAACCACATTCCAAATTGTTTATACCCCTAGGATCCATCCTAATCCAAAACATCATTACCTTAAAATAATGCTTGGACATTTAAAAATTCATCTTTGGATCCTTAAATCAAAACATCCAATCATCACATAGCTACCCTTAGGACCTTAAATTGTCCATAGACCCCCAGTAAAATATTAATTTTATCCTTAGAACCTTGAACTATTCATAGGTTCCAAACTTAATCAATACAAAACCTTCCCAAGAATCCAAAGTTTGAGCATTCAAATAATCCAAGTCCCTCAATATTGTCCAACTAGTCAACTATCCAAAATTCCAAGTTATCCAAGCCTATCCTTGGATCCTTAAGTTATTCTTGGGTTTCAAAGTATCCTAGGATAAAACCAAATCAACCCAAATCCTAATATTCATCATCGGGATACACCATCCCATTTTATCAAATCATATAAATGATCCAAAAATCATGCAAGAAACTACCTAAAAGTACCTATAATAGTAAGCGTGATTCACCACCTTTTTCATAAATTACCTATAATTTCAAGGGTGATTGTGTTAAATTATGGAAATTTTGGTGTGTAATGGAAGACTATCAAACCATAATTTTATAAAAATCAAATGATTAGTACATGGACCCAAATTCTAAATTGACCCAACCAAACTAGGATGATTGGGCCCAAACCAAATTAAGCATTATGGAGATCAAATTATATTCAAGACTATTAAAATTTCTATGTTAGGGTAAATGTATGCCAAAGATATAAAAAAAAAAAAATTAAAATGGGAAAAAGGCCAACTATGAAATGCATACGATTAGCCAATTTTAGGGGAGGAAATCTAAAAAACTGCCAATTTAGCTTCATAGTGACACTAAAAAATTTGATGCAAAGCAATGCATATATGCACTTCAAAAAAAAATATGTGAGATTTCATAAGGCAACAAAAATTCCATAATCCTAGTAGACTCGAAACAAAATTACCCCTTTGTCAAAATCATTGACATCAAAGAGTAACTTAACATATGTACCAAATTAATAACCAAACAGGTTATTTATATTCATCCCATGAAAGATGTATTACAATGGGCTTATCCATCTTTAAGTGGATATTACAAGGTGATAGTAGCAATATGTGTAGCCAATGAGAATGAATAACTAAAGAACCTAAATGCTAAATTTAAGGCTCACCCAAAATTTTAGTGACAGTAAAGTCTAGATACCTTTCCACATCTCATCAATCAAGTAAAACAATAAAAATGGGTGTATAAAACAAAGGTACAATACAATGAAGTGTGTACTTCTATAATTGAGAATAAAAAAGGTAGCACCCTCAAATCCATTTGGATAATACATCACACAATTGTGGTTCCTAAAATTTATTCACTTGAATAAATATCATGTTTTGGCACACTAGTAAGGTAGGATTACAACACTAAGGCGTGCATCCATAATGGAAATGCAACAATATCTCATGCCAAATTTATGTAGTAAGAAAGTATAGGGCTAAGTCTAAAAGAATAGTAGAAGAGGAAGATGAATTGAAGTTATGCCTAAGGCATAAAGTATGGCTAGAAGGAAGAAACCAAGGTAAAGGAAACAAGCATAGGAGACAAAACACCTACGAGTATAACAAGTGAAATAACACCAAAATATTTTTTTTACATGGAGGATATGAGGGGGCCTAGACAAAAAGTAGATACTTCTAATTTCCCCCTTTATTTTATACACACTTTATCTATCTCCTTTTTATAAACATATTTTGTGACCATTTTGAGTTATAAGATACCTTTCAATAGGAGATCAATCACCTAATCTCAGGTCCATTTCACTTCTATATTGTCACAAACCTTATTTTTTATTGTTTATCTATCTTAGATGCAATCACATGTGTTCCTATCTTCCTAGTAAATAATATGAATGAAAATTTTCCCCCACATTTAAATTTTAATTTTCCTACCTAAACACCTTCCTTTTTACAAAACCCTAATTCCAACTCACATTCTTAATGGCTCAAAGGAAGAAATGTTGAAATTTGTTAATGATGCAATGACCAAGGCAGTTGAAGACATCATCGAAGAAATTGTTGATGAATTTTTGTGGGAACATGACTCATTAATGAAGTCTCCTAAACCTCCCATCACCCAATATGCATCTAAAAGAAACTTGAACTTCACTGATGTTGCCCTCTCCCCCCTCCTTCTTTTGTTGCCCAGATTCCTTTTCTTCTCCTCCCATCTCCCAATCTGATACAGACTTCAAGGCTTCAACTTCTCCACGAATAAAACATGGTCGCAAATCTAATAAGGAGAAGACAAATTTGGAAATTGTTGTTGGTCTTCAATCTACTCTAGAAATGAATCTTCGCTCAACCTCCAAGAAATCTAATGGGTTGAGCACCTCCCCCTAATGTTGGCAATTTGATTCTACTACGGGGTTTAGATCCTCAGAAAGAATCATTAGAAAGAGGAGAGAGGGACTCTCTCCTCGAGGGCAATGATGGTTCTTTCCTGGAATGTTAGGGGCTTAAACACCCCTAACAAAAAATGCTTGATAAAGCATCAACTTCTTGGAACACTTTTGGAGATCATATTGCTTCAGGAAACCAAACTCTCTTGTTAATTTGCTAAAGAAAATTTCAATTCTCAGAGTGATTGGGACCTGGTTGTCTCACCTCCTCTGGGTGCCTCGGGGGGTCTTGTCACCCTTTGGAATAAAATCTTTGTTATAATTTGATCATTTTGAAATCAAATCAAATTGGATAAAGGTCCAAGCCTGGTGTTTGAAAAAAAATACTTAGTTTTTTATTTATAATGTTTATGGTCCATGCACCCTAGCTAGAAAAAGATAGATTTGGAGACAAATTTCTTCAAGCTATGAGCTTGATTCATCTGTTTTTAAAATTTTTGCGAGGGATTTTAATGCAATTAGAAATTTTTCTAAAAAAAATGGAGGAATAATACCCCCTGCAGCAATGGTGGATGATTTCAATAATTTATTACGTCCAACAAATTATATGAATACCCCATCAAAAATGGCACATACACTTGGACAAATAAATGGAAGGACTTCTATTGGATAGCCAAAAAGCTTGATCATTTCTTGATTTTTCAAAACTAGCTTGCTGCCCCTTGGGATTTTATTTCAATCATTCACACTTTACTGGCTCGGACCACTTCCCAATCTCTCTCTCATTCTTTGAAGTCAAGGGAAATTTCAAAATTTCCTTCAAGTTGGAAGATATGTGGTTCAAAGATGCTAATGTTAGTAACCACATAAGAGGCTGGTGGCTAAACTATTCATTTATTGATGGGCCTAGAATGTTCCAATTAAGCAAAAAATTACAATTCTTGAAGAATAAAATAAAGGAATGGAATATTAAGCACTTTAAAAATATCTTTTCTGAAAAGCATATTTTAAAAAAAAAAATTCCTGAGAGGAATGTTATTGGAGGTAGAAATCTAGAGAGACTTGGTTAGCTGAGGGGGACAAGAACAAAAAAAAAATCCATGCCTTGGAAAAATTACATCAACAATCGAATAAAATAATTTCAATCCTATCTTCTTCAAGTACCATACTCACCTCAGAAAAGGACATTGGTTTGGAGGGGGCTTCCTTCTTCAAAAATCTTTTATCTTCGAGGAGATGCCTATAATTCTTCTAAAGATAATGAGATAATCAATAATATTCCTTTATTACTAAGTGAGGATCATAATGAATGTTGATGTCCAAATTTTCTCTTGAAGAAGTAAAAAAGTGGTTTTTTCCATGGAAGCTAAAAAGCTCCAGATCGGATGGATTCATTCTTTTTTTTCCAAAAATGTTGGGACATTGTAGGTCTTGGCGTTCTTCTTGCTTTAAAAGAATCAATAAGGTACAGGAATTTTATAAAGGATTTCAACGCAAATTTTCTTTCCCTCATTCCTAAAAAAATTGTTGCATCCTCCTTCAACGATTTCAAACCAGTAGCTTTTTGTAACTCTATTTACAAGATTTTCACTAAATCCATTGCTTCTAGACTTGCTAAGGTGCTCCCTTCGATTATTTCAGAAGAATGGGTGGGATTTGTGCCATGGAAGGACACCCCAGAGAGATCTATCTTGGCACATGAGGTCCTCCACTCAGTTATGTTAGACAAATCCCCTGCAGTGGTTCTCAAACTAGATATGTTGAAAGCTTATGATAAAGTTAACTAGGATTTTCTATTGGTTGTTTTAAATAAATTTGGTTTCTTTGAAGCTTGGTGTAAATGGATTCATTCTTGCATATTGGGGCTAGATTTTATGTAATCATTAATAGATCATCTCTCAAGGTTTCTTTGCCCCCTCTCAAGGGGTGAGGAAAGGGGACCCCCTGTCTCCTTTTTTGTTCATCTTATTGGCGGAAGGATTGAGTAGATTGATAATTTCAGCTCGTAATGCAAGACTATGGAAAGGTATATCTATTTGGTCCTTCCCATCTCTAATTTCCCACTCACTCTTTGTTGATGATACTCTTCTATTAGGATAAGCTACAATGGAAGAGGCTAAGGTTATGAAAAATATTATATCAGCTTATTGTTTGCATTCAGGATAGGTTTGTAATCCTACAAAATCAAAAATATTCTTTTTCAATGTTGATCCCTTGGTCAAAAGGAAATTACTTAAATTTTGGGGCTTTCAGAGTGACTCTCTTCCTTGTAAATATATGGGTATTCCTTTCTTTTCTGGTAAGGAAATGCATGATTTTTGGGATAGACTGATTACTTCTATTACAAACAGAATTTCCCTTTGGAAATCAAAATGGCTCTCTTTTGTAGGAAAATTGGTCATGCTTAAATTTGTTTTATGTCCCTTCCAATTTATCTATGTTGGTTTTAAGCTTTCCTAAAGGGAAAGGGAAAATTTTACAAAAGTTCTTAGAGATTTTCTTTGATAAAAAATGTGACTTCCAAAAAGAAACTACCTCTTGTTGCATGGGACACCATTTGTGAACCCAAAATCTATGGTGGGGATGGCTTGAGAAACTACCTTCCTCCAAAACAAGGCACTAGGTGAAAAATTGGTTGTGGAAAATCTACACTAAACCTGATGTTAAATGGTGTAAATTAATGAGACACAAATACTTGGACTCCCTTGATAAAGATATAATATGTATGCAAAAGCAGCTCCCTCAGGGGTCCAAGATCTCGAACTTCATCTCTTCCTACAATCAATCCTTCTTCCTCACCTTTCTTGGGTGATTAATAACAGGGAAAAAGCCCTTTTTTAGGATGATGCTTGGAATGGCCATAAGCCACTTCATTAGCTAGGGGATTGGAATCAATTAGAATTCAAATTCAAATTCAAATGGGGCCATAAAGTTTGAGATTATTTTGACATTGATCCTTCAAATCCTGCTTTGTGCAAATGGAAGGATTTTGGTTCCTTGCAAGTTCCATCTCATTTAAAAAGTTCATTAAAGGCTGAACTTGATAAGAGACAAGTTTATCTTTCCAATAAACAAGATGAAATCATTTGGTTAAAATCCAATTCAGGGAAATACAATGTTAAATATGGTTACAACTCTCTTGCTAGTTTCAAACAAAGCACTTCCATTCCAATTAGGCTTTGTTGGGGCCCTCACACTCTCCCCAAGGATGGGGCATTTGCTTGGCTAGCAATTAAAGATAGAATTTTAATAGGCTTGAGGTTGGACAGACTAGATATAACTAATCTCTTCCCATGTGTTATGTGTGGGAAGGCTTTTGAGTCCACTGATCACCTTCTGTTGAACTGTGAATTGGCTCAAGATTGTTGGTGTTGACTCTTAAATAATCTTGGATGGTCTAGTCCTTTGCATAATTCCCTCTACCTCCATTTTCTTTCTTGGCACTCTCTTTGTTCATCTTCCATATTTTCACCCCTTTGGGAGATTTTCCCTTCCATTCTAATTTGGAACATTTGGTTGGAAAGAAACAATAGAATATTCTAAAAAAAATCCCTCCACTATTTCATAGGTCCTTCAAAGAATTGAGATCTCGATTTCTAAGGTAACTTCTTCAGCTCTTCACATAAAATCTCACATAAGCAAGCACTTTACTTCTTGGGATGCTTTTATTTTGAAAAATTGGCATTTTTTGAAGATCCCCATGGCTAGCTTTGTTTCATCCAAATCTTCTCCAACCAAAAGGAGCAATCTTTCATGGTCTCCTCTGCCCCGAGGCTTCATCAAATTGAAATTTGATGGAGCCTCTAGAAGCAACCCCGATAAATCAAGTACCGTTGCAGTTCTAAGAGATTGGAATGGAGCCTTCATTACTGCAACTTGTGAACTAATCCAAGAAGGCACTAACAATGTGACAGAATTTAAAGCTTTAAATTTGGGTCTCAAACTTGCGAAAAAAAATTCAATATCTCATCTCTACATTGAATGGGATTCAATGCTAACAATTTTGGCATTGAAGAATCATGGCACATCTTCCTAGCACTTGGATTACATCTTATCATACATTCTAAATCAACTTGACATATTTTCAAGTTACCTCATTTATCATCGCTTTAGGAAATCAATGGGAAATCATAGATTTAAGGGCCTGAATAGTGTTGTAGTGTTCCAAAACATCAAAGACTTAATATTATAGCATAGATAATTCATTCATTGACATAAAATAACATTGCATACATTCCTACTGCCAAGAAGAGTCCTTAGACATGATCTAGGTAAGCAAACTTGCATCTAATATTTATAGAAGTTCTCAAATGAAGTGTCAAGACAATAAAAGGCACAATTCACAGTTTGATCAAATAGCATGAAAAAAAAAAAGCTGAACAATTGGCACAGTCTGAGACTTTTTTTGCAATTAAATAAGACAGTAATAAAGGCCTGGCGTCTTTTACTAAAACCAGTGTTATAGTTCCAAGTTTCAGACCCTTTTCTCAACACAGAGAAAAGTGTATATACAATAAAAAAACCTCCCACCACCTCGGAGAGCAATAACAGAAAAGATCTCGCAATCCCCTGCAATGATGCTATAAAAAGAATATTCCCCAAAGTTGTTACAAAAGAAATAATCAGGAACTAAGCATCTGGTCATTCTAGGCTCAGGTGCATCTTCTTCAATGATGGCGGTGGTCCTAGCTAGGCTCGATTAGACAAGTGTCATCCCTTTGTGTGAATGATTATGACAAGCAGCAACCAATAGCATTATTTGGTTCATCTGGTTCATCACCCGCATATGAAATCCATTGGTTAGGCACGTGGTAGCCTTTTGCTACCCACATGAACCTTTCTTCCTTCGCTGCAGAGGATCTGGATTAATGCAACACGTGTCGAATGGGCCAAGTACTTTATCACAATGGAGGGAACATTTATCAGTCGAGCGCAAAAGACATGTGGCAGCATTTTGCTGCCTGCGATTGTTATTTCATCTCTGCGCTGAAGGATTTGTGAACATTCGACATGTAGTAAGTGCATAAGGTAGTCAACAACCGTGGGGCCCGCCAGCACCTTTTAGGAATGAGGGCTTCATGGTAGCATTTCGCAGACCGATGAGGCGTCAAGGAAAAAGACCCAAAACTATCCTGCAGCCGCAACATATGGAAGCACAGTGGAGTTTCCTTGGATCCGAAGGGAATGCTGATACTTAAAATTACGAAGAGTAGACACATGGAGTGGCAGATCAAAACTTTGATAAAAGGTCGATCAGACTTTGGCGATGTACAGGCCAATGCATAGAAAAATAAACCCGAAGGGAGCTAGTTAAATATTTATTAACATCTTTTAGCGACTATCAGGGGCATTTTGACTAAGGAACAGAGAACCCAAAATTTATCTAGTTCTGCAGACCAGAGTGTCATTTCATTAGGCTAATGGAGTCAAAGATTGGAAAGAGCCACCTGCAAAGGTGACCATTCATCCTTGGATAGCTTCACTATGTTGCGCAAATTCTCTTGTGCTCCACTCAGATCAATAGTTTCTTTGTGAGGCAGCACATTGGGTAAACCAGCCCCTACTTGTATATGAAATAGTATCTATGAGAGCGAATGAATGACTCCCTTAATTTCGGTCACCGTGGGAGGATGGCTGAACTCCCTAAAATCCTCTAGGTCATTTTCCTTCTCTTCTATCATTTTTACAATCTGCTCGGTCATGGCAATAGAACCATCCTCAAGGAACAGGGACGGTAGTCCTATCTTGCCTAACTCAGAGAAACTTCCCCATATGTTATCTAATGTCTTACTCAAAATAGCCGTGACTGCCTTAGTGTGTTGGAAGGTAGAGTGGCAATGGATGAATTTGTTTGTCGTTAGAGCAACAACATCCCAATCTTCAATACCTGCTCCGACTAGGCTCTCATCAGAGACCGAGTATAGCTTGATGAGCATATCTTTAGCCTCAGGAAACTTCTCCAAGATGAACCATGGGAACTACTCAACCATATCATGAGCCCCCTAGCTTAGCCTTGATGCCTTGGCGATGAATCAAAGGGTAGGATGCAATGTTAAGCAAAAGGCTTTAATCCTTTCCCAGTGGGAAATGTACAATTCCTTAATCAGCGGAATAATGTCTGGTTGTGTAGAGGGAGGCAGGAGAGAGCTTTTAAGAGAAGCAATCTCTGCGTCTCTTGAAATAATGGCCTCAGCCAATTCTACCTTTTTATTTTTCTCGGACGCAAGTTGTTCCGCAGAGCTACTCATTTTTTTATTCCAATTCTTTTCGGCTCGGGAGTGATTTGCTAAGTGCTCTTCTAGAGAAGTCTTTGTCTCTTGAAGTTCTTCCTCTATTTGAACTTTTAGGCCTTTAAATTTAGCCTCTTTCTCTTGTATTCTTTGCTCATATTGAGCATGTTGGTGTTCTAGCTCCTCATTCTTCTGTGCCATCCCCTGACTATACTCAAGGTGGAGACACTCCAGTTCTTCATCTTTTAGTTGCAGATTTTGCTCCACCTCCTAGTTCTTAGTTTGTAGCTCTTCTATTATGCTAGGTTCGGCAACTTCAGTCTTCACAATTTCACCTTGAAGTCTGTTCCTCTCATCCTCTGCTACCAGCACCCTTTTAGTCATACGAACAATATCCACCTCTAAGGATTTCTCTTTCCTCTCCAGAAAACTAACCTTTTCTCTTGTTGTTTTAAGCTACTCATCCTTCTTCTTTAGCTGGCAACCAGTTTTAAGGAAGTTGAAAGTGACTACCCATTGTGTTTCCTCCATGATTTCAACTTTATCTTGCAGTCGAGCTACCTTCATGTCGAGTCCCACAGTATATATCTCATAGTCTTCTAGTTGCATTTCTCCCTGAGGCTTACCCGCGGGTACATGGTAGCAAACTTCAATTCTTGTCGGGCCTCATCATAGAGAGCCTGTACTTTTGGTTCAATAGAAACATTATCATCTTTTTCCCTGTGCTTTCTCATTCTATTTGCGTGTGCCTCCTTTCTGCAATCTATCTGTGCTAAGAATTTGGCTAGTGAGGAAACTAGTCCACCTACGAAAGGAGCACCTGAAGGAAAGGCATAGGGATAGGTAACCTTCATAGGCGTGGGCATTTATTTCTTTTGGAGAGTAACAGTTTGTGGGGAGAAGTGGGGCACATTCCATAGTTTGGTTTGAGAACCAACAGCAGGGCTAGTCATTTGTAATGACTAAATTAGAGAATCGGTCGTAAAGCTCATTGGCTGGGGTGGTGGAGGAGTTGTCAATGGGATGTCAACCTGTTGCAATGGAAGAGGATCTACAATAATAGTGAAAAAAAATGGCCACTCACAGGGGGAATGCTTTCCAAAAGTGAGGCAAGGAAGGTCTAAGTGGCAGTGACGGGCGTAAGCATACGCGGAGGAGTAATTACGAGCGGGGTGGTTTGCGAAAACTGGGCAAAGCCTACTGAATACATCAAACTAAAAGCAGAAGGAAAAGGGCCAATACCTATGGTAGGGATTGTCAGTGAGGCAAAGGCAGATACCAAGGAATGAGATGCAAGAGGAGTGAATTGTACTTGTTGACTGGTTGTTAGCGGCTCCAGAAACGTCAGCGACTCCCTTGCAACTTTCGATTCCTGGCTAGCTGCAAGTACTCTTTCTCCAGTGGGTTCTTGTGAACCCTCTCCGATAATACTCTCTGTGCGCTGTCATTTTGCAGGTGGAGTCTCTCTAGCTTCAGCAATCATCTTCGTTTGCTGGAGTGATAACCTGGCTGGTTTAGCAGCCCAAGTGAGTGTATGCGAGCCCCTTGATATATTAAAGCACACATTCGTGGCCACATAGGAGGGTTGTCTGGGGACTTTCTCGTTCAGTGCAGACGAGGCCAATGTTGCCGCTTCCTCCTCCTACTCCTATTAATACTAGAGCTTGGGCTAGGGTGGCCCTCCTTCCACCATTTTTCAAATTCTTGGTCATCCTTCAGTTTGTTGTAAGGAGCATCCAATTGTGCAATTTCTTGGCGATACTTCCAGAAAGCTGCTATTTTTTCCTCACTCCATTTCTCATCTTTCTTCAACCTATTGTACATGTCACGCTCCATGAGGACATTATCTTGAGCCACCGCCATAACAAAGTAGAATTTGTGCCATGGACCTCTAGTGTCCTACATAGGGATACGTTCCAATTCAACAAAATTTTCATCTTTGTCCACTCGCAGGTTACGCCGTTTCTCCCAGTATGGTCGAGGAACATGGGTAACTCCCATGTGTGGCTCTAGCAAGTCATCGAAAGGGTTGTATTCTCACTTATCATTTACCAGTACCAACCCTAAATAGGCCAGCTTGTCCTCTAACAATTAGTCCGATTGTTTCTTTATCAGAGTTACCAACTTGAAATTCTTCAGACACGAGAAGAATCCTTTCCTCTTGACCTACTACAGAAGGTAAAATCAATGATACACACCTGTCGAAACATTTCCAGTGCAAGCACTCTATCTGTGACACAGGCTGGAAGCAGGAAAGGTTTTCCAGTAAAGCCCCGCACCCGAAGGATCGTAAAATCCTTTCCTAAGAACCAGTCACAAGCAGGGGTGAAACTCTGCATAAATCCAATCTGCTCCTTATTGAGCCAGATTATATCACCCTTTTTTATTAAATCATGCAAGACCAGAGCTATGAAATAGTCTGAAAATGCATAATAATCGTATGATGCGAAAAGAAAAGGCGTCCACGTAGACACTGGCTTCCTTTTATTTTTCTCATCAAAAATTGATAACAGAAAATCCCGGGTGAAGAAATCTGGGTTCTGATGCAGAAACATGTGGACCAAGAAAGAAAGAAACCTAAAAAATTTCTCCACCTAGTAATTCTTAATTTTTCGTATCATTTCTTCTACTATAAACTCAGTAAAATCATACCAGAAGAGATCATGTTGCTTGTGAAATTGGAATGTCGGTCCCAATTGAAAGGTCTCCACCTTCTCATCAGAGTCTCAGTCGCATACAAAGGCTAGCATGGACATGGCATCTTGGAGATCGTCACGTAACGCATCGCGTGACAACGAAATACTTGGCAGTTTAGCGGCTGGGATGTCTTTCCTACTAGTCTCCAACAAGAACTTCGAGTTCTTTCTCATCCTCTTCCATATTTTCTCTCCCTTGCCAGGGTGAAAGGGCTCAATATTCTCTTTTCTCTTACTTGGGTTTGGGATGCATAACATGTTCCAAATGGCCTGTGGGGTGATGTGCACCCTTAAGTTGCGGCCTTCAATGTAGTGGGTATCAGGGTTATAACGTCGGATAGCAGCTTCAACTACCTACGGGCAATAGTGCACCAGTGGGACATGTATTGAGGGAGACCACTGTACCAAACTCTCTTCGTCGTAGATTGGTTTGCCTTTGGTGCCATCAACCTTGCACAAGCTGCCTCCTTGAGGGACTTAGGGTTTTTAGCTAGTCGTGGATCGTAGATATTATCCCATTTCTCTTCAAACCTTTTCTGGTTTTTGCAATTCTTAGGCCTATTCAATTCTTTTGTATAAGCCCTCTTCGGCCTGCTGGGTATGCCAGGCATAGTGTACACCACATCCTCATAGACATATACCTCCTCTGAAGAACGTATAGCTGTAAATAGCTCCTAGCTAATTTCTTCCTGCATTGGTTGAGATGAAGTCTCTGACATTTTTCCTTTCTTCGAAGATCTCTGCAAGTTCCTAGTTCTACAATTCTCCTTTGTTCTGGATACACAGAAGAAGAACAACTCTGCACTTTTTTTTTGGCATTTGTGAAAAGACTTTGAAATATTAAGCCTTTTCATGCAATATTTGGCAATCTTTCCTCAAGGTGGTAGGTGAAAGCATGCCTTTTACATTTAATTCGGCATGTATCGTTAATTTTGCAATTTTTACAAAATGAACTGCTTGCCATTTTGAGGCGGCTAGAGTTCATTATTGTGTTTGGAAATCATGTGATATGATGTGATCCCTTTGGAACTTAAGCCGGCAATTTGCTTTCTAACCTTGCGTTAGTATGCGCTGGCAATTAATATCCCGATTGGAATGATTATGTCAAGCAAACGATCACGGCCTGAAAAGATATGAATATCGCCTTGGGCTTTGGGAAACGCTTGTGAGATGACACAATAGCCTATGGCCATACGTCTTACTGTCAATGAGCGCCACCTTTTTAAAACTAATTAATTAGCTCCTATTAATCTAGCACGCATTTAGCCGTACTCTCGCAGATACAACTGGCCCAGAAATGTGAGCAAACGCAAGCATCCATTTCAAGCTAGCAACTAGCTTATTATCACGTTTTCTCGAAATAAATTAGCATGCGTCTTGTTATTTTTTTTCTTTTATAAATAGGCTAGTAAGTAGTGAGGAAAACATACTTAGCATTTGAGAAGTGATAGGTCAGTAGCAAGGTTTTAAGCAAGCCTTCTCATAGGTTAGGTGATAGATAAATTTCAGCATAGCTCAAAAGCATAGGAATAGTGTCAGAACTATGGACACTCCAGTTCGTTTAACCTCGTATAAGTTGCAGACAACATTCCTAGGGGAGGTCTCTACTAGGAGGCTAAAACGGATAACCAAGAATAAGCATTTTTTGGTCCTGATAGCCATAAAGTGGGTTCTAATCAAAGACTATATAGAGTATGAGGACAAGTATCGGGTGAACACCGACATATGCTCTCACTTCGTAGCATCCATGCTAGACATCAACGTCCCCTAGCCACTTATCCTGAAACTTGTTAAAGAAATCTTCCCCAAAAAGCACATGAATGGTCTCGGTGAGGTTGTTGCTCATGCTGCCTATGGAGTAGGTTTGTCGTCAGCCAGCGACTTGCGTCGCTTTATCGAGGAAGAAGGTGTTGTCATTTGGCTGTCATTTCTCAGTGGATTCTGCCTATAGACTCATGACCAGCACCAGCAGAGGGTTACTCAGGCCTTACATTTCTTGTTCCACAGCTACAACGTAATACCCTTCTACAATGTCGATTGGTATACTAATTTTAGGAACCTGGTATTCCCTCCGCCAATGGCGATTGTCTCGAATGATGTTGCCAGTGCTGTCGAAGAACTTGTGGATGAGGAAGAGGTGGACGTTGTTAATGCGTCAATTTCCGCTAGCCATGCCTTTGGATGAAAACCCCCTTGCTTGCTCAAAAGTTTCCCTATTTATTCCATTTCCCACTGCTGCTCAGAATGCCTGCCTATAGCTGTATATAAGCCAAAAAAAAGGATAACATATATATAATAGCTCGGATACTCATTAAATTTTGGATTATGTCTTCCCAGCCACTTTTGCAATGTAAATAATATATATGAATAGATATATATCTTTTTTAAAGAAAATCCATGTTCTCTTCTTCATTCTGTATTTCAGTTTTATGGGCTCACAACTTTCATTTTGCTATTTCTCCGCACATGGGTGTGTTTTGTGTAAAGCAATCCTAGTATTCCACCCTCCGTAATAATGGGTTAATTTCGTGCAAGCACAAACTAATTTCGAAAAAGACCGGCCAAAGAAACGGAAATAAAATAAAAGCACTATTCACATATGTACAAAAATAGAGCCCAATGCCTAATGGAACAGCTTAAGATGAAACCCATTGACCGGGATTCCTAAGGGTTCTTGTTCCATATTTTCCAGCTCAAAAGAGTTGTGTTCTTTTCACCAAATTATTTTAAAGGGACCCTCCCATAGGCTATCAAATTTATCGTGTTGACATGGCTTAGCAACCCTTTTATCATACTTTAGCACTAAGTCTCTGCATTTTAGACCTTGGTCGGAAGCCTTCTTATCAAACCATCGCTTGACCACCTGTTGATGGCTTGTCATAGCTATTAGGGAATTCTCCCTTTTTTCCTGTACTTCCAACAGTTCGGCGAGCCGAACCTCCATGGCTTCATTTTGTTCTATCTCAAGAGATTTCAACAACTGCATTGTCGAAATCTCCATGGAGATAGGTACCAGCACCTTAAGGACTTGCTTAGGAGTTATGTGGTTTGCCTACAGCGTTGTTCAGAGGTTTTTATGCCATTCCCTCTGGTGTTCCGAACCAATCCTTTTAAGGAGCTGGACTAGGTTCTTGTTCGTCGACTCTGCTAGACCATTTCCCTGTGGGTAATAGTTTGATGATGTCTTGAGGAATATGCCATTCTTTAATGCAAAGTGGCATACCTTTGCACCTAGGAAAGCTCTGGAATTATCTGAAATGATACTTTTTGGAGGGCCGAACCTTGTCACCAGTTCCTCGAGGAAATCTACAATCTGTGTTTATGTTGTGCTTTTAAGGGGAACAACCTCTGTCCACCTCATGAAGTAATCTGTGGCAGTCAGAATCCACTTGTGTCTAGTGCTAGAAACTGGGTTGATCATTCTGATGAAGTCTAGGTCCCATTGTGCAAATGGTTTGTCTGCCACTATGGGTTTGAGGGGCATTGCAAAATTCTTCCTTTTGTCGGTAAAGAACTGGAATTTTTTGCAATCCTTCACCAAAGAGTGGGAGTCATTAAAAAGTGTAGGCCGATAATAGCTAGCACGCATGATTTTAATGGCGGTGGTTTTGGCAGAGAAATGTCCACCCACAGCGCTATTGTGGAATGCATCGAGGATCCTCTTTGCCTGCTCCGAAGTGATGAATCGTAGGAGAACACCATTGAAATTCCTTTTGAAAAGGACTCTTTCTATTAGCGTATATCCATAATTTTGCAGCCGGTAATATCTCCTTTTTTGGGATGAGAGACCTGGTGGATAATTTTCGGTTTGCATGAACCTCATTCTATCAGTCAGCCAACCACCTTCTGATTCTAGTTCATTCATCAAGACGAGCTCTGGTTGCTCCTCTGTGACAGGTACCTCCTCGTTTTGTGCCATGTACTCACACAGTCCTCTTCCTTTAATAGTTTTAGTAGGCTTGACTTCAATGTCATATTCAAGGATCTTGGTGATCCAATTAGCCCTTTTTCTATGATCTCCCCTTCCATAATATATTCATGCACACTAGAATGTGCGACATATACAAGCACCCTGTTATAGGAAATTAGATGGCAGAACTTTGTAAGTCCCTTCACTATTGCAAAGGCCTACTTTTCGACGAAATTATAATTTGCCTCATATTCCTTTAGGGTATGGGAGTAGAACGCCACTAGATGTTCTCCTCTTCCTTCACCATCCTTTTGGGTTAGGACAGTAGCGATACTGGACACACTACCGAATGCATACATTATTAAATCCTTGGATTGATCTGGATTAACCAGCACTGGAGCTACAGAAATAACTTCCTTGACCTTTTCAAAAGCTTTCGAGCTTCGGTCATCCACTTGAATGTTTGATCTTTCTTCAGCATTAGGGTGATCAGCCTAATTATTCACATGAAATTAGAAATAAACTTGCTGACAAAATTTACTTTGCCAAGGAAAGATTGCACACCTTTCTTATTTACCGGGAGGGGAAGTTCTTTGATATCCTTTACACATTTGGGGTCAATTGAAACCCCTTCTTTAGACACAACATGCCCCAACAGCTTACCCTACGGAACCCCAAATACACATTTCTTTGGGTTTAGGGAAACTCCGAACTCTTGGCATTTTCAAAAAACTAATTCTAAGTGATCAAAATGATCATCCTTAGATTTAGAGAACACAGTAAGATCATCTAAATAAATTAGAATAAACTTATTGATTAGTTCACTAAATGCGATGTCCATCGCCCACTGGAATGTTGCTCCTGCATTGGATAAACCAAAAGGTATTTTAGAATATGCAAATGTTCCCCACTTTGTAGTGAACGAAGTCTTGTGTTGATCCTCCTCTTTAACTCGGATCTAATTGTAGCCCGAGAAACCATCCAGTAGAGAAAACATTTCCGACCCTGCGACTATTTGTAGGATTGACTCCATTGAAGGTAGTGGATAGTGGTCCTTTAGGGATGCTCTGTTTAGGTCTCGGAAGTCCACACATAAATGGATATCTCCATTCTTCTTTCGGACCGAGACCAGATTTGATACCCAAGTACTATGCTTGATTGGGAAGACAATGCGCGAATCAATGAGCTTAGTTAGCTCTTGCACCATTAGGGCTTCAATTTTAGGGTTGACTGGCCTTTGTTTCTATCAGACTAATTTTCCACCTTCTATTAGCTCAATAGTGTGTTGAATGATGCTAGGATCGTATCCCTCCAGATCATCATAGGACGAGGCCACTACTCCATATTTCTCACAGAAACTGATGAGCCTTTCCTTATCATGGTGCAGGACATTTTTTCCCACTCGGAGATTCCTACCATCAGAGACCCAAAGGTCCACATAATCACTTTTGTCTGCTACAAACTTTCGCTTATCATTCTGGGCATCATCATAATCGAAAAAGTTTTCAAGAGTAACTAATCATTTTGGAAGTTTATTAGATTTGAGCTGCATAATTTGTCCTTCATAAGCCTCAACAATCTTTGGTTGAAGCTGATTGGTGAACTCCCCTGAGTGTTGTATAAGCAAGGCGATGTGTTCGTTGCTTTCAAAAACTTGCCAACTCTGATCATTGTCAGGGATTGTGGGTCAGACTAGTACCCGTATTGAATGCTTGTTATGTATAAGGTCAGAGACAAGATCAAACTGAGCACCAATCATGACCATGCCATCTACATCGCTATTTTGTCCTCAGGGAACGATCTGGATGTTGAAAGCTTCAAAACCATCAATCAGGTCCCAGACTCGATGCCGATAGGATCTCATACGGACATTCTTCGCTGCAAAAATTCCCCAGACCTGGTTAACTACCAGTTTAGAATCTCTGAACATAATTAATTGTTTAATGCCCATTCATTCCACAGGGCTTAAGCCTTGGACTAATCCTTCATATTCAGCCTCATTGTTTGAACAGGTGAAATGAAAGCAGAAAGACCTCAACAATTTTTCATTTTGTAGGGATATTAGATATATTCCTGCTCCAACACCCACTTTGCTTCTTGATCCGTCAAAGTACAGTGTCCATAGCTCATTTGCTTGGCTACCTTTGGATTCTTTAGCGACCCTCGGAAGCACATGGTCATAAATTACATATGTGCCCAATCCTGTAGCATGATAATTGTCAAAAGGATCATTTTCCATGTGTTCACTCAATAGAGCATCTTCTTTATCATTCTAATCTCCGCTCACCTTCTCTTCCTCTAGCAATTCAACACAATACATTTCTTGCTTCGTGATAGAGGTATGTGCAGCTTCAAGATTGATCAAGGCTTTGTTTGCTACATGTTCAGAATGTAAAGCCTCTGATTCTATCTTTATCTTTGCATCGTGTTTGGTCCTAAGTATCAGATGTGACCAATCCAAGGATAGGTATCCGCCTTCCTTTGAAGTAAATTCTTGGGATAGACAGAGACCAAACATAGAAGGAACATCTATGATCACCGTGTCTTGCAGGACCGTGATACTAGGACAAGCAAATAGCGTTAGAGGTAGCGCTTTTATGACACCTACGGTCTCAACTTTATTACCATCAAGCTACATTACCCCTCTTTTCATAGAATCGTAGCTGAGTCCCAAAGCCTCGGCTATTTGTTTAGGCATAACCGTGGTACTAGCGCTAGAATCAATCATAGTGTTGTGTAATAACTTCTTTCTTATAATGAGAGTCAAGAAGAAGGGCTGAGGTTTCAACTTATTTCTGCTCTCAACGGGGGATTCCTTTGTATTTTTTCTAAGGACCTTAGCTAGCGGTATCTAATAAACAACCTCTGCACTAGAAAATGGCTCTGTTGATATTGGGTTGATCTATTCCTGAAGTGTCTTCTGTAATAGTGTCTTTTGTTCTGAGATAACTAGAATGTCCCATAGAGAAACATTAGCGGATGATTTCTTCAATTTCTCTACCACATTAAAAGGTGACAAACTCAGAGGTTTCTGCTACTTGGTTCTTGCTATAATAATTTCCTTCTGTGGTTGAGAAGGTGAAGGGACGGTTGGAGTACTGGGAATCTGATTAGAAACGCCTTTGTGTTGCAAGTTGTCTAGATGTGAAACAACTTACTCACCAGTGAATCTCCTCTTTGAGCGTGTGTTATAATCAGACTGCACCTGCGGTGTTTTGGATATGAATGCGTCATTAGCAAACACTGTTTCTTCATCCTCCATCCAGGAAAAGAGGGCATGATTGAGAGCAATATCAGATTCTTGTTCTAAAGACATTCCTTGCATTTGTGTAGTAAGGACCGCACTCTCCATTTGTGGTGAGGCATATATATAACCTCCATGTTCCATTGTCGCACCTTGGTTGCATTGCTCTGCCACCTTTTGTTGTAAGTTGCCACACAGACATTTCTGGGGCATATGTGCATCACTGCAGGGGAAACACCATGGATTGATATCATCAATAAAGTTGTGCCCTGAGGTTAATTCCCTATTCGAGCTTGGCGACGCGCTTGTCAACGGAGTAGGCACCAACACCATTTGGTTTGCAATCGGGGCTAGTGGATTAGTGTGAGGCGCACCCTGATATGGATTTTAATGATAGGAAGACCGCCCGCCTTGATAGTTTTGATATGCAAGCTTCAGAGGTGTCGATTGGTTCTACTTAAGATTAGTTATATAATTTCCATGGTTCGCAACATCTCCTTGAGGTCACTCGTTTCATCCTTGGAAGAACCTGATGTAGAAGCCACATTTTGTGGGGCAGTCGCATATGTGTACATTGACTGGGCAGCTATGGGTGCACTAGTTGATGCGACCTCTTGAGCGGAGATCAATATTTCAAGAAATATCAACATAATAGGTCGAGGAGGCAATTTTATGCAATCTATTAAGTGATTCTCAACTTTGATAGTGATGACATAAGCATCTGGTAGAGTAGCTCCTCCCAAAGACTTGATCATCATGAAAATATCAGAATTGATGGACTTTAGATAAAATATAAAAGCCAACTCAGGAGTCGGGCGTATGGTATCAGGAATCCTCTGCCAATTTGTGTGAAACGGGCATTAATTCCATCAGAGCCTCCTAAGGGGCTTGTTTTATGATAGATAGTTGATAATACAATGAAGAACGATCTCCATCATTTGAGAACCTTTCATAGAACGGATCTCTGAGCTCATCCCAGGTGCGAATTGAATTAGGCATTAGTGTTCGGTACCAATCCAGTGCCTTGCCTTTAAAAGACACAGCGAGAAGCGTCAGGGCTACATTTTGTGTTGTAATACCATGTACTAGACATACATCCGCCACATCCTACAAATGTTTTGTGGGTGTTCTTGAGCCATCTCCAGTAAATTTGGGTATAGCTTTCATGGTTGAAATTGGGATAGCACCCCAAACAGCAGGTGCTACCGGGGCTACTAGGGGGCTTCTAGTGTCCCATGCTACGTAGTTTTTGTTGGTGAATGGCAACATAGTGAGAGGAAAGGGCGGCAAAAATGGAACAGTTACTAGCTGATTTGCGACTTGGACTGTCCCTAGCGGAGGTACTAGTAAATTAGGGTTGCCTATGGTTTGGGATCTAGTTACAGGCCAATGGCTCATACACCCTTCTAGAATGCAATTTCATTTAAGCTCAATCCCACTGGGCGTGCCAGAAAAAGAACAAACTGTTGATGCCAAAAATTGACGAGGTAATAGAGTCTTATGGGAAACTCAATTTAAGGGGGACCTTTTGTGCTAAACTGAGTAACCTCCGAATTTTTAGAGAAGTCGACTTCTTCTATAATGGGGTTTGGAAAGGGAAAAGGAAGTGGATATAATAAAACAAATTTTAACCTAAGGCGATGCACCAAGATTTAATGATGGGCACGATAAATCATAGATTTAAGGGCCTGAATAGTGTTGTAGTGTTCCAAAACATCAGAGACTTAAGATTATAGCATAGATAATTCATTCATTGACATAAAATAACATCGCATACATTCCTACTGCCAAAAAGAGTCCTTAGAAATGATCTAGGTAAACAAACTTGCATCAAATATATATAGAAGTTCTCAAATGAAGTGTCAAGACAATAAAAGGCACAGTTCACAGTTTGATCAAATAGCATGAAAAATAGAAAGGCCGAACAATTGGCACAGTCTGAGACTTTTTTTGCAATTAAATAAGACAGTAATAAAGGCTTGGCATCTTTTACTAAAACCAAAGTTATAGTTCCAAGTTTCAAACCCTTTTCTCAACACAGAGAAAAGTATATATAGCATAAAAAACCTCCCACCACCTCGGAGAGCAGTAACAGAAAAGATCTCGCAATCCCCTACAATGATGCCATAAAAAGAATATTCCCCAAAGTCGTTACAAAAGAAATAATCAAGAACCAAGCATCCGGTCATTCTAGGCTCAGGTGCATCTTCTTCAATGATGGCGGTGGTCCCAGCTAGGCCCGATTAGACAAGTGTCATCCCTTTGTGCAAATGATTATGACAAGCAGCAACCAATAGCATTATTTGGTTCATCTGGTTCATCACCCGCATATGAGATCCACTGGTTAAGCACGTGGCAGCCTTTTGCTACATGCATGAACCTTTCTTCCTTCACTGCAGAGGATTTGTGTTAACGCAACACGTGTTGAATGGGCCGAGTACTTTATCACAATGGAGGGAACGTTTCTTAGTCGGGCACAAAAGATGCGTGGCAGCATTTCACTGCCCACGGTTGTTATTTCATCTCTGCATTGAAGGATTTGCGAACATTCAACATGTAGTAAGTGCATAAGGTAGTCAACAAACGAGGGTCCCACCAGCACCTTTTAGGAACGAGGGCTTTGTGGCAACATTTCGTAGCCCAATGAGGTGTCAAGGAAAAAGACCCAAAACTATCCTGCAGCCACAACATGTGGAAGCACAACGGAGTTTCCTAGGATCCGAAGGGAATGCCAATACTTGAAGTTGCGAAGAGTAGACACATGGAGCGGCAGATCAAAACCTTGATAAAAGGCTGATAAGACTTTGGCGATGTACAGGCCGACGCATAGAAAAATAAACCCGAAGGGAGCTGGTTAAATATTTATTAACAATCACTTCATTATTTTATAATCAACTTCAGCTAGTTTCATGTTCACTATTCTCTTGGTCTCTTTTGTTGGTTATTGGTTATTGCAATGGATAATCATTTGAGTGTTGGTGCCACCAAGAGTTCATGAAATCCAGGTGGATTCATCGTTCACATAAGAGAAATTGAGAAGGGATTTCTCATTTTAATGTAAGCAGGTAATGGATTCCATTCAAATTGTTTTAGGCTTTGATTGGTTGGATATGCATTCTATGACATTGCCTTACGAATTAGCATCATAGTTTGTTTTGAATTTGATGGATGTTTTGGGTTGTATTGAAATGGTTAAGTTTCTTGCGGGCACTTATTTACTACCACATGTGTGCCCTCTCTCCACATTGCAACTAGCCTTGGAAAATTATGATATCCTCCAAGGGTTAAATCTAGTTGGGGGTGTTATTTGTAAGCAACACCTCTTAGTTGATAGCCGGCTCTCCAAATTTCTCTGTGTTATGGCTCATGGCCTTCTCAATGATTTCCCTCATAAATTCAAAATTCTCCTTAGGCTTCTTAAGCAACAATTTGGGAACTCAGTGTGTGATCCTATTTATGAGCTATGCAGGCGGTTCAGTTACTTATTCAACATGCTCTCATTGAGCCCCATGAAGAACCTCACTTCCCTCTACCTATGAATATTGCTTCATCAGAGGGAAGCTCTTCTTAAAAGATTTTAATCCCTTCTTATGGATTTTTTGCTTCTCGGTCTAGTTTCTTCCTTCTCTCATTTTTTTGTCATGAAATTGTTATTATCTTATCATTTTCACTGCCTCTTGTCCAGATATGCTATGGAAGCTTCTCTTTTTTTGGCTATATTTTGTGCAGGACCTTCATGTTGGTTGTCGTTGGTGCCTTGTCGACTCACCTGCTCCATTCCTCTGTAATTTTGATCTTTTCTCTTCATTCTTCGATTGGATTCCTTTGAGCTAGTTTCTTCTCTTTGTGGTACATCCAAGGTTTTGTGCCTTATGCTTGGTTTACAATTTGATATTCTTGTTTTGTCAACTTAGACAATTTTGTAATGCTCCTATTGGTGAAAGACATTAAATTTCATTGTATCTTTTGGCTTTCATCCATTTGCTCTTTCTGGGTCATGCAGAAATTCCTCTCCTACTACCCTTTGGATACTATGTAATTTCCTTTTCTATAATAAAACTTTTGTGGCTACACCACCTTTATTTAAAAAAAACATTGCCAGAGTTAAATTAAAATAAAATTATAACACATACCCAATTACCATTTTAAGATTATTAATAAAGTGTAAAATTGATCTAGATAAACATTAAAGAAATTAAATTACAAACTAAAAACTTATTTTGAAATAATATTTAATATTTCAAAAGGATTTGAAACGTGCATGATATTAAAATCTTTGATAAGAAATTAGCTATATATATAGATATGTGTGTGTATGTGTATATGTGCATATATGTATACATATTATTCAAACCTCTATTTAAAAAATTATTATTATTATTTGTATTTAGTTTTCCTACAAAGACATATTAGAAGAATAAATTTTATTTTATTGATTAATTAAATTATGGACAATTGTACAATAACCTAGGTATTTTAAGTTTAAGTTGAATTCATTTTTTAATAAATACCTCACAACTACAGTCTTATATAAATTAAATTACTTGACTAATTAATAAATAAAACATTTTAAATTTTTACAATAATTAAATGTAATTTTTTTATTATTTATATTTCATTTATTAAAATATTTGGTCACCAATTTATACACAAAATATTAAATAAATGATAAACATATTTAAAAGAGAAATATCCTAAAATATATAATGAGAATCTTATTCTTATCTCTTATATAACTTTGCATTTTGTAGGTTTTAGAGGAGAGGAAGCAATATGGAGGCAAGCTCAAAAACTCATCCCTTCATCAACAAACTAGACATACCAAGGATCTAGATTTTCTATAGTTTTAGGTATACATTTTCTATATTTTTGGTATACACTTTCTCCTCGTTTTTGTTAATAAAATATTAATTATTTCTTTTTAAACCATTATGTGGCTACAAATTGTAAAGAGAAAGATTGAGATTTTAAACTTACCATTAAAACCTTCTCTCTTATATATTTTTCTTTTTTTTTATAGGTGAACGCTTTTGATTGAGCTATGAACCAGTGAGGCCAAATTTGGGGGACCTCATCCCCACCATACTTTCCATGTCTCCTTTTGCCTCCTCCTTTCTTCCTTCCACCTTCCATCCTCCTCCCTTCGCCTACTTGTCTCCTCTGGCTCTCCTTCCTCCTCCTCCAACTCTCCATTTTGTCTCCTCTTTCACACCTACACACCACCTCCATTACTCCTGCCTCGACCTTCTCCTTTGCCACTTCCTTCACCCCTACACCTACTTTCCTTCTTCCATTGTTCTTCCTTCTTCCCCAAATTTTCATCACTATCAGTTCCTTTTCGTTACCCCTCCATCCTCAACCAATGGCCTCCTATCACTGTTATTCCTTCCATGATCTCTACTCCCTACTACCACCTCCATCTCTAGCACCGCCAACCCATTCTCTGATTCAACCTTCACCAAGCTTCTCTCTGCATCCACCTTTCTCTGCACTCTGCTCTATGTTCTTTTGTTCATCACCTTTCACCATTCGTCCCACCACTCACACAACTCCATGGGATTCAAACTCCTGAGGCAATGTTTCCACTGTCGAGCAACTTACTATTGCACTGTAGGGTCATCCCTTATTTTTCTATATTTTTAAATTTATGTAGAGTTTAATATTATTTAAAACATAAACCCACTTTTCTTTTTTTAATATAAATATTGATTTTTTTTACTATATTCTACAACATATATTTATTAATATTTTTTTTTTTAAATGATTATTTGTACACAAAAATAAATAAAATTGAATATATATTAGAGAAAATTATAGATACCTAAAATTGACAAATTGTCTTGATTATCTAATAACTTGACCACTTACTCTATAATATATAAATCTCTATTTATCCAATTAATTATCCAATGTGTATCCCCTTATTAATTAGATAATATTTTATTATTTAATTAATAAAGATACTATTCATCACTACTCACCCAACCCCATTTCTAATCTAAATCATTTAATCATCCCTTTTTCTATAGTCCACCTTAGATAATAAATCTAAATATTTATTTATCTAAGTCCCCCTTCCTCATCCTAAAAATTAGATAAATGTATATATTTTCTACACTTTTTATTAAGTGGGTTAAAATCAATTAGCCCCTTAGTCCCCCACTTGCACATTCCTAGAATCTTAGTCAAATCCCCCTTAAAATCATGTGCATCCTCATATGTGTACAAAGGTATGGCCTTTATACACAAAGTATGACATGGTCTTGGTACCATGTCACATGGATCAAAGGTACTTGCCCATCCCACTAGGATACTCCCAAGTACCATTTTCATCTTGACCATCCACATTTTCCAAGGGGATCCTCAAACATGGATTCCCCTTTAATCTTGGAACCTTCCACTCTCACCAATCATGTGAGGACACTTGTCCTCCTCTCATTAGTTTGATGAGACACTTTCATGTGTACTAGCCTTTTATGTTTCATTTTGAGTGTAATAGATTAATGTTATACTAGTTTATTTTCTTATGCTCAAATTTTTATATGCACATCTCTAGCACATCTAGTGGGACCCAAGTTCCTATTTCTAACCTTTTTCTTGTGCTCCTAGCTATTTTTTGGTCACATCTTAGTTCAATGTATGCACTTTGCATTTTGGTGTATCCACTATTGTTCAATGTATCCACTCTAGACCCCTCCAAAATATGTTTTTCATCATTCTAATTACTCTAACATTCTTTTTTTTTATAAGGGGTCAATTTCTTAGGCCATCAAGTTATTGATATTACTCTCCATCTATTCTCTTGCAAGTGTAATGTTTTCTTCCTTGTAGGAATCATGTCTCAACCTATATGTTCTCATTTCAATGTATGCACTACAAAAATTAGTGCTTCTACTTTTGATCCCTTCTTAACTTCTTTTTAGCAATTTTTTTCAACTAGCTTTCAAGTTTTAGTCAACATTTAGTTTTATAGTGGGTCACATTATTAAAAAATTCTTAAACTAAATTGAATCAACTTTTCATTTGACCCTAACCACTTCTATGCAGGAATTATACTTTGACTTATACATTCACATTTTGTTGTATGTGCTACTTGTTTTAATTTTCTCAACCCATTTCTCAAATTTAATTTTAGCTAATGTTATTCATTTCTATGCAAGAACCATCTTTCAGAATATTTATTCATATTTTGGCATATGTGCCACCTATATCAATATATACACAATATAACTTGATAGTTCTACTTATAGGTATAATCTTAATTTTTTATCTTTTAGTGTATACTTTTGTCTTTCAATATGCATGTTATGTGTTTTTGTGGTTCTACCATTTTCAAAATTTCCAGTGCCTAGATTAGTACTAACATGGTCCACAATCATTTTTTTTTTCTAACCCCTTGTTTATTCAACTCGAAATTGATTGTCCAAGAAAAAATCCAAAAGTGTTATTCATTTGTTGTATGATGCTTGTCAAAGGTAAATCATTTTTTAACTAAACTAAGGAACATTTAAATTTCTTAAGGGGAATTAACCTTTTATGTCATTCTTGTGGCCACTTCTAATAATATACTCTCTCCTCACACCTTTGGTTGATCTTGGAGATTTTTAAAATAATGTCTTTTTGTTTCATCATTCTTTTGCATCCCAAGGATTCCAAACATGTATACTCTCCCCTTGCACTTTGTGTGAGCTTTGGTGACAAAAAGTAATTGGATCATACTTTCAGTGGGTCTACCTAGGGATTTGATCACAGTAGGGGATGACCTCAACTCTAGTTTTTTTGTGGAGTCAAAAAAGGTGAATGAATCAAAAGACACACCTCTTGGATGTAGAATCATATGATGCAAGCTAAGCCCCCAAGAAATTTATACCTTAGGGTATTGGAGGTTAAGGGTGGGTTACCCCATTTTCTATGTTCTTAGACTTGGTTCACTTTCATCTATATATTTTGACTCATGTACTATTTTTGTCTATTGAGAATGCACCTATCAACCATTGTTTATCCTAGATAAGACCCGACAATCCATCCTTTCTTTGAGTGCACCAATAAGTGATCCACTCCAAGAAGTTACAATATGATTTCAAGTGATGAGAGATAGAATTCATAGGTTAAGGCCTCTTGCCTAAAACAATAAGGGATCCCATGTAATTTGGTACTCCACAACTATCTATCACTTGATGAATATTATATTATATGAAGGTATACAAGAACTAATACACCCATGCCAGAATAATCAAAGGTTTTTATCATATTTGGTGTGTCTTCATTGTCAAAATTTGTGTAACCCCTTAATCCAAATCCTTAAAATCTAAAATCATTTACATCCTTTGAGTGTTTGTGTGAATTATTTTCAAACATTTCTAAAGGTCAAGCCTCCCCACCAATCTAATAAAATCCAATCTAATCTTCCTCAAATTTTCCTTATCTAACATCATAAATCGTCAGACTCCAATTCAATGTATCCATTGTCTAGTTCATCCTATCTAACATAATAAAGTAGTGTATCTAATCCATTCAATCTTTTATCTTAAACAATCAAAAATTATTCAACTTTGAATCAATGTATGTGAATCCTAAATTGGTGTATCCATAACATAGATCAATGGTTTCACTTCACATAAGACACATTTCCATATATATAGAGTTATTCTCCTATCCAAATTTTCCCCTAACCCATCTTGTTCATCTTAAAATAATCCTAATCAATCCCAATATTTAAGATTTTAAGGACCTTAATCGTATCTAAATCAACCAATCTAATATAATATAAATATTTATTCATATAAAATTTATTCTTGCCCATTTCATCTAATCTAATTATAATCCAATCCTTAATCATACTAATCTTTCCAAATAATTTTTATCTAATCATCCATCCTAAATCTAAATCAACTCCCATCACTAATCAAGACCTTAATCAAAATTAGATCAATCAAACCAATGGTTTCTTAAGAACTTATCCTATCTCAAGTAGGTAATCCAAATGATCCTTGATTAGGAACTTAGCCTATCCTAAGTGTAAAATCAAATATAATTGTAATCATTATCTAAGGTCTTGATTGTTGATTCAAATCCCTTTCTCCAACCCTAATCCTTCTTTCATCATCAAATCCTTTCCTCTAATTCATTTCCATTATTCTAATTCTTCTCCAAATCCAATCCCAAGGTCCTCTATCAAAACCCTTGAAAATTGAAACTATTTCTATCAAAGTCATCAAATTTCTACTATATTCATAGCTTGGTGTATTTGAATCACCTCTCAATATATATACTATTACTTAGTGTATTTTCACCTTGATTCAATGGTTATGCACTATATTTTAGTGCATCTAATTCTTTATATGTTTCATTCCTTTGTCCAACCTCAATCTATCTTATCCCTAATCTCAACTCAATCAAAAGCCAAATATAATATTTAGTAAATCCACCTTAATTTATTTTGATATTGAAACAAATATTAAGATATTTTCTTTCACTTTCTTCTAATCCATTCCTTCTATCTTCCAATTATTTCTTCTCATCCAATGTTAATTTTTACCCTCATCCCACTCATTAAATAATCATCATGAATCAATTTTCATTTGATGAGTCACAATTCCACAATTATCCTCCAAATCTATTTGAAATTGCTGATGATAATCTTATTGATCAAGAAAAGAATGAAATTGACCCCCTTAATGATATCATCACTAGCAAGATTTCCCCAAGCTTCAACCACTTAGACCCACCTTTTGACCAAGAATTGGCTAGCACAAACTACCCCACCATTTCTACATGCATAACTAGTGTTCACTCTTATGAAACCTTAAACAAGGGAAACCCATATTATCCCCTATACCTATCTCCATCTTATCCCCCACTTATATCCCAACCTCCACCTTTCTAAAAAAATACCATCACCTCCACCCCTAATCCAAATCTCATATCCTATTATGTCCCAATCATTGAACCTAAATCAGCTAAATTGTACCTTTTATATATCATATATAGATTACTAACAAAGGAACTAAGTTCAAATCCAAGCATTGTGGATTCATGACATCCATATACTCCATCTAAGTGCATCATAAATGATCCCATCACTCCTCCAACATTTATCATCAACACCATCCAAAATCATAACCCTATTTAATCCATCAAAACCATTCAATCCCATCCCCATGAACACCATGAATCTCCCATCCCTCTTCCCTCCCAATTTGAGGATTTAAATCATGTTGAAGAATCCTCCCCCATAATATCATTTTTTAATCCAATCATGCTACAATATTATCTGAAACCATGTTAAAGTATTCCCCTTTCAAATTAATATCCTATCATCCCACCTAATCCCTTTCTTGAACTCTTCCCACCTATTCTCTCAACCATCCCAAAACCACCACTTTATCTTCTTGGTACCCTCGCCTTTACTCATTGTGATCTTCTCATATAATTGGAACAATAAATATCCACCACTCATTCATGTCCACCTCAAAATTCACTTGTGTCTTATTTCTAAAAAACCAACATCCAGCTGTCAAATACTCAAGAACATGAACTCTCAAGGAAAATTTTAGGTATTCATGATAAATCCATCCTTTATCCCATCCATGCTAACTAAAATATATTATTGTATGGTCTTGGTTACATATCCCAAGTCCCCCAATCCAAAAATGGTTGTATAACCTTTGTTTCCCCTAAGGTCACTTATTCCAATTGCACACAAGGGCCTCACATCACTCCTACAAAAAAAATATCACCATCCCTCCTCCATCATATCAATTTAAAATAAAATCCACCATACCTCCCCATATTTTAAATCCATTTTGGTCCCTTACGTCCCAAAATCAACCTTTGCAAATCTCTCATCTTCCCCATCTAGTTTGGGTCCCTATATCCCAAAATCTTTCATCCACCATCCTACCACTCCATTCCTTGCAATCCCATCTCAATACCAAAAAAAGAATAAATATGTGATCCATTTTCAATGTGTTCCTTTCATCCCTCATTATATTCACTATCTACACCATTTATACACATACACCAATTCCATCACTTTTGGAAGCAATTTGGATGCCAAACCACCAATAGATAAAGGAATGAATCCACAAAAATAAAAGGATCACCATGTCCCATACAAATTAAATGCAAAAGAAAATAAAAAATCATATAAATTCAACTCTCTCTCTCTCTCTCTCTCCATCCCAAAGTGAAAATAAGTAATGTATCCAAATGAAAAATAAAAATCAACTACCAAATTCCCCCTTTCAAAAGCTTCCTCCATTCCTATACACCTCCCATATTATAATATTTCATCTCCTAGATCTATTTTGGGTCTTTACATCTCAATATTTTTATCCTTCATCCTCCACCATCCCATAAATCTATCACAAATCCTAATCCATCATGATGTGCACAAATTTCAATCCTAATTCCTTTAATCCCATGACCTTCCAAAACTCATACATATCTCCTCCCTTTCATTATAATATCTATTACATCCATTATCACATCCCTTTCATCCCTAATTTGCATTATTCATCATCCTCCATTCCACCTGTAAAATTACCTTAGAGAAGGGAACCTTCCAACCAAAAAATTCTACCAACCTACAAAGGTTATTCACCATCAACTCCCCTTGCCTTGACACAAAAACAAGATATTTGATTATCTCCTCTTTATCCACTATCCTCATAACCTACTTATCCATTATCCACCTTCTTATCCTCTATCCCCATCCATCTATCTCCCTCATATCCAAAAATCCCAGAAAAGGAAAAAAAGAAGAAGGAAATAATCCATCCAATAGTGAAAATCTAGAAAATAAGTACCTTGGATGAGGATAATGATGAAAAATTAAAAAATAGGCATCATTTTTAATCCCTTATGTCCTCCCCTTTCACTCATACACTTGGGGGCACACTACATCCTATCTCCTTCATCACATCTACCTATCTATTATATCCATGTCCCCCATCATGTCACACCCCATCCCCTTCGTCCACCCTCCTTTTATTATTGATAATAATAGGGTAAAAAACATCCAAGCATGATTTGGACAATACAAAATTTTATTTAATTATATTTCATGCATCCTTTGTATCCTCCATCCATACCTCTTTTACTACCTTCAACCATAAAACTATCCCAATAATCTGACCATCCCACCCTACCATTTCTCATGCATTTCATAGGCTTTACTATAGTCATTTCAACCATTCCTTTATCCTACACATAATGTGTGTCACCTCCTTCCTATCAATTTGACTCCTTTGAATCCACCCTCTGTCACTATTAATCCTTCTCTCTTGTCCACCCATCTTATTTATAATCTTTAGACTCAACCTTCCTCCAAATTTCCTCCACTCACTATCCCTGATATCCCATATCCTCTATCCACCATTCTCCAATCACATATTATCCTAAGCATCATAATGCCTAATTATGCATTACATATATAGTGTGATGCATGTTCTCTCTACATAATTTAGTTCTTTGACATCAACTTTGCATCCTTCCATACATCTATCATGATCACCCATCTACTTCCATCTATTCACATTTGCTTTATCTTCCCTCATCCCACAATCCCTTGTCCCTATAATGACTCTTCCCTTATCATTGGTATCAATCTATATGCCACCCTCCATACAATCCAATATAGTCCCCCATAATTCCAATGCTCCTAGTGGTTTTCCACTCCTATTAAAACAAAATTGTAAGCCAGCATTAATCCATGCAAACTAGCTAAGAAATCTAAGGAAATCATCTAATCACATCATTGGTCTTTTTCTTAGCATTGCTATAAGCCTTCATCATCAATATATATCCTTCACAATCCTTGTTTTGTTTCAAGATATATCATTCCCACATCAACAAAAACATCCATCAACAAATCTTCCTTTTTAGCTTGATCAAGGCAACATCATATTTTCTTTTGTATCATTTTGTGCACGCTTTCTTACTTATTTGTATGCTTTATCATTTTATTACATATTTATTTGATCTATGTAGCCTATTTTCCACAAGATTCCCATGGTCTTCCATATCATGGTGCTATACAACATAGTGTTTCTTGCAACTTGTCTCTTCTCTACACATGGGACACATTATCACCCTGATTCCTTATACCTTGGTGTATAATGTCAAGTGTAATACCAAATAAAGAGTGTTGAATCCAACATAACATAACTAGGAATTTCCTCATCCCTCCATTTTCCCTTTAACCTATTTTATCCCATCACCTTGCATATTTTCATCTATTTTGAGAGCACACCCATGTTCTCTAAACCCACCTATCCTCTCTAGGGAGAATCACAATCCCTACCATACTTTCTCTTATTCAATATTTTGAATGATTAGGGATTCCAATTATTTTTATTCTTCTTTGAAATGATGCTACTCCATGACACCAATTGAAAGAGGGGCAAAATGTAGACACCTAAAATTGACATCGTTAATTACCTTATAACCTAACCATTTCCTTTATAACTAATTGAATGAATCCCTATGTATTCAATTAATAATATAATTTGTATCCCCTTATAATATTTTATTATTTGATTAATAAATTCACTATTCATCTAACCCCATTTCTAGCTTAAATCATTTCCATCCCTTTTTTTATAGTCCATCTAAAAAAATCTATATATGTATTTATCTAAGTCCCCCTTCCTCATCCCAAAAATTAAATCAATATGCCTATTTACTTAATTTCCTATTTCTTACACTTTTCATTAAGTGAGATAAAATCGATTAGCCCCTTAATCCCCCACTTTCACATTTCTAGAATCCTATTCAAACCCATCTCAAATAATGCACATCCCCACATGTGTACAAAGGTATGGCCCTTGTACACAAAGCATGGGTCATTTGTACATGTGACATGGTTTAGGTGTCATGTCACATGAAACAAAGGTAGTGCCCATCCCCCTAGGGTAGTCCTAAGAATATTTTTCATCTTTACCATCCACCTTTTCCAAGGGGATCCTCAATCATTGATTCCCCTTTAATATTGGAAGCTCCCACTCTCGTAAACCATGTGAGGATACTTATCCTTCTCTCATCCTCCCAAGAGTCTCAACCAATTTGAGCCCCTTGTTATTTACTTTTGATCTCATACATCCAACACTTGGGCTAAAATATATAAATTAGCCTCAACCCAAGCCATTTGTAGCATACCTTGGAATGCAACATAATTTTTTTGGAGAAGGAACTCATACATACCTCATCATACGCCAATCTTGAACACAACCATCATAGACTTGGTATAACAAGGGTTGGTTTGGTGAGACACTTTCATGTTTTCATCATGTTTACTAAATTTTATGAGTGATGCAATTATTTTGGGTAGAGTGGGTTAATTTTATATTAGCTTGTTCTCTTATGCTCAAAATTTCATGTACAATTTTTTTTTTTAATATTTATGTAAATAAAACTAGTATTATATATTTCTATTTATTCTATATTCACAATCTTTAAAATAAAAATGTTATTTTAAAATATATATATGAACATATACAAATGAAAGTATTAAATATATTGCAACTTACGTATATATGAATTTATATCAAAAAATACATTATTTTAATTCTTTTAAAACATAAATGCTCATTATATATATATTTCTCTATAAAATTAGATAATCATACTTATTTTATTAGATTTGAATGTATATGTATGTGTGTGTATAAATAATTTTAATTAATTAATAAAATTTATGAAATAAATAACAAATAAATATTATCTAATATTATATCTAAACACTTAACAAAAGAAACTATTTTAGTAATTTTTAAGGAAAGAGAATAATATAATAGCATATTTTAAAATATTTGTATATATCAACAAATGATATAATTAAAAAATAGAAATAAATTTATTCACAATAAATAACCATTTTTGTCCTTGTATTCAACGAGTTATTTTTTAAATGAGATTTAAAGTGCCAACAAACACAAATAGGAAAATAATTCACATTCATTCATTGAGGGTTTACAAAATCCTATTGACTTGAAGAAATAGCTTCAAAATTATAACTAGGCAGCCCTCTCTTTGTTCAGGTTTCAAGTCCCTATAAAACCTGTTTGTACTGAGTTTCGGAGCCCCATCAAAACATGTTTTACCCTTAATCAAAAACAATATGCCTTTTATTTAGTCTTTAATAAATTTATAAAATAATCATTTATAACCAAGCCAATAGAGGTTTTTTCACCTCCCAACCATAGGGCTATCTCAAAAGTCCACCCTTAAGCCAAGAGGTCCTTTAAGAAACCAAGTTTCACAACACACAATAATGAAAATATAATCATAACTCAAAAATTTTGAAGAATTGAAATACCACATATGAATCTTAACAAGTTTTATATAAATACGGGGAGATGAGGGGACTCTACAAATATGAAAAAGAGAATATAAATATAGCAACCCAACCAAGTATCAACATGAATCATTCTCCACAAATATTTTTTAATCTCCTTCTATATCCAACACCATAACAAACTCAACACAACATATCCAACATATGATCTCATGAAAATTCATAAGGCACTCATGCTAGAATTTATTCGCTAAGAAAATATATTTTCATAAACAACTCAGTGCAACATCTTCAACATATAATCTCATGAAACTAATAATACACTCACACCAAAAAAAATCACCAAGAAATGTATATTTTTTTCAAGGAAATTCTTCACCCTACTTGACCCCACAAATGGGTTTCCCTCATCTAATTGGGAAATCCTAACCTTGTTGGTAGTGGTTGTCATTGATGTCAACATTGATTGTTGGTTTTGATGTCAACACTTGATGAAGATTGGCAATGGTTGTCATTGATATCAACACGGGTGGTTGGTTGTCTTTGATGTCAACACTTAGTGAGATTGCTACACATTTCTGTGAGCTTGTTGGCAATGGTTGATGACAACACTTGGTGAATTTTTTGTGGTTGTCATGTTGTCAGCTCTTGAGAAGGAAGGTTGTTGGAATTTAATGTCCTTGATGACAAGTACTTATTGATAATATTTGTTGTATGGTGATGTTGTTGAAGTTCATGGTTGGATGCCATCCCTTATCTAAAGAGTATTGAGTATAGTTGTTGTCAACAGAGTTGATTTCATAATGATACATTAAGATGAGGATTATAAGTGTTGTTGATAGTGGAGAGGTGTTGTTTAAGGTCTAAAATATGTCTTATGCTCTCTCATGATGTTCCTAATGAATCACGTGTTAAATAAAGTTATGGCCTCTGCAAGTTGTTGAAAGGTTCTATTCTTAGAAGATGCATTGAAGTGTGTTTGGGAGAATGCTCTACATTCCTCCGCTATTGAAGATATGGTCTTGCTATTTGGGATTCAAAATTAGTGTTTTATAGATGTTTCACTCCTATCTTTTTAGGTCACCAATGTTGCCGAGGAGATTTTTGTGGATTACATAAGATTGGCAGTGTTGTTGGATGTCTAGACTAGTTTGGAAAATGTCCTACATTTATCCACATTGATGTCTCTGATCCTACGGCTTGGTGAATGTATTATTAATATCTTTGTAGTGTCTTAGTTCTAATTTCATCTATTGAAGTGGTTCGTAAGTTTATATGTTAATGTTATATCTCTTGAATGAATTTTTGTGCTTCCTAGATGAAGTATTTTGTTCGTGTTTGGTTTGTGGTGGTTGTTAGTGGTACGAAAGTATGAAAGAATATTTTGAAAGTATTATTGTATGTTCATGGAACATCCCTATGTGATTTTCATGTTGTTTCAATTGGCCTCTTGGTGTCACATTGTGTCTTGAGTTGGTTTTCTAGGTTATTTGCGGATATTTGGCTGACAAGGCTTGTTTGCTTGTGTTGTGTACTTGGGGGTCTATGCCAACATTTGAAGACAGTTAGATTTGGGTCTTGACCTATCTTGGTTGGAACCACTTTGAGTAAATTCAATTGGAAGTATGTTTTTGGCCCAACTCCAGTTGTATGCTTCACATTTCTTCTACATGTTTCCTTGATGTCAACTTAGATTGATGTGTGCCAGTGTGTGAATTATTTTGGATCACATTGAAAGATGCAATAAGTTTTTTTTTGGTCCTCTCTATCTTTTGGATAGGACTGCATCATGCTTTGGTGGCTGACTTGTTGAATTCATTGTTTATCTTCTTCTTGGCCAACCTAATTGAAGTTTTGAAGAGTTGTGGTGGATATAAATTTAAGAACATTTTGGATGCAATGAGATGGACAAATGTACAAGTGTGAAGAAGTGTAAATATGGAATGTATTAAATATCCAAAAGAGATAGTGCTAAAGTGTGTGGAAGAAAAATATCAAATGTGCTTCAATGCTTTAGTTAGTAGAGTGAATCTCATCAGGTCCTCTCTGAGATAGTGAATCTCATCAGGTCCTCTCTGAGATAGTGAATCTCATCAGGTCCTCTATATCTTTCCCCTAAAGTTGTATTTGCTTCGTTTCTGCAAATCCTTTGTATCTTGCTCTAAGGTAGTGTGCCTTAGTTTGAAAGTTAGTTTTGGCAATGAGCCTTTATATTATGAGCTAACTCTCACTGTGGTTTTTCCCTCATTGGGTTTTCCACATAAATCTAGTGTCTCCTTGTGCATCTGTGTGTTCTTTGTTTCTTTCTCATTTTTGGTGATCAGATTAAGGATAGAATTGCAATATATTTCATTGTTGAAGATTGTTGATCTTGTTGAGGGTTTAAACTACTATATTTGTTTAAGGGTTTTGATTGAGTTAAGAAGTTTGTATTGTTTTGAAGATTTTCTAAGTTTGATAAAGGTTTAAGTTTTTGGTAAGACTGACTCACCCCCCCTCTCAATCTCCAAGTGTGTTCAACAAACCCAACACAATATACGCCCTTCCCAAATAATTCTACAAACACAACAACCAAAACTTAACAAATGGGACCCACTTCCAAGCTCAAGTCAATATTTGAATGCACAACAAACAACACATTCATCTCATATATTTTTAAAAATGGAATCCTTGTTAAATATCCTTCAAAAAAGCTTCTCTCTAAGCCTTTCCTCTACCAATATCTCAATAATCTACTCTCTCAACCACAATAAGTATAAATAAATAAAAAATCCCCTCAAACCTCTTCAAGAGGGATATAAATAATAGATTGCATGCCATTCATCCTCTCAAATGAGGATGCAACACACGACCTTCTACCCATCCTTCTCATCTTCGTATAACTATCAAAGAGTTACATGACTACCTATATTCTCACACAAGTGTGAGACCTTGGGATGGGGTTGTTCCTAGTACAATACCCATGTAAAACTTAGTAAGGAAATATTGGTTGGTATTAAAACAATCTTCCTTCTTCCCCAAGCTACATCTCATCACACTCTTCCCAAGGGAATTTGAAAATGTCAAATATTATTCAAATCCTAAAACGTATATCCTAAAAACTCCTAATCCTATAGATATTCACCCTAAGGACCTAATTTCACCTACTTATTAAAAATTTACTTTACAAGATATTAAAAATAAACCCCAATTAATTCAAATACAAGATTTATCACTTATGATGACTCTCCCACCAAGAGCCTAGAAAACACAAACTTATAACAAGCTAAAAATATTAAAGACATCACAAATTTTTTAATGCAACATATATTAATAAAATAAAACCCTATTCCCCTCATGGATTGACATAAATTTATCAGTAGCAAAACATGATTAAGGTTTCTAGAGGATCTCCAAATATTTTTTATTGGCCATGGAAGTCACCTACACACTATAAATAAACATAAAATAAATATGAAATATAGCCAAATAAATGTATATCAATAGGTTAAAGCATCCATCATACTAGAAAATTTATTCATTCATATAATCTTCACAATACATATTATTAAAATAGCTTAATTATGTACAAATTAAACAATTCAATTTCTCATGTAATTTTTTAATATTACTCTATGCAAATTATAACATTCTCCAAATCATAAAACATCAAATTAATTTAAAAATTAAGATTAATTACTACATCCAAAACAAATATTTCAATGATATTTGTTTAATTTAAACACAGAAAAATACAGAGAAAACGTGAAACCTCATAACTAATGAACATTCTTCTAGGCTAGTTCCATGAGGATAAAATCACCTAATACAAATTATGTCTATTATCATAATGATAATAATTATCTACAAGAATCCACTAATATAAATTAATGTTATATAATCATAAATTGGACTATTCTAATCAAAATACACACTACCCATGTTAATCTCTCACAAAGAACATAATATAAAAATATAAGTGTTAGTGTAGGATTTTATTTTCTAGTGGGTTATTTTATTTTCCCTTAGGCATAGTTCCTAAACTTTTATTAATATTTCTTGGGTTAGTAAAGTGAGTTTAATTATTTAATAACTAAGAGATAAGGTGTTGAGGTGTCACCAGCCTAAAAGGTAGGAGCATTTACTATTTTTAGATCACTTGGTGGTCACTCCCTATCGGTTGGATTTTCCACCTTCATCATCTCCCTAGTTCTATATAAACTCACTACCTACCTTGTATTTTCATACACTTGCATACTTTGCATATTCATTGTTGCATACTTTGGCATACATGTACATTGGTGCATACACTCATTCTTTTATATATTTTCTTTGAGATCCTAATACAATTATGTCATCTTGAAATTTGCATATCTCTTGGAATATCATATCTATAATTGCATTATTTTTTTTACAATTTTATAGCTTATTTCTCTCATATCTAAAGATCTTGGTTATTCATCTATTTCATATTTATTGGTAATTAAAAATTATGTGTACCAAAAATAGGTACATCACTATGAATGATATTGCATTAAAAAGTGTTCCTAACAAATCCAATAAATAGCTAAACGCAATATAACCACATTGCACCTTTTCATGCATGTGTCACAGTTATGCACCCTATTTTGTAGTGGATAATACAAATGTAGGTTACCACTTACTTATCCAAGTGATAACTCCTCCAAATAGAGTGAACACATAATTGCTCATCAACCTCCTACTATCCAAATCACCATCCTAATTTGAATCAAAAAATTCCTATATATCAAATAGCTCCCCAAATCATTAGTTTCATGAAAGAAAGTGAAATGATTAGAAGTCCCTGACAAATATTTGCAAAACATTCACATTTTTTAAGGATCTCCACTAGGGTTAGACAAAAACCTACCAAGGACTCCATTATTTGGGCAATATCTAGTATTAAATACAAACTATAGCATACATTAGGATACCTATGATATTATTGTAAGGAACATTATGCATATCATTTAAATCATCATATAACTTAGGACATTAATCCAATGATAACCTACTATTGATAAGTAAATAAATACTCACTAATTTATAGTCCTACATACTAAACTACTACAAAATAGTTTAAGCATACTAAAATATGGAATATAAATTACCCCTACTACTAAAGGTGTATTAATTTAATTAACCTTCATGTATACTAATTAAACTAAAAAAAGTAATAAACTCAATTAAGTGTAAGAGTTTTATCATGTGTCGGGTCTGGTAAAAGGAGTTGATATCTTGTTTAATCTGCTTATGTGGCTTGTGCAAGAGGTGCAAGACCTCCACAACAAGCATGATACCATTGCTCGTTGTAACATTTCTACTCTACGCAGTCTTAAGGAGAAGGATTCTATCTTTGGGCTTACTAGATCTTTAAATGCTAGTGTTGGTTGTATGGTGGATGAGCTTGCTAGTTTGAAGAGTGACCATGGTCTGAGGTTGGCTCTGTTGGAAATATAGAACATGCAGCTTCGTAGGGATTTGGATACGATTATAAACATTAGCAGAGAGAAGTTGGAGGCCTCAGCTAAAGGTATGATCTTCCTCAATCAGAAGGCAAAGGAATTGAATGGGAAGGGACTGTTTGATGACCATGCAATTGTGGAAGGTGGGGAGGGTGTTGGGATGGATGTGCATACCACCAACCTAGGTGTTGGATCAAGCGTGTGTACTCAGAGCAAAACAAAGAAAGGTAAAAAGGACCCTGCTCATGATGTGGAGGAAATCATAGAGATGCATGACAAGCTTGTGTCTAAGGATATGGATGCAGAGAAAATGCTTAAAGAATTGCTCTAATGGTCGTTTGGTGTGTCTTTCTATTTTTTGTGTTGACTTTTTTTGTCTACTGATTGTTTGTTGGTCTGCTAATCAACTTGTTTTCTGTTACTTTTGGGTGGGTAGTCAATTGTATTATCTTTACTGCCACTGTCTTTTTTGTTCAGGGTTTCAAGTACCCTTCAAATCCTGTTTATCATTAATCAAAAACATAAGAAAGTACAAAACAAGACCAAGGAATATTGTACATGGTTTTGATAGTGTTATGGCATAAAATTTCACCCTTATGTAATTTCCCATAACATCACCATTTTCTTTAGCTTAATAAAATGATAATGCTAGCCTTCATTATTGTCCCTACCTTGTCATTTTGTATCGATGGGGGAATTTTTGTCTAGGATTCTTTTGCATCATGTAGATGTTTGCGTGCCACATGAATGTCTGACAAGATTCCTATACTATGGTCATTGGGACATTACATTGTCACCTGCTCGCAAACTATCACGCCTCTGCAATCGCAAGCGCATTTGAGAATGGCTCTGTGGCATGCAATTTGACCATTTCTTTCTCTTTTTGAATATATCTCATTCTTGCAATTCTACTCCATTCTAATCACTTCTTGAACTTCATTCTCACATTCTCTCCATTCTAGCTTTCTTTTTACAAGTTCAAGCTTTCTACATCACACTTTTGCATGATTTTCTCACGTCTTCGAAGCACTACTCTTCCTCTTAGCTTCACCAAGCTAATTAGAGGAAGGGTAACTTTTACTTTCATAGCATTATCATTGCTATTATTTAGCATTTGTTATTTTTCATATTATACATCTTGTCTGTCACTTCTTTATCAATATTTCTCTATTGTTGTCTATTTGGTTGTGTGTGGTGGTGCGAATACCAAAGTAGAGGTTTGACCAAGGTAAGCCCTGAAAAATAGCCCTAACACTTTTCTCTATTCCCATGTCTAGGTCTTGTTCATCAGGAGCTTGTGGGAGGTTGAACCTACTATAAGTTAATCCCTTTTCTTCTACTACTCATCATTTCGCTTAATAGTTAGTTTTATCTACCATTTAAGTGTTCTTCTAGTTGTACTTCTTTGCATTTTTAGTACTCTATTCAATCTAGTTAACACTATCATACTTTAGCATTTGAATCGTTAGTAGGTCCTAAGTGTCTATGGTAATAGACTCTACTTCTAGTTCGTACTAGATGCCAACATGTCATGCTGTTGTCCTTGGTTTGTGCTCTCATCCTCTAGCCAAGAGCCTATCAATTCATCCCCCAAGACCTCTGAGGTCTATTCACCTGACTTCTAAAGTTCTCCATCATACATTCATAAAAACTCAAAAGCATAGTTTAGTCTCTAATTCAACCGTCACCCCATCACTTGAGCTTTTTTCATTGAGGTAACCTAGAGCCATTCGCTCCCTATAGACTCTTACCTATCCTAGGGACTCGGGAGTAGCAGATCGTCTCCATTACATTTTGGTGAATCCAATGTGAACTTTATGTTTCCGTTGTCTTTGTTTTGAAATTTTTCCATCTCTCATGTTAGGATGTGTATCTAATAGTGTGTTGTGACATTCTTTATGAGCTTCAAGACCAAGTCAATACCTCCAGATACATAGTAAGGAGTTATCAAAACACAAATATGGGATCTAGAAGGTTTATTCCTCCTCAATTCGACCCAGCTTTTGAAGAGTTCACTACAAGACTCTTTGTCAGAAACATCCCTCCTATCAATGAAGTTGCAACCCATGTTCCTACCCCTCCTAGCTCACCCTTGAACTCTACCTCTTCCTTGGAGGATGAAGTTTCTCTTAGGGTCCCTGCAAAGAAAATTTACTCCTTGGAACTGAGACTTGAAGAGCTCATGAGGTTCTTGGCAAGAGATGATGCCTTTCCCCAAGTTGCTCCTATTGTTGAAAACATAAGGAATTTTTTAGCTAAAGATCATGGAGGCTTAGAGTTTCTTCGTGGCATAGAAAAAATTGTAGATACTCATGTCCCATCCTACACCTCTATCTTGGGTGCTACCCAAGATGTCATATCAAAAATCTCTGGACAACAATTGGGTATCTTGATGCCTGGGGTGTCTATGTGCATGGTTGACATGGGTTCCTCTGTCAACACTGCCACCATTCCTAACCAAATTTGTACGATCAAAGTAAATCAAATTCCTCTAGGATTTACTCCTTTTTCACTAGGAGTTCAAAATGTCTTTACCTCTAGTGTTGTTGTTGGTGCCTCTATTGGTGCTAATATTGGTGGCTCTACTAGTGCGGGTGCTAGTGGCTTTGTTGGTGGTTCCATTGGTCATACTTTATTTGTTGATCTTGTCACTAATTCTCTCCTATAGAACATGGGATGTATGTATAATCAACTCATGAATTTGGCTAGCTCATCCTCTCGGCCTATGGTCTAACCTTTTTTTCATTGCAATCCCTTATATATCACTATTATAAACACTCCCATCCCTCAAGGGGTGGAGGTTCCAAAGTTTGAAAATTACAGTGGCCATGAGGATCCGCTGACTCACATCTCATCCTTTAATGCCATGTGTATGGATTTCTTCCACCATGATGCACTTCTAGCTAAACTATTCTTGCATTCTCTTAAGGACACCACTTTGGAATGGTATTGCTCCTTTCCTAATAACTTTATCTTCTCTTTTGAATAGCTTTTAAACCAATTCCTCCAACAATTCTAGGCCAACATCAAGCTAAATTTCATGTTTACCGATCTCATTCAATGTAAGCAAGGACCTCATGAAAAGCTAATTGATTGCATAGCTTGGTATCAGACCTTGTTCTCACAAATTTCATATCCTTTACTTGATTCCAATGTACAGAAAGTGCTCATCAGAAACTTGTAGTTGACAATGCAAGATAAGTTTATTTTAATGAAGTACCCATCCTTTACACATCTTTGTGCTACTCTATGCAAGTACCAGAAAATGGTTACCCAATATGAGGATTCACCCTTGTGCTCCCATTAGGATGATTGATTATTTGTGTTAGTCTTTGGAGAGTCTAAAAAGAGCAAGGTTGTGGTGAACATGGTATCTATCCCCACAAATAAAAATTCCACATGATGAAATAGAATATTCACTAAATTATCAAAATATTATAATAGCATCCTGCAAAAGCTTCTAAAATATGGAATAATAACCTTGCCATTGATTAGACCATTATTTGAGTCATATGCTCAATGGTACGCTATGCAAAAAAATTTCCAGTACCATTGAGTCTTTGGACATGGTACCAAGAGATGCGTTTGTCTAGGCCATGTAATTTAGGACCACATTGATAACAGGACATCTAGCTCAATGGTAAGAAGCAAAACTCAAACAAGTCTATAGTGAAGCCAAATAGCTAGCTACAGATCCACTTCCATCATACTCTAGTAATTTGGCCACTCCTTCTTCATCTTCTAATTCTAGACCATCTATGTAGTCTCATTCACTCATATTCCTCCTTCAGACCATGTGAAATCTATTTCAAATATTAGATTCACTTCACATGATTTGCCTCTGAATAAGGAACTTTCCCCATTATACATTCCTACTTGAATCAACGATAACATTGTAATTGGTGTTATAGTTGATCCTTCGAGCCACGTGATTGTCATTACAAAGGAGACCCTTTTTATAAATAATTTACATAAGAATAAGTATGATGAGTCATAGGCTACTCTTCACATTCACAATGGGTTTTCTATTGCACCTATTCGTTCAATTTCTTTATCAATCCTAGTAGGACCTAAAGCTTTGGAAGCCTCATTTGTTCTGGTTCCCGAGTTTGACTTGTTTTGAGTGAGGCTAGGCATTCCATGGCTAGTCTGCATGAATGCAGTCACCTCAGTAGTCTACAAATTTTTGAAGTTTCCCCACGAGGGTACCATGTATAATTTCCATGATACTATGTATAAACCATTGATAATGTGTGGGGGCTTCTCCCTTGACCACTTTTGGCCTACTCTGATCAGACACCTGCCTCCTAGGGGATCTTTTATATGAATCTTATTTTAAATAAAAGAATGAGGGCTTGACACCAAAGGATGTCTTTCCCCTGTCTTCTCATGTTGTTTATTTGAAGGCCTATTTGCGTGCATAGCAGCGAGCTTCATCTTCTGACCCTCCAAAGGGGAAGGAAAAGCTTGCTCTTACCTAGGGCCTTCTCCTTCCTCCTCTTCTTTTGTTGCTTCTTCTTCTACACCTTTCACTTCTTATTACCAGCCTTTGGTGGCATCATTTGTTCCTTCTACTACACCTAGAATAGGAAAAGTAAGAGCACCCATGTTGTGGAAGGTGAAGCCTCAAGTTTTTTAGCTTACTGTCTTACCCACGATGCCTCGACCCACCCTATATGGAAAGGAGAAGCCTTCATGTGGGGTGGTTCCTATGTATCAATCTCTGCCTATTCCTCTACTTGATCCCAAGACAAGGAAAGAAAATAGGCTCGTTATTAATATGCTTCTCTCTCTCTTTGTCTCTCTCTAATTTTGTGCCTCCTCTTGCTCCTCCTCGGGAGTCCACCTTTTTGTCAGTGATAGTTGTGGAGGTTGCTCCTCCCATAGAATAGGAACCCTGGCCTCTTCTTAGGTAATGACTTCTAGTTCCCACAATCGATGTTATCAACTTGTGCACAAGCATAAGCACTGGCGAAAGGCTCTAGCTAAGGAGCACATTGCCTTGCAGAAGACCAAAGAGAAGTCGATTATTTTTGTTTCTACTTTTGTTTCAGTTCCTTTTGCTTGTCTTTTCTTCTACTTTAATTCCCATCACCTCTATTCTTCTTTTGGATTCATGGGAAGATCCTAATGAACCTCACCATAAAAGAGTGTAGGTGTTCATTGCTCCCTCAATAGAGCCACCCCTTCTTACTTCTCTTCTTGATATTCCTCCTTTCTTGCATCCTGTCGACATGCCTTTCACAAAGGTGGTGTCCTCTGTGGCTCCATCTCCTTCTTCTAATTTCATCTCATCTATGAGGATTCCACATCCTTTGATGAAGCACAAGCTAGAGAGTGACCTCACTTTGAGTGATGGTCGAAAGAAATTTTCTTCTCTTGAGTCTTGTTTTGTTTTGACCTATGTCGTCCTTATGACAAAGTCAACCCTCGCATCCTTGTAGTTTGTCACTGCCCTTCTTCCTAAGGTTGGTAGTGACTCTTGGGTGTCTTATCCTCCTTCTCAATTGACACATGCCACTCCCAAAAACTACATGTTCAATTTTTTGGAGGACATCCTAACTTTGTCCTCGATCTTTGCAAGATGAATGAAATTAGTCTCATAAGATTCCGACAATGAAGACCTCAAAGGGCCTTCTTCCTTAGCCCTTGTTATAGGTGAGGCAGCGGGTTCCCACTTGGCTATCCCTCCTCTACAAGCTTTTCCTCCCTCCCCATATAACATTTGCTCTAGATTGGGAGTAGGATGACCTGTTGGTGGATTTAGATTAGAGCAACACCCTCTTCTACATATTTAGATTAGTTTTGTGTGATTGTTTGTGCTCCCTCGTACTTGTTTATATATGTTTGTGCTCTCACCTAGAGGACCCTTGCTACCCTTGTAGGTGCTTAGATACAAGAGATAAACTATGTCGTACGCTTCCTCTATTTGTCTCATCATTCTTCTATGTGTTGTAAATCTTGATTTTCACATCAAGGACGATGCAAAGCGTGGGGCATTTAGGCCTCTTCCATGTTGACCTAATTTTTATTTTGTCTTCATGTGCTCTTCTTCATTTTCTGATACATTTGGTGGGTGATGACATATCATATATATATAATACTATACTTATCTATCTATATCTATGAGAAATTATAAACTTGAATAATCAAATCCCCTATTCTCTTGATTTCTTCATCTCTATTTTTTTTCTTTGTGATTTTGTGGTTTCGATGTGTTGTCCCTTGTGTGAGAACATTTTATGAATACATCTCACTATGTATCTTGTGTCATGATATTTCTTGTCTTTCTCTTCTCCTTAGAATGACATGTGCTTCTTTTTATAGCACACATCATTCTAAGGGGGCTATCATATATGATTCAAGTTCAAAAAAAAATCAAATGTTTCAAAAGGATTCCTTGATGTCTTGTGTCTATGTCTTGTGCCTATGTCTCATGTCTTATCATCTAGCTTGGGGACAACCTGACTAGCCCTGTCTTGTCTTTTTTGTGACTATATTGCAACATAGTTTACCACAACCATGAGTCTATATTCTTGGTGTATGGACTCTAGCCATGCTATCCATACCTATCGGCACCACCTTTTATTTGATTAAATTGTCATGTCTTATTTATGAAATTTTTTATCATGTCTATTTTTTGCTCTTTTTTTTAACATGTTTGTCTACAACTAACATGTTTGGGGTGAGATAGCAACTAGCTTTCCAGGATCAAAGACTCATGTCCTCTTCACAATCTGATGAAGCCCCTTTCACATCAGATATATCAGATCAATGCTCTACTTCCTCTTTGTCTATAGTACATATTCTTTTCAATCTCTTTCTACTTTAGCTCATACATTCTTAGATACATATGCTCACTAAAGTGGGGGAAAAATGGTATGGCATTAAATTATATCCTTATGCAATTTACCATAACATCACCCTTTTCTTTAGCTTAATAAAATGATAATGCAAAAATACATCATCCTAGCCTTCATTGTTATCCAAGCCTTGTCATTTTCTATCAATGGGGGATTTTTTGTCTAGGATGCTTCCATGTCACATAGATGTTTGCACGCTACGTGAATTTCTTGACAAGATTCCTGTGACTGTGGTTGTTGGGAAATTACATTGTCACCTACTCGAAAAGTGTAACGCCTCTGCAATTTCAATCACACCCAAGAACGACTCTTTGGCATGTAATTTGACTATTTATTTCTCTTTCTTTCTTAATCTACCTCATTCTTGTAATTCTACTCCATTCTACTCACTTCTTGAACTTCATTCTCACATTCTCTCCATTCTAGCTTTCTTCTTGCAACTCTACACCATTCCTTCTTGTAGGTTCAAGCTTTCTATATCACACTCTCACACGAATATCATCATGTCTTTGAAGCACTACTCTTCCTCTTGGCTTCACCAAGCTCGTTGGAGGAAGAGTAACTTTTACTTCATAGCATTATCATTGTTATTTTTTATCATATTGTTATTTTGCATATTCTACATCTTGTCTTGTCACTTCTTTATCAATATTTCTATATCATTGTCTATTTCTCTGTCCGTAGAGGTGGAAACACCAAAGTGGGGGTTTGACCAAGGCAAGACTCAAAAAGCAACCCCAACACTTTTCTCTATTCTTGTGTGTGCAGGTCTTGTCCATGCGGAGCTTGTGGGAGGCTAGACCTACCATAAGTTAATCCCTTTTCTTCCACTACTCATTATTTCACTTAATAGTTAGTTTATGTATCATTTAATTATTCTTCTTATTGTACTTCTTTGCATTTTCAGTACTATGTTCATTCTAGTTAACACTATCAAACTTTAACATTCAGGTTGGTAGTAGGTCCTAAGTGTCTCTGGTAACAGACTCTACTTCTGGTTCGTACGAGACGCCAACACACCGCACTCTCATCCTCTAGCTGAGAACCTGTTAGTCTATCCCTTAAGACCTTTGAGGTTTTTCCACCCAACTTCTAAAGTTCTCTATCATAAACATTCATAAAAACTCAAAAACATAGTTTAGTCTCTCCTTCAATTGTCACCCCGTCACTTGAAATTTTATCATTGAGGTAACTTAGAGCCACCCACTCCCTACAGACTCTTCCTTATCCTAGAGACTCAGGAGTGGCAGATCCTCTCTGTTATAGATAGTTACAATTTGGAAGCCAAATGAATGATTAAAAACTAGAAACAAGATATCCAAGTAGAATTATTACTATAAACATGAAATGATATTTTAGATAAAACCACACTTACATGACTCCAATATGGTCACATTATGGTCTATTTGATTTTTTTTTCATCCAAAGAATATAGAAAATAAAATAAACTTATAAAATGATCATAAACCCTACAAATAAATTAGTGAGAACACAAAGCTAATAAACCAAATGTTATGGATATATATTCCAGACAAAATGAAATGAAATAATTGAAATGTAAAGGATTGGAATAAAAAATAGTTATGTAGAAGATTGATACAAAAAATAGGCTTGAAAAAAGTCTATATTTAGGACAAGGGGGAGGGATGATTATATTGGAACTTTCCAAAATGATCAAGCCTTTATTTCGGTCTTTCAACCTTCACAACTAGTCAATATAAAGTTTGAAAAAATTGCACTTGACCTCAGTGTGTCTATTACTAATATCCACATGTGTATATGCTTCACCCAAGCATGCCCAAGAATAAGCTAAAATGTTATGAATAATAACAAAGAAGGTATGAATATCTATCATTATTCTATTGTATAATAAAAAAGATAATAATATAAATAATTGTATCTATCACTAGTCTAGCGCGCGGAGAGAAATTTAGGTGATGGTAAGATTCGAAAATACCAAGAAAAAAATACAATAGCATAAAATGAAATTATATTACAATACAAAATAACATAAAAAGAAAATGGGCTCTAAGGAATTTCTAAGAAAGATGGAAATACATAACAAAACTCAAAAAGTTCAAAGTATTCAAAGAGATTAAAAAACTATAAATATTAAGAAATAATAAAGGGGAGAGCTATTTCACATGAATCCACAATGCTCAAAAGAATCAAGAATGCAAATATCCCAAAAGAATGAAGCTCTATAGGATAATAAAGTAGAAAGCTTCACAATAAAGATGCCCAAATTCTCAAAAGATAAAAATATTATTATTAGATGCTAGGGTGCTAGAGAGAATCAAAAAATTATAACCAAAACCTATTATGGATGATTAAAAACCAAAATTATTTGAAATCATGAATCATCCTATGCTATTTTGAGAAAGGGAATCAATAAAAGTTAGTTAGAAAGTTGATAAATGTTAAATAAATAATGTTATGTTAAGGATCAATTAAAAATGCATCTAACAAAGGTATTCGAAAGTGGGTGTGTGACTATACTATCATAGGAAAAAACCTTGACTGTGTAGATATCTATATGACCAAATTTTCATTATAAAGGGATAAAGCTGAAAATTATTGAAAAATATAAATTATAAAACAAACATAAAAATTAGACAAAATCCACATAAATCATAATAGCAAAAAGAAGCATAAAAAATTGTCATTCAAACTAGGGAAAATACTAGAGGGTGGGTTTAAATGACTCTAATAAACATGGTACAAGAATATACACTAAAATGGGTACAAATTTGTATACAAGTTTAGAAATCATAAATACTTACTCTAACTAAGTCAAATCTCTCTACCAACCTAATACCTACCAATCTCTATACCCAAGATGTATTGTATAGTCTCCAAATACTTCAAATTGGAGGCACTAGATAAATGAATTTTAAGCTCCCTAATAATACCCTTGTTGTTTCCAATGAACATGTCATAAATGTTAGAGCAGCCAAGATCTTCTTACAAAATTAAAATAATCCACAAATGAACATATATGCAAATTGAGAAAATATAATAAGCATGTGATGTGATGTAAAATTTACAAATGATCCTTACTTATAAAGCCAAGGATGAAGATGTGAGAAGGTAGGAGTCAAAATCTAACTACCCCTCCAAGTATGAAACAAGTGTAGGACTCTATGAATTTTTTTTGGAACACTTGGTGAGTCTACATGAGTGAGACAAAAGTCTAGATAACATCTATGCGAGCTTAATTTTAGTGTGAATATGACTCCACTAAGTATGCTAAAAGCTAACTAGTTTGATAATATCTCTCTTGACACTAATACCCCCCTTAAGTGATACATAGGGAGTAAGCTAAATACTAAAAAGATGAGTCTCGACAACAAGGCTTGATAAGATGCTCATGTACAACAATGATCTCTCATAAACAGACAAAAAGGAGAAAACCCAATGGGAACAAAATTCCTCTAAAAAAGAGAGAAAGATAATGATAATATCTCCTTAAAATATTTCCCATGATGATGAAGAACTCTTGAAGTATGTTGAAGTTGTAAACTTGGATGAATATGAACTCGTGTTTTATGGAATCAATCAACCTCCAAAAAAATATAGATCAAGATAAGATTTATAAAACATTGCATGCATGAACATATAGAACACTACTCAACCATGAATACATAGATGCCACAAAGGTAATCAGACCCTGTGAAGTTGAATATATAGAGAGTACCATGATTCTAGAGTACTATCAACAAACACATGAGTGATATGTACTACACTACTAAAATGTGCATCACGGTGCTCTACATAAGTACTAGAATCTCACAAAATATGATCCATTGAAATAATCGCCCCATAGGAGAGATAAAAAGAGTGGGTCCATATGACCCCCCCAAAAAAATTATGAAGTCCATTTGACTCCACTAAGGTTCCTCCACTGCTCCATTGAAACCAAGGAAGCACTAGCATAACACTATGATAATTACCCCCTTAATGTTGACCAACTCAAATTGAGCATAAAGGTTTGCACAAGAATGTAGACCCAACATCAAGTCCAAGTACAAAAAACTCAAAAAGGGTGTGCATCAAGGCACACATGCATAAGGTAGGAATCACAATGATTCACTGTTGTGATGGAAAATTAAGGCACTAAATAAACCCCCATTACACTTTATAATTTAATGTAAGTATAAAATTCCCTCCCTAAGGAATACACATTCATTTTTTGTGGGACTTTATATGAGTGCATTTACAAACTTATTTGTTGCTTTTAGTTCTTACATGTTGATGTCATGAGGTGGAAAATGAAGAAATATATCAAGTATGCCTTTTAGACCTCGAGAAAAGACAAACATAGAAAATTAAAACATCCATTATTTAAAGAGTTACCCTCTAAAATGATACAGTGATATGGTACTTTACTTTAGTACATTACAAATTTCACACAATGGATTTGATGTACAAAACCTCAAAAGAGACATATTCAAAATTTAAAATTCTAGAATGCATTCATAAAAAAATAACACAACCACTATGTATATCTTTAAAAATCATGTAGGTTAAAAAATGAGACCCAAAAAAGAGTCCATAGGAACCCAATGAGCCCTTTGAAGTTCCAAAACTAGGAACTATGTAGGGTGTCCTCTAATAATATGATTTTTTTTAAAAAATCCATACATGATATTGGTAAAAAAAAAATTATATCATTGCATAGAGCATGAAAAAATATGCAAAATGAAAAAAAGTCAATTAAAAATATGTTTGTATGCTCGAGAACAAGGCTCTTCAAGTTGAGCCAAAAATTGAAATAGGCCAACAGTGAAGGGGAAAAATCGGGGTTGAAAAATTATGACATAATGATGATGTTAATAATGGAACATTCCAAAATTTCATTAGAATATTCCTCATAATTAAAATATTCCAAAACCACTTTTTTGTTTTTCCAAAAACCACTCGAAAAGTTCAAAACCACCCTTTGAATGCTAGAAAACCACTAATCTTGGGTGCAAATGGTTTTGAATACAAGTGTTGATGTCAGTAGGGTACTGTATAGGTTGACTATGGACATCATCAAAATAAAAAATATATTAAAAAATTGTTACATAGAGGCTGAGATAACACACATATTGAAACAAATACACAATAATTGAGGCATGGAGATTGAGGCAACTTGTTGATGTAGTACAACATTGTGACTATATGGCCATACATATCCATATGCCTTTTTGTACTACCATCCATGGATGGGTATCAAAAACCTCCAAAGTTCATTTGTCACAAAAAAATATAAGTGTTAAATATGAAAAATTGTCGAGCTCGACCCTTCTGAGTGCAATTGTGAAATCCATTTTTCTTCAGGAGGCACCATTTAAAATATGATTTCTATGACCCTCACAAGTTCAAGAGAGAAAGGGATTGGACTTGACAAATACACAATAATCGAGGTATGGAGATTGAGGCAACTTGTTGATGTAGTACAACATTGTGACTATATGGCCATACAGATCCATTAGCCTTTCCATACTACCATCCATGGATGGGTATCAAAAACCTCCAAAATTCATTTGTCACCAAAAATACAAGTGTTAAATATGAAAAATTGTTGAGCTCAACCCTTCTGAGTGCAACCGTGAAATCCATTTTTCTTTAGGAGGCACCAATTAAATTCTAATTTCTATGACCCTCACAAGTTCAATAACACATATGAGGATACTACTTTAGACCATACAATGACCACTTCAACATATAAACCATGTTTTTCTTCCCATTTACCACAAAACTATTAGGTTGTTTCATATAAATATCTTCCTCAAGTTCTGAATGGAAAATTTAGTTTTAACATCCATTTTCTCTACCTCTAAATGATAAGAAAAAATAATGAAAATTGGGAATATAATATAATATAATTTTTTAATAGTAGAAAAATCCATTGAAATCAGCTCTCTCAACCTAGTAGTAACCTTTTACCACCACCCTATCCTTGTACTTTTCTAAATATCTATCTAATCTAAACTTATTAAACACCCATGTGCAACCAATGACTTCCTTCTCTCAAGTAGCTTAGCTAACTCCCAAGTCTCACACCTAGCAAAGACCAACATCTCATCCTCCATGGCCTCCTTCTAAGACTCATTCCCACTCAAACAAAGAGCTTCCTTCGTATATATAGGTTCATTGATAGTACTAGATAAAGTAAATAAATGATGAAAATCTAGTGGGCTACACCTATAAAGTGGTTTATGTTTCCTTGCAGACCTCCTCAATGGTGTAGTAAGAGGCTCCGCTTGTTTTTCCTTTAAGAAATAAAATTTTAAACCTTTTTTCCTCTACATCCTCCTATTTGACATGTTGTTCAACCTATGTGTCTTCCTACTTATTTATTATGGTTTCCAAATGTATGAATTTCTTTATTTTTATTTTAGTTGTACCTAATCAAAATCAAATCCAAATTCCCTAAAAATCACATCTTTAAAATATTACATTTTCTATCTTAGGGAATTCCAAAGCTTTTAACCATTAACATTTCACCATAACTGACATAAATACATTTTTTAGCCTTGAAATCTAGCTTAGACATTTTTCTTTAGGAACATGAAGAAAACCCTCACAACCAAAAACTCTAATGTGTGAAATAGAGGGTTTCTTACCAATCCACACTTCATACAATATTTTATCAACTATAATATAGAACAATATTTATTAATCAAATAACAAGTAGTACTTATACACCCAATCCAAAAAATATTGATCCAACATAGCACTATTCAACATACTTCCAAATGAAATATGGGGAAAGGATCCCAAGGTTTTATATTATGGATATAAAGCTTAAGAATCTTAATAAGTGCCTTTCTCTAAGGATTTCATTAGGAAAGAGATCACAAGGTGTGAATATTGACTTTCATCCTTAATGATGAGCCAATTAGACTTGTATCTTAGTCCTTAGGACAATAGGAAAGATCTGAAACTAAAATGAAATGATTTGGAATGCTCAATTTAATTGAACAACAAGACCTTATACCTAAAATGTAGATTTTGGAATGTACATAAACATAAATGACAATTTACAGGCGTATTTGAGAAGGGTTTGATGGCATGTACTTGTCACCAAAAGCTATTTTTGAGGTCTACTAAGGGATTAAATCCCCTTAGGTGAATGGGTCCTTGTTGGGACTTCCAAAATAACTTTTTACAGTCCTCTGATGTTGGATCTTGGCTTCTGTTTGACACAGGTGCCACTGTCGGAAAGCCAAAAATAAATTTTGTAACTTAGTTTTTGTGGCTTGATGCAACTTAGTTTCCATAGCTTGACAATAATGATGACAACTTGTGCAACAATGCAAAATTGCTCTTTCAAGATCTCTTCAATTCTTCATCCACCTGTAATCTGCACATACACAAAGAGGAAAAATTATTATTTTTTGTATGGAGATTTTTCTTGGTCAAACCCAAGTTTGGGTAATTAAACCTTGATAGAAAGATAATGAAAATGGAAGGAAGTGATGAATGAGCAATGCTTGCTACAACTCACCACCCTTCAATGGCTTCCCTTACAGACTAAAGTCAAACACATCTCTCTAAAGGCATTATCTTGCTTTGCTTGATTGATTTGGATACTTGAAATGCTTGGATGTTTTAGGATCAATAATACATATTATCCTTCACAAGATTCAACATAAATACACATAAACTTGAACATGATGTTAGGATCTTGATTGTTGTAACAAATGATTGATAAATATGCTCTTGGATGCTCTTAACAATAATATTTGTAGGAAATCTTGATCATGTGTCTAAGAAGGTTGCTTCCTTAAGTGTTAGATTTTAAATGATCAAATGACTATGCATTTATAGGTGTTTGTCTAATTTCCCAAAAATTAGATTCCAAAATCCAACAATTGTAAGTTGAATTTGAATCATTAAAAGATCGCTTAAAACATTTAAAAATGGGTCTTGGCACTTAAAGGGGACCCATCCGCCCATGGGAAAATGGGTCCTAGCCTATAAGTCCATGACACTCATGATCCATGGCAATAATAATATTAAATGAATTAATTAAATGTTGATTCCCCTTTCAAAAAATGATAAAAATTAGGCTTTGGAATGCATAATTTAGCAAATTAGAAGCTTAATTACGTCCAATAAATTAAGGGACCCAAACATAGTGTGAAATTGTAAAGGTATACAATTTCCTACACTACATTTAGCCCCCACTTTAGTGAGAGTATGAACTTACACTCAGACTCACACTAAATTAGACAAATATGTGTCAAGAGGGGCCCAAGTACACAAATGTTAATGAGATAGGATGACAAAGATCAAGGAGGATGATCAAGCACCCATCTAAATTCATTAGGAGGATCATCATGGTTGCCCCCATCTAAATTCACAGAAGTGGAAAATAATAAATTCAACTCATTATGCACTTCTTCATCAATTTTAGCAATCTCATCATCATCATCATCCATATTAATCACAATAGGAGGTCTAGTGGCAATGTCCATCGTATGTTCTTGTTTTTGTTGTGGTGGAGATAGAGAATTTTTATGTTGTGGTGAAGGTGGAGAATCATCATGCTTTGTTTGAGTTGGTTGTTGATCTTGGAGTATTGGTTTATTCTTTTCTTCTAATTGACAAGCAATAGCATGAGGTCTACGCCTACGCTCTTTAGCATTTCAGTTTCTTCTTGCATAGTTTTCAAGTTGTGACGTGGTGTAGGAGCGGGTTTATCAACCATTGGTCTCTTTTCTTCCCTTATGGGAGGAACAAAAGGGACCTCTGTTGGTTGGGGAATCGCTTTCTCTTTAGGTTTATAAACTTGTTTGGTTTTAGGAGGCACAAATGGAATTGTATGGTTATCTCTTGTTCTTTTGTAGGACATAGGTGGTGGAATAATATCATACTTAGTTTGATTATTTAGGAGATCTTTTGGTTAAAGAGTAGGTTCATCCATAACAATTGGAGTGGGAGGAATAACTATAGATCTTTCAATTTCAGGTGGGATATTGATAAGGGATAACTCTGCTATATGATTTGCTTTGAGATTTTGATACGATTTAAAGAAGAAATCCTCATGAGGTGTAATAGGTTCCATAGATTTGTGCCAAAATAAATTGTTGGTATATGGAGCCTAATTAGAATCGGAGGTTAAATTTTCCCCACTTTTATCGATGCAATTTCCCCCCAAATTATTTAATGGGGGTTTGGGGGCAGCGCCCCTTGTGAGGTCCAGGGGCAAAAACCTCTCACGTTTATTTTATTTTATAAAGGTGTCGAGTGTTATTTTTTCTATTGGCCGACATTAAAAAAACCCTATTTTGTAACTAACATAAGTCTTGATAAAAGGCTAAGGGTTTGGGTCTTTGTTGGCATTGTATTGTACCATTTGTAGTGGTATTGAGTTGCAAGGATTACTGGTTGTAATCGGTTTGATTTACTGGATAATAATATTGGACTCTTTATTGGTGGATGTAGCCCAAGTTTGGGTGAACCATGTTAAATATTGTCTCTTGCTGTTATTATTTCTGTGTTTTTCATTTCTCTATTTAATTTCTATTTGCATTTAATTGATATCTTCTGCATACAATTCCTAATAGAAATCCAATGAAAATTTCCCATGGGAAGACAAAGGATTAAACCTACTATGGTGCACTGTAAAAACTTGTTTGTTGAAAGGAAATTTCAAGCACTTGTGAATGATCGATTGGAAAACATCCATGGAGTGAAGCCATGGATAACCTAACTTCACATGAAATTGATCTGACGTTGGGATGATGGAGAATGATACATTTAATTTCTTTAGTCCAAATTTTAATGGAAGAGTGATTGAACCTATCATAGGCTGAGCAAAACCATCATGTGTTTTGATCCATGCTTTCAATTGTTCATAATTTTTTTGGTAAAGTTCATGCACAAATAAAAATTCCTTAGTGATCACATTCTCCACACACAAAAGATCAATTAATATCCCATTTGTAGGCTTGTCATTGATTCTTTTTGATGGGTGTCAAATGTGTTTAATTTCCATATCCTTTCCCTTTAATTTTTTTCCCATTTTTACCTTCTCCTAAGTCCTTGCCATTAATTGTTAGGGAAATAAATAATTTTTGATATGTTTTCAAAAAGAAGAGAATACTTTCAAAATGCTGAAATTGTTGAGGAAATAATAAATTCCGGATGGTTTTGCTACAAGAACTAAATATGGAGAAGGAAACAGATCTTGTAAGCAACAAATCCAGAACGACATAAGATGGGAAATGAGGGATGCGTGTGAAAGAATTTCATCCATTTTTGTTCTTATTACTTATTTCAAACTTGTTGTTTCAAAACTATTATAGGTTTTCTGGCCTGCGGCCAAACCAAAGACTATGTTTAATATGTTTATTGGCTAGTAGCCATAACAAACTACTACTCTATCATTTTGATTTGTTTTGATACTCGCCAAACTGATAAGTATATATGTGTGATCTAGAGATAATCAATGACAGATAATATATAGACTTAAGTAGACCAATTCTATTTCTTGTCTATGAGTAGTTGATGAAGTTGCATGTGGATTGAGTTAGAGTAATTCGTTTTATCTACTCACCCTATGGACCAAAAGAAGGGCTCCCTCTTGGAAAGCTTGGTGAGATTATTTTGTGGATTATTAGCTTAGATCTTTCATGTGTCATGCAAGTTCATTTCTGTCGAATGTATTTTTTCAGAAGTATTGTGACTTAGTTTAATCTCTATTCAAAGTTAAGGATCATTAATATGCAGCCTATGTGATTAATTCAAATTGCAATGAATTTTCTATGGAATATAATTGTGGTTTGAGTAAGGAGTGTATTTCAGTTGCAAGAAAACTACTGTATCCTTTATTCTAGATTATGTTATGCTTCATCCTGTAGAACTTCCCATTGCATTCCATTCTCTTTGCATCTCTTTAATGTTGTGTTTCAACCTCCTGTTGCACTTCTTCTTCCTGTCGCGCTCTAACCTTCAGTCACAATTAAACTTCTTGTCGCAATTGAACTTCCTATCGCCTGCACGTATTTAATACATCCTTGGAAACTGAGTTTTGAGATGGTTGTTGTTAATATTTGTATGTCATAATACATTGAGTTTGTGTTAGATCATAAATAGATACATTGGTTAAAATAGGTAAACAACCATTCAAGAAGGGATTTCATTTATTTTCAAAGTGTGCTTTTGAATTTCAGATTAAAGAATGTGTTTTCAATTCTAGTTTTTAATCCTAGTTTGCATCCATCAACCCTTGGTTTATTAATTGCAGCCCTTCGACATATTGCCACAACACGGTTAGAAAGCCTACGTTCCTGAATTGACACTTTTAGGATGAAATGAGGAAGCCATTTCTAAAGATCAAATCAAACCTATTTCAAGATTAATTTAAGACCACAGTTTAATCCAATCATTTTGGCGTTGTTTCCAAGGAACAGTGTTAAAGGCCTGCATTTCTAGTAAACTGAGTTAGGAGCATTGCGCTAAGGAGAAAGTCCACGTGATAGTCAACCTCAGTTGGATAACTACCCTTAGTTTTATTTTCCACAAGTCATTTAGGTGCATGAATCATACTAGGGATAGTAGAGTAAGAGTCAATAGAAAAGAAAAGGGAAGTAATTCACAACCCGAAAAACCCAAAAAATCAACATCATCCATTGAGGGTCTACAACCCGAAGAGTCACAAGATAAGTCAAAGTAACCCATTGAAGGAAGTAGCTCAACTCAGGAGAAATTAAAAACTAAGTTGCAATTATTAGAATTACCCAAACCTGATCTTGAGAAGTGTGCTATTGAGACCACTATTGTTCAAACACCCGCAAATACTCATCCAAGCTCTTCTAAGATATTACGCAAAAAGGTTGAATTTTTTTTCCAAGAGGCTTAAGAGGCTAAAATTGGTCCATTCTCAAAAGAAATCCACGAGCCATTTAGAACCTATTTTGCTTCTTAGGCATTAGACATCATGGATCCTAATAACAACAACAACAACAACAACGGTAATAGGGCATTGGCCAGTAATAATTTGGTTACTTTTGAGTTTCCTATCACATATCCCATGTGAGATGCCCCTATGAAGAATATTCCTCATTCAACTTTACCTATTTTTCACGGCCTTTCTACTGAGGATCCTGACATGTTTTTGTTTGAATTTGATGTGTTGTGCAATAGTTGTGGTTATTAGAATGATGCACAGAAGCTCAAACTGTTCCCAGCCACATTGAAGGATGCAGTCTTGCATTAGTTTATGAACCTCAGGAACATCATGACATAGAATGTCATGAGGTATTTTTTCTTGGACAAGTACCAAGAATATTGTAAAACCAAGGATAACTGGAATGAGCTCTTTCGTATGTCACAAAAAGAAGACAAGTCTATGGAAGATTATCTTGAACACTTTATGTTTAGTCTTCAACAATCTCATCAACAAGGGCTGAATGATGATACCATTAAAATGTTGTTTCTTAGAGGCATAAGAGATGATGTCATGGAAGCATTGAATTTAATAGGTAAAGGGAATATTTCTAAGATGGACTTTGATGATATCTATGATATTTGCAGGAACTATTCCAGGTATCAACCCTTGGGGAGGAACTATCTAGGTAAACTACATTATGTGGGAACTTCAATAGGTATCACCAAGCACGAGATAGGTAATTTACTTGAAGACCTTAAAACTGATTTATTGAGTCACATGGGTAAACAAATAGATACATTGTACATCCGTAGAAAGCAAGAGGCAGAAAAGGATTTAGCATTATTTTGTCCTATATGTAGGAAGAAGCATGGCAGTGAAGACTGCCCTTATAATAGGACAAACATCTCATTCTTAGAAGAAGTTAGTAGAAGTTCTATCTTGAGGCCTCTTCCTATAGGTGTTACTGAAATGGAATGTTATGAGGAACCTATCTATTACATGGCCCCTGGGTGACCTTTTTTGCCCTGAGGAATGCACCCTAGCATGATGAATGATTATCTTGCCCCTAGACCTAGTCAACCCAATTCTTATCAACCAGGATGGTATGGGGGTTGGCAACAACCCCCATACCCTCAATTGATCCCATAATATCAGTATACTTCACAACCGTGGCAATAGGCATGGAGGCCACAATCGCCATAATCATCACCATACCAACAACAACCATTTTTGTCACAACCACAAATTCCACCTCCTCCTATGATCAACCCATATCAACAGTCACAAAAAATTCTTCTGGCCTTGCCATCATTGGCCGCTCAGGCCGTCAATCCAACAAACCATCCAACACAACCACCAAGACCTACATCAATGCCAGCTCAACCAAATCCAAACCCCAATAATAAGGCAACCCAACCTATGTATAATAATGAGGCAACAAGTTACCCCACCTATCCCATAAATACATTAGAACTAGATGGAGTTCAGTTAAGGTCGGGGAAGGTCCTTCAAGGGCCCACCATTATAGAAATCAATGAGGAGTCAAAAACATAACCATTCAAAGAACCTCCCTTTCTTGGACGATTTCAATCTGAATCAATACAAAGGGAGGATTCTCAACCTAAATTTGATTTTGTTAATGAATTGCACGATGTTAACATCAAAATTCCTTTGTTGTAGGCCATCAAGGACATTCCCATCTATACAAAAACAATTCACGATCTATGTACTTGAAAGCAGAAGATGAAGCAAGACCCAAAGACCATCCAAGTCATAGGACAGTTGGCAGATCTTATGCTTGGGAACATAACCATTCCAAAGTACTCTAATCCAAGGAGTCCTATCATTAAGGTATCTATTGGTAAAGTAAGTATTCCTAATACCCTTGTGGATTTGGGTGTTGCAATTAATGTTATGACAAACGAGACAAAGGAAAGATTGTCAGTAGGACTTAGGCCTACTCCCATATTTCTTCAAATGGAAAATTGATCTTTGGTCAAGCTCGAAGGTGTGATTGAAGACGTAATCCTTTCTATTGATTCATGGGAATGCCCAACTGACTTTGTGATTTTGCAGCCAAAAATTAAGTTGGGGGATACCCTTTGATTTTGGCACAACCTTGGCCGCATATGCATTTATCAATTGTCGGTCAGGAAACATGGTCATTTCCAATGGAGAGCACAAGAAACAATTGACTCTATACCCGCCAGCACAACCTTTGTTGGAAACAGAGGACCCAGTTTGGATTGATAGTGACTTAGATAAGTCATTTCCAATTTTGACAATTGATAAGGCCTTAGATATGGAGGAGCCTACTAAGGATAATGTTCTTGTCAAATTTCTTCAGAATAGGTATACATTTAATGAAATTTTTAAAGCATGGTCCTCCATTTAGGTATAACTACTCAATGTCCTTTTGGGAACTTTCCATTGGTGGGTAGTTCACGTTTTGTTAAGCACTTTATCACATTGCATCAGTTGTTGCCCCATAATTGCTTGTATGGTTCATTCTTATCTTCTACAAATTTTAATGATATGCCATCACCTCCCAAGTCTTAGCCATTGACTCACCTACACAATCAGAAGCTATGGAAATTTTTCCTAATCACACACTTAACATTAATCTATAGTTAACCCCTGAACAAATCCAAGATCTTATCGCCATGCTTAAAACAAACAAAGATGCATTCTCCTGGGAATACCAAGACATACGTGGAATTCATCCTGACACTTGCACCCACCGTATTTACATTAAAGAAGGTAGTCGTCCAATTAGGAAACCACAATGTCGGCTCAACCCTGCCCTGTGTGAAATAGTTAAGGAGTTACAAACACTATTAAATGTTGAGTATATATATCCTATTTCAGATAGTCAGTGGTTTTCTCCTTTAGTTGTGGTTCCTAAGAAAAATAGTAAGTGGAGAATTTGTGTTGATTATAGAGCATTAAATAAATCTACTAAGAAAGATCATTTTCCATTACCATTTATTGATCAAGTGTTGGGAATTCTTGCAGGTAAGAAGTTTTTCTCTTTTCTAGATGGGTTTAGCAATTACAACCAGATTCACATAGCACTTGAAGATCAGGACAAGACCACTTTCACTTGCCCTTGGGGCACCTTTGCCTATAGTGTCTTTCCAGTTGGTTTATGTAATGCCCCTGCCACTTTTCAAAGATTAGTTTTGAGCATTTTTGCCTATCTCGTCAATGATTGTGTTGGGGTGTATATGGACAATTTTACTTTCCAAGGTAATACTTATGAAGAGGCTAAAACAAACTTAGAAAAGGTACTTAGGTGTTGTATAGATACCAATTTTTCATTGAGTCATGAAAAGTGTCATATGCTTATGACTGAAGGGGTAGTGCTTGGCCATTACATCTCCTCTAAAGGTATCTAAGTGGATCCTAAAAAGATCTAAATTATTCGAGACTTGCCTACACCTTCTAGCCAAAAAGATGTTTGTAGTTTCCTCGATCATGCAGGATATTACCGAAGATTTATCCATAATTTCAGCAAGATTGCCTCTCCCTTGTTTGCCTTATTAGCTAAAGACATTGCATTCTCTTAGACACCTGAGTGTCAAGAAGCCTTTGAGGCCATCAAGATAAAACTTGTAACCACATCGGTTCTTAGAGGTCCAAATTGGGAACTACCATTTCATATTCACACTGATGCCTTAGATTGTTTGATGGGAGTTGTGCTTGGACAAAAAGATGATAATCTCTTCTATTCCATCTACTACATCAACAAGAACTTCGCAAGAGTCGAGGTAAATTACACGGTAACTGAAAAAGAGTTTTTAGATGTTGTGTATGCAATTAATAAGTTTCATCAAATTATATTACTGGATATAAAGTATTTGTCCACACAAATCATTCAATAATTTAGTTTTTAATGAATAAACCTATGGTAATAGGTAGATTTATTAGATGGTTGCTTTTACTCCAGGAATTTGATATAACTATACTTGATAAGCCTAGTCGAGAAAATGTGGTTGCAGACTTTTGTGCAAATTACAATAGCTAGACAATGAACCTACTCCAGTCAACGATGCATTTCCAGATGAGCACCTCTTTGCTATATGAGCAAAGAGCCCATGGTTCACCGATATTGCAAACTATCTGGTTACATGCAAGTTACCATCACATTTCTCTTGAAGGGAATGACAGAAGCTAGTTGGACTTAGTGGATAGTTTGCATGGATCAACAGATTGCTCTTTTGCACCGGCATTGACAATGTCATGTGACGTTGTGCACCTAAAGATGATGTCTTTGATATACTTCGTGCATGTTACACAAAACCATGCAGAGGACACTTTACTGCTCAGATGATTACCCAAAAGATTCTCATTGTAGGCTATTAGTGGCCTACAATCCACAAGGATTGTAAACGCTATGTTCATCATGGTGACAAGTGTCAGCGTATGGGATGACCCACACACTTTGACGAGATGCCCTTACACCCGCAGTTGTCCATAGAACCATTTGAGAAGTGGGGCCTTGATTTTGTTGGCCCAATCAACTCGCCATCAAGAAATAAGGAATACATCCTTGCATGTACTGATTATGTAACCAAGTGGGCCAAAGTGGTAGCTCTGAAGCATGCTAGAGATACAAAAGTAGCAGATTTCTTGTACTCTGAGATTTTCACAAGGTTTGGTGTGCTGCAAGAGATAACCACAGATCAAGGACCACAATTCACGTCTAAGCTTATTTCTACCTTGGTTCATGAGTATGAAAATTTCCATTGCAAATCTACACCTTATCACCCTCAAGCCAATGGGTAGGTAGAAGTCACCAATAGAGAGATTGAGAATATTCTTACTAAGACAGTTGCTCTTCATAAGCACAATTGGGCTACATGACTTCCTGAAGCTGTGTGGGCCTATCGAACAATGTGGAAGACCACCATTGGTCTAACTCCTTACAAGCTTGTCTATGGTAAGAAGGAAATTCTTCCCATTGAGTTTGAGATAAAAACTCTTTGCACATCACTACAATTGGGTATGAGTCTTTTTGGTGCACAAAAGACACGCATTGATCAACTGCATTCCTTAGATGAATTGCATCAAGAAGCACTCTTTCACATCGAGGTTGTTCAGAAAGAGTGTGCTCTATGGCATGACCATCACATCCGACAACGGTCATTCCAACTTGGAGATTGGGTACTCTTATATGACTCTCGCTTGAACCAAGATTTTAAAGGAAAGTTTCACACGCAGTGGTTGGGACCCTACGAGATCCAAACAATATATGCTAATTGCACTGTTTGTCTTTGTATAGTGGACTCCGAAAGAAGGACTCTCCTTGTCAATGGTCACTGCCTCAAATTGTACAAGAAGCCTCTTTCCAAATAAGCTTTCTTTTTGGAGGTGGCACAGGAACTCACTGTTGTTCCTTTTGGTCTCATTCAAAATTAATCAATAAAATTAAAAAAAGGGACAATAAAAGATCCAATAGCGAAAACCTTCGGGCGTTGTTGGCCAGTTGGCATTTGAAAACTAGTTTATGGTGAATGCTAACTGCTACAATAACTTAGAGGTGAAAATTGGATTCCCGACGCCTCTAGGTAGCAATGGGATGAAAACCGGGTTACCGGCAGTTTACTACTGTATATTAAAAAAAAAAATAGCCCTCCCAACGTACATTTGGCGATTAGTCAGTGATATCTCCTATCGCTACCTATTCTATGGCGCGACAGGAGATTTTTATAGTTTATGGCACCTTCTGGGCAGAAGTAACTTCTTTTCTTCTTGTTGTTATCTCTTCTTCTAGGCCTTAACACTGCTTCGGTTTGGCAATAGGACCTGTTCTTCCTGCCACTTTTCTGGGCTCCTGTCGATCAGCCTTTGTGCGCTCCCATGGGTTGGTTCCATTTTGTGGGTCCCACGGTCTTGTCATCGCCTACCATCACTGTCACATTAATGCTACCGTAGACATCTTTTTTCATCACATCTGCTACACTTCCGCTCAACCTCTCTTCTTTTATACTACTCCATTATCATTTTTCATGGTGTGAATCTCTTCGTACTTCTCTGTGATTTCATTTCCAACTCAGATCGCCTACCCCCATTCCTCCAATCATCCTATCACTGACCATTCACCTCACGATTATTGGTATCAAGGAGTACTCTCTCTTTTTTTAAACTTATTTAATATTTTTTTATTTTTCTTATAATTATTGGCGTGACTGGGATGATTCACCATTAAGTTGGGGGGTATGAATTAACTATTCATTATTACATGGGTTGGCTAAAAATTACCTGCTAATAATTTTGTGTCACTTGCCACCTCAATCGATTATAGTAATCCTTTATATGTTGTACTTGTAACCTACCGTTGATAAACCCTGAATTAACTGTTCCCTGCTATTTTACTTGCCACTATAGCCTGTGTCAAAGCTCCTGCCGCATTCTCAACACCATGGGAGGTGAACATACCAGGCATGAATCCTTATCTATGAAGAAATTCCTTTCCAATGAAGAAGCTTATAATATTTTTAAACAGGCTGGTTGGATGACATATTTCGAGAAACTATGTGGTTTTGATGAGGTCGCCGTCGAATTCGTAGCAGGGTTTCATTAAAAAGAGTGCCACTTTAAGGGGTTTGCAGTTTGAGGTCACAGTTCAAACGGTTGCTTCGATCACTTGTCTTCCACAGACGAGAGATTTGTTCTTCCCCAATTTCAGCACAAGGGTCACCAATCTTAAGCTCCAATGAAAGCAGTTCCTGTAATGAGGAGAATCCTCTGAGTATGTGCAAGGCCAAGGGCACCGACGAAAATATTTTCCATCTCCATGGGGCGAGGTAGATTTTTTTTTTATGCAATATATTACTTGTGAAGGTAGATATGAGTATATTCATGCACATCATATTTGTCTCATGTCACATTTGAGACATGCCTAGCTTGTTAATCTTCCATATTACTTGCATTGTTCACTTAAGTGTTCCTGTAGGAAGTTTCGAAAAGGCCATGTGAATTCCCTTGCCCACCATGGGTTAATCAAGCTCATAGTCATGCATGGCCTCTGTTCTATACAACCTCCACTAGAATGGGATGCTTTTGTGAGTCATGAACACACTAGAAGCCCTGCCGCACAAGAAACCCTAGCTGAGAAATCTTCAAAAAGAATAAAACTAAAAAGATCGATTATAGAAGAAACTGTATCTTCTAAAGGAAATAAATCAAAGGGAACTCCTGTCGGTGAAACCCCCAAGAAACCTAGCCCTAGTCCTAAGACTGCCTCAATCTCACCTGCCATGGAAACCCCAATTACCGTTAGACAGAGCTCAAGAAGAACTTCTAGTAGGTTGGATAAGTTAGTAGAGGTAACTCATTCCCTCACTGATGTGGATATTATAGAATCCTCTGGTAAGAAAACTGGAAAAGCAGCTAGGGAACTTAGACGTCAGAATCGGCATAAAAAGATACGGCAGGTCGAGAAAGCTCAAATATAGACTTTCCCTTCTAAAGAGACAAAGGACCTTGCATTGACAAGTAAACATCCTAGTGATATGTTTTCTAGTGTGAAGCCACAAGGCATAGACCAAAAAATTGGGGTGAGGAGAATACTAAAGAAAACTTTGAGGATATATGGAGAAATGAAGCCCCAAAGGCCAGTATAGAAATGGATTATACCATAGGTGATGACACTCCCTGAAACGGGAATCCAGCATAATGAGGAAACTTTGGAGAATGTTGAAAATACTATGAGGGAAGAGGATTGTACTCAGGATGATACATATATTGGTCATAAAAAAAATGTCAAAGAAACTGAAAGTATGAAAGGAGACTCTCTTCCATCTCAGGAGATTGCTACTAAACTAGAGGCACTAAAGGCTCTTGTTGTTGCCCCAAATGAAACTTCAAAGGTAGATTGCTCTCAGCCAGTTATTCCATTTGAGCAACTCTGCCAAATTATTGCAAATCTACAAAGAGAAAATCAACAATTGAAGACCTAGCTAGTGACTGCAACAGGTAGTCAACAAACGGATAAAGTTAAAGAGGAAACGACTGGGCCAAGTTAGGTAAAACTAGTGCAAGTTCATTTGCTTGGTTGCATTAGGACATGCAAAATCCTTAAGCTGGGGGGAAATGATGGGTGTCAAATGTGTTTAATTTCCATATCCTTTCCCTTTAACTTTGTTCCCATTTTGACCTTCTCCTAAGTTCTTCTTCCCATTAATTGTTAGGGAAATAAAGAATATTTGATATGTTTTCAAAAAGAAGAGAATACTTTCGAAATGCTGAAATTATTGAGGAAATAATAAATTTCAGATGGTTTTGCTGTAGGAACTAAATATGGAGAAGGAAAAAAATCTTGTAAGCGACAAGTCCAGAACAACATAAGATGGGAAACAAGGGATGCGTGTGATAGAAGTTCGTCTATTTTTGTTCTTATTACTTATTTCAAACTTGTTTCGAAACTATTATGGTTTTGTGGCCTGTGACCAAACCAAAGACTATGTTTAATATGTTTGTTGGCTAGTGGCCATAACAAACTACTGCTCTATCATTTTGATTTGTTTTGATACTCACCAAATTGATAAGTATATATGTATGATCTAGAGATAATCAATGATAGATAATATATAAACTTAAGCAGACCAATTCTATCTCTTGTCTATGAGTAGTTGATGAAGTTGCGTGCAGATTGAGTTAGAGTAATTCGTTTTATCTACTCACCTTATGGACCAGAGGAAGGGCCCCCTCTCAGAAAGCTTGGTGAGATTATTTTGTGGTTTATTAGCTTAGATCTTTTGTGTGTCGTGCAATTCAATTTATGTCGAATGTATGTTTTCAGAAGTATTGTGACTTAGTTTAATCTTTGTTCAAAGTTAAGGATCATTAATATTGCAGCCTGTGTGATTAATTCGAATTGCAATGAATTTTTTATGGAATATAATTATGGTTTGAGGAGTAAGGAGTGTTTTTCATTTGCAAGAAAACTACCGTATCCTTCATTCCAGATTATGTTGTGCTTCATCTTGTATAACTTCCCATCACATTCTATTCTCTTCGCATCTCTTCACTGTTGTGTTTTAACCTCCTGTCACACTTCATCTTCTTGTAACACTCTAACCTCTTATCATAATTAAACTTCCTATCGCAATTAAACTTCTTGTCGCAATTGAACTTCTTGTTGCCTACACGTATTTAATATATCCTTGGCAATTGAGTGTTGAGACAGTTGTTGTTAATATTTGTATGTCATAATACACTGAGTTTGTGTTAGATCATAAATAGATACATTGGTTAAAATAGGTAAATAACCATTTAAGAAGGGATTTCATTTATTTTCAAAGTGTGCTTTTGAATTTCAGATTAAAGAATGTGTTTTCAATTATAGTTTTCAATCCTAGTTTGCATCCATCAACCCTTGGTTTGTTAATTACAACCCTTCGACATATTGCCACAACACGGTTCAAAAGCCTACGTTCTCAGATTGACACTTTTAGGATGAACTAAGGAAGCCATTTCTAAAGATCAAATCAAACCTATTTCAAGAGTAATTTAAGACCACGGTTTAATCCAACCACTTTTGATTGTGTAAAGAGGACCATCAGGTGCATGTTTAATTATATCACTATTTGAGAAAGCAATGTCAAGAAACAAGTTGGTTTGGCCCTTACAAGGTTGAACGCCAATGAATCCAATCATGGTATGTAGATCATCCACATTATAACTCTTATCATCATCAATTATATCTTGTATCTTGTTGAAACATTCATCGTGCCCTTCTTGTTGTCACTAGCTTTAAAAATGAGATGAAATGGTTTGGCATTAGATTGGTAATATATTTACAAATTTTGGTTGAGTGGGGAAACTGGCTTATTTCCTTGATCATTGACATTGCCCAACTGAATTTGGTTGGAATCAATGAGATCTTGCACTATATGTTTATGACACGTGCATCATTTTGTATCATGCCCACTTTGTCGACGATATTGACAAAAGACATTTGATTATGGTTTAGAGGTAAAGGATTAGTAGTATCAAGAGGTCTAACAAGAGGTAAGGTGATTAGGTTCTTGCTGAAGAGTTGCAACATAATTGAATGGAGGGTATCAGGTAATGGGGTGAATTTCCTATTCTTATCCTGGAATTGGTATGGAGTTATTGTTTTTATGGCATCCACTTGAGGTTCAACATGGTGGTTTGTTTGAGGTTGATTTATTTGTATAAATCCCTTGTTTTGTTTCTTGAATGGTTGGAAATTGTTATGAGGCACCATTTCAAATTTTTTAGGATGAGGTGAAGTATTTTTTCTAATAATCATGGAGAGTCGTGCATAAGTGTGTAAAGAAGGGAAATTTCATCATCCCAAGCTTGTCTTGGATATTTATTTGTAAGCTATCAATGAACATTCTTTTAAGATCACCATCAAGAAGTTTAATGTTGATTTGTGAGTAAAGCAGTTGATAACGTGTTATAAAATCAATAACCTTTTCATTTGCATTTTGTTTACATTGCATCAAATTAGGTAGGGCCATCTTAGGGCCAATGTGCACTTGGAAATGGTTGAGAAAGGCATAAAAAAATCATTGAATGAGTGGATTGAGTTATTTGGTAAGGAACAAAATCATTCCAAGGCTGTATCTTTTAAGGACTTGGGGAAAAGCTTAATCGAGAGATTATCTTAAAACATGAAGTCACTACATAAGGTTGTATATGTTGATACATGGTTGCTAGGATCTCCTTTACGGCTGTATTTCTCAAATCTAGGTATCTCTATGCCTTGTGGCATTTGTGTTCTCAATATCTCCAATGACAATGGGTTTCTTTTGACATATTGTGAAGGTTGTTCATTTTGGTTTTGGATCAATGTTGTTATTTTTTGTTGAAGGGATGTGAAATTTTGCAAGAGTTGGTTTATGACAAAATTATTGGTTGTATTTTGAGATGGAGGTGAATATGGGGAAGTGTATATGTGTTGGCTGGACAACTAAATTGAAATTTTGTGAGAGGCAGGGGGTTTGGAGATATGATGTTCAAGAATTCATAAAGCTGAAAGGATTCTCAGTGGAAATACCCAAAGTTGGAGTGATATTGCTAGTTGGTTGCATTGTTGTAGTAATAGTTGGATGGGCATATGTAGGAATAAAGGCTATGGTTGTAGGGGGAAATTTGATTTCCTCCTTGACTTTGAGTGCATCCCAAAGTTTGAGCACAACTAGCCATTGTAAGAATATGATTATTAATAATGTGAGGTAGGCTATGCACAATATCTAATCCTCAGTCATTATCAAGCATTATTCTCATGCTATCTATGATAGGAACTGCAGTGCCAAAATATATTTTGTACTCACATAGTATCAAATTTTTTCTAAGGATTTATCCATTTGTTTTAGCTTTTGTTGAGGGACATTAGCAACCAAGGTTTCAACATCAGTGTAAGTGATTGATGATGGTCATATGACATATGACATCAGGGTTGTGGTCCAAAATGGGTTGACTAGTGCCAACACTATGAGTAAAAGAGTTAGAAAACTCAAGATCCACGATAGATCTACTAGCACGAGATGCCATGAGTCTCAAACTACATCTCACTTAAGTATTGGTAATAGGACACCATGTTGTGATACTCATACAAGTTTCACCAAACCAAAAGTGCACCCAAAATGGACAAAAAGAACTAAATAAAGAAAGTAAATACCCAAAATTAGAAAGAAAAATGCAAGTATTGAAGTTATTGCAATATTCATATATGAAATATGATAATTAACTAATTATAAGATGTAAAAACCTGAAAATGGTTATTTTTGAATGCCAATTTTGATCTTACATAATGCACTTTCTTTTACCAATTGAACTAAATGCAAACATCTAAAAAAATATGCAATTTTTGAAATTGAAACTGAGATCTACAAGTACAGGAAAATGAAGTAGATGGAGATAGATATGTGTGCAAAATTTTGCAAAATCACCTGTACAAGGATAGGTTCACCAAGGGCGAATGAGTTTTTGCGCAAGGTTTTGAAAAATTGAAATTTGAGTGTTTGATCTAATATTTAAGCTCACCGTTCCTAATTGCAAACAAATTCTTCAATAACAATTTTTCTATATTTTCTAATTAAATGTAAAAGCAATTTGTATGACAATGTATGAACAAAATGACAAATTTTGAATGAAGTTTTGACCTAAATGAATGAAACACATCGTAATGCAAGCTATTATGCAAAATGTATGCAATATTTTTTGATTTTTTTGATTTTGAATGATGCAAATATGCAATATGTAACCCTAAATGAAATGCAAAACAAGATAATGTAAAATCTAGATCTATGGTTTCAATGACCTCCAAATCAGAAAAAAAGTATGATGTAAGAATGTTAGGTTCACCAAAATGAAATGTGGGGAAAGGGATTCCCAAGGTTTTATATTATGGATAAAATACTTAGGAATCTCAATAAGTGTCTTTCCCTAGAAATTTCATTACGAAAAAGATCACAAGGTGTAAATATAGACTTTCAACCTCAATGGTGAGCCAATCAGACCTGGATATCAGTCCTTAGGATAATAGGATAAATATGAAATTAAACTAAAATGATTTGAAATGCTCAAACTAAATGAACAACAAGACCTAATACCTAAAATATAGATTTCAAAATGTACACAAACAAAGATGACAATTTGCAAGTAGATTTGAGAAGGGTCTAATGGCATGTACCTATCACCAAAAGCTATTTTTGAGGTTTGCTAAGGGACCGATTCACCCTTGGGCGAATGGGTCCTTGTTAGGGCTTCCAAAATAACTTTTGATAGTCCTTTGATGCTGGATCTCATCTTTTATTTGACACAAGTCCCACTGTTAGAAAGTTGGAAATAAATTCAGCAACTTAGTTTTTATGGCTTGACAACAATGATGATAACTTGTGCAACAATGCAAAATTACTCTTTCAAGATCTCTTCAATTCTTCATCCACCTGTAATCACACATACATGAAGAGGAAAAAATTATTTGTTTGTATGGGGTTTGCCTTGGTCAAACCCCAGTTTGGGTAATTAAACCTTGATAGAGAGATAATGAAAAAAGAAGGAATGATGAATGAACAATGCTTACTACAACTCAACACCCTTCAATGGCTTCCCTTAGAGGGATGAAGTCAAACACATTTCTCCAAAGGCATTAGATCTTTCTTTTCTTGATTGGTTTGGATACTTGAAATGCTTAGATGCTTAGGATCAACAATGCATATTAGCCTTCACAAGATATCATGAACACACAAAAACTTGAACATGATGTTAGGATCTTGATTGCTGCAACAAATGACTAATAAATATGCTCTTGATAATGATATTTTATCATAGGATATCTTGATCATGTGTCTTAGAATGCTGCTTCCTTAAGTGTTAGATTTCAAATGATCAAATGACTATGTATTTATAGGTGCTTATTTAATTTCCCAAAAATTAGATTCCAAAATCCAACAATTGTAAGTTGAAATTGAATCATTAAAAGATCGCTAAAAATATATTTAAAAATGAGTCTTGGAACTTAAAGGGGACCCATTCACCCATGGGAAAATGGGTCCTTGCCTATAAGTCTAGGAAACACATATTCTATGGTGATTTAATTATTGATTATATTTATTTAATGTCAGTTGTTCTTTCTGAAAATGGGAAAAAGTAGGGCTTTGTAATGCATAATTTGGTAAATTAGAAGTTTAATTAAGTCCATAAATTAAGGGACCCAAACATAGTGTGAAATTGTGAAAGTATACAATTTCCCACACTACAAGAATCTACATTAGTGAACACTACTTCCTATCTTGGTTGATGCTTCCTACACATGTATTTTTTTATCTAGACATTGGTACATGTGTATCTAAAAGACCTCATTTTTTTATAAATTATTGCAAAAATCCCTAAAGCTCCACATGCTTGAAAAATATAATCATCAACAATATAACATAGGAAAACTTGGAGTATTTGATATTTGGTGTGGGAGTTAATAGTGGTGTATGCAAAAAAGTGAGTGCATAGAACAAAAACCCTATGAGGTATTCTATGTTATTATGGTGTGTGAGTGTGATGGAAGGACACGAGTAATGAAAATCATAAAATGTGGAAAAGGGAGAGGGTAGGAATAAAGAAAAGATCTATATTTATCTAATGGAGGTACTGGGAAAGATTCGAAGCCAGGGAATTAAGAGGATAATAGGTAAATGAAGGAAACAATGAAGAAAGGGGAGAGATAGGAGGATCTATGAAGAGAATAATGAAGGCTAGGAAATAATTCAATAAAAATCTAAGGATTTGGTATAATGAGAGCTTCAAATAAGATGTCTTTAGATAAATTTCTTGCTACCTTGCATAAAGATGGACTCTCCTAGGATGGTTGGAGAAACTTGACTAAGAATAGAGTAAACTCATGAGCATAGAAATGAGTCTAAACCCAACAAATAAGACTAAACCTACGTTTATAAGAAATACTAATTGAGACAATCATTGATAATATTAGGTTTTAGGGTTACAATGATTGTAAGAGCTAAAACACAAAATTAGAATAGGTGCATAAGCATCTATGGTTGCCATGTCTAAACATGAGCATTTGAGGTTTTCATGTCCTAATGGACTAAACTATTCAAAATTTTAGAGTTGACTAAGGACAAGTTTCTAAGGATTTTTTGTCTAGTTTTCACATATTTGTGAGTGGTAGAAAGGGTGGAAAACAAGATGAATGGTGCTTAAATATGACTTGGGAGATATACACCAAAATAAGTGTAGAAATGCAAGGTGAAAGTTGTAGAGTAAGAATTTTTTTTACTTTACACAAGAACAACAATAAAGCATATACATATAAAAGATTTTATGACACATAACATGTGGAGAAAGTTAAGGTCTACATCTATTTAGATCACTTTTCCAGGTGTAGATTCAACCCAAGATTATAGATAGTCCCATGAATTTTAGAATTTATTCATCTTATTTTCTCATCTTACTTTTGATATCATATTCTAAATATCAAACAATTTTTTCACAATTTTTTTATCTCCAACCTTGAGGTACACATGTTTTTCATTTAATTTCATTTTAGTTCTGGTTAGGCAAACTATTCTAGTTCCTCCTCTTTATCTAGGGCAATTTATTTGTTATTTTTCACTTGTATTTATGTGAGGGTTATTTTATTCTTTTAAATTTCTATAAAATTGGTTTAATCTCTTTCAAAACACAGGTTTGTTCCCTTTTATATTTTGTTGCTAAACCTCATGTTAATTTAGTCATCCTTAATTTCTCTTCATATCACATGTTTATCACAAATAAGTTTTGGTCATCACATTGGTGAAATCTCCATTTTGATAATCTACTTATTTTATCTCACCACCTTTTTAACTGTATCCTATTGACCAAGTTTTTTCCATTACGCAATCATCAAACATTGATTCTTGGTGAAGATTGAAAATTCCATCAACAATCTTTCACCAATTGGGAAAAACAACCCCGAGTTTTTACAACACATCTAACATAAGCTCTTGAATGACTTGCATTGTGGGCAAATCACAATCCAAAAACTTGATTTTGTTGTTGGAGATTTTACCCAGACATAAAATCCTTACAAGTAACAAGGTCTTTAATGGAAACCAAACTTTAATGGACAAAACATATGGCTTTAAATTGTAAAACTTTAGCTAGCAACCTATAATGTGTAAATATTCAATTACCACTCTTGTATTGAACAAAATTCCTATTCTAAAATGGTCCTCCATTCATATGAAGTGGTGTTTGATATTTCTCTTGCCTTCAAATTCCTTTTGCATAACTAAGCTTATCAAGGGCTAAGGTTATAACAAACCTTGTCATTACAAATAACAACCTCTAGATAACTTTTTACATGAAATAAATAGTTCTCATGCATTTGATGACCACTCAATCTATTTGACACATATAACAATAAGGCTATGGCTCCATGGAGGGGTTGAACTTAAATTTCTCAATAGGTGTTGTAGAGAATTTTTAGGAGCTTTTGACTATTAGATAGTTTCATAGATTTGTAGTAAGAGATAATGTTAAAATTTGAGTTTAGAATTTTTAAGAAGAATATGATTTTCTTATATGATTTTAAAAAAAAATTGATGTTAAAAAAATACACATACATTGTAATGATACCATGTGACAAAAAAAAACTTTAAATTGATGAGAAAACTTCCAATCTCACTGCTTCCTAAAGTTGAAAGACCCTACCTTGAAGAAGTCCAGTGTATAGACTACACTTTTTAGGGTTTACACTCCGCTCTAAATGTCTACTTGAAATCATGTGACCAGCTCATTATTTGGAGGCTCATCTCCCCTTTCTTTTTAGTTCCCCACAAATGGATTTGCATCTAATCCGTTGCCTCGTATTTCAGATTCAAATTTTTGAAAAGTGGCGGCCAATTTGCTCTTTAAGTCCACTCTCACCAATTAAAGAATTTTGGAATTGAAGGAGAGGAGTTCCCAATTCACACCGCAAATGGCTTCCTCACAAGTTCCACAGCAAAACTCTGATCTAGCTATTGCTATGGCCCTGGCAATGGCATCCACACCACAAGACGACGACGACGATTTTCAGTGTCCTACTCCTGCCGTTTCAATCAATCAGGACCTCATACTCAAATCATGCCAAATATCTAAGAAGGCCAAAACAAAGAAAGAGCTAAAAAATTCTATTTCAAATCCTTTAAAACCTTTGAAAACCCATCAATACACAAAGAAGAAAACCAAGAAGAAATTCGCAGAAGGAAAGGAGAATACAAACGAGCCTGCTCCACTAAAGCTCAATGCCATTGTCTCTGGGGAGTCATGCTCCACTGGATCACCCACAAAAATCAATATGGTTGCCGTGGTTAAAAATGGGTTTGATCGTGACAGAGATTTCATCAAAAAGGGGGTTGGCAAGGGGATGTCAATTGAAAGCAGGTTGCTTTTCAGGGGAAAATGCCATAATCCAGACACTGAAGCATCAATACCCTCAGTTGAAGAGGAGATGGATTTTCCAAGCCTTGAATCAGAGATCCATTTCGGTGTTTCGGCCCAAGAAGAAGGTTTGGAGTCCCTGAGTTTTCAACCCGGGACGCAGTTGAATGCTTTAATGCAGCTTTGTTGCTCTTCTGATGGAGGGCAAACATTAGGTGACAGGGATAATGAAAATTTTGAAAATTTTGAGGCCGATGGGTCCTGCAGTGAATTAGAGGAAGAACAGATTATAAGCCTTATGACTCAGGTCTGTAGTCCGTGTAGAAAAACTACGAGTGTTTTGGATAATCAGAGTTTTTTAGGTAAGGATTTGATTTATGAAAATAATCGAGACCAGGCAAGTAGTCCTTTAAAACTCTCTAATCTGTGTCATGATAATGATCCCTGTGGAAACCCTAGTAATGTTCTGAATCGGTCCATTACTTCTTCTGGATTCCCTACCAGTGCTTTGCATGAAGGCATTATTCAATTTAAAATAAGTAATGCTGATCCAGGTGATGAAGACTGTTTTACTTATGGCGTTAGTTCATGTGGACTCCCGGATAATGATTTGGCTCAGGCCAGTGATCCTTGTAGAATACCAAACAATGAGAGTCACCAAAATATGGATCAGGCTACAAGTTCGTATGAGATAACAAAAGAGGAAGTGGGTATTGAAGGTTTTTCTGATGAGGAAGACCAGCTGGTGCTATGCCCTGTTTGTGGCATTGAAATCACCCATCTGAGCGACGAAGAACGTGATACTCACACCAATGATTGCCTTGACAAGGATGAAATACAGACTGTAAGTTTTAGTATAAATGCTTTAGACGGTTTACTAGGTTCTCTGGCTTATGCTGAATGATGATTGCTTTTACGATCTGTACAATGTATGTTGCCTCAATATTATTACAAAGGTTCTGTAATACCTGCTTATTTTAAAACAAGTACACGTATTACCAAAACCTCTGTACGTGTGCCTGAATATTATTTGGTTTTTAAGATTTGAGTTTTATGCTACTTGAAATATTCAATTCCAGAAGCTGTAACGAGGATGCTTATTTCTGTCTAGGTCAGCTGGGTAATGATTTGCAACTTATATTCCTCTCTGGGTATGTAACTTTTTACTATAAATCACACACTACCAGGGATTGCATTTCACGGTCTGGTTATAATGGTCTTCTCTTGTGTCAACCTGTCATTCACGGGCTGAAGTAACATCGGTTCTCCAGTCATTTTCATTGTGGGATGTGTACAGTATTAAATTCATATTCTAGTTCTCAAAGTTGATTGATAGATCATTGTTTTCATAATTTTGGAAAAGATTCTAATCTCGTGTTGAAAAGACACAGGCTGCATTATTAATTGTACAGTAGGAGGTTCAATGTGGCTAACATTCAAAGGGCTGTAGTCAGAGATAAATTTGACAGGTTTATAAATATCAACCTTGCTCGTCAACAGGACTGATAAATATCAGAGATAAATGTATCTTCAATAGATATTGAAGACTTGTTTCTCATCCTCATGAACTACCGCTAGCAACTTCTCTATGGTCCCTTTGACCAGTTGTGCTAATTTGACATACAAAAAAGCAGAGCAATTTTTTTTTAATGCACACAACTGTGTTTCTTAATTAATGGAACAAATTTCATTAGCTGGATGAATTCTTAATAGTAATTGCTTTCTTGCAACAAACCACTGTTTCTTGTTTGCTTCAAGGTCTTTTAGAATAAGGCATACCCTTAAAATCAACGTGCTTCAAGATACATAAATTTGCCACATTTCTCATAAGTGTAATGACAGACACATATTTCCCTTGAAGGTTGAAATATCAGCAGATGCATGCTGTGACTTCTAATAGCTGTAAAGTCTTCAAATTCTCTCTGTTGATTGGTCCCAGGAACTTTTATCAATTTTGTATGAATTCCGAAATGTGACCAGAAATGCCAAGGAAAATGGTGGCAACTTGCAAACTGGGTTCAGCAAACTATCCTACAGTGCTTGAAATTTCTGCTTATCTGATATAAACTATCTCACATTGAAAGATTTTTGTTATATCCTTTCACTATACAATATGTTGGAGGTTGCCATCATTCTAAAACAGAATAAAATCAATGATGCCACAACCCAAGTGAAAGCTTCTTATTATCCTCTTGGAGGATAGTAATGTTGTCTGCATACTTGAAGGGATACCTTTCAAAAAATGAAATAGTCTCATGTCAATCAGATTAGAAAGCAAAAACAAGATGCAAAAGCAGAGTTAAAAGCCTAGGCTATTGTATTTCCACTTTGAATGAAGAGAGAGTTGGGGGATGGGTCTATGGGTCTGGGGAATAAATTGTTGTTTATTGTTCTCGTTCTGCTAGAAGGGCAGCTGAATCATGTTCCTCTCTGAATTTCATCCATGATGAATCCATTATAATTGTCCTGTTTTTTCTTTCCACCTGAGAAACAAAAACTTAGTTTGGAAAAAAGAAGAGATTTTGTGTGGATTAGGTCAGTATACTTGCGCTTCGAGCTGTTCCATAGGTGTCCTCTCCTTTCAGGCTTGGTCCTGATCTAGGTTTAGTTCTGCCATGCGCTGGATCTGTCCTTGGCTTTGTTCTGTTCTGATGACAACACATGGGCCACTCCTGTAGTGGTCAAATGAGAGCTCCTAGATACCCCTACTCAGTGGTTCATCACTTCTTTGGTTCCGGAACTGTAAGCGCCTAAAAATGAATAGGCATACATGGCAAGTCCAATGATGAATTGATGGCCCAACACATGACCTACATGGTGTGAATTACTCTCTCTCAGCTAATCCAAACTTAATGGAAGTGTTATGTTGGCCCGTAGGACCTTCCCTATGTTATGGATTATTTGTAAAACTCCCATGCTTTGATGCTTCTGAAAAAAAAAAAAATTGCTTTTTGACTGTTAAGTGACCGGATTGCTCCTTTTGTATCGGTTTGCCTTGGTGGTTTTCATTCACCTTGATGATCTTGTACTCGTAAAACCAGTGAACTTGCACATAATTTTGGCCCGTGTGATTTTTTTTTTGTGTGCCATTCTTGCACTGAATTTGGCTTTGGAACTCCATCTTTGAGTGTGCCCAGCGTAGTAAACTCCCAGTTACATTATCTAACTATGGATTTAATCTTATTAATAGATTTCCAAAAGGTTTTGTACAGGTGTTTTGTTTACTCTTTATTGAAAGCTCTTGCTCTTTCCTCCTCATATACACATGCAACAATGCGTCTAAGCAGCTATTTGAGATTCATATTAAATTGTAACTCTTTGCATAGGTTTCCCTATAGTACAAGTCATTGATAGTCTCCAAGCATTACAATACATTACTTGACAGCTTCAAAGCTCCACAACTTGCCAATACAACAATATTTTTTTCAATTTTATAATCCCTTAGTCTTAGTTCTTGACTTCCGTCTCTTCCTACCATCAAGAGGAGTGCCCAAAGTTGCAGAGGAGAAGAAGGATTATCAAGCTGGGTTCCTAAGGACAATCTTGGTAGTGAGAATAGTTCATTCCTCATTTTGGATATTTGCAAATCCTAGTTGTAGAGTTCTTGAGTTATTTTGCTTAGAATAATTTCGTTATTTTAGTAGTTTAGAATAGAATATATTTGTTTAGATAATCATCTCATTGCTCTGAGATTGCAACACTCACTTGCAAGTTTCAAATTTAGGGTAATGTTGTCACATGAATTGCTCCCTGCTGAACACGGGCTTTGGCATTCCAATGACACAATGGAAGCGACCTCAAGGTGTGGGACCTTGCTCAAATGAGGTTGAGTCTCTAGAGAAGGCTGACTTCCTTTTTTGTCCAAGTGCAATGTGCTGGTCCAACCTAGCACATGAAATCCTACCACTACCCTACTCTAACAGCTCATAGGGGAAAAGGGGAAGAACAAGAACATGAAAGGGAAATGGGAGGTGGTACACCAAGATGGAAAAGTTGTTTCTTCTTGGTCAAGATTGCTCAGTACATTGAAGAAGAGGACCAAAGGACTCACATAGTTCTCCATTTGATCGATTTCCAAAGGAAAACATGAAGGTTAGGGTTTGACAAGGTGCTAGAAGGAAAGAAGATTCTCAAAACAGCAATTGTAAACAAAATAACTCAACATATACGCATGAATATGATAACAAGAACTTAGTTATGAAGGTAAAGAAAGTTTACTCATACACAAAAGAGGAGAGAACTAGCAACAATGATCAACTTCATTAATGTAAAGGCATAGAGCCAATCTTTAAAATTGCAAAGATGCAAAATGCATAAGTCTGCCAAAGAAAAACCTTGGAGGAGCTAGAGGAAGAACCCTTAGAAAGAATACATTTCTTGCATTTATAGATCAGGCATAACTTAGATAACCACAGATCGAACCCTAATCCAGCTAGGGTTAGCACCAAAGTCTAAGGGTGAAAGGATGGAGCCATCCCATGAAAATTGCGATTAGGACATGGATCAGTTAGAATGGTCAATACATTAGCAATAAATGAGCATGGGTGCCCAGAAGATCCACCTGCAGAAGGCAAGGGGAGCAATAAATGTTGTGCTTGAAGTCAAGTAATCAAAACAGGCTGCTTAGAAAGGTAGCTCGAGCAATAATGGCATCGCCCAGAAAACACATCAAATCCACTACATGGTCGGGGTGTCGGGGATCAAGCATCGGACCATCGGGGATAGAGCTTTGAGCATTCGCCATACCGCTTGCTAGAAGAAAGGAGGAGGAAAGCAAAAAGAGTGATTCGCAAAGTTCAAAAGGATCACCCTTTTTGGGCTTTGGAGGCTGGGAAGGAGGCTTATGCCTTATCGTAGAGATGAAAGGGTAAAAGGGAAGGCCGAAGCCCGATGTTTGAAGAGAGCCATTGGGGGTCGGAGGGATGAGCTACTTCTTACCAAAGAGAGGTAAGAGGTAAAGGAGAAGGCCAAAGCCTGAAGTCTGAAAACTTGACACTTAGCCGATTTTTTCAAAGGACACCATCGGTAAGAAGAAAAGATGGAAGGAGAAGGTTTGATTACTGAAGGTTGAAAGAGGTTTCGGGGATCAAAGGTTGGGAGGAAGCTCTACTTCCTAAGATGAAAAGATGAAAGAGATAAGAGGGAAGTCCGACCCCCGAAGTTTGACAAATCAAGACACAAGCAAATCTTGAAGCCTCTTCCGGACTTCAGTGATCGGGGGTAAGGCTTAAGACTTACCAAGAGAGAGTGGTAAGGGTTAAAGGGTAAGGTCGAAGATCGAAACCCAAGACACTTGAGGAAAATGGTAGGCGTAAGGGTGAAGGAGAGAAGGAGTGGGAGTGATGGAGAAGGGATGTCAGTATGAAGAGAAGCAAAAACCCAAAAGCTCGAAAACTTAGGATTTAGCCAATTTTTAAGAGCCTCCTCAAGGAAAATTCATGCAAGATGGCCCATGTAGGATCTCTCAGATAGGTTATCAATGATGGGTCATCAAAGGGTGGCATGAAATATCAATAGGTAGTCTTTAATTTTTAAATTTAAATTAGTTTAAGTTTTAGTAGGTTAGATTAGAGTAGTCTAGTTTATTTCCTTACAAATATTATTTTGTAACAGCAGTATAAACTTCTTTTGGATCATCAGAGCAATTGAACAAAACAATGTACTGATCAACCCATCTTGCATCCAAATTATCAACAACAAGCAACAAAACAAATACCCATTTTTGCCAACACAAACATTGAAAAATCAGATCTCGTGTTTCTCTCTTTAATTTGCAAAACATTGGTTAAATTACAAGGAAACAAGAAAATAAACATGAGATTGGTTTTTTGTCAATTACATTCATTTAGTGCATGTTTGTTTGTCTAAAAGGAAAAAAGATTACTTTGCTGATTTTTGCACTTGGAATTCATGTACAAAGATGATAGTTTAATTTTGTGCATGCAAGTCATTTTAAAGCACAAAAAGACAAAATTATTGTTTTGTTATTCATTTGTTTCAGTAAATTGCATTCAATAGATTTAATTAGTTTGCATATCATAAGCATCCAAAAATTAGGAAAAGAGTAGATTAGTTTCATTATTCAATCTAACATTATTCATTTCCACATTTAATATAGTTGTTGACATTTTAAATTAATTGTTTTAAGTTTTAACATTTAAAACTTGCATGGAAAGCACAAAAAAAATAGTTCATTTAGATAGTCGATTCAATGTTTAGCAAACACAAAATGGCAACACAACTTAGGACCTTTTTGTTTGAGCTGAGTTCTCCCAAATACAGATTCAATATTCAACAAGCAAACACCCAACAAAAATCAAGTAGTCAAACACTGACAAAACACAAACAAACCCAATTGTCAATAAATCACAATCAATCAAAAGCATCCAAACCAGCATTTGAGGAAATCTGTATTCGTATCGTATCTCTCTTGGTTGTATTTAGCATATCATGCTCATGTGTCCTAGGATTAGAAAGGATTGGATAGGGGTCACCTTGAGTGAGTTAAGGGAGAACTCATTTCCTCTTGAGCTCATTGAAGAACAAGCACAAGCGATACAACAATGATTGGGGATTGGCCATTGAATCAGTGCATTTGGAAGCTATATTTGACATAGAGGCTCTTTGTCTCAACATTTTCCTTCGGATGCTCATTAAGCACTTAATGCCATATGAACACAAATCACCATTCCACAAACAACCCCAATCATCCAGACTGCAATCACAACTTCATGACCAAACATCTCTGCCCTCTATAGAGTACACCTTCCTTGTGAAGAGGGTAGCTTGTCTAATCCCCCACCATTAAACCAGCTGTTGCCTCATGAACAACAGTAGCCAGTTTTATCCAATCAACATGAACTGTGAGTGTGTCTGCCTTTGATGACTCACACACAGTAGTGGTCAGTAAGATATGGGGAACACAGTAACTGTATTTGTAAATTGGCAATCACAATCATTTTGTAGTGGTCAGTGGAAATCTTGAAGACATAGCATTTGCATATGCTATTAAATAATTAAAATTTAAAACTCCTCTCTTTCTTTTCCAATGGAAATTCTATCGATTTGAGAAATTTCCACCTTGTGGTCAATAATGCAAAGTTATTGCAAACCAAGGCTTTGCATCTTCATCTTAATGATTTAGTTTTACAAATTAATTCTTTCAAAACTAATTGACAGTTTGCAAATCTTGAGTTGGACCTTATCATTGGTAGATATTAATTTCTCTGCACACAAATTCTTATGCATGCTGAATATTTTCTACTCAAAGTTCAACTTGTATTCTGATTTGTAAAATTGCGGAAGAGAAATAACAAGTAATTTATACATTATCTAGACACTCTTCTAGGGTTCCTGGAGTTTGGAAATAATGGTCTCAACATAATCTTGGAGGTGCTTGTATTTTTCCATGTGGTGTGCTTCGTGTTTGTTTCTTCATGACATAATTTGCAAATAATTAATAAACCTTAATCCCCTATATACAATAATCTTTGAAGCAATGATATGATCAACTTTATTTCTGTTGGGAAAACTCTTAGTTTGTTACTTTACAAATCCTAGAATCATATGCTTTGTTATTATGTAAATCACTAAATTTTGCGTTTTATTAATGATTGAGTATACAAGTGTTATGTGAATCCTGCAGGTGGTAAGTATAACTGATATTCCACAGGAAAATATCCCCAAGACCGTTATTGATGTCACTCGAGTTGTTAAATGGCTGGACACTTTAGGCCTGTCTAAATATGCTGATGTTTTTATTAAGGAGGAGATTGACTGGGACACTCTTCAGTTGCTTACTGAAGAGGTATGCTGTCCTTCCTTGAAATGGCAATGTTTTACTTTTTGGGTTGTGTTTTACTTCTCTTCATAACTTAGCACACAAAAAGCTATCTCATCTGCATGTAAAGGAATCTGTCTAGCTTATATAAGACAGTTTAGACCATCAGGTTTTCGCCATGTTACTCAGATACCAATAATTTTGTTGAACAAATTACCTTCAATATGTTCCTTATTATGACAGGACCTTATCAATCTTGGTATTGTGACGCTTGGTCCAAGGAAGAAGATAGCACATGCACTTCATGAACTAAGAAAAGGAACTAGTTGTTCAATGGAGGTCAATACAAATGCTGTCAAAGCAGTGGTAAATATGGAAGACAAATCCAAGTCGAGAGAATCAGGCAACAAGTTGATCACATCATTTTTTCAAGGTCCTTCAGCTGTTACAGAGAGGCAAATTGATTCCCACGTTAATAAGCATCAACAAGCAGACAGAGCCACAACGGTATCTGGGTGGAAAAGAGATAGAAATAAAAATCGTCCCATTGCTACCACACTCACAGGCATCCCTGAATGGCTGTGTGTTCCAGGAACACCGTTTCGAGTGGTACAGATCTCATCCTCTTATTTTTTTTGAACCAATCTACTGTAGCAGTTGTTTTTCCATTGCAATTATCATGCAGGAAGGAGTCTAACAAACACTTGTGTGGAGTTGTTGACTCTTCATACCCAGTAGCTTAGCCATTTGAAATTAACATTAAGTGCATTAAATGGGTTTAGTTAAAGTTCTTTTAACAAATGGGTTAGAATCAGGGTGTTGATGTCCATTTACTCAACTCGTTTTTGTTTGCATCTTTGTATGATTGCCTTCTGTTATATGGACAATAATGGTATTAATAAAAATTATACTACAGTCTGATTTAAACAAGTCAAAGACTGCTAAAATGATTTTTCTTAAGAACAGGCCTTTATTCCTTGCTGATGGATGTGATACAAAATGCATGAGGTGAATTAGGAATCCTTCATTTCTTTTTATTCATGTATAAGAATCCTAGGTTCAATGCTGCTGCTCATGTGGAGAAGATAACAGTACTACCACAAGGTACAAAATGGTTTTACCTACAATAGTCTTAGCCTCTTAGGTTTACCATTGCAGATTGTGTGGTAGCTAATGGGCAGTAGTAATATAAGGTTCTTTCATAGACTGAATAGAACATGTAGTAGAAAAAAATCTGATAATAAGTCAGAGTAGAAATCAGATGCTAAGCTCTGGATTATTTAACACTTTTCTGTAAGTCAGAATTGTTGTTGAAAACTAGCAACTAGGTAATCATTACAAGTGACTAGTAGTTTTGTCATTGTATCAGGGATTTTCCGTTTGACCTTTTTTAACAAATGTAGGAATAAGAAGGTTTTGCAATAGAGGCTAAAACCAGAAAATGATTGTTTTAATATCTGTTAAATACTTCATAGTTGTCATTCTAGGAAGTCATAGATCTCAAGTGAAACTCTGAGATATGGGAACAGAGATGAATGTGAACTCAACATGAAATTTTGATCACGAGAGATGGCTTTGATAACATTGATAGAAAGTTTTATTTAATCTTGCAGCAAACCAGATTGTTGAAACCTGCAAGACAAATAAAATTAGAAAATACAACATTGCATCTCTTCACTAAACGTATCTACCTTGATCCTGCTGACCCCAGGAGTTGGTATGGAGGACAACTTATAGAGTAGCTAATAAAGAAATCTATCTGATTAATTTGTGAGTTGTATTGAACATGCAATGGAATTATGGAAGACATATGCAGAAGCACTGTTACATATTCTGAGAGGACAGAATATAGCAAGTGCAACTCTTCTATTTTTTTGTGAACTGAATAATATACAAATGTATATAGATGTTTGACTTAGAAACCAAAACTGTGTATTCTGGTGGGCTGAATCCAGATTTGGATTGTATGGTGTTGATAATGTATTACCAAAGATGAAATCTGTACAATGGCCCATTGAATGGAGATCGAGAAGGTTAGAGTTATAGATCTTCAGTTGCCTTGACCAATTCTTGTTTTGTAAGATGGGGCATCATCTGGTCGGTTATTGAAAATATATATTTGCAGCCTAAAAACATAACTAAGTTTAGAATACCATATATCATGCATAGGATAAACAAAACCACTATTAAATGTTACAAATGTCAAAAGTTGAAATACAATATACTAATTTGTTGACAATGATTACACTATAGGTCCGCAACAACAAGTTTGAAAAACAAACATTGAATGGTATTTTCTAGAATTAAAACAAATGAAACTACAACAATTTATAGATCATTAGTTTGTGTCTAATAAATTAGTTTGTGTTGAAAAATTTCAGTTTCATACAAAAATTTAACTTGATTGAAAAATATAACTTATAAATTGAAACTTGAAAGGTAGAGAAATTACACTCCTTCATGGACACTTAAGCTAATATTCTGTCTATCTTGAAATGGTTGAGGGGATGAAATTATATTTTTCTATAGATGTGGTTTTGAATATTTTGACTTCAAGGTTCATCCTAATCTCAAATTATACTAAAGGTGAGAAGCTTTGGAATCTTATACATTAGTTTTGAAATTTTTTTGATCTAATGAAATAAAATAAAATAAAAAATAGCTAAAGCAGGAGTAGACTTTTTGTTTAATTTGTAAACTTAAACAGTTAGAGCATTTTAAATATTAAAATGAAAAATAGTAAATACTTGTATGTGCCTTGTAGAGGCTGGTTTGAATTGTAAAACCTTAGTTTGAGCTTGCTATGTCGGCCAAGCTATAAAGGGTATTCAAGCAAGATAGGGTATTTGTGTCTTTGTTCTTGGCAGCTGTTGTTTGCATCCACGTTTGTGTTATGTTGTTTGCATTTGCGTTTGTGTTATAAACTTATATTGTTTGCATTTGAGTTTGTGTTTTGTTCCTTTTCCTGTCGTGTAAAACAAGTGAAATCAATGTGTAAAACAAATAGAAAGAAGGAAACACTTATGTTTAGTGTTTTCTATGGTCAATAAGTCAACAAAATCAATCAAAGTCAATGCCAACACCTAGAATTGTAACAAAATTCTTTTGAAGCCCAATGTCATTGCTGGATTCATGTGGGTTTGAGAGTTGTTTGACAAAATTGTTTCAACCTAAGAAATGGCAAGAACCTTGGTTGAATCCACATAGGATTCCAATACGAATCGGAGTCTAGGACATTTTGTACTTGGAATTGGCATGATTTCTTGTCGATTTGGCAACCTAGGAAGTCTAGAAAGCTCCAACAAACATGGTGTGTAGAGTTTGAGTAGCATAACATTGAACATAAAGTGCATTGCCAAGTATAAAGGAAGATCTAGGATGAACATGTCTTCATTAGCAGTGCAAGGTATGGTGTAAGGACCATAGTTTGAGGACTCTCTGAGTACTCTACAAGACTCTCCAAACTCTCAAGTCTCTGAGCTGGTTGAGTCGACTCTCCCACATTGAGTTTGGTAGAGTCTTGGAGAGTACTTGGCCGAGTCCTGCTCCAAGATTCTTGAGTCTTAGGCTCAAACTCTCGAGTCCTGAGCTCAGACTCTTTTGACACCTAAACATAACAGACAGTGGCTGGAATTTCAAATTTTGAAAGTTTGAGGATCATATGACGTGTAATGTTTGAATTATGACAAATTGATAGTCAAATTAGACTTTTATGTTCTCTAAGTGCATTTATTTCTTTTTTTTTTTGTGTAATTATGAGGTTTTTTTTTTGCCAAGTCCATGTTGAGTCCGAGTCAAAATTTTGGGTTGCCGAGTCGAGTCTAAGTCTTGTTATCATGGAATCTAGTAGCGCTCGATTCACGGATAACCCCCCTACGAAACTTGTCCATTTCCTAGGTTCGTGAAGTTCAAGCACGCAAAACGAGGTGATTTTTCAATCCACCTCGAAATGCGTTCCAAAGCCTCAAACAGTCAGTTTGAGCATCCCCCTATGTTCGCCTCACGAAGACTTTCGAAACGAGTACCTTTGCGAGCTCTCACTGTTGATACTTAGTAAAATTGTAAAAAGTGCAGTTGTTGTCAAAAACAATGCTCTAGCCTTTTTTGAAAATTGACTAAGTGTCAAAAGTGCAAGGGTGCTAAAAATCAGTGCCCTTGCACTTAAGTGAATGTGTTTTGGTGCAAAGGCGCTAATTTTTAGCGCCCTTGCACTTTTCTCCCAGACTTAGCCATTTTTTGAGTTGGGCGCTGATTTTTAGCACTTTTGCACTTTTTCCAAACTTAGTCATTTTTTGAGCTGGGCGCTGATTTTTAGCACCTTTGCACTTTTTCTAGACTTAGCCATTTATTGAGCTAGGCGTTGATTTTTAGCACCTTTGCATTTTTTTCGAACTTAGTCATTTTTTGAGCTAGGCACTGATTTTTAGCACCTTTGCACTTCTTCCAGACTTAGTCATTTTTTGAGCTGGGCACTGATTTTTAGCACCTTTGCACTTTTTCCAGACTTAGTCATTTTTTGAGCTGGGCACTGATTTTTAGCACCTTTGCACTTTTTCTAGACTTAGTCATTTTTTGAGTTGGGCACTGATTTTCAGCACCTTTGCACTTTTTCCAGAGTTAGCCAATTTTTGACTAAGGCATTGTTTTTTCTAGCGCCCTTACAATTTTGGCAGTTTTCCCTCCAAACATCATTTCTTCACTCTTGCATCGTTTTCCGTGACTAGTTGCTCGTTTTGCGCTTGCTCAAACATCATTTCTTGCTTCACGCTTCCCAATGCTGCTTTTTCAGCTAACGCCTATTGATTCACCATCCTTGCAATTTCTCTCCAGATTTCATCAAGTGATCCTAAAGGTGACATCTTCTGATCCAATGAACTATCCCAAATCTACAAAGAAGCCGTTATGCAACAAGTTGAGGATGATAGTTTTTCCAAAGCCTCAATACATATCATTTGTGATATATGGATGACACTTGATAATCTCAAGACGCATCTTCGCGGGTGCAAGAAAATCCATTCATTTGCTTGAAGGTCGATCACAAGAGCTCACACCCTTGTAGATTACATAGTCGGCCCAGATGATGCGTTCATACAGGAGACCAAGAAGAAGTATGAAGACTACACACCCAAAGAAAGGAACCATGAAGATTTTTGATCTCCGATGTTGAACATTTTGATGCTTCCCTTTATGCATCTTGTAAATAGTTTTTGACATCTTAAATGTCTTTTCTCGAAATGTAATTACACCAAAAATTAGAGATGTAATTTCTTGAAGACAAATTACACTTTGACTTTGGTCAAAGTTAGGTGAGATTTTCCTTAATTAGCTCACCTAACTTTCCTAATTTTACTCCTTTGATTTCCTAGATTTGCTTATCCCTCTCCTCTATATATATGAGGGATTTCTATTGTATTGTTGATCTTTTATCTTGAGCAACGAAGTGCTGCTTATTTTGCAACAAATGTATGAAACTTTGTGAATCTAAATCTTTTCAATAAAGAAGGAAGTTGCATACCAAACTTTGCGTTGGATCAATCGTCTTTTGAAGTTGATTAAGATTGGTGGTAATTATTGTGTGGGATCTAAGGGCTTCAAGTAAATCTATGTGAACTTTGTGTTACATTCTTTACTTTGAATTTAAGTTTATGTTTGAGTAACCTTTGGTGGATGAATTGCAAGACTTTGTGCTTACATTCATTTGTGTTGTTCGTGGAACTATTTTGGTGGATAAATTGCAAGACTTTGTGCTTGCATTTGTTCACATTGTTCGTGAAACTATTGTGGTGATGTAGCTAGAAGACTTTGTGCTTGTAATATAACACTTGTCACGTATCTCAACTACTGTTGGAAAGTTACAGAACGACTTTGTGCCTTCGTAAGCTTTCCTTTCTCGTTTTTATTGTTATTGTTATCATACTGGTATCTCCACGCTTTGCTTTGTCAAGATAGAGATATTGGAATTATTGCTTTGTCTTTAGTTTGAAGTTGTATTGAATCAGAACTACCGACCGTGGAGCATTGTGAAATATCTTCTCTGAAAAAAGAGAGAAGTATGCATGTGACACACCCCGAATCCATTAAACATAGTGTATATGTTGTAAATACTTAATTAGTTTTATTTGTTTCTGAAAGCAGTAAGAAGGGCGCCTCCCCTTTCTGAGAGGAGAGATTACATCTTACATAGTTGTGGCTGAAGTCCTAGTTGTGTAATCTATTGAAAAGTTGATTACATAATTTTCAACGAAAAAGTCTAAGTCCAAGTCCGAGTCCTAAAACTATGGACTAAGGACCATATCAGAATGGTTTGAACTTAGTGCAAGGAAATTGAAATTTCTCTTTATGCAGATGCAGCTACATGTCACCATTTTGAAATGTGTGCGGAGTTTGATCCAAAATATGTGTTGCTTGTATTTCTTTTGTTGGTGAATCAAAATCTATTGAACTTGGCAATATACTTGTTGAATGTGTTAGAGACATTTCTCCACTTTGTCCAATTCCTTTTCCTCTATACTAGAATTTGAAACTATAGGGTGCAAAATGTAATGCCAAGAGGTGCAACTCGTTCAAACCTATCACGTCTAGAATGGGTTGTGCCACTCAATAGAATTGTGAACAACTTTGGTATAGGCATGTTGAACGTATGCCAAGTTATCATTTAAAGTGCAAGAATGACTATTGTTGTACATTAGCAATAATAAAATTGGGGTTCAATTAATCACATCAATTTTAATATCATACTAAGGATGGAAGGCTACTGATCTATCCAAATGAGTATCTAGCATTTCCCACAAAATTCCCTTGAAATGAGTAATAAACTTGGGATCTTGACTAGATACAATGAAGGGGGAATCCCCAAAGTGTATCCCAACACATTGGAAGAAGAGTTTGGCTCCAATAGGTGTTTTGATAGTCTTGTTGCATGAAACTGTGATTGCCTTCTTTAAGAAACAATCAATTGCAACAAACATAGAGACATACTAATGTTTGGTAATCAACAACTAGATAATAAGTCTATGCTAATAGACTTCCATGGCTTCAACAAACTTGGAAGAGGTGTGTACATACAAAGGCCTTGCTTAGCTAGTTTTTCAATGCTACAAGAGATACAAGATGTGGTGGGAGCTTAAATGTGCATGTATGAACAATAAATTTTTTGTTGATTTCAGCCAATGTTTTGGTGTCTCTGAGATGATTAGCTGATTTTAAATAGCTTGACTTCTCGATGAGCTTGCCATAAGGTGTACTAGAAGGAACACTAATGTGGCCAAACTTGTAATGAAGCTTGTTTTACAGCTATAAGTATTCAATATGTTGTTCATGATTGTCATGCCCTAGAAATTGCAACACTAAAATATAAAGCAAATAATTAAATAAATAAATAACAATAACAATATAAATAAAATACCACTTACAATCTCAAAATAGAATGTGAATTGCGAACTTCAGAAAAGCGAATCTATTTCATAATTGCAAATTCATCAGCGCTGCAACATAATACGATTCAAGGGCATAATACCTAGAAAAGACAAAAGCTACTGAACCTCTTGTAAAGCGCTTAAGAGTCAAATCAAAATTCAGAAGCATAGGTGAAACAAAACATTATCCATAATGCGATCGAGAGGGAGGCAGAGAATAAAGGAGGACCGACCAAGTATTGACTTCAAAGTTCCACATTATATAACATGGCCTAATAATTTGGAGATAAACCCGAAAGCAAGGCACCGATTAGACAAAATAAAAGAAATGTGAAAGAATCCAAAAACTAAGAAGGAAATCATAGCCAAAACGAGTTTCCCACAAATTAGCAGAAGTGGAAATTCACAAACCCAGAAGGCAATAAAAGAAGGGAAGAGACCTCCCCTGCAAGAAACAAAAAGACGAACAATAATTAGAAGGGAGGATGGAAAACAAAAATATAGCAACAAAATTACAAAACCTAGAGTTTGGCCGGAAAAGAAGAAAGAAATGTCAATAGTGGTTGAAAACCAGTTGGGACCAACAAAAATTGATGTCGAAAATGAGATAGAAGAACACACAATTTTTTTTTTTACAGAAAGTGGCTATAATTTGCAAAATAATCGACTCTAGTAGGGGAAGGGAAATGATAGAAGAATGGGCATGCAAAAACATTGATTGAAGCCACGGTCGTAAATCCCTGCCAAATAGCTTCTTTATAATTGTTTTCCATTTAGAAGAAAATAGAAATTCTGTTATGGAAAAAGGAGTTTGGAAATTTGAAGGATGACCGATTTATATGTAGAAATGGGAAGCAAACTTTAACCCTAGAAACCAAGCATCCTACAATGAAGCAAAATGAATAAGGCTTTATAACCCACCAATAGAATACTGGTTAGAAGAATGCCTAGAAAAGATTGGAAGAACCCTGTGCACATTAATAGAGATAGACACTATGTTACTAAAAGAGAATTCTTACCTGTATGCAAGACTACAGATAGCAGCAATTAAGCAAATCCCTAAGGAAATCAAGTTGAAATCTAAAGTAGGAATTTGGCTACAAGAAGTGGAAATTGAAAACCAGATGCCATACTATAGGCGATATAATAGGCGGAATCACAAAACAGAAGAATGTAAGATTCCTCCAAAGATGACTAAAGTTTGGAGGAAGAAAAGACCCAAAGTCGGGAAAGAAGAAAATAAAACAAGGCTGAGATTCCTAAAAGACAAAATCAGGAGTTAAGTCTTTTGGAAGATAACAAGGAATCAAGTTGAAATATTGGAAAATAAGTTCACCAAAATGGAACACAAAAAAATATGGTAATTGGTAAGGGTTTTGTGTGTGTGATGGACCTATTTTCCCTTATTTCATTAGGAAATGAGATCCACACAAAGAATCGACTTACAACCCTTAGGTGAGTCAACTCAATGAAGGAATCTACTGATTTCCTTATGATGGAGGACAAAGGTATCAACTTGAACAACACTTTTGGGAGAAAAACTAAAAATAGTAAATCAACTCAATTATGCCCATTCAAACTTGAATCATCAATTTAAAGCTTAATACAGATAGAAACAACAAACTTTTAGCAGATCTGGAAATGGCAGAGTGATGTGTACCTGTCACCAAAATGCAGTTTCAGGAGGCTACTTGGGACTCATTTGCCCATACGTGAATGGGTCTTTATGCAGAGGTTTTGCTTAGCTTTCGGGATCCTCTGGTGTCAGTTTGTAGCTTCTATTTGATTCGGGTTTCAATGTCGGAGAATCGGAAATAAGGTCTGTAGGTGAGATTCTGTGAATCAACAACTATGTTGACAACTTTTTGCAACTTTGACAACTTTGCAACTTTGAGGTCTTTAATCTTTCTTCAACCTGTAAACTTGCACATTCACAGAGAGGAGAAGAATATTTGTTTTTGGTGGATGAGGGTTTGCCTTGGTCAAACCCCGTTTTGGTAATTAAACCTTGAATTGAAACAATAAAACATGAAAGAAATGATGAATGAACAATGCTATGTTGCAACTCACCAAACCCTTGAATAAACCTTTGGAGGATTGAAATCTTGATCTTGCATGAAATGGCTTCAATGGATGTGGATCTTGATACTTGAATCTTTGACTTTGATCTTTGAAACCTACATCACAATGTTAGCTCCAAAAACATGCATGATTGCAAATGACCTTGACATGATGCTTGAGATCTTGATTGCTGCAATAAATTATTGATAAATTTGCTTTTGAATGTCCTTGATCATAATCTTTGCTCTTGTGAAATTTGCCTTCTTGCTAGATGATAATTGTTAGACTTGAGTTGATAAAAAGACCTTGTATAGGTATCTATCCTTAATTTCCCGAAAATTAAACATTAGAAGCTGACATTGAAATTTGAATTCAGCACCAAAAACACATTTTAAATTTGGGTTCAAATGCTCGGGGAGGAGGTGAATGGGTCCCACGTCCCTATTCTTGGAGCACACATTGCTCAAGGTAATTACTTATGTGTTGGCATTAATTGTTGTGGGTTTCCCCTTCGGAAAATGTAATTTATTACGCTTGTAGATGTAAAATAGGGCTTATTGAGGCATAACTAAGTCCAATTTAATTGAGGGGACCCAAACAAAGTGTGAAAATGTAAAGGAGTACATTTTCCTACACTACATTTAGCCCCCACTTTAGTGAGAGGATGACCTTGCGTCAAACTCACACCAAAGTAGACAAACAAGAGAGGTCTAATTGTACAACTATTGGAAAGATAAGATGACAAAGGTCAAGGAGGGTGATCAAGCCCCCAAGATCTAAGATCTCACGACAAACCAAGAAAGGCACAAGGAGACACATACCTTTGTTAAATATGCAGCAACAATGACAAGATACTCAATCGTACAATGTCAAAGACTTAAAGAAAGAAAAAAAAAGGCGTGGATCAAGCCTCGATTGTTTGTCTATCTGGATATGGATCAAGCCTTAGTTGTTTGTCCAAAAATGTTTACAAGTGGAAACCTATTGTCCACTATGCAAACAAAATGTGCTCACATGGGCTAGTGAAATCCGTTGTCCACTAAGTGAGCCCGAGGAAGTGGCTAACTAACCATACCAAAGTTATACCTCCTAATAACTTTGATAAGGTGCCACACAATATTTACTTTGAGCTTCATAAGGCTAGCAAGCTGCATTATGCTAGACACTCATGAACAAACACGACTCCACTAACAAGCAAGGTGTGTTATGCTTCGTTGCCATGAAAAAGGGTTGTAACTTCAAGCTTCACAAGGCTAACAAGCTTCATTATGCTAGGCACTCGTGAACAAAAACGGCTCCACTGGCAAGCAAGGTGTGTTATGCTTGGTGGCCATGAAAAAGGGGTTGTAACTTCGAGCTTCACAAGGCTAGCAGCTTCATTATGCTAAACACTCATGAACCAAATGCAAATAGGATAAGGCATGTTCAAAGGGGTTTTGCTTAATGCATGTAAGGTCTCACCTTAGGGAATATCGTGCTTGAAATCACTCCCAAGAGAGGACAATTCGAAGGATAAAAGATTCACAACTTAGGGAATGCAAATTGTAGCATTACCACTAAGAGGAATGTCCTATGCTAAGAAAGGTTGCACTCTTGAAGGACATAAATCCCAATGTCACCGACGAGAAGACACGTCGCATGAATCAAGAAGACTGCACTAAGAAACATTAGTTATAGTCAATAATGTCAAAATGATAATGCCAATGTATGGCCCCACTTTAAAGAAATTGCTAAACACCATGCTGTGAGCAATTGCTTTAATGTAGAAAATGATAAAAGCTAAACACTAAAGAAGACATGAGAGCTTATTTGGAAAGCCCTATGTCAAGCATAGGTTTCCAAATGAAGCTGTGTCATGAAAAGGAGTTGCCCCCAAATGAAATCCCAAACACATAAAGGGATCCACGGATTTGGGGTCAGCATATGCCTTTGCTACAATGTTATTATAAAGCTCGGAAACATCATCATTCCCCAAATACTCGTAGAGCTGGAAGAATGACACACAAAGAGCAAAAACAAAGAAAAGCTTTTGGGTCAACATGGAAGAGACCTAAACGTCTCGATGCCTTGTGTCATCCCCAAAAGGAAAACACAAGACAAGAGAAAAGATAAAGGTTTACGACATATAGAATAATGTAGGTACAAATAGAGGAATGAACATAAAGACATGTCAAACAAAACAATACGGGGGATCACATTATGCACACGCAATCACACACAAAGAACATAAAAAGAAGGCAAATAAAAGACTAGTATGGCACATGCGAATCAACCTATAGCAGGTCGTCCGCATCCCAATCTTGTTCATCATATGCAGAAGGCGGATAATTATCCAAAGGGACAACGACAAGTGCTATACTAGGAACATCACCAGGTTCAACATGTGGTGAGTCACTCTTTTTAGGAGGATCATCACGGTTGATATCATCCAAGCTCATGGAAGAGGAAAACAATAAATTCAACTCATTATGCACTTCCTTATCAATTTTAGCGATCTCATCATCATCATCATCCAAGTTAATCACAATAGGAGGTTTAATGCTAATATCCATGGAAGGTACTTGTTCTTGTTGTTTTGGATATATAAGATTTTCTTGTTGCGGCGAAGGTGGAGAATCATCATGCATTGCTTGAGTTGTTGTTTGATCTTGAGGTGTTGATTCATCTTTTGCTTGTAACTAATGAGCAATAGCACGATGTCTACGCCTACGCTCTCTAGCAATTCGGTTCCTTTTTGTGCGGTTTTCAAGTTGTGATTGTTTAGGAGCGGGCTTATCAACCATAGGTTTCTTTTCTTCCTATAAAGGAGGAACAAAAGGAACCATGGAAGGTTGTTCAATCACTTTCTCTTTAACTTTATAAACTTGTTTGATTTTATGAGGCACAACGAGACTTATTTGCTTATCTCTTGGTTTTTTATAGGAAACGGGTGAAGGATTTGCTATGGTTTGGTCTTGGTTACTTGGAAGGGCTTTTGATTCAATCACAGTCTCATCAAGGATGGGAGGCTCAATCATGGGTTGAGGCATATTGCTAAGGGATAATTTTGCTATGCGCTTTGCCTTAAACTTTTGATAAGATTTGAAAAAGAAGTCCTCACGGGACTTAATAGGTTCCATAGGTTCGGGCCAAAATAAATCCAATGAGAAATTCCCACAGGAAGACATAGGATTAAAACCACTATGATGCACAGTAAATATTTTATTGTTAAAGGCATAGTTATGAGACTTGGACTTGGCTCAGACTAGGCTAGGGTGACTCGACTTGAGACTCGGGACTTGGCCCTAGACTTGGCACAGACTCAGCAAAATGAAAAAAACCCTAGAAATTTAGAGATTTTTAAGAATTTAAAACTTGTTTCAAGCACCCTTTATTGAATAAACCTTAAAGACACAATAACATCATTAAATAGAAGCAAATTTGATCACATACACAAGTATACATCAATCACATAATTATAAAGTACGCAATTGTAGCTGAGCTGTTGAAGGAAATAAAACACTTATATAAATATAGTCAAATGTATACAAAACAAATGGAATTTGAAATCCATGACATCAAATATTCCAAACAAATATGAAATATCAAAACAATAACTACAAGTTTATGGCTCAAAGGAGCCTGCATCCTTCCTACGGAGGCATCTAAGGTGGGTCCTAGATGATGTAGTAGTTGCAACCATAGTTTTTGCTTGTGACTGCATGCCACACTCACCAACATCAGTTGTGGCTATGTTTGCTCGTGCTCTAGCCTCCTCCTCTGCCATGGCTATAGCCTTAGCCTCTCTATTTGCCCGGTCAACCCAATCAAGGTCCTCGTCACTAACACAAGTATACATCGATCATATAAGTATAAACACATTGTAGTTGAGTTGCTAAAGGAAATAACACCCTTAGATATATAGTCAAAGACTCAAATGTGTACAAAACTCATAAAATATGAAATCCATGACATCAAATGTTCCAAACAAATATGAAATATTAAAAGATTCAAAACAATAACTAGAAGTCTATGGCTCAAAGGAGCCTGCATCCTTCCTATGGATGTGTCTAAGATAGGTCCTGGATGATGCAACAACCATAATCTCAAGTTTCAGGGCAATTGCCCCAATGGGGTTGAGGGGCAATGCCCTTTGTGGGGTCTAAGGGTAGTGCCCCCAGTGGGGTCCAGGGGCAGCTCCCCTTGCAAGGGTTTGGGGGCAGCGCCCCTTGTGGGGGTTTGAGGGCAGCGCCCCCAGCGGGGTCAAGGGGCAACGCCCCTTGCAGGGGTCTAGGGGTAGCGCCCCTTGCGGGGTCCTAGGGCAACACCTTGGGCGTGTTCCTTGTCGCGATACAGGGCAGGGTCGAGGGGAGGAGCCCTTGCCACCAAGCCCAAATTAAGACCTCCAAAACCATACAAACCTTCATGGTGTACATCATTTTGCATTGACAATAAGTAAAACAAAAAACAAGTTTTAACTCTAAATTTCATGTAATTTCTGCACTTTTCAAACGCTGCCTGTCGAGTCCAGCCGGGACTCGGTAGGACTCGATCGAGTCCGATTTTGAGCTCCCAAAACTCGGCCAGGTGGACTCGATTAGGGACTCGTCGAGTCTTGGCGAGTCTCGTTTTTGTGGTTAAAGGGAAATTTCAAGCATTTGTGAATGACCAACGAGACGACATTCATGGAGCGAAGCCATGAGTAGCCTAACTTCACACGAAATTGATTTGACGCCGTGATGATGGAGAATGAGGCACTTAATTGTTTCGGTCCAACTTTCAAAGGAAGAGTGATTGAACCTATTGTAGAGCACACAAAACCATTATGTGTTTTGATCCATGCTTTCGGTTGTTCATAAGTATCTTGATAAAGTTCATGTACAAACAGAAATTCTTCAGTGATCACATTCTCTACACAGACAGGATCAATTAGTATACCATTAGTAGGCTTGTCATTGATTCTTTTGGCAATGTAAAGAGGACCATCGGGTGCATGTTTAATTATGTCATTTTGTGAGAAAGCAATTTCAAGGGACATATTGGTTTGGCCCTTATGAGGTTTAACTTCAATGAAGTTGACCATAGTATTTGTAGAATCATTCTCATACTTTTTAATGTGATGATTAATGATGTGAGCAATGCTATGCAAAATTTCTATTCCTAGTTCATTATCAAGAATCTTCCTCATGTTATCTATGACAGGTATCATAGTACCAACAATGTATTTAGAACTCACAAAGTTTTGCAATTTGTCTAAATCTTCATTCATTTGTCTTAGTTCTTCTTGAGGGACATTAGCAACCATTGATTCAACATTAATAACATTGATTGTTGGAAAAGAGGTCATAGGGAATGAGGTGTCAAGGGTATGGTCCATGATGGGTTGACTAGTGTCAACACTATGAGTGAAAGAGCTAGAGAACGCAAGATCCATGGCAGATGTACTAGTGCGGGATGGTATCATTCTAGAGCTATGTCTCACTAGAGTATTGGCAACGGGACACTAGGTTGTGAAGCTCATACAAGTTTCACCAAACCTCAAGTGCACCTAAAATGGAGAATAGGCAAGGAACAATCAACAATAGGAAGTTCAATGCAAATATGTAAAAAGAGATAACAATTTTCAAATTTTAAAGAAGATAATTTTTTGATTATACTATGCAAAAACCTGAAAATGATGTCTTTTAAGTCCAATTTTGTATCTTTGAAATGCACTTGAATTGATCAATTAACCTTAATGTAAATGATTGTAGAAAACATAAATTCTAGACATTGAAACAAAAACTTAAATGCAAAAACACAAAATGTAGACAAAGAGTTTTTAGTGCCCAGAAATTTAGAAACAAGCTTGATTAAGGACTTATTCGCCTATGGGCGAATGGGTCTTTTGTCAGGGTTTAAAAAAATTAAATTAAAAATTTCTAAGTTGATGTTTATGTTTCCAAGTTTTGGTTGCAAACGAGTAATTATAGTTTCAAATTTTTGGCAAATCAGATCTAAATGCAAGTATGAAATGATGCTAAATGACAAGCAAAAAGACCTAATTTGAGATGCAATTTTGATTCAATTTTCTGATTTAAGTGACTGATCATGCAATGTTATGTAAGCACTATGCAAAATGAGTCTAACAGTAGACCAATTTTTTGTGAATTTTCAAATTTTCAACAATGCCAAGATGCACTTTAACACCCTAAAATGCAAATCAAACTAATGCAAATTTGAGAGATCTAAAAATGAAAACTAATGCAAAAGAATGCAAATCTAGATCTAAGGTTCCAAATCAGAAATTATGATGTTCAAAAGTTGGGTTCACCAAAATGAAATATTGGAAAATAAGTTCACAAAAATGAAATATTGGAAGAATATGGTAATTGGTAAGGGTTTTGTGTGTGTGATGGACCTATTTTCCTTTATTTCATTAGGAAATGAGATCCACACAAAGAATTGACTTACAACCCTTAGGTGAGTCAACTCAATGAAGGAATCTACCGATTTCCTTTTGATTGAGGATGGGGGTATCAACCCGAACAACACTTTTGGGAGGAAAACTAAAAATATAGTAAATCGACTCAATTGTGCCCATTCAAACTTGAATCATCAATTTAAAGCATAATACAGACATAAACAAAAAGCTTCCGGTAGATCTAGAAATGGTAGAGTGACGTGTACCTATCACCAAAATGCATTTTCGGGAGGCTACTTGGGACTCATTTTCCCATAGGCGAATGGGTCTTTTTGCAGAGGTTTTGCTCAGCTTTCAGGATTCTCTGGTGTCAATTTGTAGCTTTTGTTTGTTCTGGGTTTTAATGTTGGATAGTCGGAAATAAGGTCTGTAGGTGAGATTCCCTGAATCGACAACTATGTTGACAACTTTTTGCAACTTTGAGGTCTTCAATCTTTCTTCAACCTATAAATTTGCACATTTACAATGAGGAAAATATTTGTTTTTGGTGGATGGGGGTTCGCTTTGGTCAAACCTCGTTTTGGTAATCAAACCTTGAATTGAAACGATGGAACATGAAAGGAATGATGAATGAACAATGCTATGTTGCAACTCACCAAACCCTTGAATAAACCTTTGGAGGATTGAAATCTTGATCTTGATCTTGCATGAAATGGCTTCAATGGATGTGGATCATGATGTTTGAATCTTGACTTTGATCTTTGAAACCTACATCACAATGTTAGCTTCAAAAACATGTAGGATTGCAAAAGACCTTGACATGATGCTTGAGATCTTGATTGTTGCAATAAATCATTGATAAATCTGCTTTTGAATGTCATTGATCATAATATTTGCTCTTGTGAAATTTTCCTTCTTGCTAGATGATAATTATTAGACTTGAGTTGATAAAAAGACCTTGTATTTATAGGTATCTATCCTTAATTTCTCGAAAATTGAACATCACAAGCCGACATTGAAATTTGAATTTAGAGACAATAAAATACCACCAAAAACATATTTTAAATTTGGGTTCAAAGGCCTAGGGAGGAACCATTCGCCCATGGGTGAATGGGTCCCAGGTCCCTATTCTTGGAACACACATTGCTCAAGGTAATTACTTATGTGTTGGCATTGATTGTTGCTAGGTTTCCCCTTTGGAAAATGTAATTTATTACGCTTGGACATGTAAAATAGGGCTTATTAAGGCATATTCAAGTCCAATTTAATTGAGGGGACGCAAACAAAGTTTGAAAATGTAAAGGAGTACATTTTCCTACACTACACAAGCAAAATAGAGGAGGATAAAAGCAAGGAAAATAACAAAATGGAATCAATTGCCTACCCATTACCAAGTTAATATGTTGAACCAAGTACAAAAGATCAAGAGGAAGAAGAAGATTTTACCTCTGAAAGTGAGAAGGAAGATTTTGAGGATCTGGACATCATCGAAAGTAGGAGCATCTCCAGACAACTACTCAATTCCTAGATCCAATAAAACACGAAAAGAAAAAGAAGGTCAGAAAATCAAATAAGCAGAAAAGAGAGGAATTTGCACACAAAAAGGGCCTAAAGAGCATCATGAACTATGTAAAGGAGAAAAAGGGTAGAGAGCACTCCCAACAAGAGGAGCCATGAAACTAATGACATGGAATGTAAGGGGTCTGAATGCCCCTAAGAAAAGGCATTTGATAAAGTGTCAGATAGAAAAAATAGATTTGAACATCATACTGTTACAAGAAACCAAAATAGAAGAAGTGAATAAAAGGATAATTCACATAGGAGGATTGGAGGAATCTTTTCGAAAGGCATATGGCACAACAGGTGGATTGGGGATTCTTTGGAGATCCAATTTGGTTTTTGTGCACATAAAGGATAAAGAAACCAATTGGATGTTATGTCAAGCTAAACGCTTGAGAAGCAATATGAAATTCTATGTACTCAACATCTATGGCCTAGTTAGAAACTTTGAAAAAGAAACCCTATGGAACTCCTTAAGTTAGAAGGCTTTTGACTTAGGGGGGAAAAGGATAATAATGGGGGGAGATTTTCTCAAGAAAGAAGAAAAAAATGCAGGGAATAGAGTTGTATTTGCTTCAATGGAAGCCTTTGGGCGATTCCTAGCACATACCAATCTGTTAGATGCTTAGATGAAGGACGGTGCTTACACATGGTCAAACAAACGACATGGGGAATTCTGCACTAAAGAAAAGCTTGACAGATTCATTTATTCATAGGACTGGTTGGCAGAAAATATGAATCTGGAAGCGGCAATTCCACCTTTGGCTGATTCAGGCCACCTTCTAGTGAAGCTATCAATCACTGAGGAAAAAAATTACTCAAAATCTTACTACAAAATGGAGAAGATGTGGTTCAGAAAAGAAGAACTAGTGGAATTTATTGAACAATGGTGGGAATCTGCTCTGAAATATACTGGTACCAAAAGCTTTATCTTTATTAACAAGCTCAAGTAAATCAAAAGAAGTCTCCAAGAATGGAATCAAGAAGTTTTCAAAAACATTTTCTCTAAAAAAGAGAGGCTCGATAAAGAATTGGAAGAACTAAACAACAAGGTAATAGAAGAGGGAATGTGTCAAGAAGATTATATAAAATAAAAAGAGATAATGGCAGAATATAATGAACTGTTGGCTAGGGAAGAGGAATATTGGAGAACCAAATCAAGGGAACTATGGCTAAACGAAGGAGATGCAAATACTAAATTCTTTCATAATACAACCAAAATCAAGAAAGCGTATAAGCAGATCTCAAAGATTAAGTTTCCAAATGGGAATATAATAGAGAATCCAAGCGAAATAAATGTAGAAGCAATCAGATTCTTCAAGTAGCTACTAGCTTCAGAAGGTGATAATGATGCTCTCAATGACACTTATATCTTATCTAACATCTCGAAGCTAATATCACCAAAAGAAAACTCTATGTTAACTGAACCATTCACAAGGGAAGAAATAAAAAATGCTGCACACCAATTACACCTGGACAAGTCCTCAGGACCAAATGGATTCCTTGCATTCTTCTACCAAAAGTACTGGCATTTTCTAGAGAAAGAGGTATGGGAAATCTGTGAAGATTTTGGAAGAAAAAGGAAATTTGATAAAGACCCAAATAATACAATGATGGTCCTAATCCTGAAGAAAGAGAACTGCTCCAATTTTGGTGACTACAGACCAATATCACTTTCCAATACACTTTACAAAATTATATCAAAAGCCCTAGCAAATAGATTGAAGAGAACACTAGAAAAGATAATATTGCCAAATCAAAGTGGATTCACACCAAGAGGAGATATTGTGGACAACACTATATTAGCATATGAAGCTGTTCATACTATCAATAAAGATAGAATCCCAAGCATGACGATAAAGCTAGATGTAAGTAAAGCATAGGACAAAGTCAGATGGAGATTCTTGATGAGAATTATGGACAAGTTTGGTTTTTGTAAAGAATGGCTTCAAATGGTGTACCAATGCATCTCTTCAATAAGATACTCAATCCTTATCAATAGTACTCCATGCGGGTTCTTTGAAAGTAGGAATGGAATAAGACAAGGGGACCCAATATCCCCATTCCTCTATGTTATAATGGCTGAAGCCCTTAGTAGGCATATTGCAGCCTATCAAATTCAAGGATTGTGGAAAGGAATATAGATTGCTCAAGGTGCAAAAGCTACAACACACCAACAATTTACAAATGCTACAATCTTATATGGAGAAGCTACAATTAGGGAAGCTGAGGCAAAAAGGTATGTATGGAGGAATATATAAGTATTTGATGACAACAAGTAAATAAAGAAAAATCCAAGATTTATTTCTTTTACACAAAGAAAATACTACAAAAAAGAATAGCTAAGATACTTGGATACATTATAGATGAAATCCCATGCAAATATCTTGGGCTTCCCCTTTTCAAAGGTGTCATAAGATTGAGCCTGTGGGAGCAGATAATAGAAAAGTGTAGTGAAAAATCCAGGAGTTGGAGGGGAAAATAGTTGACTTTGATGGGAAGGATAACTATGATAAAGGTGGTGCTGTCAACTATTCCTATATACTTAATATCTTGTATGCAATTAACATCCAAAGTAGCGTCAGGACTAGAAAGCATACTTAAAAAGTTCTTATGGGAAGGATCAAATGAAGAACATAAAATTCTATTGATTCACTAGGACAAAAATTGTAAATATTAGGTATAAGGTTGGGGAAGGATTAGGAACAAAAAGGCACAAAATTTGGCTTTAGGAGCCAAGCTAATCTAGAAGATGTATCAAAAGCCATCATTACTTTGGTGTAAAATCATGTAGTGGAAGTACCTAGATAATCTGAATCCTGAGAGAATTCTAACAATAGCAAATGCTCAGAATAGTTCTCATGTGTGGAATTTTATGTTGAATTACAAACACATAATAATAAATCATTTGACATGGCAGATCAATGATGGGAGTAAGGCAGACTTTTGAAAGACTCTTGGGGGGGTACAAGCCATTAACAAAATACCCTGAATTGGCTCCCCATATACCAATTATTAGCAATAGGTATGGAAACTTGGTCTGAGACTATGTAAAAGTGGACACAAATGGAAAAAGATCCTGGGAAAATTTTGAAGACACTCCCATGAATGAAGAAGTAAAAGAAAGTCTAAGAGGAATTTTGCATGAAAGACATGTTTGTCTGAATAGCTAGCCAGACAAAATAATCTGGTGTGGAGCAAGATCAAGAATCTATATAGCTAAGATGGGCTATCTAATCCAAATAAAGCAAGCAGAAAGTAATTGGCTGAATAAACTTTGTTAGAGAAAATGGATATTACCAAAGGTCAGAGCATTTACATGGATTGCCCTTCACGGAAGAATCCTAACAGGTGACCGTCTGAAAATAATAGGGATTGAGGGGCTCAATTTATGCGTTATGTGCAATAAAAGTGAAGAAAATGCAAACCATTTGCTACTAAATTGCCTATGTGCAGTAGAAGGATGGGATTGGTTGCAAAACAAATTGGGGTGGTCAATGCTAAGAAGCAGCAAACCATGGGATCTCATTAATCAGTTGGCCTATCCATAAAAAGGAGGCGTTTTGGGGTCAAATATGGTAGGCGGCTCCATCAATCCTAATTTGGAATATTTGGAAAGAGCATAATAGAATATTTTTTTAGAATAAATCAAAGGATGTAAATGAAGTGTTGCAGATGATTGAAAACAACATATCTGAATGGATGAATTCTCATATCAAATTGTGGAGGAAAGCAAAATTTTCAAACTGGGATGACTAACTTATGAAAAGATGGAAAACATTAAAAGTTTCCCCCTTTTTTCAATTTGCATCAGACTCCAAAGCTAAAAGAATAAAAGCAAAATAGATACCCCTTCCAAGGGGAAGATTGAAATTAAATATTGATGAAGCATCCAAGGGAAACCTTGGTTTGTTCAGTGCAGGATGCCTAATACGTAATGAGGAAAGTAATCTAGTTGCAACACTATCAATAAAACTGCTGCAATAACGAATAATACGATTGAGATTGAAGGTATATTGGATGGACTACAATTGTGTAAAGAGAAAGGCCTAAAAAATACAGAAATAGTGTAATGCCCCCTTTTGAGAAAACCCTAATTCTTGCCCTAGAAATACAAGCCGATGCAGTTATCGTCAATTAAATGCTTTAAGCCGGATAAATTTTGGTTTGGGTCCTACAATCATGTTAGATATTATTGGAATATAATTCACATAATTAGACATATAATAAATGTTTATCTATTCATATCATGCAAACATCTAAGTAACGTAAACCACATAATGTTTATAATTTGCATCGGGAGTTGGATCATAAGGGAAAGTGGATGAGAAGCATGATAGGTCCGCTCGAAGCTATCACACCAAGCCCAAGAGTGCATATACCATCCCCCTTGTCCCTCAAGAGGTGCACTTAGACATCCCACATGGGGTGGTCTACTTGGTGGACAACTTGTATCTTCATTCCCTACCTTTGCTACCTTATCCATTCCTCCTATGACTGAAACTTCCTTAATTTCTTCTCAACCACCAATCCATGTGGAGGTTGGGAAGTAGGGCTTACCATAGGCGGCCCATAGACACCCTCTCCTAAGCCCAAGAGTAGATATCACCCCCTTGGCTCCAAGTGGCGCACATAGACATCCATCATGGAGTGGCATACTTAGGAGGACATGTAGTATTTGCTCAACCTACTAGTATTTTCTTCCTTGCTCCTCCCATGGTTGTTCGATGAGAATAGTAAGTATAAATAACAAAATATATACAATAATCATGATAGAGCATATCGCAAGAATAATAAATACAAATATATATATATATGTATAATTTCATACAATAGTTATGATAGAGCATACCACAAGAATAATAAATATAAATAATTATAATAATGATGTTTAAATGGTAGTTACTTATATTTATATTTTGGTATTTATTCGATTTTGTTCCATCCCTCAGTTTGCCTTGGAGGTTGGCCGTCCTCCTTGATCAAGCCCAAGGGTACCATTTTGGCCTCTCGATTCACGAGTATGGCAAAACCTCCAATTCATCCATCTTGAGGTGGTGTGCTTGATAAGATGCATGAAGGTTGTCCTCTTCAACCAAGCCCAAGAGCATGGAATGGATTTTGGGTCCATTCGGGCTTTCGACCCACAAACATGGTAGAACCTTCAGTTCATCCATTTCGTAGTGGCGTGCTTGATATAAAGAATTTCTAGTCCTTCAACATTTTGTGACTCGAAAGGTTGATTGGCCTCCCTATTTGCAAGACTGTTCTATAAATTCAAAATAGATTGTTAAAGGAATTTGCTACAATATTTCTAAATAAATACCTCTTAATGAAATGATAAATTTACTCTTAAATGGCTGCCACCAATTATATTCCAAAGAGATTGCCTTATATTTGTATTCTTATTTTCCTTTTTCCTATGATATGCTGAATGATTGTGAGTTGATTGATATTTATGGATTGACAAGTTAATGTTTGAATGATGCTTGAATGACTTTATACTTGAATGAATTGATGATTGAATGATTGATACTTGAATGATTTGAGGATTGAGTAATTTGATGCTTGAATGATTTGATGATTGAATTATGAATTGATTGATCTTTTGATATTTTGATTGCTTGATTTCTTGATCGATAGATGAGCAATGATTGCTGATTGAATGCCAATGAACTGATTTACCTTTTATATCCATTACTTGAAGAAGTCACCACCCTTTACAATAAATGAGTCACCATCTATAGTGAACCACCACTCTGCTGATTTGTTTTCACTGAGTTTGTAGGTCTGATTTTTGTTTGTTTTTGTAATTTGCCTTTGTGTTTTGAGTTTACTTGCTAAGAATGCTAAATAAGAACTAAAGAACATGTGCATGAAGTATAAACTTCGATTAAACTAGTCTACTAAGATACATCGGATAAAAACACTTAATATTCGAAGCCAAATATGAGTTCTTCATTACATAATAGATCATATAAAATAGATGGCTTACATAGGATTCAAAACTAGATACATCTTATGCAATAATTTAACTTACAGTCAAACATCACAGTGAATAGTGATTTGCTACAGTACCCGCCCTTGCTCACACAAACTAAAATACGAATTTCTCCCACCGAAATCCAGATTGAAAGTCTTCCTAGGGTAAGGGTGCCCCCTTTTAGTGAGATTGCAGCCACTAAAGATAGGCATTTTTCTTCCTTTGAGCTGATGAAACCCTCATGAAATGGCGGCTGGCTGTAGATGTAAAAAATCAGCTCCCAAACCTTTCTAAAATGCGAACAGCTCCTTCGTAAGTGAAAATGGAGTCAAAAACAGCAAAAACCCTTTTAGGAAATAGCTCTAATAACTTGCAATCAGCAACATATGGCTCCAAATGAAGCAGCCAAGCTCAGATCTGCAACTTTAGGGTGGTATTTCAGACCATCAAGAAGCACAAATTCGAACAACAAACCCCCACCAGGCTCACCCACTGCAGAAATCAGGAACCCTAGTTTCCCTCTTTCCCAAACTCCAACTCACAAGCTTCAATCAGCAAAAACATATCATAACATGAGGGGGTCGAACTTCTCCTCTTTCTTTTATAATTTCACATTGAAATCACTATTCATTAAAATGGCACTATTCACTTAAGTTATGTTCTTTTTTCACTTTATCAATGAATAGTAACTGAAAAATATAAAGTGACCCCTTTAAATAATAGACACATGGTCCCTAAGCCGGAGAAGGTGAAATAAAAGGTGGAGATCATAATTTTAAGCACAATTATCACGCCAAATGCACAAATTCACCCCGTCACCATACTCTAGATATCAATACTGCAAATTCACGACCAAGTGCCCGTTCAAGTGACCCTCTATCCAGAACCATTAGCCTACGAGGGTTGATGTTATAGGCTAATCCTCCATATCTGATGCTCGTGAAAGAATGGGGACATTACACCATCCTTTATTATAAATGAGTAACCACCCTTCATGGCTACCTCTTGAGAATACTACTTTATTTTCAAACTGATTGATAGATTTATTCCCCATTGATGATTTCTTCACAAGGAAATGATCCCCCTTTTATATCTTATTATTGAAGGAATCACAACCTTTCACATTAGGAGTCACATCCTTTCTCACATCATCACTACTCTTAGAACATAATTTAATTTACGGGCAAAGTCACATAAGGTTCTATTCTCAATTAAATTATTGAATGATGTTTTGGATATCTTTCTCAAATGAAATGCTCTCGCTTTTAATATAAGGTGTGTGACTTGGTGAGTTCTTGTTCTATTATTCATGTTGTCCATTAAATTTTTTTCTAGTAAGTAATTTTCTGAAATGATATGGTTTATTACCTTGGACATAAACAATGATGGTTACTGTTTGCAATAGTAGTTAATATATGGATACTTTTCATGGTTGATTTGTCATTTGTTTATACATTTCAGGATGCTTTTCGTCATCTAAGTGGAGATTGTTGTCATTGGTTCCTTACACATTTTCATACAGATCGTAAGTTTTCTTTATCTTGTGTTCTTTTATAAAGAATGTATTTGAAGAAGGTATTGGTGTCTACATGGAAACTTTAGTTAGACTTTCACAATAGGATACTCAGTTTGGTGCATAAAAAACATAAGTGGTGATCCCTTCTCTTGAGAACATGAATTGATAGATTCATACTTATAATTTACATTTGAGAAATGGTTTGTATTTATAAATTTTCTCTATCAGTGTAGTTATGTTTGTAATGATTTATTATTAAAGGTTCATTTAATAGGCTTTGTTGATGAATTCAAACCCAACCTTTGTATCATTTAGCTGATCCACTTTATTTGCTACTAGCTGGTACTTTATTGGTACATTATTCCCAACAATGTGCACTATATGCATGCCTCTCCATATAAATCATGTCTAGCAATTGTTGGGGAACAAGATGGCTAAATTATAAACCATTATTGTGGAGCACATGTAGCTGTACTTCAACTCTTATCATTTGTTAGGTGAACATGGAAGCTAAATTATAGTCCATTATTGGGGAGCACAAGTAACCATAATTGAACTCTTACTGTTTGTTAGGTGAACATGGCAATTTCAACTGATCCCTTAAACCTTGCACAATCCAATGAATATTAGCATTTATAGCTAAAGCAATTCATTAATGACAGCCCAGTTGATCACAATTTTCAACATCTATTTTCTGATTATTAAATGCAATTGAGTATGAGTCAAATTGGTTGAACAATCTGCATATATTGTATTTTTCTTTTGTGAATAGTATATTTTGCAGAGTGTTTTTGCATTACATGTCATTACTTGTATGTATATGTAATCATGAATAAATTTCAAATTAAGAAAATAAATAACCATGCAAGATGTAATGCACTCACGGTTCTTGTTTTACTTTTGGATTAATGGTAGTTCTTGTAGGTTAGATAGACTATTTCAGTCAACTAAAAGGACCATATTCTACTTCCATACGTATTTGTTAGTCAATACATTTCGAGTTGTTGCATACTATAGTAAGTTTGATAAAGATATTTCAATGTGAGTTGAGGTTGGTTATGTTGGTGATAATGTATACTACAAATATGATGAATGAAGATGTTCTTTTTAATTCAATATTTTGCTATGTTCATATTTGTTCATATGTTGTGTAAACTAGTATAAGTTTGCATATGTAATGAATGTGATGTTTTATGAGAAGTGGCTTAAGGGAAAGCCATGTAGATACATATCTAGAATTGTATTTTGGCCCTATGTGAGTAATACCAAGCTGTAATTGTGTTATTGACATTTATAAAAACCATCAGCACTATACAATCATAGCCAATCTTAAAAATTGAACAAGTAAACGACAAACTAATGAACAAAGTTGCTGAAGAAAGACATCAAAAGAAAGCAACTTGTGGGATTAATGATAAATCCATGATCGAACAAATAAGAAATTCGACAAGCATAAGAATGGATAAGAATATGTGGTGATGTTAAAAACACTAAAAGAAGAATATAATATGCAATGACACAAAAATGTTCAAGCTACAAAAGGTAGGGTGATCCATTAAGGCTTTAACCCCTATACAATTATATTGCAAGTTACAATTGCAAAGTACACAATATACGCTTGCGAGTTACACCTTGGTAACTCGTAGGCACCCAAAAAGATGGGTTTACCACTCAAACATCCCCCTAAAACAAAATTGGAAGGCCAAAGAAAGGTGATATAAACAAGCAAAACCTCTTGAAAGAAGAGAATCCTACTCACTCTCGATGACATCTCTCAAAAGCTTGAACGATTCCTGTAGTTAGACAAATCTTTGCCACAAATGAGCAATCTGAAAAAGGTCCCAAATTTATGGACTCAAACTGCATATAGTATTGGAATCAATGCTCCTATATCCACTTTGTTAGAATTGAACAATCCTGTTGCTCCACACATGACTAAGTGATGGGATTGAATCAAACTGAAAGTTTAACTATGCTCTTCACAAAGGAAATAGCACATACATCTTAATTCCTTGTCAAAGGATAAAAGTCAACTTCCATCTAAATTTGAGAAAAATAATGGTCCATAGTTTTTTGTAAAGGAACTGTGATGTAGTAGTCTCATCCCCCATAACCCAAGTGTTAATGATGGTTAAATGCTGAAGCTTCATGTGAATCCCAACAATAAGTTAATCACTCTAAGCTACCATGCACAAGCTCCAAAACTTGCCCAAAACATGAAGTAAGTCATTGTGAGTCAATCATCCAAAGTGACAACAATTCTGGACATGTCTGTGAATTGACTAAGTTCATCATTAATACTTCAACAATATGCATATGTTCACAAATCCTACATGGTCCACATATATAGGCCATCAAATTGAAGCGAAGCACCAAAATGCTATCCATGAGACCCTAGGTAGGGCCTTAATAGTCATCGCCAAGTTAACAGATCTTGATCTTTGTTGTACCCCTATGAAATTTGTCTTTTGAAGGCCATTTTCTTGTGTTTTATTGAATCTGTTTATCAAAGTTTGGATAGATTGTTGAGTTTCATTATTTTGTTCTTGTTGCATTTTTCGCTTGTCCCATCCAAATCAAGGTTTGTTGTCCTTAAGGTTGTTTAACCTGTTTGTCAAGTCATGTGCAAAGGTAAGGAACAATAAATTCTTCTAAGATTAAGATGGCAATAACAAAGGGGTAGTACTCCAAAGCAGGTCTTGTCATGTTGAGAGTAGAAAGGATATAGCAAAATCATGCATAATGTGTATTTGCCAAGTGTAAGTGGCATAAACAGCTCAAGTATGCTCCTAAATAGGTCTTGTCATGTTCAAAGTGGTGATAATAGCCAAGAAGTGTGCCTTGCAGGAAAAAGTCAAGTTTTAAGTGGTAAAGACAATGCTTAAGTGCACCTCATTGAAGTTTGACAATTCAGGTGGCTATAATCATGCTAAAGCTTGCCTCTTAGTGAAGGTATCATGTATTTAGAGGGAAGGAGAAGTTTTCCTGAGTGATAGATGATAACATTCTAGTGGTTATGAAAGTCTGAGAATGTGCCTAAGCTGATCTTGTTACCTTTTAAGTGGCAAACAATGACTGAAAGCGTGGTTGATGAGGATACGAAAACTGTTTAAGTGTTTAGAACCTTTGGAAATAATGCCCAGTAGATGACAATGTTAAGCAGATAGAAAGGTGAAGTAATGCTTAAATACTGTTTTAGTGAAGCTTTAAGCAGCTGTCCCCTTCCTAAACTTTGCTCATCATCTTTTAGATTGTTGGAGCACAGGAAAAGCAGACTGATCTGCAGAGAAAGTTATAACAGAGAAGAAAACGTATAAAAACAGCAATAAAACACTAAAACCATAGTGTCTTACTATATATATCGACATGGTTTGATCATTGTTTCATTTCCACTGTACAACATTGAAGGGCAGATTTTCAGCACTATGGTTTGCAGGTTGGAGAGGTTTTAGTCAAGTTTCAAAGGTATCTCTTTCAGTTTCAGCTATTTTCTTCATTGTAGGAGGGTTGCATGCCTGATTTTTATCATGGGACATCATTTTGTTAACTTCTTCTAACACACGTTCAAGGGTTTGCAGCCAATTTTTTGGAATTCAGACCTTCATATTGTTGGTACCCAAAATTGCTACCCCTAAAAAACTTCAAGATCAAACATATGTGTAGCCAAATGTCAGGTCATTCTTGTTACATCAATGCCAACTATGCTATTTTTCTTCTTTGTCATGCCCCCTTCTCGAGTGTATGTTCACAAATGACCCTTAGCCTAATTACGTAATTTTCCTGTAGGCTAACAAGATGGTAAAAAGGGAAAATTAATTAAATAATTAAATATTTAAGTTGTTGGAAAGTAAAAATTAAAAGATAACTTATATTTAACTATTTAAAAAGGTGGTATATCTCATCAAATAAAATGTTGTTTGGCGCATTGTGCAAAAAAGTGATAAAAATGACACTTGATTATTTATTTTATAACTTTGGGGAATTTTAGTCAAAAAGATTTAAAATATTAATTAATTTTGTCAAAGTGGTTATAATATTAGGTGTTTTTTCAAAAAAGGGTTACTACATGCTTTTGAAACAATTTTTTTTTGTAAGAATGCATGTGCACTCTTATTCTTTTTTTGAGAATGAAAACTCTCTGAACTTTTAAAGCTTTGAGGACAAAAATTCTCCTAGTTTTCAGTGTAGTTTCATCCATGGATTGATAGTGGGCTTCATCAGACATTGTTTTCAGTGTTTAAGTTTGGGTGTGAGATTTTTCAATATTTTATTCTAGATTCAGAGTTTTGCAGTGCATTAATGTTATATTAATATTGCTGTTCATTTATTAGAATGTTATTTTGCCAAGATTAAACTTTGTGCAGGCTGTCCCATTTGAAATAATATTACAGCTGTAGAAGTACCCATTGTTGACTGTATAGTTTTTTTGTAGACCATCTGAGGTCGTACAAGTGCATGAATGTCATTCTAGGGAAGGTGTTAGGGATTTATTGTGGCTGTTAACTGATTTATTCAGTTCAGTTCATGGTCTGGTCATATAGTTTGAATGCATTAGTGATTGTTGATTGTACATTTTTACTGTTTGTACTTTGTACCAAATGTGATGGGATATACTTCTTTTCTGGTCGCAAAAAATCAAAAGAATATCAAGTTTCCTGCTGCCAAACTCATTCTATAGGATGTACTAGTTGTTGGTTAGCTACAAAAAGTTTTGACCAGAACCTCTTATTCTTTCATGATGGCTGTACAAGTTCATCTATGCAGGTTGTATTCTTCCAAGAGAGACCATATTAAAACTAGTTTGTGCTATATTAGGTACCTTGAGGTCTAATATTCATTAACGTTAGTATTCAAATCTACTTTATCCATCAAGCAAAGGTTATTTAAATTATTTTCCATGCAATTTCTAGTTGGCTTCCAAGTGTATTGATGAGATGCTCATATTCAAAATAATGGAAAAATGTATTTGGATTTGGTTCTAAAATATTTTCTATTGAATGCCATTCATCATTGGAATATTGGACAATTTATTGCTAGTAGTTTATTTTATATTGTTGAAGATCTTGGATGGTTTACCGCCAAATCCTTTTTAATTGTAAATGGATCTTGGTCAGTTCATTCATTGGATCCCATTTCTATTTTCAATATATCCTCGGTCTTGCATGATGTGTATTAGAATTGGGTGAGTTAGTTTGCCATTTTGGCGTTGATGCAATCGTTCTCGTATTCAATTAGTTTGGCTTGACAAGGATTTGTACTCAATACTGATTGTTTTGGCTTGAGCGATTCTATGATTGCTTTATTGCAAGTTGGTTGGCCAACCATCATCTTTCATGTAATTCCCTTGTTCTCATTCTAATCTTCATATACTCTAACCTTGCCCATATTGGGAACTGGATGATCAAAAAGAGTTAGAATTGGAGTTGATCGGAAAGTTTTATTTGGATTTAAGCTAATGCCCTATGGGTATTATTACACTATCAAATAGTCAAGTCCTTAGGTGTTGGTTTGTCTTGGTCCACTAGCAATGTATGAAAGACGTTCATCATGGAGATGATCAAGCTTTGAATGCTAGAGGAGACTCTAGCACATGTAGAGGAAGAAGAGAGTGAAGTTAAAAGAAAGACAATGGTGGAAAATGCTTGGTAGATGCAAGAAGGATTATTATTGAGGCAAATCTACTCCAGCTTGTTGAGACAAAATCATATATTGTGGTCATCTTCCAAGTAGAAAGTTGCCACTAGATGGATGGTTTGAAATTCAAGTTAGCAGTTTCAATGCCTACCAGTAATCAAACTTTTCATTTTCAAAATAATGTTCCTTTTTCTCCTTGGATTAAGGAGAAAAACTCAAAAACCAAACTTTCTATTTTTAGAAAGTTGTTTTGTTTTGCTTTTTTGGGGAATGGGAGTGAATGAAAGGGTTAGAAGGTTGTTAGAGAATATTCAAGCTTAATCATGTGAAAAGGGAATTCAAAGGAAGAAAGGCAATACAAAGAGGAAAATTTCATCAAAAGCATTTTTTTTTTTTTTGGCAAAGTGCTCAAAAATGGAAAAGTGGAAGAAATTTAAAAGAAGTTCAAAGGTTTTGGAAAAATCATTTGAAAATCCTCCAATTTGGTGATGGGTAGGATTTTTCTACTCCTTGCCAAGTAGTGGAATCACTTGATGGCTCGCTAGCATCTAAATCTCCACTTTTTAGCTTGCCATGTCCAAATCTTCCACTTTAGTGTCAACTATTAGAAAGTTCCATTTTGGTGTTAACTATCACAAAGTTTCACTTTGGTGTTCGCATTTTAAATCTTCCACCTATTGTCAAACATGAGGAATTCTCACCTTGCATTAAGATTCAAATTTTATAATCTTCCAATTTGTAATGTCCCTTTTTTGGTCTATTCCAACATCGTTGGAAATTCCAAGTTTCTTGGAGAGTGCTACCTTTATTGGGAAGGTATTTTGACAGTGGTAGATGTTAGTGTTGTAGTGGCGGGAGATATTTTCTCCTAAATAAATTTATCACTAGGCTGGTCGGCCTTTATTTTATAAATAAAATTACATTTGTTCTAGGTCGGCCCTAGAGAGGAAGCCGCCCAACTTGCTATATAAAGAGAATAGAGTCCTCCCATTTTATCATCAATTCATTCACTCTCCATTTCGCATCTTTAGCAGCAGCAGCAGTTCGCCTCCTAGTAGCAGACGTGATTCTAAGAAGAAGTGTCATCATTTGTATTTCGCTTCAAGGAGAAGTGTCTCCATTCATTGTATTAGACTCGACCTTGTGTAGGGCCTGATTTGTATGCAGTTTCTACACTTATTCTTCTAATATATAAGAGATCATTTTGCTGGGTTTTTCTCCCTTGAGTAGGAGGGTTTTCCCAGGGTAAAATATTGTGTTCATTGTTTATGTGTTGCATTTTCTGCTTGTCGACATTTCTGATCTAAAAACTTACATGGTATTAGAGTGGGTCTAAGAAAAGATCTGATCAGATTTGTTTAAGTAGTCAAGACAAAAATTTCATTGTCAGTTCAAAGGGGTGCAAATTCTACCAAGATGGAGATTGAATTTCCAGTGACCGAATTCTCCATTAACGGAGCATCAATACAACCGGGAAAATCACGATTTTCGGAGCAAGATTAAGAAAATCCGTTCCCCTTCTTAAGAGAAGCCGAAAGGAAATGTAAAAGTTTGAGAGGCATTAGTATGAACGATACTTATGGGAGTCAAAGACTAGTTGCTTTTGTCAGAAATCGTGAATTTTTTAAATTTTTTTTGCATTACATATTCTTCATGGGGCGGCTTTGAATTATGATCAGTTTATAATGTCCGAGTTCATCTTCTCCTAGCATGTGTTGTGGCTTTTAAGACCTTTTAGACCACCATTTAATATAATCAAAATTCATATCACAAAGCTGCATTGGTATTAGCAGAGCTGGATGTTGATTATTTTTTAGGTGAAGCCTTGTCTGGAGTTGTGAAATATACACATGAATCACCTTCATTTGTTAGCTGCTGTATGGACTGCAATATTGGTTGAAATCGATGGTGTTTATTCTAAGGGCCGGTTGGTGTAAAGTGTACGTCGAGTGGTGCAAAATGGAGACTTGAATTGCTTCTACAGCGGACCATGTATTGCATTATTCAAATGAGCAGTTTCAGATCGGGTGATTTGAGCTAGTGTGTGATTTGAGCCTTTGAAGTATATTTCCAAGCTTGCTGAGCAGAGATAGGAAGGATGCTGTTGTTATTCCTTGCTTTGTTGAAGGAGGAATAATGTTTATTTAGCTTGTGGTGAATTTAATAAGGAAGAAGCTCGGTCAAATCTTGAAGCTAGCAACGAACTCCTTCCATTTGAGGCATCAATTTCTTTGAAGACAATTTCTGTATGGTGAAAACCGGGAAGCTCAAGAATATCAAAAGACATCAAGACTGGCGTTGGAGTTATGAAGAGAACACCTCTTTATCAAATTATTGACTATTCTACTCAATAAAGAGATAAGTATTTTTATGTTTGTACCTTTGAATAATGATCATGGATTTAAATAATCATGTAGTTAATAATAATTCATGCAATAACATTGGGAATAGCGAATCATGTATGTTACTAGCATTGGTGTGTATATTCCTCTTCGGGGTAGTTTGATTTTATGAACTATTGTTAATCTCTTTAAAATGTAGGATGGATTGAGGAGCAAAAGGATGATGGATTAATTATCCGAGATTGCATAAGGAATTCAAAGGGAGGAAGAGCTTGAGGCATCCTGTGAGGAAGTCATACCGGCTAGAGAAATGAACAAACATGGAGACATAACTTGCAGCCTTGGGACTTAGTTGGTGATGCATAACTCTCATGATTCTTCATTGGAGACATCTCTCGAGAGCACAAGGTTGGGTCAGCCTTGGATGGAGAATGTAATGTCCCCTATTCAGTAGTGATTTGTTCTGTGGATCGTTAGCCTATTCCGGAGACTCGTAGGCTAGTTGGAGGCTGGAATTAGGGCTTCCAAACTTCTTGGAGGATGTTTTCGAGTATTCTGGAGTTTGCTTTTGGAGTTGATAAAAATGGTTTGTGGTTTCTTTTTGGGTTTTCAGAGAGCTTCGCAACGGTGGCGCATGCACTTCGATCAGGACAACTTTTAGAATTTACTATTTTTAGTAAATTCTATTTTTGACAGTGGACAGGTTGGTTTCAGTTCAGTTGGGTCTCTCCTTCAAGCGGTTCAGTTGGTATTGATGTTTCTAGCATTTTGGTACATTTTTATGGAGAGATAATTTATTTTCATATTATAATGTTATATTTTAATATTATATCCCCTTGGCTTAGCATTACAACTTTAAGTTGTTTTAAAAAAGGGGACTTCAAGGGTGGTTATCTCATCAGGAGATAATTTATAATTTTTTAAAGCCAAAATTATCAATTGGAAGTGGGATGCCTACTTGAGAGGAAGGTTATTTTAAATTAAGAAAAAGGTCAAATATTGCCTTGGAAAATGGACGCCATCTTTGGAGAGAGAAAAGCAAATTCAAATTTGAAATTTTGGGCGCCTTCTTGAAGCTTCTAGAAGTTCCTCTCAAAGTCTATAAAAGCTAACCTCTACTCTTCATTTGGGATCTTCTGTCTACCATACTGTTATGGTGCTGGAATGTCTTCAGGCAAGCTTTGAGGAAAACATACCTCCTAGCACTTGGCTCATCTTCTTGCTTGAAAGATAGCAACAAGTTGAGAGTTAGATTGTAGTTGGGTTGTTTAGCATTGTAGTTGAGCTTTCTTGCATTTTGTAGTTGATGTTCAAGCATTTTGTCATATTTTGGAGTTGCTGGTATTGCATTGCTGTAGGTAGTTTTCATTCATATCTCAAAAAATAAAAAAAATATTGTTCTGGGTGTTTATCCTATCCATCTCTCTACTTGGGGCGACCCTTATTGCAAGTTTGTAGAATTTTTAATGAAGTTAAAGATTTTTCCAAGCTAAATCGCCCTTTCTTGGAGGCCATACCATTTTGAGGTTGCTTTGATTTACATGCAAAATAAATAGGGGTTGTTTGGAGTGGTTTTAGGGTTGCATCTTGGGGGCCTTCATCCTTAAAACATTTTGCACTTGATTTCTTGTCATTTGAGTGAGTTGCTAGGTTGCAGATTACTTCATTTTAGTTGCTGGTCTGATATATCAGAATTAAGAAAGTTGGCCTTTGGGCTGGGATTGAGCATTGGAAGTCACATTTGGTATTTGGAAGACATACTATACAGTTGCAGCTTGATAATCTCTCTAATACAGTGTGCTTGCAGGATATTACTATCAATGTAAGGTTGTTTAGTAGTACTGTCAGCCATTTTATTTATCTTGCTAAGTTCTTGTAAATTATTAGTTGCAACCTAGGGATCCTCTGACCATATGCTCGCCATCCTTGGCACATTCTTGGTTAGAGTTACTTTTTGACAGCAGTTCGTAGGGACCCTCTGACCATATGCTCGCCATCTCTCGGCGCATTCTTGGTTAGAGTTACTTTCAGATAGCTATGCATAAGATCCTCTGAGCATATGCTCGTCTATCCTAGATGCATTCTTGGTTAGAGTTCCTTTCTAGTTCTGCATTGTAACAGATTCTCTGACCATATGTTCGTCCGTCTTGGGCACATTCTTGGTTAGAGTTATTTCCGCATCGTTTTGTTTTTAAAGCTAACCTTAACAGGTGCGTGTTGATTGTAATTGTAATTAGAAAATAAAAATAAAAAAATAGTATGGTACATTACAGAGAATTTGCATCAGCAACGAAGATTGAGAAAAATGAAGACACTAAACAACGAAGAACCTATACAAATTGTCATTGCGATCAACTACTTTGAAGAGGAGGAAATGACATTCAGAGGGAGTTAAATTCCGAGAATTCAAGGCACGGGTTGAGAGCATGTCCGGGAAAAGGATTAAGGTTCCGAGATCAGTCAATGGAGGGGGGTTCACTTCCAAAGGATTTCTTTGTAATCTTTGAGGTAGGAATCAGGAGGGAGTTCTATGACTCACTGAGAAGAAGTGAAGGTGTCAGCTAAGTGGGTTGCAGTGTTGCAAGGCCTTGGAAGACCTCTTCAGCTGTAGAGAACAAAATTGCACAAGACAGTCAACCTGGATTTGACATTGGTAGCTTTGTAAACCTATTCAGAATAGGGTATTTTGGGATGAGGTTGAGAAGGACAGTCTTGAACTCTCGCAAGTCAGTAGTGTCGGAGGTGTGCGTTGGAAACTGTTCCTCTAAGGCAAGCATTGCATACAATCTTGGAGGAGGAGGTCAGGAGGTTGATGCAAGTACTTGGAGCTTCAGAGGGAGTCACAACATCATGAAGATTTGTTGTAATGTATATTTCTCTGATACAGAGAAATATGAGGTGAAAGCCCTTGTAGTGTATATTTCTCTGAGATGGAGAAATATGAGGTGAAAGCCCTTGTAGTGTATATTTCTCTGAGACGGAGAAATATGAGGTGCAAGCCTTTGTTCATCTTTGAGACTAAGATGAGACGTCATGTTGAGAGACTCCATGACAACATCACGTTGAGAGACTCCGTGATGAACCCTTGTACATCTCTGAGATTGAGATGTGTTTTTCCACACATGGGAGTAGCCATTGTGGATGTCATGTTGAGAGACTCCATGACGACATCACGTTGAGAGACTTCATGATGAACCCTTGTACATCTTTGAGATAGATGTGTTTTTCCACACATGGGAGTAGCCACTGTGGATGCCATTTTGAGAGACTCCATGACGACATCACGTTGAGAGACTCTGCGATGAACCCTTGTACATCTCTGAGACTGATATGTGTTTTCCGCAAATGGGTGTAACCATTGTGGACATCATGTTGAGAGACTCCATGATGAACTCTTGTACATCTTTGAGACTGAGATGTGGTTTTCCACAAATGGGTGTAGCCATTGTGGGCGTCATGTTGAGAGACTCCATGACAAGGATATCTGGAAAATACCTTGCTAGCTAAGAGGGAGTATTAGTGTTGTAGCGGCGGGAGATATTTTCTCTTAAATAAATTTATCACTAGGCTGGTCGGCCTTTATTTATAAATAAAATTACATTTGTTCTAGGTCGGCCTGTTGTGACCTATTTCACATATCGCCCCATTGCAAATGGGGACCCTCGGTAGTTTGCTTTTTAGTAGTGTTCCACGGGGACGCGTCCCCCCCAAAAAACATGGAGTTTCCGAGACGGGGAGACGCCTGGGAAACGTCCCTCCGCCGTCCCCTCGCCGTCTCCAAGTCCCCCCGCCGTTTCCTTCCATGAGGGAGACGTTTCCCTGAGTTTTCTGAATTTTCTGGCTTTTTCCACCACCAGGTTAGATTTTCATTTATCATTTTTTGTTTTCATTGAATCATTTATCAATAATATATCATTTCTTTTTATTTGTTTTATTTGTTTTTATTTTGTTTGTGCTTGGCTGGGGTTGGGAATGCCGGCCCGCGCCGGCTCAGGGAATGCACTGGGCGCGGGCTTCTGCAAAGCCCGCGCCCAGTGCATTCCCTGAGCTGGCGCGGGCATTCCCAACCCCCCAGAAAAAAACGAAAACTGTAACACCTCTTCAGCCTGTAAAAATTTAAAAAACTATAAATAAAACTATAAATTATTAAATTTAAAAATCATTTAAATTTTATTATTTTTATGATTTATCATATTTGTAATTCTGATTCATTGCATTCCATATTTCCATGAGATGACATCTCTTTGAGGCATACTGTCAAAAATTTGAAATTTCACATGCCTACAACTATGCTTCCACATTTTTTGAAGCGTGATAGGCTGATACTGATATTTTGCCTACAACTATGCTTCTAGTTCCACATTTTTTGAAACCTGATACTGATTTTAAATTTAAAATATTTATAGTTAACTTTACTTATTGCTAGGCTTCTACAATTATGTAATTATATTGTTATACATCTTTTTATAACTAATTTTTCAAGTACTATATGTATTTTAGCTCCGCCCCCCCGCCGCCCCCCGCCGTCTTCCCTCCGCCGTCCCCCCCATGTCCCCAAAATTAGGCCCCCCGTCTCCCCTCTCAGAAATGCGTCCCCCGTCGTCTCGCCGTCCCCATCCCCGAAACTCCGTGGAACACTGCTTTTTAGGGTTTTTCCTTGGTGTAACAATTTCATGAAGTCATTGCTTTGAGAGTTTGGAGTAGAGTTTTTGAAAGTCATCTGAGTCAGGTGGAGAATTCAAGCCCAAAACAGTGCCTAGACGTCATGGAAGTGCTCAAAAGGTCCGGAAGACGAGGATCGCCTGTGTTTTGAGTCAATTCTGACACTTCCTATTTTTTAGGGACTTTGCTTTTTCTATTTTTGGCATTTTTGGACCAATTCGGGACTTACTATTTTTAGAAATTTTGCTTTTTGCTTTTTTCTATTTTTAAAAATTTCTTTTTTTAGAAAGTCAACCTAGGGTTTGGGTCTCGCAGGTCATGGTGTCAACGTTTCATCTTCAAAATCAAATTTTTGCACCTCTGAGAAGAAAAAAGCAAAGAAAAATCTGGAAAGCCAAGCAAAAATCAAGAAAAGCAAGTGAAAATCATGAAAAAAATCAAGAGAAAATCACATGGCGGGACGATCCAGAAGAAGGACAAAACAATGGCACAAAGTCAATAAAGTCCGCCCATGAGGAGGAATGGAAAATGGCTAAGGCACTAGGAAGTCCGCCATGGATGTATTTGAGGAACCTCCAAGTCTGCCATGAGAAGAAGAGGATATGGCATGAAACTTATAAAGCCCACCAAGAAATGTCTTGAGCATCAAGAAGTCCGCCCAGGCATGGAGAACAAAATGTCAGGACATCTATGAAGTCCGCCCCACCAAAAGTGACAATGTCAAGACCATTGGGAAGTTCGCCCAACCTTATGGTAAGCTTGAAGGAAAGTCCGCCCAAGCCAAGGAAGGCATGGCATGAGGCTCATGAAGTCTGCCCAGCGAAGAGGGGGAAGGAAAATTCAAAAAAATGACTAAGTATGGATGCCTTGGGAAGAAAATTTCATGAAATTGGCTAAGTATTGGAAAAATTTGGTTAAGTGTTGAAGGTAATGCCATGTCTAAGACAAGGCAAAGTCCACCCCACTTGAAGATGGAATGGCACAAGCAACAGAAAGTGTGACTTTTCCCAAGAAAGCATGTCCAACACCTCACAAAGTCCGATTTTGACATAAGAAAAAAAAATGGCAACCACTAGACAAAGTTTGACTTCGTCCAAGAAATGATTGTCCAAAGATAAGTGAAGTCCGATTTTGACATGGGGAGATATGTCTAGGACAAGTTAAAGTCCGCCATGGCATAAAAGAAATAAAGTTCAATGGCAAGATGACTTGGAAGTCCGAACTTGGCAAGAAAGAGATAAAAAATCCATGGAGTTAAATAAAATTTGCCAAAAAAGAGAAAATCCATGAATAAAATATGCCATGATTTTAAAAAAGTTAGGAAAATCAAAAGGTTGAAAAATTAAAAATCCACAAAATTTTTTTTATTATTTTCCAACACGTATCCCCAACACTTAGAAAATTTCAAACTCCAAAAAGAGAATCATGAAGAAATTAGAAACTTGCCTTGATGAAGAGGAGAAAACAAGCCTAAGTTCGATGAACTTAAGATAAAAAAATGAAATTACTAAAACAAATTGAACTTCTCAACCTTACAAGGAGTTTCAGCTGGTCATTTTCAACACATTCTTCCCAAGTTCGATTGAGAGGAAAATTAAGCTTTCTCCAAATCACAAGAGACAAATTTTTTGAGAGATAGAATATTGGAGGTTAAGTGTTTTTTCGAGGTGAAGAACAAAGAAAGGAGCGAAATTTTCAAAGAACTAGCATGCTTTTTCAGCGACAAAGACAAAATTCTCAAAGCTTAAAGTAGAATTACCATCCAAGAGTATAATTCCATGATTTAGAATCAAAATTTGATGGAATTCTTTATTCTACTTTTGTCTTTATTCATTTATTCCTGCAAAATTTACTAAGTGCTTTTATTTTCAGCTTGATTTTTCATAGAATCTGATTTTTAAAAGGCTGAAAGTTAAAATTTTCAAGAGAAAGGTTAAAGAAAATCAAAATTAAAGTATTCAAACTAATATATTTTCTTTTTCTCACAGGTTGATGACCACCCATGGAGAACCTTCGAGAAAGGCTCAAATGAAGTTCGCAAGCAAAGGATTACAACCGGAATCGAAAATTAACTCCAAGTGGAAGAACGTTACAGACACAAATCTTGGACATGTTGACTTCCAGGAATTCAAGAAAAGAATGTATGGACAAGACAGACTCCTGCCAATAGCTATTGCTCGGAGAATGATGCGGAATGGTATCGTTCAAGCAGTTGGATTTTTGTGGAGTGTGCTGAGCTGATAGTGGAGTGTGCCAGACACTACAACCCGCAAGAGAGACAAATCATTGCGCCTGATGGAAGAATTTTGGCACATCTCGGAGAGTTGGCTATCCAAGAAGCATTCGACATTCCTAGCTACAACTAGACTTCATATAAGACTAAGGAAGATGTAAGGAAACTTTTTGAGGACCAGATCAGTGTGCAACCAACATTAACAAGACATGGTTGGAGAAGCCAAGGCCTTCTATAAAGAAGATGCCAAAGAAATTACTTCGGACAGACTTCAAGGAAGACTATGGTGATATTATTTTGCTTTTGAACAGGATAATGGGCAGCCTTTAAGGTGCACCATTTGAGACATGGATGTACTTTTTCATTGATGAGATCACCTCAGGCGTCAGGATGTTCAATTGGTCGAGGATGATCAGTGATAACATCCATGAGCAGCTAATGAATTTGGAGAGGACTAAATCTTTCTATATGAGTTCTTATATTATCTATCTACTGGCAAGGACCTATAGATATTTAGGATTGATCTGCCGAGGTGTGGTAGGCAATGGAGAGAATGAGTTCAAGTCATATGATTGCTACCCCTAGTTGCAACTATCTGAGAAATCTCATTTCAGAAGAGCACATGATGCACTCCTAATGTACATTACAAGGATATTGCAAAGAGAAACGCATCAAAGGCTAACCCATGAGGTTAAGAGCCTTATCAACAAGTATGGATCCTGGTACATCCAGTTTCCAAGATTCACCTACATTAGAATTCAAGGAATCACAGGATGTCCTTTCAGGCTCCCAATTTATCCCACCAACAAAATGATCTTGCTTGAGGTCCTTAGGCAGCTAGAAAAGTATCAAAACTTCCAGAGATAAAAAGCAAGGCAACCATCACTTTTCCATTCTTTATTGAAAATATGGAAGAATCTTGCCCATTGGCACAGGTAGCTAAAAGTGCTAGGTTAGAGATGCAATAGTTTCCGTTCACGTCATACCGGTCCAGAGCTGATTTTGACCCTCACCATCACATCGGGGTTGTGAATGGAATAAAATACAAACATAAGGTAGACCTGGAGGACTACTGGGCGAACTTTGTAGATGAGTATGACGTCTGGAAAAGACTATGGTCTAGACTGCCGATCAACTTAATCAGGACAACCAAGCTCTTCTGTGTACCAGATCAACTTAAAGATGATGGGGAATATATTCAGCGAGGTTTTGATGAGGGTCAACCTCTTCTTCCCGTAAGATGGTCAGAACCAGAACTTGTAGACTTGACCACCTTCATGAGGCCAGTCATTAAGTATTCACAATGGTGGATAGATCAACAGATCCAAGAGCTATGGTGGAGGAATGTGAGTCTGACTTACAATCTAATGGGTGAAGCAGAATCCTATTCTTCAAATGTTGGTGTGTCCCAAGGTGATTAGCCGATTGAGAGCACCAATCCTAGGAAAAGGAAGGAGGCAAAAGGAAAAAAGATTGCGGATGAAGAACCTACCCGAAAGAAGTAGAGATTAGAGCCTCTTCATTCTGCCGTGTCCGCGAACAGAACAAGATAGTAGATATTGATGAGTCATTGGGAGACATAAGGATTCCTTCTCCCATTACTGTCCAGCTGGAGGATGATGAACCGCCATCTCCCACGGGCACAAAGATACTGGAGTCTAAGAATGAAATTGATACTCTGGACAGTGAATTCCAAGAAGGAATGATTTCCGCCCTCAAAGGAATTCAAGATATTCCATGTGCACAAGATATTCAAGAGGAAGAAGGCACCGAGGAACCTACCATCCTTGATTGGCTGAAGGAGAGATTGAAGATAAAAGAACAAACAAAAATTCCAGAGGAAGATGATATGGCCGATTTCTTGGCTAGATTGGAAGCAGTTAATGTAAAGAAGCCTGCCAGAACGTTTTCCACCATCCAAAGAGATGAAGCCGACCATCGTACAATACAAATTACTGTACCGACAATTGATAAGTCAAGGGAGGATGTTGCTCCTCAGGAATATGCCATCACCACTATCAACTTGGGCCCAACCACAAAAGCTCAGGAAGTGCAAGACTTGGATAATTTAGTTGCTTCTATCAAAGCGAGGCTGTAAAAGGAAGTAGCAAAGAGAAAGGACTACCAAAAGGAAGTTGAACACCTAAAAGAGTATATTCAACATTTAACCAAGCCTCTTGATCAAGCCAGCTCAGTGGTTCCCCCATTGATGAACTCTTCGCAAGAGGCTTTCGAAGAAGAGAGCACCACAACCAAAGAAAACAAAGAGTGGATAATCAACAAAAGCGAAGAAGTGGCTTATTTGTAGAGAAACTAATGTTGGCATATGGGAAGACTTCCTCTTTGCTTTTGAGGATTGCAGCTCTGGCAGGAGCAATGGACAACACTCAGGATATCTAGGATAGGATTATTCCATGTTTCAAAGTGTTGAAAGGAGTTCCAAAGCAAGAACTAATCGATGGAAAGGTTATTGCAGCATGCGCTGTGTGTGATTTCAATAGCTGGTACTGGGCGCTGATTGCGTGGAATGAAGTCTTAGAGAAGGTGAAGGCTGATACTATTAGAGTTGAGGAGCAAACGAAGGAAATTTAGAACAATATTCTGCTTGTAGCTACAGATGCACTTGAGAAAGACATTGTTCGAGAAAATGACATCGAACTTGAAAATATGAGGCATAGAGTTTGCGAAATTTTCTTTGCCACCACTGGGCCGATCCTTAAGCAAAATTTGACTAAGGTAGCCAACTTCTTGTCCATCTGGGATGTCTTCCAACGACAAGAGTTAGAGTGGGAAATTGTTTTCGCGGAATGTGCGGATGATTTGGACGTACTGGAATACAAGGTCAATATGCTGCCACTTGTCACGATGGAGGAGGTCAGCACAATAGTGTCTAGATTCATCCAATACAATGCTCCTAAGGAGGATAAGGATGCACCCCCTCAAAGATAGCTCCTCACACCACTTCACTCATTGATTACTGATTGTTATTTTGGGAAACCCTAGTTAGGGTTACTTTGTTATAATCTCTGCCGTTGATCTCAGATCAATCTTGGCCATTTATTTCATTTCCAAAACTCTATATAAACTCTCATTTTCTCATTTCATTGCATGGGAGAGAGTCTTATGAAATTGTTGCTCATAGCTACTTTGAGAATAAAAGTTCATATTGCATGATTTGCTTTGAATCCTTCTATTGTCAAGTGGTTGCATGGTTACATATTCTTCTTCCACCTAGAGTAGATTAAAGTAGAATTTGATTTGAATGCATGTTAGATGAATGATAGATTGATAGTATAGATTGGCGAAACTTTCGCTCATACTTTCTTTGAATAGATGATTTCAAAACCACTGGTCGAAGCCGACAAGGTTTCAAAAACCTCTCGAACCTCCGACAGAGGTCCCAAAAGTGCAATTCTAACCTACATCATTAAGCGATGATTAAAATAATTGGTTATAACAATTGAATATTTAGATGTAACTTATTGTAGAAGAGATAAGGGAAGGAGAACAATATTTTGAAGAACAAGATTAAGGATGAAGATTAAAAGAAGAAAGGGGGAAAATTGTGTTGGTGGAATTTTTTTTTGTAATGCATATTTAATTGTACTCAAAGAAACTCTAATTTCAATTCAGTATTTGAATAAAATGCAAGTTAAATTGTGTTGTATGAATTTGTTTGTTTAGTTGCTAGATTTGGTTGTTTGATAAGCATAAGGAAGATTTTTGAAAGCAATGTCTAGAGTCAACAGTAAACCAAGATTGGACCCCCTTAGTTACAACAGTTGTTTGAATCTTGAAGAGCTTATAGACTAGGTTTATGAGATGGAGAAATACTTTGATTTTGAATTGATTAAAGATTTGGAGAAGGTAAAGTTTGCTTGTACGAAGTTGAAGGGACATGCATCCCTCTGGTAGGATCATTTGCAAACAAACCGATAGAGAAGAGGCAAGGAAAAGATTAAATCATGGGATAGAATGGTAATGAAATTGAAGGCCAAATTCCTACCAGCCGATTATCAACTTTGTGTATTTAAAAAATTGTACAATTTGGAATAACAAGAATTAAATGTCAAAGAATATTTAGAGGAGTTCTACAAATTGAGTATTCAAGTGGGCTACATTGATGATGATGCTGAGAAAGTGTATGTAAATGGGTTACGATTGTCAATTCAATATGAGATTAGTATGGTTCAAATACGAAGTGTTGAAGAAGCCTATCAATATACCTTGAAGGCAGAAGAAAAATTAGCAAGAAAGCAACAAAATAATGCAAGAGGCAAGGAAGATTCTCTCATGGAAGAGGATAGTCCAGTGGTGGAAGAGGATATCAAACAAAACAAGAAGCCAACACCTCTCAGACAAGTAACTATAACCAAGATACCAAAGGTAGTGATTATTCAAGAGGTAGAGTAGACTACTCTAAAGGTGGAGGATATTTTGGAAGAGGAAGAGGATTTGTTGGTACATGTTACCAATGTGGAGAGATTGGTCACAAGGCATTTGAGTGTCCTCAAGTTCAACAAAATAGTGGCAAAGACAAATAAGCAAGAATTCATGTAGCACGAGTAGAAGAAGAAAGTGTGGTTTCACCCAAGCATGTAGAAGGACCTGAGGAAGGAGAGTTCTTGATATTGAGGAGGATATTGCCGAAGCTTGAAAAATAAAAACAAGAACCTGTTTAGAGGAGAAATTTATTCAAAACAAAATGTAAGTTGGGTAGAAAGTGTTGCAAAGTAATTGTGGATAGTGGAAGCATTGACAATCTTGTGTTAGAAGATATGGTAGAAAAGTTGAAGCTGAAAAAGATGAAACATCTAGCTCCCTACAAAGTTTCTTGGCTGCAAAGAGAACATCAATTATTGGTGAGTGAACAAAGTTTAGTTAAATTTCAGATTGGTAATTATAAGGATGAAGTGATGTGTGATATAATTCCCATGGACCCATGTCATGTCCTATTGGGTAGACCTTGGTAGTATGATAGACAAGCTATACATGATGTTAGGAAAAATATCCACAAAATAATCAAAGATGGAAAATAATATATATTGAATCCTTTGAAGGACAAAGAAGAAGTAGAAACCAGTCCAAGGATTTGTTTGGTTTCTTGTAAGCAATTTTTGAAAGAAATGAAGAAGGAGAAGGTATGTTTCACTTTCATTCCTAAGTCTATAGAGGTTGGGACAAAGGAGAAAAAAATTCCCATTGGAGATTCAAGCAATTTTGGATGAAAATGTAGAGATTTTGATGAACTGCCAAATGGGTTGCCACCCATGATAAGTATAAGTCGCTGTATGGACTCGATACTTGGGGAAAGTTTTCCAAATAAAGCACCTTATAGGATGACACCAATGGAGATGAGGCGATAGGGAAAGTCTGATCTCGTGTATTGTACCAATAGTATTGATGCCTAAGATAACAAATAAAGTATAGATTTCCATTATTTCAAATGGATTACATGATGGATTGTTTAAGTGGAGCCAAGTACCTCACCAAGATAGATTTGAAGAGTGGATACCTCTAGATAAGGATCAAGGAAGGAGATGAGTGGAAAACAACATTCAAGACAAAGGATGGTTTGTATGAGTGGCTAGTAATGCCATTTGTGCCCAACACTTTTGTGAGGCTGATGAATGAAGTGTTGAAGCTATCCCTGGGTAAGTTTGAAATTGTATATTTAGATGGTATTTTGATTTTTAGTAAGACAAAGTGAACATTTGTTTCATGTGAAGGTAGTGTTATAGAGGTTGAAAGAAGAGAAGTTGCGAGTGAATTCGAAAAAGTGTAGTTTTATGAAAAAGGAGTTGGTGTATTTAGGGTTTGTTAGTTTTGAAGATGGATTGAAAATGGACTGGGAAAAGTTCAAAGAAATTATATATTGGTTGTGACCAAGGAGTACATTTGAGGCTCAAAGTTTTCATGGTTTGGTGAGTTTCTATAGGAAGTTCATAAGAAATTTCAGTGGAATATGTGCACCTATCATGGAGACCATGAAAGGAGATAGCAAAGATTTCAAATGGACAGCTATGATAGAGAAAAGTTTTCAGTTGTTGAAGGAAAAAGTGATAGAACAACCATTATTAACATTGCTCGACTTTAATAAGGTGTTCACAAGTACATTGTGATGCAAGTGGAATTGTGATTGGAGGAGTTTTGAGTCAAGAAGGAAGACTCATTGCTTATTTTAGTGAGAAGTTGAATGAATCCAAGAGGAAGTATTTTGTGTATGATTATGAGTTTAATGCAATAGTGCAAGCACTTAAAAAATGGAGACATTACTTGCTACCTAAGGAGTTTGTGTTGTACATGTTTAACCACATACTATAGTATATAAGTAGCCAAAGTAAGTTGAGTCAAAAGCGTATGAAGTGGGTTGAGTTTTTTTAGAGCTATTCTTTTGTTTCAAAACATAGAAGTGGTAGATCTAATCGGGTAGTTGATGCATTGAGTTGGAGATGTTTGTTGTTGAATGAGCTTAGAGTGAATGTTCTTGGTTTTGATTCAATGAGGGAATTATACGAAGACAATGTAGATTTCAAGGAAGCATGGGTACCATGTTAGAGTCCAAAAGAGAAGAATCAAACTCCATGGCTGGAGTATTTCATTCAAGAAGAATTGTTGTTTAAGGGAAAGAGATTGGACGTCCCTTAGGGATCAATGAGGGAGAATTTGATTAGAGAAAAACACAGTGGAGGTCTTGGCAGACATTTTGGAGTGGATAAAACATTAGCACAGCTAAATGAATGATACTATTGGCCAAGGATGAGTGTGGATGTGAAGAATGTAGAGCAAAATTGTCAAATTTGTCTATATACTGAAGGAAGAAGGCAAAATACAAGATTGTATCAGCTATTGCCTATACTAGGAAGACCTTGGGAGCATATAAGTATAAATTTTGTTTTTGGATTACCGAGGACATAGAGAGGTAATGATTTAGTGTTTGTTGTAGTAGATAGGTTTTCAAAGATGGCTCATTTTATTCCATGTAAGAAGTTTAATGATGCATCCCATATAGCCACATTGTTTTTCAATGAAGTAGTGAGATTGCATGGATTGCCAAAGAATATTGTCTTTGATAGTGACACAAATTTTGTTGGCCACTTTTGGTGTACATTGTGGAAGAAATTGGGTACAAAATTAGGATTTAGTTCAGCCTATCATCCCCAAATTGATGGATAGACATACGTTGTCAATAGGAGTCTTGGAAATTTGTTGAGATGTTGAGTAGAGGATAAACCTTATCAATGGGATTTGATATTGCAAAAGTTAAATTTGCTTACAATAATTCAATCAATCAAAGCACAAGTAAAAGTTCTTTTTAGATTGTTTATGGATTCAACCTAAGAGGACTAGATCAATTAAGGGACATTGTTGATTTAGGAAGGAAGAGTGCTGTAGTAGAGAACTTTGTTGACTAACTACAAGAGTTGCACAAGGAGGTGAAGAAAAATCTAGAGCAAAGTGCCAAGAAGTATAAGGACTATGTTGATATGAATAGGAGAGAGCAAGAATTTTAGGTGGGAGATCTAGTTATGGCACATTTGAGCAAGGAAATGTTCCCTTAGGGAATTCATAATAAATTGAAATGGAAGAAGATAGGAGCATGCAAGGTTTTGAAGAAATTTTAATCCAATGCCTATGAGATTGAGCTTCCAAAAGGTAAATATTTCCCCAATTTTCAACGTATCTGACTTGTACAGGTATTATGTAGGAGAAACAAGTGCATAAGGGAATATACGATCAAATTTATAGGATGAACCAAAATGGTTACACCATTTTTTTGAAAAGAAGTTAGAAGAAGTAAATAGAATGGTAGCCTCTCGTATGATAAAAGAACAAGGGGAAAAGAGTACAAGGAATATTTGGTCTAGTGGAAGAACAAAGCATTTGATGAAGCTACTTGGGTGAATGCTTTAGAACTTGTGTAGTATGGAATTCTTATTCTAGATTCATTAAAATATTCATGAGTTTTTTAGTCATGGAACATTTCTCTTACTTGATGTGCCTATTGCAAGAGCATCTAGGTTCATGAGCAATCTTGCATTAACCAAAAACATTTATATTTGTGTTTTTAGTTCAATTTAGTTTTGTGTGCTTTTGTTGGTTTCCGCAGCTACTTGGTAGAAGTTTTAGACTCAAATTGGTTGAATTTGTCTAAGTTTAAAAGCATCGGCAAAATCAAAAAGTTTCATAACCTGTGTTGGCTTATGAAGAGGTTTTCACAACCTTGTTGGCTTACGACAAGGTTTTTGCAACCCCATTGGATTTTGACAAGGTTGTCACAACCTCATCAACTCTCGATAGTCCATTCACAACCCCTTTTTTTTTTGAAAGAAATGCTCCTTGGAAGGTGGCGTCGGAGTTCATTCGTGGTTTCAAAACCATGATGGCCTTTGACAAGGTTGTAACAGCCTCATCAACAGTCGACAAGTTTGTCAAAATCTTATTAGAATGCGGTAGGCAACTCACAACCTTTGTAAAAATGAAGGGAAGTTTTCAAGGATGGCGTAATGAAGATGTTGGAGGCAAATTTAAATGTTGGCTTTCTAACTTGGTTTTCAAACCATTGTCGGAAGTCGACAAGGTTTTGAGAATCTCTCGAACCTTTGACAAAGGTTCCAAAACTGCAATTCTAACTTATGTCATTAACTAGTGATTAAAGAATCTGTTATAACAACTGAATATTTATATGTAACCAATTGTAGAAGAGATATTATTTTTGTAGAACAAGATTAAGGATGGAGACTAAAAGAAGGGTGAAAATTTTGTGTCGATGGAATTTTTTTTGTAATGCATATTTGATTGTACTCCTCAAAGCGATTGCATGAGTTTTTGTGTTTAGCTGCTAGATTTGGTTGTCTAATAAGACCCCCATTTGTAGATTGTGTGAATCGGGAGATGCTAGGGTTTGTTGAGTTTTAGGTTCAAGCATCTAAGTGGATTTCTAGAGTTTTAGGCATCTTTAGAGGGTTTGCTACAATTAGAACAAAAAGCTTCATTAGATTCATCATTTTGAGTTGTCAGTCTAGATTCACTATATTTGGTTGAAGCTATTTATAGCCTTTGTTACTTATAGCCCCCAAATTTTTTGGGGAGTCATCTTTTTTTAGAAGCCTCGTGCAAGAGATGGGAGTTCTAGTGGTAGTTTGTTGTAATCTCTACTTGCATCTTAAATGAAGATTGCTCAAGTTTATATTAGTTTTAGTGAATTTTAATTTGTATGAAAACTTGCATGTAGATAGTTCTTAGGGCAGAAGCTGTAGTTAGCGTTTTGTTTTATTTCTCTTGTAAACCATATAAATAAGTGCCATTTGCATTAGATTTCTAATAGTAATTTTCATACCTACTTGTTAAAATTGTTGTTCACTAATTATTGCTTTAGATTTGATTGTCTTGTGAATTAGGTAAAATATTATAATTAATGCAAGCTTTCTATTTCAAGAGGAAGTATTGTGGCTTTGTTTCTACTTCTTTGTGCTTAATTTATAATTCTTTGTGTTTGCATTCATTTTAGTCCAAAAGGGTTTTACTTGAAATTTTTAATCTCCATGTTTAATTTAAAGACACAACTGTTCATTTGTTGTGTTAGATCTTTTTCAAAAGTAGGCAATCATAAAATATAAAATCTCTTGTCTAGTGCTGAATCACCTTTTGCCCTAGGTGAATCTAAAAAGACACCTTTAGTTTTATTTAGCATGAGTCCAAACCACCTAGAAAACATTATACAGATTAGGGACATGATATTTCCATAGTCCATTATAGTGAGTTTGAAAGTTTCTGGATGAAAACTATGTAGAGTTTTCTGTATCAACATTTCGGATTACTGCGTGATCCATCATTAGGATGAAGAGAACAAAAGAAGGATAGATTGTAGACCAAAACCAATCAAAGGAGAAGGAAGTGAGGTGCAAGTATTGAGAACCAAAGGAGAGAATTAAAGTTAATAGGGACCCAAAAAATTAATAGAATTAAAAGATTGTTAAAATGACATGATATCATTATTATCTTATTCGGAAAAGTAATAAAGACTAATATACTATAATATTAAATACATTTATATTATAGATATTAAATTAATTTCAAAGAAATTGTTTTTTTATAAAGTTGACAATATAATTGTAGTATATTAATCTCAATAAGATAATAATGATATCATGTCGTTTGAACAATCTTTTAATTCTATTAATTTCTTTGGGTCCCTATTGTCTTTATTTCTTTCATTGGGTTCTTGGTTCTGGCACTTCACTTCCCTCTCTTTTTGTTGGCTTTGGTCTATCCTTATTTGCTCTTTCATCTTGATGATGAATCACGTACTGTGATCTGAAATGTTGATACAAAAAACTCTTACATAGTTTTAATCTAGAAGCTTTCAAATTCACTGTGCAGGTTGTAGATAGCAAGTATCTATTGTTCAGATTAGGTTAGTTTTTGTTTACAAGGAGCTTCCCCTTTCAATTGGAAGAGTGGTCCTGCCACACATTTGCTCTATTAAATGTTGCATAAAAAGTTGCAATTTAAAATGCTAACAGTTATCAGCCAACAGTCAGATCCAGCTCCTTGCAGGATCTGGATTCAATAATTACATCATTCATTAAGGGCAACTTTCTTTCTCTTAATTTTATTTATTTTCATTGGTCTTTTCCTGCAGAGCATAGATATGAAACAATACAATACATTACTTTTTTTCTATTCATTTTTTATATTTTCAGGGACCTTCATAGGAGAATTACATTAGAAAGGAAACAAAGAGTGTTTTACCATTATATGTAGCAGTAAAATTCCATTTTCTTTTCTCTAGCATTGGGTAAGTTGTATCTTTAATTCTAATCTGATCAAGGTACCGTCAGGGTATGCTAAAAGATATGAGCATATATACTCTCCACTTGCATTGAGACAATAACACTATGTTCTCTTCAAGGTCCATATGTTCTAAATGCTAGGCATGTATTTGCAGATTATCAAGGGCTTACCAGGTCCTTCCGTTATGGCAAAGTGTACTGCTCATTAATAACAGCACGTCTTGTCAACTTGAGAGTTGGAGTTTCATGGGATAAATTGCATGTGATACCTTTAAATGAGAGAATCAACATTGATGGAGTGTATGTGACTTTTGTTGATGCCAATCACTGCCCTGGCTCGGTTATCATTCTCTTTGAACCACCCAATGGTAAGGTGAGGGCTGCATATTTTTCTTATTATATTCAGTAATGTGATTGGAAACATTACAAGCCAAACAAAGTCATATCAAATTTTGTGTTTTTGACAGTATCAAAATCTTGCAGCCTGTTCTTCACACAGGGGACTTTCGGTTCTGTCAAGAAATGGTTATGAATCCAATTCTTCAATCTTGCAATGTTCATACACTTATTCTTGATACAACATATTGTGATCCTCAGGTATTCAACTGATTGGAGAAGACTCTTGTTTTGTAGGGGGGATATCTCTTACTAATTGACTAAAAACTTTGCAAAGATGAGGCCTCTTAACAGTTATTGTACTTTCATGCAGTATGACTTTCCAAAGCAAGAGACAGTTATTCAGTTTGTGCTAGATGCTATCCAGGCAGAAGCCTTCAACACAAAAACTCTCTTTTTGATTGGCACTTATACCATCGGTATTATTTAATTCTTTTACTTTTGAAAATTTCTTTGATATTTTTATTTCTATCTCACTTTTAATTGTTTGAATGGTAGGAAAGGAGAGAATATTCTTGGAAGTTGCGAGGGTTCTTCGGAAGAAAGTTTATGTTGGTGCAGCCAAGCTTCGGTTGCTTGACTGCTTGGGACTACCTGCAGAGGATATGCAGTGGTTAACATCCAATGAACAAGAAAGCCATATTCATGTCGTGCCCCTGTGGTCCATAGCCAACTTCAAGAGGATGAATTTCATCTCAAAGCATTATCAAGTAATATTTTTTTTCAATGGACTATCAGGGAAAAGTTGGGCCATTGTTTTCAAATATTTAGAAAATCTATAATGATTTGCCACTATAATATGCTACCTTTTTCTTTCCCATCATTCAAAGTTTTTCTTCTCCATTTTGTGCCTTACAATGGACCAAGTAGATTTCTGGACTGTTCGGTGAGAATCAGTTCACCAGCCAAAGATTGTAGTTTAAAATCCCATAAATACAGTAATTCGTACTGCTGTGCTTTTGCCGGCTCCATCATCTAGTTGAAAATATACTGAATTCAAATCCATATTATTGCAGGGCCGTTATAATTCTGTAGTTGCATTCTCTCCGACAGGATGGAGTTTTGGGAAAGGAAAGAAGAAGTCTCCAGGGAAAAGATGGCAGCAGGGAACTATCATCCGGTACAATAAAATACTCTTAAAAAAACACTGCTATTTTTGACATAAAAGTGCATGTTAGAGATTGCTTATCGTCATCTTTTTCCATTTTATAGTTATGAGGTCCCCTACAGCGAACACTGCAGCTTCACAGAGTTGAGAGAGTTTGTCAAGTTTGTTGCACCAGAGAACATCATACCCAGCGTAAATAATAATAGTCCTCAGGCTGCTGACAAAATGGTGGCGACTCTCCTCAGTGATGACTCCTGAATGTTTTCATTCTATTCAGCTTCAGGATACATGAGAACAGTCACACTGGAACTTATCTGCATTTGGGTGTGAATCCTGCGTTCTTTAATCCTTACTTCAAAAGATGGAATTTAGTCAAGCAAATCCTCGTAACATAATGTAAACTTAGGCTTCGACACTTGTTGGAATCCTTATTTCCAGAAATTTGGATTGTGAATTTATTATTATATTTGTAAATACTCGTAATGGTTATAATGATAAATGCAAGATCGAGCATATAAGCAGAGCAGGTTCAGTATTTTAAGTTTATTCCTTAAAAATGGAATGCAATCAGGTGTTTCATACTAATTAAACAATTTAAATTTCACGAAGAACCGGTTTGTGCATGAAAAAGGTCACTTCATTTAACATGTTAGTTTAGGAGATGAAGAATACACGACGGTAGAGGAGAAACAATGTTGGGGATGTTAGTGATGTGGGCTGACGAAATATAAATTTCACACGAAATAATACTTGCCTCAATACCATTCAATCAAATGCATTGATTCTTGGGACTACAATATATTATTCTATTTTACAAACTATAATAAACCCAATAAATAATTATTATATGAATCTTATATTATATAATTTTTCAAATGGAGATAAGTGGATCAACAATACTTGATGATGTTCTGTAGTTCATCATAAAGTGTGAGTATGGACATACACATCTACTTGTGAATAAACAATAGTGGAACTTAGGTCACTATGCTTTTGAACTTTATTCAAGGATAAGGACAAACACATCTACCCATGGAACCAATGATAGGGACTAACGCATCTATTTGAGGTCAAATACCAAATTTGGATATGTTGATGCGGATGTTGCACACACACCAACAAGAAGATGAATTCTCATAGAGTATTGCGAGAACCTACCTTTCTTGAAAGACTCCACTGGAAAACCTAAATCTAAGGTAAACTCGATTTGATCCCAAGGCTCATTTATGTTTGTTTTTGACGCACTAGGTTCACTCTAGGTTCATTGTGATTTTGTTGTTAAACATGAGGGGTAAATGGTTGTTAAGAATTGGTTGGTATTCGAAAGATAGAAACATAATTTAAGTCTGGTCATTCAAATGTTAATAATTTCATGAAATAATTTTTTTTTGCAATAATATTTCATGAAACTTAAATTAATTTGCATTCATTCAAGTAGATTTAGCATTAAGCATTCAACAACTTCATGCAATCAAAAGATTTATAATAAAACTCCATGTATTTATCATTTTTGGAATATAAAGCATCTACTCTAAAATAAAACATGAAAAATTATTGAAAAGTAAAATTTTTCTCAAGTATTATCCATGCATGCCTCAAGAAATAACTAAACCAGAGTAAACCATCCTATACTTCACTAGATTGTTTTACAACTAGGTATAGAATGATGCAAGAGTTTAAAGAAAGGAGGATCATTTGCCACCAGATGGTGCCAGTATGCACCCTTAAACGATGCAACACATAGTTTTGTCCAATAGGAACAAACAATCAACTACGTAAGATTTCATATCAAGAAATAGTTTTGAAATTGGCTTTGATATTAGTTAACTTCTAATGAAACATACAAGTTTTTAGTTTGGAATGGAACAAAAAAAGGAAAAAGAATAAAACTTGAAAAAGTTTTAATTCTTCGACATCCACAAATTCTGAACTTAAAAATAAAATGAAGCAACTTCTAGCCTTTTATAAGAACAAGACACTTGGGAAATTCAATCAACACATAAGAGGGAATCCAAGCGATGAATCACAAGGCATGTGGCACATGACAGTTGGGAAGAGAAACTTTTGAATAATTCAACCGATTTTGACTTCCTTCAACACTTTAAATGTTTAGACTTATGTCTTTAAACTCGATTAGGAAATCAAATTGGATTAAGTAGATTTGTCAAACAAAGTGTAGGAACTTCCTCTGTTGGATATTTAGAGCGATCAGGTGGAACTAGTTATTCAAATCCACTGGCACTTTTGTTCCTACATTCAGGTTTGGGCTTTGGGCTAAAACACTCGAAAGTAAATCACCTTGGAGCTAGGCACTCTCCTTCGTCACATGTGTAATACTCGGGTCTTCGTTCCCTCAATTTTCAACCTTTTTTTCTCAATAAACTTTGTTCTCACATGAGCTTTCAGAGTGCGCTACCAAACCTGGTAACATTATCAAATTTGCTTGCAATCCAAATTTTCCTAACCATCCATATCAAAACATTGTCCAACAACTTATTTCTCCTACACAAAATTCCATATATCAATCCCTTAATTTTTTTTTTTATAATAAAACTCTCATTACCATAAAACCATCATTAGTATTAATCTACTTTTGAAACAAGTTATAAATAACACGCTTTAATGCGTTCTCGTGTAATTATCACTTTAGGCAAGCTACCAGACATTTTAAAATGTTTGGGAAAAACCAAACAAGATTTAGCACTTCAACACTGACACACCACCTACCGAGTACCTGGTACCCAACATATTTCAGTTTTACTGGAACAAAACTCACTCGGATCCCGATTACCATCAAAACACTTATAGCCCTAGGCCTTTACTCTTGGAGTGCAATAACTTACCAAACTTTGCTTAAAACACTTCAATCAACTTGATTTCTGACATCCGATGTATTCAACACTAAATACTTTTAAACCATGCATTATTTTAAAGACTTCCACTTTAGCATTTTCCCCCTGGGGATCATTAGCCAACTAGTGCTTGCCATAAGCATTAATTTTTCAATTTGAGTTCCCAAGCCTTACATTCTTGGGGTGTAGACCACACAATAGGATAGGGACACACGCATCTATCCAACATTAGTTATGAAGATGAACACACTTTTGCTCACAACAATTATTATTGAAGACACACACATCCAATCATAATTACTCATCATATGTGATTGAGGACAAACATTTCCAATCACTTACACCATCTTGTGAATGGAGACAAACACATCCATTCATAAACAACCAACAATTGTTATTGGGGATAAATACATCCAATCACAAATACAAACTTTTGATTTGATTTAGAAATGTATTCCTCCTCACTGCTCTTGTGTGGAGGGTCTCTGACAACTTTTTCAAAAAGACATTTTTCATAATTGTCTTTTGTCAATGCCTTATTTTTATTTAGCTTGCCATCAATGAGATCCTTGACACATTGAATGCAGTTCATAATGATGTGCCCCTTTTTCTTGCAATAGTAACACAAAATCTCATCTTTAGAACTAATTTCCCTTTGAGGTAGAAGAATTGGATTTAGAGGAATGGTTAGGTTTGTTATTTACAAGAATTATAGTTTCCTCTATAGTCAAGTCATTTTTCTTAGCTCCCTCATCAATCAAAATAGATATTATGTCTTTTAAGGTAGCGTACACTTTGTTCAATGTGAACATAATATTACCATAGCTAGGAGGCATGCTATTCAACAAAAAATGGCCTTTGCATCATCATCATCTACTTTAGCTATTATACCAACTAGTTGATTAATTATGGAACAAAAGTTATGTGTTGAACAATATTGTTGCTCTCCATCATTTTTAGCTCAAATAATTTTTGTTTTAGACCCTTCTTTGCACTTGATGCATGCGATCCAAACAAAGCATTGAGATCATCCCACACTTGCTTTGAGGTCTTTGATAAGTCAATGTGGTGGGAGTATGCATTTGAAAGCCCAAGACCAATAAGAGCTATTGCTCTTTGATCTTTCATTGTCCATTTTATGATTTCATCATCATTAGTTGGTTTTGACAGCTCTAGTCACCACATCTCATAGATCCTTTTTGATAAGGACCAATTGAAGCTTGAATTGCCATGTGTGGACATCTTTACCTTTAAAAATTTCAATCAAGAAGCTATTTTTTTTGTATTAAACGTATTTGACCCTCCTTAATCAAAATAATGTTGAAGGTGTTGGACTTCCTTGATCATGCATCTTGACTTGAATAAGAACACTATTATATTTTAATTCTTATACGATTCTTACAAAATAAATCTCTCCTTTTTTACTACATATATATAATATTATTGTTACCTATTTTTAGCTACAACTCAAAATAGGTGGAGCTGATTGCATTCATCACAGAAAGGTGCAAATTTTTTGCTAAAAGTATTCATTGAATTTCAAAATTTGATTATGCAAATGTTTGTAATAGAAGAACTCATAAATTTGCATAAAAGAATGTTGTTTTTATTCATATTGGAAAGACTGAAGTCCCGCACAAGCCGCGAGAGTAACTAATTTGATTTTCATAATCAAATGATGGATACAAGAAAATAATGTAAACTATACAACTGAAAATAACATGAGCATAAGATAGAAGGTGATTCGTCATTTCCTGGAATGACGAATCATCTTCACGTTAAAGTCTTTAGTTGTTGTGTTGTGCTTTCGAATCAATTCATCTCTAGGCTTCAAAAGCATTTGCAAGAACAATGAAAAATGGTATTAGAGATGGTCTCGAAGCAATGACAAATCATATCCTATCCTATGCCTACATTACCAACAAAAATATAATATACATTCGATTAGGCATTCACCAGATGATTGAATTATAAAGGTTGACAATCAAGGAACACAAAGTTCAATGGAAGCTTTCAGCTTCAATTATTTTTGCTAACTTGTTTGTTTAAATGTGCAGGAACATGTATAATCAGATTATTTCAAACAACGAATATTGTTATGTGTGGTGGAAAATGTGGCTCCCACGAGGTTGAGCCCATCACATAACACTAAAGAAGCAGCAAATAGTACTCATGATCAGCCACCATAAGTACATGAAATTTAAAGACTCATATACATTACGAAAATGATATGTTGCAAGGATCTACAAAGCATAAAACAACAACATGATATGAAAATAGTCAACATTCATTGATAACATGGTCAACAATATTTAGATCATAATGATATGGTATCAGTTCTGAAGGAGTGGATGTTTGAGGCTGCATTGATTTCATTAAAGCTTCAAAAATCAATATAGAGTAGTAATTCATGAATGCATCCTTGTTTCCAATGATCTCTAAGCTGGAGAAAGCAATCCACAATGAACAATTATGAGAGGACAACCATTAAAGGTATAGGAATATATTATCAAATCAGTGTTAGATCAAAGCAACAAAGGAGATAGTGAATAATACTTCCAAGTGATTGTATTGGAATAGTAATGTCAATACATTTAAAGCGGTTATGAGCATGTTATAGTTTTGGTCAAATGAATTAACAGTACAGAGATTTCTGTCATCTCTTACTTTTTATCATGCATATAACAGTACAGATATTTATGTCATATCTTACTTTTGATCATGCATATCAAAGTACTCATATTCAGCCTAAAAGTCATCATTGTGTTCACATGAAGAATTAAGGATGATAACTTACTCATGGTAGAGTTTATGTACAACAGTATAGAGGCAACACTGACAGCCATTTGAAAAGTTTCTTTTTGTTAAGAATAGTAGAGGTGATAGCATGAAATTGGTCTTAAGCTCATAATGTATGTATATTCATGAAAGTCACAGAATAGTCGATATAAAGGGGGTTGCTGTCTTATGGTACCAGCATAAAATATCAAATAATACAAACATCCAAGAGCCATGAGATCTCACTATTTTCATGAAGGAAAATCTGTGCACATGCATTAAGAGTAACAATACAAATTCAAATAGTCATACCATACCATCATGAAAGCAGAGGCATTAAAAGTTCCATGATATCAATAAAATGAGACTAGTTGCAGTACAACTGGATTCCATAAGCAAAGCTAATGAAATAAACAAGTTGCAAGTATGTCAATTCACCAAATACAGAGCACAAATGTATGACAAGGGTTGTCAAGGGCGAGTTGAGCTAGGTTTACCAAAGCAACAAAATTGGGGACAATCACAAAAGATTAAGCATATACAACCCCATTTTTGCATAACAAATCATATCTCAATGTAAGTATATGGGATAGTTCTGGCAAATGATTAAATAATGATCACTGTACATAACACATATGGTACACAGTATGAAGGGTATGATGACAAATGAAATCCACACATCTAGACGAAGGTCCAACCCAGTAGAGAGATGCATAAGTAATCACTTATATGGAGATTTTTTTAAAATTTTCTCATCATTTTAGCTGAGCCAACACAAAAGGAAAAAGCACTATATTAAGCTCCAGACTGGCCCTCAAATCTTCATTTTTGCAGAATAAGGAGGCTGTAGCCATGGGTTTCATAAACCCTTATAAAACAATGGAGATGAATTGCATGTTTTTTAAACAATACCCAGATTGAGCATAGAATGGCGCAACCTAGAATGGAGAGAAGGTTTTTTGTTCACAAATATTCATCCAGTTGGTTCTCCATGATATTAGTTCCAAATTTTCTGTCAAGACTCTTTTGTGTACAAAAAATGTTCAAATTTAAACTTCCAAATGAGACATGGGAAATACAATGTAATGCACAGTATGGCCACGGGTTTCATCATTTTACTGCAAGAAAAGCTTTAGGCCAAAACCTCCAATGGTGGCCCAAATAAAGCGTAGACATGACAAGAATAAACACACAAAAAAATCAGGGGATTGCTAAAAGTCACGGCCCTAAGAATTAAAGTTTTTTGTACACAAACAATGAATCATTTCTTTCAGAGAAACAAAATATTTTCAACATTTTCGGCCAGTGAACAACTTACCACATGGTCTGAGCTTTTACTGCATGAATGACTCAAGATTTCGCCCAGTAGACTCCAAGATATAACCAGTTCGAGCCCTATTTTCCTTCATGGCGGCGTGGCAGCTAAGTCTTCTCAATGAAAATGCAAAGTGGAAAAGCGAGCAATGAATTAGGGTTCGAGTTTTACAAATCAACCTAATTCGAGTGATGAGTGCCTTTTTGACTATATTTAAAAAAATAAATCATTTCATTCAAATTTTTCCATGGTATTGACTTTTTAAGTTAATTAACCTAATGATTTAGAAGGCCTGTGAGGTTTTGAAGTCTGACTTCAAAGAACATCTTAATTTTGAAATGTATATTTCGCCCTTACTTATACTTCTTGCATGGAGTTTAAAAAAATAGCAAATGTAAATTAAATATTAAAGGTAATGCTTTATTACCCTAATATTTAACATGCAATTTAAAAAGAAAAGCCATCACATATTAAATATTAAAGTAATCACATTGATTGGCTTTAATATTTAATCTTTCAGTTATCTTTTCAAGAAAACCATGCAAGATGGAAAGAGTGAAGAGAACTGAAGATCAAGTCATGGAAGGACAGAGTGATGCAAATAATGGAGTTTCTTTCAATTCCACATCAGTTCACATGATATTTTGGTCATGCGCATGGAGAGGTGGAGTTTTCTAGGCACAAAGAGCAGTTTGTTTCAAATTTGGGCTATTTTTATCAAGATTTTCTCTTTTGCTTGGATTTCACTTTGGAGTTATCAATTTGACACTAAAATTGATTTTCAGTTTCACCTTCATGCACTTTGGAGTTGTATTTTATTGTATATATTGGAAAAAGTTTATCTTTTTCCGCTAGTTCTTGTTTTCTGCCTTTGTCTTCAGCAAAGAAGACTATCTTGTAACTCAACATTTTAGATTTAATACAGTTTTATAGCTTTATAGGTTATTAGTTTTTGCAGAGATGTTCCTTCATGATATTAATTGAAATACAGTTCACCTTTCCAATTTTAGGTGTTTTGCATGGTTTAAATAATTTAATGCAATTTTGATGAGTTTCATTTTTGAAACCTTCAAATTTCTGTCTTGTTTATGCATGCATATATACAATTGCAGTTCGTCACAGGTTGTTAACTGTGCCCAAAAGTTGTTTTCTTTTTCCTCTAATTTGTGAAAACCCAGTTTTCCTTAATAGGGAAAGAATACATACAACCTTTTAATGAATTATTAATGTGTTCAAAGTGCTCAAATTGGATTGTGTTAAATTTTTTTCCTGAGGGTATAAGTTGTGAATCATTCTGCAAGTTTACCATCATTTAGGTGCATCACCGAGGTTTTAATTTTAGTTCATGCATTCAGTTTAGTCCTTCTTACCCTTTTCTCAAAGAAAATCATTCAAGTACCTAATTGATCATCATATAGGAAGCCGACCTAGAATCCAGAGGTTCAATCTCATTATAGGTCACGCACAACCTGAGTTTGATCCAATGTTTCAACAGATTGTTGAATTTAATTATTCAAGCGTTTGGGTGCAATCTGATTGACAACAATTATATCATTAACCAAATAAGATTTTTTTGAAAAATGTAAAATAACGTTCTACTTCGGAAAAACTCACCCCTTCTCCTATGATGGTCAAGCTCTTTCAATCGTTGTCTCACAATACAACATGTACAACAACCAATACCAAATCAATCTCTTCAACTTCTTTAAGCATACCATACATACATATCGCACAGTAAGAACAACAATGACAATTTGGAAGAAATCTTACACCTAATGTTGATCTTCAAACTAACAACCTACTCTTGCAAACAAGATCAAACTTGTTGCTCTAATCACAAAATAAAAAGGTGCAGGAACAAGAATAGTGTGCTCTGATATGTAGTAGGTGCTATAAACGATGGAGTAGCTTATAAATATTTAAATGCCAAGACAATGAAATATTCACAAGATTCATGCAATCTTGCACAAAAGCATTAGCATTGGGTCGTGGATGAGATTGGTATGGGTAGGATGGAAGGAAAACAAATTGTAGCGATTGTTGAAATGTGCCTCGATCTGCTCACTAATTAAAATGCTACCATTGATTCAAGCCAAACAAATCATGCAAATGAGGATGCTTTCTTCATACAATCCAAATCATTGCTTATTGTATCTCTTTATTGCCTCTTTTAAATCATCAATAAAGAGAGAACAAAGAGGATGGATCTACAAAATATTCTATGTATTCCTATTTTGTGGTTGAAAGTAATGACCCCAAATAGGCTACCAAAGAAGCAAAGAGAGCACTTTTAATGTGCTCCAAAAAATTATTGACTTATCAACAATTCATAGTGATGAAAATCATGAGCTGCACTTTTGAAGTCAAATTCACGTCCCTCAATTTCCATATAAAATTGCTTTTTCATCACATAAAATGTTTTCAAAACATTTTTGGGTTTTTTCCTCCTTTGTCTTCAAAACATTTTGAATTTTTATTTTTCGTTATTGAGAGAGAAATCATGATTTTATTGAACTAATTGTAAATATGTTTTTTGGATGCTCAAACCTACTCTGATACCCTGTTAGTAATTTGGACGAATAAAACAAAATTTTCACACAAAATAATACTTGCCTTAATGCCATTCAATCAAATACATTACATATTTATAGGATTCTCATATCCTATTTTATAAGAAACTTCCTATAAATGACTTCTCTAAATATATTGAGCTGTTTTAACAACTCTATGCAGACAAACATTCATACTACCAATATATTATCCTATTAAAAAACTATAACAAACCTAATAAATAATTATTATATGCATCCTATGAATGATGTAATATTCCTAATAGAGGAGTCATTCTTGTCTCTCATATGTATATTCATAGGATTTTTTTTTTCTTTTTCCAAAGTTCAAAAATTAGGAAGGTTTGGTGGCTCTATTAGAAGGTTGAAGGAGAGTAGTCAAAGCTGAATTTAAGGTGAAGCAATTTGACCCATTGATTGGAACAGTTTGTGACTTGTTCTCTTCATTACCTTTGATAAAGAATTGACAATAATTCAATGGGACAATGTGATAAAGCTCTAAGAGGGTTCTAGGCATTGAACCACACAAATATTTTTTGGATTGACATGAATATCATATTAATCAACAATGTAGCCCAAATGCTAAATCTAAATCATGGCTAAGCAATGCTTCTCTAAATTGGCATAAAAAGTTTATGCTAGTCTAATGGTTGAAGAGCTGGTTGGACATGTTTTAGGTGTTCTTGTTTTGCCTTTCTAACAATTAGTATCTAATCCAAGTATACATTAATGAAAGATTATGCGAAGGCATGTGTAATATAATTCATCAACCTCATAATGGTTGGAGGTTCATTGAGCAAGCCATTGGGCATGGCTAATCATTTAATAAACCTTATTTTTCCATGAAAGTAATTTTCAAGCATTAGATGGATTGATAAGTATGTAATTGTGGCAATGAAAAAAGTATCCCTTTACTTTTCCTTGCTCGTTTGGGCCCTCCTTGTTTGAGGTTAATGTTGCCTTGATTTAGTGTTGTAATGTGTTTAACACATTCAAATTAGGTCTTGGGCCCTTGTGAACTAAATGGACTTAATTATACCTTATTTAAGAGTGTTGTAAAGTGTTGTAACACACTTTCACACTTTTCTAGAGTTGTCATTAATAATTGAGATTCTCTATGCCTTATTTGGTCCTATTTTGCATCCACAAACCTCATTTAATGCATCTTTTCAAGGATAATCCTGAAATAAACCAACATCCAATCATAATTCAGTTGTTTTTAGGTTGTGTGGCCTAGATTTAGTGATTTGGGACTCATACGCCACCTTGGGCATATGGGTCCCACCTAGGTTTTTGGGTCTCGATTTGGATTTTGCATCATTCTAAGCAGTTTTAAAAATGTGTCCCATAATTAATGCCTAATGGGATTCATATGCCACTTCTGGCATATGAGTCCCGAGTGGCCCAAAATTAAATTTAATTCAAATTCTTGGCGGGATTTTATCCTTCTAGATCTGATGTCGGCTTGTAGTGTTGTAATTTCGGGAAATTTAGCATAAAGAAGTATAAATACAAGTTTCTTTCACTCATTTTACACCTAGCAAGTTGAATGAGCATCCTTATAGAAAATTTGAGTTCACAAGATCATTCAAGTGTTTACAAGAGAATTCAAGGGCCGATTATCAAGTGTTTTAGAGCATTCTTCAAGGATCAAGCATCATTTCAAAGTCATCATGCATCATGTTTGTTTTTGAACTAACAATTGTGATGTAGGGTTTCATGATTCAAGCTACCATTCAAGTCAAGATCTATCATATTCAAGCAAGATTCAAGATCTACATCCATTGGAGCCACTTCATACATGTTTGCAACACTTTATTGATAGGGTTTGGTGAGTTGCAACATTACATCTTGTTCATTCATCATTCTCCTTTCCTATTTCATTTTATTTCAAGGTTTGATTACCAAAATGGGGTTTGACCAAGGCAAACCCCTTTCTACTAACAAAATAACATTTTCCCCTCTCTTTAGTGTGTGATTTGCAGATCTAGGTTGAAGACATATTGAAGAGAAAGTTTGGAAAAAGTTGTCAAGTGTTAAAAGTTGTCAAAGTTATCACCTTGCATTGAAGATCATTAGAGAACATCTATATGTTGCAAATCAGAGTTTCGGATTCGGAAATCAGGTGGAAAGGATAAAGCAGACATTGAAGCATAGAATCAAACTTTGAATTTCTAGAAAACCCTAACTGGATTGATACACCACTTCTGGCGTATGGGTCCCAGTGTAGGCCAGTTTCTAGATTTTTGCAGATCCTGAATCTACATTGCCAGAAACTTGTTCCTACCTAGAAACCCTAATTGGGACTAAATCGCTCAATTTGGTGTATGAGTCCTAGTCAAAATTAAATTCAATGTTTCTAGTATTTCAGAGCTTCATCGAATCTTCTATAGGTTTCCAGGTGCACACCTTTCATCTTTCAAATTTCTATTTTGATTTACATGCTTTTCTAGGTCATTTAGTAAATCTTGCATTGCATTAGGTTTAAGCATTAGTTCTTGCATTTCATTAGTCTTTGCATGCTTTAGATTGAGATATCTAGGGTTTCCCTTCAATGGAATGATTGTAAATGTATTGTTCTATGTCCTAAACCATAAAGCAATCCATTTTCCATTGTTTCATTTTGGTGAACCTTCATTTAAAACATATTAATTCTAATTTAGCGTGCATCATCATCCTAGATCTTTCTTGCATTAACATTGCATTAGGGTTTGCATTAGTTAATTGGTATTCTAGGGTTCCTAAATCTTGCATTAGTGAAAGTGCATATAGGTTGCATTTTTGCATCTTGCATAATTGAAAATCATCTAAAATATGCATTTGCATTTAGTTTACAGACCATACAAACTAAAAAGCATAAAAATCACTTAAAAATTTCTAAAATTTGTGAAAAAAATCCTCACTGAGACTCATACGCCCCTCTGGGCGATTTAGTCCCAGTGTAGGTTTTAAACTACATTTTCCAGAATTTAAAACTTTGTTTCTGAGCTTCTGTTTGCTGTTGATAACTTCCTGTTTCAGTTTACAAAGTTTTAGTTTCATTGCATTTAACTTAATTTCATTTGAATTGCATTTGCATCAATCTTACATTTAGTATCCCTTGCATGATATTTTCTAATTGGTGTCCTATTTCTAATACTATAGTGAGATGAAGTTTGAGACTCATGTGATCCTGTGATAGCACAATCATCGTGGATCTTGGGTTGTCTAGCTCTTTCACTACTAGTGTTGACACTAGTACACTCGGTATGGACCATACCCTTAACAACTCTTTCCCTTCAAGTAGTTTCACGTATGTTGAGACAATGGATGCTAGTATCTCGCAAGAAAACATAATCCAAATCTATGAAGACCTAGAAAACTTACAAAATCAAATAAGTACCAAGAACATTTCAACTACCTCCATCCCTACCATAGATAACATTCATTGCATGTTTGGAAGTGAAGACGGAGTTGACCTTGTGTGTAAGATAGTTTAGATCTTTGGAAAACATCTTACCTCAACCACTAGTTTTCCTTTACCATCGAATAACATTACAAGCCAAGGAGGAATCCAAATTCCTCCTCTGACAACAATTACCTCTATTTCTACCTATACCAACCCTCAAGCTACAACAACAATGCACCAACTAGTAATGTGATCCCTTCCTTAGGTATTTCTGTTAGCATGTCTAGTATCTTTGTGGCATCGCATGTCATATCTACTACCACTTTACTACCCATAAGCATTCCATTAACTTGTGCTTCAAACACATACACACCTCCACCATATTCACCTCCATCTCACAATACAAGCAATTAATCTCTCATAAACCAACTTTTCCAAACTGTTTCATCCCTTCAAAAAGTAAATTTCCACTATCAACCAAAATCAAAATGGCCCACCTACATATTATGTCAAAAGAAATCCATTTTCCTTGGAGATATTGCAAAAAATGATGCCACAAGGTGTATAGGTTCCTAGATTCGAGAAATATGGAGGGAAAGGAGATCCTTCTAACCATATTTTCGGCTATACCGCCTTATGTAGTGACTTTATCCTTGATGATAAAATCTTGGCTAAACTTTTCCCTAGATCCTTGAAGGATATTTCCTTAGAATGGTTTTCTTCGTCACTGAAAAACTCAATTCGTTCATTTATTGAACTTGTTGAGACATTTATCAACCATTTCCAAGTGCATATGACCCCTAAGATGACCTTGGCCGATTTGATGAGATGCAAGCAAAAAGAAGAGGAAAATATTGTTGACCTTATTTCACAGTATCAATTGCTTTATTCCCAAATTGATGTAAAGGTTCTTGACCCTCACCTTCAAAATATGTTCATAGAGAATTTTCAAAGTAAGATACAAGATAAGTTTATCGTGATGAAATTCCCCTCCATGCACTTATGTATTGCCTTACGTGATTATAAAAAATCGGTTAGTAGTCGTGATGTAAAATCCACCTCTAGGCAAACTGAGAAGTCCGAGTCCGCGAGCCAAAATAATTACCAACCTTTTAGGAAGTAGAATAAAGGGTTCCTTCAACTTAATCCCCCTCAACAAGCAACTCAACATGTTGATAACCAAGTAGTTGCTATAAAAGTAGTGATACCCTTTAGTTATGGGGACTCAAAAAGGCAATTCACTCCCTTGCCCGATACCCTTCATAACACAATGTCACAACTCCTAGAACATAAGATGATTACCTTGCCTCCCATTAAAACTCCCGATCCTAATAAACTATTACATACAAACTATAGACCAAATTATTACTATCATTACTACCGAAAAAATGGACACGATACAAAACATTGTAAGCATCTTAAACATCTTGTGCAAGACCTCATTGACTCTGACCGACTTTCTGTTGGAGGTGTTAGTGATCAAGGAAATAAGTCCATTGCTCCTCCTAACCAAAACTTGCAAATATTTACCAACCCTATTCCTAATCATAACATTTCATTTGTTGAAGCTAGCAAAACTACAAAGAATGATGTGATGAATGTCAAAACAAATGATGACAACAATGATACTAGCGCAATCATGGTTAGGAGGGTCCTCAAAGAGAATAGTCTAGACCATGCAACAAGAGTAAACACAATGGAAAAAAACTCAAAGATATGAAAAAAATGCAAATTCAGACATTCAATATATATATGATAGAATTCAAATACAAATTGGCCAGAAACATGCAGGCTTACAATTAGGGCTCATAGGCATGATCTCACAATTACAAAATATGCTCAAGATATAGCAGTGAAGCTCCTTCGCAAAGAATCTAAACAATCTTCTCTAGACCAATAAAACTACTTTCCTAAGGATCTATTACATCAATATATATCATCTTCGGATCATAAGATTCTCTGTGTCAGCCCAAGAAGGTTTCACACTCCACGAAAGAGGTCTAATGTGTATACATAGATAGGTTGGAATTGAATGGATAGGACTCCTCTACAAATGAATGAAATGAAGTGCGAAATCCCAAGGAAGGTTGGAAATGAACCACAAAACATTGAATGATGTGTCATTAGGTTGCACAAGTCTTCTCCTTCAGCTGATTGTCCAAGACTGTCAGGATGCTCTATTCTGAGAAAGCAGTTGATCTTTTGATAGTGATAAATTTTCAGTAACAGGCCCAAATACTCTAGAAATTGGATATGATGTAGATGAACATGTCTAGATGCTAAGTATAGCTTTGCAAGGTCTGAAATGAAACTGCTGAAAAATGCATACAAAATACATAAACTGCTTATGACTAAATTGAATAAACTAAATAGGAAAATGAAAAGAAACAAACTAAAATGCAAATATTTTTTGGTTGATGCAAGATTTATTGTGAATTAGGGATGCTCCTGCATCAGACACCTAAGGTTAATTTGAAAGTGAGTCCCTCACTTTGATGAGGATAGAGGGAAACCAAGATGGTCTACCTCAACCTGAGATATCCAAGATGAGTCTTATGCTGGTCTGCCTTTCCACTTCACAAGATATTCTCTATACTGCCTTCCTCTGGTGCTACGTGCAATTCTTCTGTCTAAGATGTCTTCAACCTATTCTAATACTTGTTGTGGTAACTGTGTCTTCAAGTCTTCTTTCATGGTGTCACTGAACTCCATTTCATGATACTGATATATGTTTGCAATGTTGAAAATAGGTGATATACTCAATGTCTCCGATAATTCCACTTCATATGCATTTCCTGAATCAAATTTGCTAAGTATCCTACAAGGTCCAAACTTCTTCATCTTCAACTTTTTATATGTCCCAACTAGAAATCTCTCTTTTCTTAAGTACACCATCACTTCATCTCCCACTTCAAATTATTTATGTCTCCTCTTCTCGTCTGCTTGTTCTTTGTACTTACTGTTCATCTCCTCCAAATGTTTCTTAACCTGATTGTGCACTGTCTTCATGTGATCTGCAAATTCTTCTGCTTCTGCACTTCTCTTTTCTTCCATACTGATATCTCTTAACTTTGCTACTCCTTTAGGGTTTGCTCCGGTAAAAATTCCAAAAGGTGTTATTTCTATACTCCTGTTCACTGAATTATTGTATGCAAACTTTTCTTATGAAAGAATTAAATCACAACCTCCTACCTTGTCTCCAACCAAACATCTCAAAAAATTCCCAAACTCCTATTCACTACCTCCGTCTGTCCATCTATCTGTGTATGAAATGTTGATCTGAACTTCAAATATGTTTTCATCTTCTTCCAAAGTGTCTTCCAAAAGTATCCAACAAATTTTGTATCTTTTTTCTGAAACTATACTCTTAGGTAATCCATGCCATCTCACAATCTCTTTAAAAAATAGGTCTACTACATGTACTGCATCAGTTGTCTTCATATAGGGTATGAAATGAGCCATCTTTGAAAATATTTCTACTACCACAAATATAAAATCATTTCCTCTTTGTGTCTTCGACAATCCTACTCCAAAATCTATACTTATGTCTTCCCAAGGTCTCTCCGGTACTATCAAAGGTTTGTAAAATGTAATGTTCTGACTACTCCGTTTTGCAACTTGACAAACTCTGCAACTCTAAACAAATTTCCTTACATTCTTATAGATCTAAGGCCAAAATTAGTTTTCACTCACCAATGCCACTATCTTATCAATGCCAAAATGTCCTGCCAATCCACCACTATGCTTCTCCTTTACCAGATTATCTCTCATTGAACTTCTAGGTGTGCACAACTGATTTCCTTTTAACAACATATCTTCTTGAATGAAATAGTCCAACCACTTGCCTCTATATGTCATAATAGGTTCCTTACATTCTTTCGAAGGGTCTAAAACATTAGTGTCTCCCTCATACAGATGCTTCAATTCATCAAAACCTAATACTTTAATTCTCATATCTATCAAAAAGTTCCTTCTCCTACTCAATACATCAACAAATTAATTTGATTTTCCACTCCTATGCTTCAAAACAAAAGTATAACTCTGCATGAAATCTACCCATCTCATATGTCTTTGATTCAACTTACCTTGACTGTTCAAATACTACAAAGCTTGATGATTTGTATACAACACAAACTCCTTAGGAAATAATTAATGTCTCCACTTCTTCAAGGCTTGAATTATGGCATATAACTCCTGATAATAAATTGAATATCTTCTCCTTGCATCATTCAACTTCTCACTGAAATATGCTACAGGTCTACCTTCTTGACTTAACATTGATCCTATTGCATTTCCACTCGCATCACAATCAACTTGAAATACCTTATTAAAATCTGGTAATGCCAAAACAAGTTGCTTTGTCACTTTCTGCTTTATCTACTCTAGAGGTCCACTTAAATTCCTTTCTGTCACCTCTCATTGTCTTTGTCATTGGGTTACATACTGAAATAAAATTTTGGATGAACTTCTGGTAGAAACTAGATAATCCATGAAATTATTTGACTTCTCCAATGTTCTTACGTGTAGGCCATTCAACAATTGCTCTTACTTTCTCAGGGTCCATCTTCAATCCTTCCACAAAAATCACAAATCCTATATATACCAACTCTTCCTTCATGAAACTACACTTCTTAAGGTTTATCAATAATTTCTCTTCTCTCAGTCTCTACAATACTTGTCTCAGGTGTTGCAAATGTTCTTCCTTTGTCTTACTAAAAATCAAAATGTCATCCAAATATACAATCACAAACTTACCCAAGAATCTCTTCAAGACTTCATTCATCAACCTCATGAAAGTACTCAGTGCATTTTTCAATCCAAAAGGCATCACTAACCACTCATACAACCCTTCATTTGTCCTAAAAGTAGTCCTCTATTGATCTCCTTCTTTGATTTTTATTTGGTGGTATCCACTCTTCAAGTCTATCTTTGTAAATACTTTTCTCCACTCAAACAATCCATGATATCATCCATCCTAGGTAAATGGAATCTATACTTAACTCTGATTTTTGTTTATTTCTCTAGAGTTTGTACACATTCTCCATTCTCCATCCTTCTTAGGTGCTAATACTGCAAGTACTACACAAGGACTCAAGCTTTTTCTGATCAAACCTTTCCTCAACAAATCTTGTATCTATCTATTTAGTTCTTCATTCTCTACTAGTGTCATTCTATGAGCTGCATTTTTAGGAAAACTAGCTCTAGGTATAAGATCTATGTGATGAGTGATACTCCTTACAGGTGGAAATCCTTCAAGTACATTATTTGATATGATGTCTTCATACTCTGTCAACAACTCTTTTATCTCCTCTGATTGTGATTTTTCATTCTCCTTCTTCAATGTTTCAAGCTTCTAGGGATCAAAGCATAACAAATATTCTCATGTCGCAAACCATCCAAATTTTTTCTTTCATTTACCAAATGGATTCTAGCATTCCCACACACCTCACTCTTAGGATCATCTTCCAAAGGAATCAAGGTAATTATCTTTCCATTTGATGTTATGGTATATGTATTATTTCTCTCATCATGTATAGCTTTTCTATCATATTGCCAAGGTCTACACAATAAAATATGACATACATCCATAGGTATAATATCACACAAGATTTCATCATGATAAGATGCAATATGCAATTTCACCAAACATTGTTCACTCACCAGTACCTTATGATCATCCTGAATCCATGCTATTTGATAGGGCTTAGGGTGTTTCAATCTTTCAACTTCAGCTTAGTCACCATCTCCTATGAAACTAGGTTATCTGAACTACCACTATCAATTACAACTTTACAACACTTACCTCTTGATTTGCATCTACTTCTGAACAAAATTTTCCTTTGCGGTGGTTCCTCATTTGTCTCTACTTGAAATAGTCCTATCCTTATCACAAGTTATTCTCCTTTCTTAGGTTTACCAATTGAACGTAGTGATCGAACAGGTTCTTCAACATAGGTCGCTCTTCCACTGTTCTCTATCCTTTTGCTTGTACTTCCTTGATTACATTAAGATGATCTATTCCCTTCACCTCCATGCTTAAAATAGGTTCCTCTGAATACTCTCCTATTAGTTCCTCTTCTATTATGTATCCTTCACTCCAATATGCATTAGGGTTTCCTCTCCGATAGAAGGTTTTTTCATCTCTTCGATCTGCACTATTATCTCTATCTTCTTTCTTGAATGTGTTCTCCTATCTGTTTTTCTCTGCATAAGATCTCTCTCCTCTAGAAAATGTTCTACTTCTCTGAAATTTATCTCCTCTACCTCTCTGTCTCTAATCATGCTTTTTATTCAATTTCTCTTCAACTTTCAGGGAAAACTGATATGCTTCTTCCATTGTAGTCATCCTTACCAAACTCAATTCTTCTTGAATGCTCAATCTTAGTCCATTGATGTATCTAGCCACTTTCTCCTTACTTGCTTTGCTATGTCTAGTCCTTATGATCATCTTATGAAATTACTCAGTGTACTCCTTCACAAATTTCTCCTTTTGTCTCAAATTTTATAGTCTCTTCAACAACTCCAACTCATAGTCAACAGGTATAAATTGATTCTTCAGCTTTGTCACCATTCTATCCCATTTTGTAATATTTTCTTTTCCTCTTCTATTTCTATCCAAATATACTTCTTTCCACCAAATAGCAGCACGTCCCTTCAAATTGGTCTTTGCAAATTTTACCTTTTTCGGATCTTCAATTTCTTCATGCTCGAAGTATTCTTCTAGGGCATTTATCTAGTCAATCAACTCCTCAACATTTAAATTACTAGTATATTTTGGTATATCAACTATAGGTATCTTTCCAATCTTTGAAATAACTCGCAACATCTTCACTTGATTTGATTCTTCTTCTTCTTCATCTCCCAGGGTTTCACCATTTTGATTAGCGGATTGAAATTCATCATCATCATCACTTTCAACATTAGGTCTAGGTGTAAGTCCTCTTCTTCTATCTCCTTCAACAACATCAAGATGAACTCACATGGTTTTCATCAATTTCATCATCTCATCTATCCTTCTGACCATTGTACCAATAGTAGGTATTCTCCTCGGTGGTATCTCTTCTTAGGATCAATTGCAAACTGCCTCAAGTTTGACGATCGTGCTAGAAGGTGACAACTGGCTCACAATGATGATCAGTTGGGACACAAGTGACTGGTCTCGGATTCGATGATCTATCCACAACAAGATCTTATGGAAATCCTTTCCCAACTTCACTCAATTCAATCCCAAAGATTTAGATTATTTCTCTTATACCACTTGGTGCAGTCATGGTTGGGAGGGTCCTCAAAGAGAACAATCCTGACCATGCAACAAGAGTAAACACAATGAAAAATAACTAAAAAATATGAAAAAAATGTAGATTTATTCATTCAATATATATATATGATAGAATTTAAATAAAAACTGGCTGGAAACATGTGGTCTTACAATTAGGGCTCATAGGCCTGATCTCACAATTACAAAATATGCTCAAGATATAGTAGTGAAGCTCCTTCACAAAAAATCTAAACTATTAATCTTCTCTAGATCAATAAAACTACTTTCCTAAGGATCTATTACATCAATATATATCATCTCCAGATTATAAGATTCCTCCGTATCGGCCTAAGAAGGTTTCACACTCCACAAAGAGGTCTAACGTGTATACAAAAATAGGATAGACTTAAATGGATAGGACTCCTCTACAAATGAATGAAACGAAGTGCAAAATCCCAAGGAAGGTGTTAGCCATGAACCACAAAACATTCAATGATGTGTCATTAGGCTCCATAAGTCTTCTCCTTCAATTGATTTTCCAAGACTGTCAAAATGCTTTGTTCTGAGAAAAAAATTGATCTTTTGATAGTGATAACTTTCTAGTAACATGCCCAAATTCTCTAGAAATCAGATATGATGTAGATAAAAATGTCTATCTATGCTGAGTCTAGCTCTACAAGGTATGAAATGAAACTGCTTCTGATTGAACTGAAGATGAAAATGAAAAGAAACAAACTAAAATGCAATTTTTTTTGGTTGATGCAAGATTTCTTGTGACCTAGGGATGCTCTTGTATCAGATACTATTCAAAATGATCTTATAGATACTAATCTTATGAATGATATGGTTGGATTTATCGAATTCATACCTCGTAAGGGCTGAACTAAAAATCATCTTTAGATTGTTTTCTCCTCACAAGATATACTTAAGCATGCACTTGATGGAACTCTTTACATAATTGGTTGAATCAATGAGAAGCCCACTAATGGGATATTGATAAATCCCATATGTGGAGAGAATGTGATCACTGAAGAATTCTTACTTGTGTATGAGATCTATCAATAAATATATGATAAACTGAGAGCATGGATAAAGACACATAATGGTTTCACTTGCCCTACAATGGGATTGATCAGCCTTCCTTTACAAATAGGACCAAAAACATTAGATGTCTCATTCTCCATCATCCCACAATCAGACCAATTTCGTGTGAAGCTAGGCTATCCATGGATTCACTCCACAAATGTCATCCCTTCAGTTGTGCATAAATTCTTAAAGTTTCCCTTTGACAATGAAATTTTCACCATGCATCATAGTGGCTTTAACCCTTTGTCTTCCCGAGGGAACTTTTCATTAGATTTCTTTTGGCCCGAGCCTATGGAACCTATTAAAATTTGCGAGGAATTCTTTTTCAAATCATATAAAAAGTTTAAGGCAAACTACATAGCAAAACTATCCCTTCAAAACATGCCTTAGCCCATGACTGAGCCTACCATCCTTGAAAAAACCATGATTGAACCAAAAGACATGCCAAACAACCAAGACCAACCTAAGATAGATCCTTTTCCTACTTCCTACAAAAGACCAAGAGATAACAAAAACAATCCTATCACACCTCAGGATAAATCAAGTTTACAAAGTTAAAGAGAAAGTGGTTGAAAAAAATTTCATGGTTCCTTCTGTTCCTCCCCTTAGGGAAGAAAAGAAACCTATGGTTGATCATCTCGCTCCTACACAAACACAACTTGAAAATTGAACTAAAAGAAACATAGGCGCTAGAGAATGTAGGCATAGACGTCGTTCCCTTGCTAGAAGGTTAAATGGATAAATAAACAAAGAAAATCAAAATCCAAACTTGATTGAAGTAATGCATGATGCGTCTCCCCCTTTGCAACAAAAGATCCTATAACACAACTGTAACAAGAGCTCAACCCTTCTTTGGACATTATTATTTGAGTTCATATTGTGATTAACTTGGATAATGATGACGAGGTTGCTAAAATTGTCGAGGAGGAGCATAATGAATTGAATACATTGTTTTCCTCTTCCATGATCTTAAATGACAACTCTCCCAAGAAGAGTGTTGAACCTGGTGATAACCCTAGTTCAACACATGCTATTTTCCCCTTTTCTATTTTTCCACCTTCGATATATAATGAACATGATTGGGATGCAAACGACCTGATTTAGGTTGAGTCACATGTGCCTTACTAGTCTTTTGCAATCTTTCTTTTTCTTTTGTGTGATTACGTGTGCGTAATGTGACCCTCGTAACTATTCTGTTTGATGTATTTCTCTTTGTGACATTCCTCTATTTGTACCTACATTCTTCTCTATGTCATAAATATTTTACCTTTTCCTTTATCTTTTATTTGTCTTGTGTTTTCCTTTTGGGGATGACACAAGGCGTTGAGACATCCATGTTGACCCAAAATATTTTCCTTTATATTTTCATTTGTCTTGTGTTTTACTTTTGGTGAGGATGCAAGGCGTCGAGACATTCATGTCTCTTCCTTGTTGACTCAAAAGGTTTTTATTTTTCTCTCTCTCTCTCTTTGTGTCATTCTTCTAGTTCTATGAGTATTTGGGGAATGATGATAGTTCTGAGCTCTCTAAAAATATTGTAGCAAGAACATACTAACCCAAAATCCATAGATCCCTCATGTGTTTGGAGTTTCATCTTGGAGGAAACTCCCCTTCCTTTTCTTTCATGACGTAGATTTATTTGGAAACATATGAATTGGCATAGGGCTTTCCAAGTTAGCTCTCACGTCTTCTTTATTGTTAGCATGAATCATTTGCTACTTTAAAGTAATTTATCACAACATGGTGTTTAGCAATTTCTTTAAAGTGGGGCATACATTGGCATTATTCTTTTGCATTTTTTTCTTTTTCATGTTTCATGGTGCAATCTTCTTGCTTCATGCAATGCATTTTTCACTTTGTGGTGACATTGGGTGTGATGTCCCTCAAGTGTGTGATCTCTCTTAGCATATTGTATTCCTATTAGTGGCTTGATGTGACACACTACATCCCCTAAGTTACGAATCTTCTATTCTTTGATTGGTCCTTTCTTGGAGACATTAGGCACAATGTTCCCTAAGGTAAAGACTTTACATGAATGAAGAAAGACTCCTTTGAATGTTCCCTATTGCTGCACTTTCATTTTTAGTTATATGGCCACCTTGCATAACACACTTTGCATGCCTATGGAGCCATCTTATTTGTTCATGAGTTCCAAGCATACAAAGCTTTTCTTGCCTCATGAAGCTCAAAGTTCATTGTTGTGTGGCACCTTATAAAAGTTATTAGGAGATATAACTTGGGTATGGTTTGACGAGAAGCCGATCCGAGGCATGAATTTCCCATAGCCACTTGTGTGTGTGTGTGAGAACATATTGGTCATGTGTGTATGTGTCTCACCTCTTTAGATAATCACCCAACAGACAATTGAAGTTTCACTGCCTCACAGTGAGCATGCATTTTTGGAAAAACAACCTAGATATGATCCACATCGTGATGGACAAACGGTCGAAGCTTGATCCAACTCTTTTGTTTATTTTTCACTTTTCTTTATGTGTTTGGTAGTGTATGATTGTGCCTTGTTATTGATCCTTATATCATTTTTCATGTGTTTCCTTTTGTGCCTATGTTGGTTTGTCATAGGATCATGATCCTGGGGGCTTGATCATCCCTCTTGATTGCTGTCATCCTCTCACTAAAGTGGGGGCTAAATGTGGCAACGGAAAAAGTATCCCTTTACTTTTCCTTGCTCGTTTGGGCCCTCCTTGTTTCAGCTGAATGTTGCCTTGATTTAGTGTTGTAATGTGTTTGACACATTCACATTAGGTCTTGGGCCCTTGTGAATTAAATGGACTTAATTGTACCTTATTTTAGAGTGTTGTAAAGTGTTGTAACACACTTTCACACTTTTCTAGGGTTTTCATTAATAATTGGGCTTCTTTATGTCTTATTGGGCCTTATTTTGCAACCACAAGCCTCATTTAATGCATATTTTCAAGGATAATCTTGAAATAAACTAGCATCCAATCATAAGTCAAGTGTTTTTAGGTTGTGTGGCCTAGATTTAGTGATCTGGGACTCATACACCACCTTGGGCGTATGGGTCCCACCTAGGTTCTTGGGTCCGAATTAATTTTTTGCATCATTCTAAGCATTTTTAAAAATGTGTCCCATAATTAATGGCTAATGGGACTCATACGCCACTTCTGGCGTATGAGTCCTGTGTGGCCCAAAATTAAATTTAATTCAAATTCATGGCAGGATTTTATCCTCCCAGATCTGATGTCGGCTTGTAGTGTTGTAATTTTTGGAAATTTGGCATAAGAAAGTATAAATACAAGTTTATTTCACTCATTTTACACCTATCAAGTTGAATGAAATCCTTATAGAAAATTTTAGTTCACAAGAGAATTCAAGGGCTGATTATCAAGTGTTTTAGAGCATTCTTCAAGCATCAAGCATCATGTCAATGTCATCATGCATCATGTTTTTTTTTGAGCTAACAATTGTGATGTAGGGTTTCATGATTCAAGCTACCATTCAAGTCAAGATCTATCATATTCAAGCAAGATTCAAGATCTACATCTATTGGAGCCACTTCATACATTTTTGCAACACTTTATTGCTAGGGTTTGGTGAGTTGTGACATTACATCTTGTTTATTCATAATTCTCCTTTCCTATTTAATTTAATTTCAAGGTTTGATTACCAAAATGGGGTTTGACCAAGGAAAGCCCATTTCTACTAACAAAAAAAATTCTTCCCTCTTTAGTGTGTGATTTGTAGATCTAGTTTGAACAAATATTGAAGAGCCAGTTTGGAGAAAGTTGTCAAAGTTGTCACCTTGCATTGAAGATCATTCGAGAACATCTACAAGTTGTAAATCAGAGTTTCGTATTTAAAACTTATGTGGAAAGGATATAATTTGAATTTATAGAAAACCCTGGATGGACTGATATGCCACTTCTGGCATATGAGTCTCAGTATAGGCTAATTTCCATATTTTTACAGATCTTGAATCTACATTGCCATAAACCCGTTCTTGCCTAGATACACTAATTTGGAACTAAATCACCCATTTTTGGCGTATGAGTCCCAATAAACATTAAATTTAGTGTTTCTACCATTTTAGAGCTTCATCCAGTCTTCTGCATATTTTTAGGTGCACACCTTTCATCTTTTAGCTCTTTGTTTTGATTTACATGCTTTTTTCTAGGTGATTTAGTAAATCTTGCATTGCATTAGGTTTAAGCATCATGTCTTGCATTTCATTAGTCTTTCCAAGCCCTAGCTTGGTGCTGAACCCCTCTTTTATTTTTAATCATACCCTAGGACAACCCTATTGCAAGATCTCTTTCTCTTTTGCATACTTTAGATTGAGATCTCTAAGCTTTCCATTCAATGGAATGATTGTTCTATGTATTGTTCTATGTCCTAAACCATAAAGCAATCCATTTTTTGTTGTTTCAGTGATGATACCATGATTTGAAATATAGCTTAGGGAAATCCTTGTTGCCATATAGTAGATGGATTATATCTTTTCTTCAACTAAAATTGGATCCTTATTATTCATAGTAATCTTCTTCAATGCACCATAGTCAATACAAAGTCCCTATGTACCATCTTGCTTTGGTGTTAGCATGATCAAGTTTCTACGAGGTGAAATGACAGGCTTGCTATATTTATATAAGATTTAGCATTTGATCTCATCAATTTCCAAAAAAAAGCAACACTAGAAAGGAGCTTTTAATAAAGGTAGTTCTTGAATGATATTTATCAAATGTTTCACATCACAATAAAGTGGAACTCTAGTTAGTGGCTTAAATATATCATCACATTCTACTAATTTTTGGCTCATCTACTTTTTGTTTAAATTGCTAAGATAATGTTGTTTTTTCCTAGTTTTTTCATTAGTAGAATGAACTTTCTACCATGGCTAATGAAGGGGTGAAAATTCTTGATGTCAATCGAGACAAAATGGGTGGAATTTTGTAGTATTGATCTCCAACACTGTTTGAGTATAAAAACTATGGTTCTCAAGGGATGCACCAATAGATCATGACAAATATACAATGGGGCTACATTACAAATGAACTTAACTTAGAATATATTAGTTACAAATGTGAGATAGATCCATTTATTGACACTTATTAGTCTACACTTTCACCTAGGTGGCAACGATTTAAGATATTAAGCCCCTTTTAGTACTATTATGCACAATCAACTACAAAGGTTGTTTGTGTACTCACATATGAGATTGGAAAATATATCAAGGATCAAGTTTTGAAGAGGTTCCTTGAATGCTTGAATTGTGACACAAATTTTTGAATTCACTATGTTACCTTCATTTTGTGCCCAATTTTTTGGTGTTAATGTTTGCATCTAGATTGACATGACTTTTCTAGGATGAAATTTTTCATTGGAATAGCTATTTGATTTATGGGTATTACAATTGCAATTATTTAGTGCTTTTTCTTATCAAAATATATTTTGTAAGATGATATACATGATTAGGCTATTTTATGCTCCTATGAAGGCAATACCATTTTGTCAAATATTATGAGAGGCTTTATCTAAAATCATCTTCTAGATAACCATGTTGGAGACAAATAGTGGCACTTGCCAAAATCTAGACTTGTAGAGAAAATGACTTTGTCATAGAGAGTCAAAATTCAGTGCCATTTTAAAAAAAATTGCATGGATTTTTGAAAGGAATCCAACAATACAATCAAAATCCTCGAGGTATGGTCTTTAGACCAATGCCACCTTTCTGAAGGTCATAATGTAATTCAATGGCAATGGGTTAAGAAATGTCACTTTTAATTTTTGTATGATTTTTTGAGGACTACAATAGATCCACTAATTATATGGTTTTTTCTATCTCCAAGGTGGTAACGTTGTGAGTGTTTTTTGTGGTCTTACAATGGCGACACCATATCAAAATTTAGAGTTGTATAGGTTGCAGTTGCCATATGAACTTAAACTTGAGTACCATCATTTTGTATATAAATTATTAGGAGAAGTTCAATGATACCATCAAAATCCTATCAAGGTGTGTACTCTTGCCAACAACACCATGTTGAAGCTTAAATTGTGGTTCTATAACACTAGACTTAAAATTGAGTGTAGCTTTTAAAAAATTACATGATTTTTTTGAAGTATTAAGATAGTCGCTATATTTGTATGTTTTATAGTATCTCCATGGTGACACCATGCCAAGGGTTACTTTTTTTCCCATCTAGTAAAATACAATATGATTAGCATAATGATTATGTTGTGAAATTGTAGAAGAGCTACCATGCTGAATTCCTAAATGTGAGAATGTCTTGAGTAAATTATCTATTATAAGTGTTAAGAAAATCACATTTTCTAAAGTCCCTTGACCCATATACTAATAAAGTTAGTTCTACACCCATATATAAAAAAATTTATGCATTTACATATTTTATTTCATAATTCAATAACACTAATATAATCAATTGAATGGAAATCAGTATACCCATTTAAATATACATTTCTATCAAACAATTCATCATGATATCACTTGAAACATAAAATTTACCAAGGAAACAATATAATGGATTCATACACTTATGATTGGTTTTTAAAAAAATTCCCTTGACCATTGAACTCACAAGGATAGGATATAATTTTCATCATAGAGAAATAATTGTGGCTACACAACAAAATATACAATTTCTTAAACACAAACTTAACACTGTCTTCCTTTAAGAATAGGAAAATATTATTTTCATTGCTTAATCCCTTGTTGATATTATTTAGGATAATTCTTGTTTGTTGTGACTATATTCTCACCATAAACTATAACAAATACTCTACCATTAAAGGCTTCCTATTTTTTTAGCAGAACAATCATTTATTGTCAAGACAAGAATATCCCTGGTTATGGGTTTAACATCACTGCATAATACTTTGAAACCCATTCCAAGTTAGTCAATTGTATTGATAGAACACAAGTTAGATATTTACGCAAGTTCAACCTTTATTCTTCTTAACTTCAAGACTGGGGTGATTAATGTAAGCCTATTTTATACTTCAAGGAATAATGACCTAATATAGTCTTATTTACTAGGACAAATATTATAGAGTTTAATCTAGTCACTAAAAATAAAATCATAATTCAAAAGAGGAACTTTTAACACTCAACTAATGAATGTATAAGATACATCACTTTCTTAAGATAAAAATATAAAACTTGAAACTCTTGGACCTATTCGATCTCAAAGCATTGTGTTGGATATATGAATTTATATTGGTTTATATAGTCTTACAAATTTTAACAAGGTTTATGCTATAATAATGACCTATTCAATCATATAATTTTTCCACAAAATGCATACAATAACACTAATCTATTCAGTCACCATATTCCACAAACTATATGTTTTAATAGTGGTCTATTCAACCAAAAAATTCTCACAGAATAAAAACAATAAAAATAACCTATTTTGTCTCATATTATTTCACAAAATTTAATCATTAACAATTATTACAGAGTTTATACATTAATCATGACCTATACATTCTCTATTGTTTAGGTTTTATGCAGAACAATGACCTATTCAAGCACTAAATATCATGCAAAGTATTTAACATGCACATAGACCTAAATGGTAGTTTATACAAAATATCCAAGGCCGAAAAATCACATACCTAATGATAGTTTAAATTTTAAACACAACAACCAATCAATCACATACCTTATATAATCAATCTACTCCTATGTTTCCCAAAAGAACTAGTCGAAAGTTTAAACATTCTTAGCAATAACAAATAGTATAACCTTTCTCATATATTACTACATGATACACTATATTTAGTTGATTACATTCCAATTTGATATTGAGATGAACAAAGAAATACACTTTTCTTCTACATTAACCGGTCTAGAAATTCCAAGCTCTTTTATTTTTGTTCTTGATTCTCTACCACATGTGTATACCTGTTCCTTCTCTTTTTCCCTTTTATTCCCATCCATTCCACTTTGAGCTCTCATTAAATTTCACTTATCTCTATTCAAGCTATGTAATTTGGCATTAATTTTTGGTTTGTTTTCAATTTCCCCTACTTTGAAGTGAAGTACTTCAATATTAATGACCATTAACTTGAAGCTCTCAAAAAATCATTCGAGCTTCCAAACAACTCTTTTAAAACATGACATTAATAACAATAATGCATGTATGCATCTATATATATGTGTATATATGTATATAAAAAAAAGGAGAGGCAAAATAGACAACACTCACAACACTTAACAACATAGAAATTATTTTACCTATAATTCAAGATAATTATCCTAGTTGCAAAAGTAACCGAAACATCAACTTGTGCGTGTGTGAAATTTCTCAAGGTCACGGTGTGAATGTGATTCTTATGGATTTGATTTTCTCTCTTCGTTGATGCTCTCCCTCTATGTTCGGAAGTGGGAAAACCATTTTCTTGCATCCACACCATTCAACCAACAAGGTAGTTAGTTAGATAATCAACATATTGAAAGTAAGCATAAGAATTCAGTAATCAACATTGTGGTAATACATACACATTTATGTATTTCCAAAACAATATCTAATTGATACCTTCCTTGCCTTTAGATTATAAAGTAGATCAATCGTAGCTTAAATTTTCTTAAAAAAATATTTTTGGCATCATAATTTTAATCACATTACAAAATATAACATGGATTACTTGATCCAAAAATTGGGTGTGGCACATATGTTGTGGCAATAACAAGTTTGAGCTGAATAAAAGTCATCTTGGCAGAGAGTGCAAAGGTATTTGTGTAGTCAATGCCAAAAATTCATGAAGAATTTTAATTACTAGTCAACGCATTTTCTACAAACTTGGTTTGAACCACTTACATCGAATCACATTCGTTCCCTTAGGAAGTGAAGTCATATCCCAAGTGTGATTTATGAGTAAGGAATTAAATTCCTCCTACATAGCCCTGTCTTACTTAGGTATGCTTGATGCCTCTCAAAATGTCTACGGATTAGAGGTGAAAGAATAGAAAGCATGTGATCCATTTTGATAATCTGACCATATACATCTACCATTTTCTAGATTCCATACCCATGTACTTGCACTATCAAGTATTTTTCTAACCTAAAGAGGGTGAGAAGTGGGTGAGTCAAGTGCTAAAATATCATCCTTGAAATTATGTGTTGAATTGGATGAAGATGGATCCCTATCACTATCCTCAATATCAGAAGAAGAAGAAGAATATACCTCAAGAACTTTCTATGATGATCAGATTCGTCAAAAGAATCATAAAATCCAAGTGAATCCAAAATAGAAGGAGAAATGTCAAGTGTAGAGTTGGTAGGAATCTCCTGAAACTTAACACTCCTCTCAATGAAAAAATTATGTGTGGTTGGGTGGATTAGTCGATATCCTTTTACACCATCTAGATAACCTACAAAGATGGAAGGTTTGGATTGAGGATCCATGGCCTTGAAATGCTATTGTGGTATTCGTGCCATAAATGTGCATCTGAAGACTAGATAGTGATAAACTAACGATTTATTTCTTGCCCAACCTTCAAAGAGGGTGATAACCTTCAAGGCTTTGTGAGAACTCTTTTTTGTATATAACAAGCATAGTTGAAATTATCTTACCTGATATTATGGTGTAAGGCCCTTGAAGTGTACCATAAAATTAACCATATCTTTCAAGGACCAATTCTTATATTCTACAACACCATTCTATCATTGAGTATAAGGAATTGTATGTTGCATATCTATCCCCTCTGCTATGCATAACCATTCAAACTTAGTGTTGAAATATTCCCCCCATTATTAGTTAAAGAATCTTGATGACTTTCCTTAATTTTTGTTAGCTAGTGCCTTGAAATATTGAAACTTGTCAAAGACTTTAGATTTCTATATAAGAACATAGACCCATGTATATTTAGGAAAAATATTTGTGAAGGTGAGAACATATATTGTATTAGTAAAGAATGGATAGGGAAATTCCCTTGATACATCACTGTGAAGTAGCTCCAATGACTGTGTTTCCCTTCAAGATTTTCCTTTGTCAAAATTTTCTTCAGGATGCTTACCAAGGATACAACCCTCACAAAGAACCTTAGAGGAAGTGACTCTTGACAATCTTATGGCCATGCCTTGTTGACTTAGTTGCTCAAGGTAATATTAGTTAATATCGCCAAAATGTTCATGCCATAATTTTATAACTCCATTTGAATGAGTAAGCACAACTCTAGAAGAAAATTCATGTGCAAAATATGAGAATAACCTAAAATGATCTTCCCTTCCCACAACTACTAAATAATTATTGTCCAACTCTATGATCTCAACTATTTCTAGAGAAAAATTAACTCTCATTCCCATCCCTATGTGAGTAATCTGATACATTGATAGGAGTTTAGCTAAAGGTGAAGGTACACTCATAACATTTGTGAATGTTCCTCCTTTAAGTTTAACATATCCTCTCCCTATAATTGAAGCTGGAGTATCATCATTTAAGGTGTTAGTAGACATGCTAGAAGGCTCTAAGGAAGAGAACTCAACATGTGATGAACCCCTGTGGTGTGAGGCACCAGAGTCAATAATCCAAGATGGAGATGACATGAAAGTTATAGCAACTAGAGCCTTGCCCTTATATTTTTATTTATCCATTCCCTTAGTCGATTCCTAGTTTGATGAGGCTGGTTTGATGTAATTAGGGACCCTTATATTTATCTTTTGAAGAAGATGAGAAAGGTAGTCAATCTGTTTCTTCATACATTTGTGCTCATCATTTACATTCTTCTTACATTAGGCACATTTGAAGATATTTCAATATTAGGTTTGGAGGGCTCAAATTTTTGTTCTTTCTTAGTTTTCTTATCCTTTTGTTTTGATTTCTTCTTCCCTTGGTTTGAAGCCTATTGTTTTCTATTCCTAGTAATAAGGGCTTGAGCTTTTGTTGACTTCCATGTGCCCATTTGATTCAAAATATCTTTCTTATTGGTTAAGTTGGTAATAAAGTAATCTAAAGAGGAAATTTTCCAAGTGGCACCCATAACACTCTTGGTGGAGTTTAAGGTTGAAATAAATAATGAGTAATTAGGACATAGCTTGGAGATATTAGAAATAAATAATTGATCATATTTTTAATCTATTCTAGATTGTTTAAGTTGTAGCCTCAATGATTTGAATTTGGTGAATAAGTATTCTAATATGTCAAAGAAACTGGGGTTCAAACTAATGAGCTCATTCTCCAACTCATGGATTCTCATTTTGTCTTCTTTCCCAAATATTTTTATAAAGCTATCCAAATTTTGTTAGGTGTATTTAAAGCTTGAAGATGAAAGGGAATTTTTGGACAAAGTTAGACGTGCAAGAATCCAAATGCTTAATCACACTTGTTGAACCAATTAAATTTAGCACTCTCATTAGAAGGTTTTTTTTCAGTCTCCATTATATCTATACAACTCCTTGTTCTTTAGTATAAGTTGAATCTTATTTTTCCATTTATGATAATTAAAGGTCATTAAAAGAGTAATAGGTAGATTTGAATACATACTTAATTTGATTTGTTGCAACCAATGGAAGTACAGAAAATAAAAATAATAGAAGTGCACACAACACATGTCACCCCCTTTGATTCAATAGTAGAGACCCCCCACAATTTTGACACTTTATAATTTTAGTGCATAGGCGAGTCCAATTGGAGTGAAAAATAACTCTTTATATTTTGAGTGTGAAATTGTTTCCAATGGATTGAGCATATAAACTTAGTCACTTTTAAATAATGGTAGTCAATTTGAGTTGCAAATCAAAAGTTACATCAATTTTGATTTTTCCTATTTTGCCTAATTTAACACTATACACTTTTTGAAAATTGCCTTATTTTTTTTCTTTGTTTGCAAATTTGAGAGAAAAAAATTGAGGAGGTTGAAATAAAAACTTAAGGCTCCTTTTTTTGTTGTGACTATACCATATGACCACGGGGCTAAGAGTTTTGGTGGCTATCCCCATCCTTTTGTTGACTTATTCCTAAGGTAATTTTTGATGTCAACAATTTCACCTTTTTGTTGATGAATAGTGCACCTTAGTATTGGAAAGAATTGGACACTTGCTTGCCTTGCAATTCAAAGTGCTAAAATAAGATTTTATTCCCTATTATTCAAAGTGATAAAAGAAGATTTCATTCGGGCCTTTAACTGAAATTGTTGAAGAAACATTTCAACAACAAATTTATAGATATTATGACAAAGATTTCACATAGATTTTAATGGAAAATTTATAGATATTACTGCAAATTAAAATAAAATTTAATTCAAAGTTCCTTCTAAATAGATTCCAAGAATTTTTTAATTCAAACTGTAAATTCCACTTGGTTTGGCCTATAAACCACATACTTTGCACATATTCCTTAAAAAAAACATGTGCATGAAACCTTCATAGAAATGAATTTGAATCAAATTTTATAAATGTGGATCGACCTAGCACATAAACTCCATTCAGATGCCTTTATAATGACACAAAATTCCCTCAACTACTTCCAAAAAGTTGAAAATGATGGATATATTCTTTCCACCCTCAAACAACACTACAAAATGGAATTTTGTAAATTTGAACTAACAATCTAACCAAATTAACTTTGATACCATGAAAAAGAAGCAAGGAAAATTGAGTAGAATCCCAATATCAAAAGAACAACCAAATACATGAGAGTGCAGGTTGAAATGATGTAATTCATGAAGGCAATGAGGTGAATATATAAGATAAATAATCAAACCAAATTCCAAGTTTTGGAGGGAAAGGTTTGTTCAAAATTTTCAAAAAATTAGAGGTTGTTAGGAGTTACTTTTTACTTAACTCCAAATTAACGATAGAAACAACTATTATTTACCAATAAATCCATTTAAGCAAGGTTAACAACCTGTGTGGGTAAAATAAACCCATGAGGTAAATATCCCACATTAATACTTTTTATTGTTGAGGGCTCTTCTAATATTTGGTTTAGAGGATAGATATTATTGTGCCATGGTGGAATCTTGATTACTGATTAGAGTTTATGCATGCTACAGGTGGTATTGGGATCAAATATTTTCATTAGAGACATATGATCTTATTTTGAGAACATGAAATTCATGTCATCATGGTGAGTTGACAATTATATAGTTGAATCTTTGGTAGTGATTTATGGTAATATGCTAAAGATGAGTGTTGTGATAATTTTTCCTTGTGAGATTTTGGTTAATGTAGTGTTTAAGTTGGAGTTTAATTTCCATTAGATGATTATTAGTAAACCTATATAAACTTTAGGTTAGTCTAGAGATGTAGTGAAATGGGGATCATGTGTTGATATGGTTACTCTTTGATGAGGTTTAGCAAGAAGAGTGGGGAGTATACACCTAAGTTTGGATATTATTTAAACATGGACTTGATAAGTATATTGCTCATGGAGAAGGTTATTGTGGATTGGTTGATGCAGAGCAGTGAGACAATCAACTAAAAATCACAATTCAAGCATTTTGAAACAACTTTGCAACCCTTAAAAGCCTATCTCATCAACTCTTCACAATTTCATTCAATTTCCCTTGTAGCATTTCCTATAGGGAAAATGCCACATAAATTTTTGGAAACTCTACAAAACCACAAACTAAAAGGTGTTTCAGACACCCATTAAGCCATTTCAAGACATACCTCAAGATCTCATATGACTCCTTTGGAACATATTCTCCAAACTGCTCCTACTACGTTGTCCTCCTTGGCTAATTAGGCCACTTTTACAATGCATCCACTATGAAATATTTTCTCTGACCACAAAACCTCATTCCCTAAATTTGACCAGGCTAAAAAAACCTTGAATCAAAATTTTTTATCCTCCAAGACAGTGCCCTAAACACCAAACCAATAAACCCTTGTTCTAGGCCTTCCTACACTTGAAACATGGAGGGTTTCATGAAACTACATCCCCATGCCTTCACTCTACAAACTAGGAGTCCAAACACATTCCATATACCATACAAAAACTCATCCTACCAATATTTTACCAATTCCATAGGCCTTTACACAAACCCTAGCCTCTATCCATTCAAACTAAGCCAAAATCCATGAGAATTCCTCTAGGGCAACACTCCAAAACCCATAACAACCTCCCCTGCTCTCAAAACCCACTCTAATAATCTAACCCTACCATAATGGACCCATTCCACAAAGCTACAAGAGATAAAATCGGTGGAATGGGCCATTAGTCCATTTAATGCAACCACAAACCCTCAAAATAGAGTTCAAACCTACTGGCAACAAATTAACAATAAAACACTTGAAACTTTATGAAATTTGATCAAACAAAAGCCAATATGCTCTTAACTCCTACCTTGAAAAAATTGTATGACTTTTAGAACATAAATCCTCTGTAAAGAACCATACCATTGCTGGGAGCAGCAAATTACCAGTTAAACACAAAAAAATGAGAGCTTTTTTGATTGATTTCTTCACCAAAACTTCCAAGAGAGAGTTTACAATGAGATATCTAGCATATTTAAAATTTTCCCTCCTAAAAAAAAAACTAAAAAATTGACTCAAATTGACTTTCAATTTGCTTGACTGTTGGGATTCCAAATGTTGCATTTTTGTACTTTTTCACTATGCCAACATTGTAAGATTTTACAAAATATGACACCTTGAACCCAAACTGACCTAAAGTGACCTATTACATTAAAATATGGTCTATTGTCTCAAAATAAGACTCAACACCAAAATCCTATCATAAAACCAAAATTAGCCATAATTACAAGACTTGCAAATTTAAACTTTCATGATGCCCCTGCACCATATACCTGGCCTAAACCTTGAGGACTGTATGACACTAAGAACATGACACCTCTTATCTTTGAATGCTCTCCAATCTGCATATCCACCTGGTGACCCTTTCCACTGAGTCAAAAACATAAAACTTGCATTATCTTTGCCCTTTGACCAATTTCCTCTTTGAATATGCCGACCTCCATTTGATGATTGTTTTCTAACTATCTTTTGATTGGGAAATGTTGCTAAACCAGTCTCCATACCTACCAACATACTTTTATCAACTTTACCTTTGACTGTCCTCTCCTTTTCTCTTGTTGCATACTTGAATCCACCCACTTGTCTTTTCCAAACACCATGTTTCATTCCACTTTCCTCCTTTACCTTTGTCATCAGGTTCACTACCCTTAAGACCTTTGTCTTACCAAATTTAGAAACCACTACCCCATCAGGTTTAGGAATCCTTGTCTTGACCAAATATGACTGCCCCTTAAATTCTTTTGCAACTAAAGGACAATGTACTGTCCCTACCATGATCTCTTCATGCTTTTTTAAGCAATTTTTCACTCCATCAAACAATTCATCCTTGACCTTCTCTATCTCAGACTTGGACACCAAACTATCACCTTCTTTTCTTCCTTTCATCACTACATCATCCTTCAAAGATACTGTCCTAGCATTTGCAACTTTTGCAATGGTTGTACACTCTTTGTTTCTCTCTTCCTCAAGCTTCAAAAACTCTTTCTTTCCAATCATTATCACTTTTTCTGCCTTGGTTTGTTCTTTACCATCCTCCTACAATGGTGTTAGTGTGAAATTAATACCATCCTTTTCAATCCGATATGTGTTATCTCTTCCATCATAAAGTGAATGCCTGTCAAATTTCCATGGCCTTCCAAGTAGTAAATGGCAACAATCCATTGGTAAAACATCACAAAGTATCTTATCTCTATATCCACCAATGCTAAACTCAATTAATGCTTGTTCATTCACCAAAATTGAATGATCATCATTCACCCAAGATACTTTATATGGTGTTTCATGAGGAATTTTCTCCAAATTCAGTTTATCTACCATTTCAGTTGACACCATGTTATCAATAGAACTAGAATCTATCACTACCTTACATACCTTTCCTTTGCATTTGTAGGTGGTATTGAATAATGTTCTTTTTTGTGTCATCTCCTCCTCCTTGGATGCTTTGAGTAGTTATCTTCTCACCATCAAAGTTTTCCCAAATTTTGGAGCAACAAGTTAATTAGGAGAATTCACACTTTCACTATCATCCTATTGCACCAATTGATTCTTTCTTTCCCCTCCATGAGAACTAGATGCTTGTCCTTCATTACACTACCATGCTTGATGTCCAAATTTGTTACATTGATAGAATCTGCAAGTGAATGTATTGGAACCTCTGCCTTGTCAACCAAATATGCCCCTAAAGCCTAATCTTCCACCTCTAAACCCACCTCTGTGATCAACGACTTGTTCTTGCACCTTTCTTGAGTTTTCTTGACTTTATTGTGACTACCCTGGAGAGGTAAATGTGCCTCTTCCTCTTGAATTTCTGCCTCTACCTATTATTTGTTTGTCTTTCCTTCTTTTGAGTTTCTCTTCAGCCCTTATTTCCATTTGGTAAGACTCTTCAATCATCCTTGGATTGTGCAAACTCAACTCATCCTAGATGTTAAACCTTAGCCTACTGAGATATTTAGCCACCTTTTCTACATCATCATCCATGTGACGTGCTCTTATGCTCAACTTATAAAACTCATTAGTATAATAGTTGACATCCATTTCCCTTTGTTTCAAATCTTGAAGCTTCTTAGACATTTGAATTGCATAGTCACTTGGTAAGAACTTACCTTTCAATTTGGCCACCATTCTATCCCAAGAAACAATTTTTGCCTTACCTTTCCTTCTCCTTTCAGCTTGTTCATAATCCAACCATACTAGTGCATGCCCCTTCAATTTGGTTTTTTCTATCTTCACCTTTTTTTTTCATCATGTACATCCTCACATTCAAAGTAGTTATCCAATGCTGTAATCCAATCTAACAATTATTCATCATTAACGTTACCTCCATACATAGGACAATCAATCTTTACCTTACGTTTATCTCCCTTAACTACCTTCAATAGCTTTTCCATCTTTTTCTCTTCAGGATCCAATTCTTCTTCCACATCTTAATACTCTTCTTCATCTTCCTCTTCATAGTCACTTTCATCACCTACAACCACACCTATTTTCTGACCAATTTCAACACTTTCCAACCTTGCTACCAACCTATTTTGTAGTTCCTTCAACTTTCTAATCTCTCTCTTAGTCTTCTCTTCCATTTCTTGCATCTTCCTAGCCATATTGTTACCCTTAGGAGGCATCTTTTCCACTTTTCTTCATACCTTCTTTCCATTTACAAGATCAAACCTATGCTCTGATACCAAATGATGTAGAGCAAGGAGAAAATAAGCTAACAATCACAATTCAAGCATTTTGAAACAACTTTGTAACCCTTAAAAGCCTATCTCATCAACTCTTCACAATTTCATTCAATTTCCCTTGTAGCATGTCACATAGGGAAAATGTTGCATAACTTTCTGGACACTTTGCAAACCCACAAACTAAAAGGTGTTTCAGACACCCATTAAGCAATTTCAAGACATACCTCAAGATCTCATATGAATCCTTTGGAACATATTCTCTAAACTGCTGCTGCTATGCTGTCCTCCTTGACCAATTAGGCCACTTTTATTAAGTATCCACTATGAAATATTTTCTCTGACCACAAAAACTCATTCCCTAACTTTGACTAGGCTACAAAAACCTTGAATCAACAACTTTTATCCTCCAAGACACTTCCCTAAACACCAAACCAATAAACCCTTGTTCTAGGCCTTCTTACAATTGAAACATGGAGGGTTTCATGAAACTACAACCCCCAAGCCTTCACTCTAGAAACCAAGGCTCCAAAAACATTCCATATACCATGCAAAAACTCATCCTACCAATATTTGACCAATTCCATAGGCCTTTACACAAACCCTAGCCTCTAGCCATTCAAACTAAGCCAAAATCCATGAGAATTCCTCTAGGCCAACACTCCAAAACCCATAAACAACCTCCCCTACTCTCAAAACCCACTCTAATCATCTAACCCTACCATACTGGACCCATTCCACCAATCTACATGAGATACAATCAGTGGAATGGGCCATTAGTCCATTTAATGCAACTACAAACCCTCAAAATAGAGTTTAGACCCGCTGACAAAAAAATAACAATAAAACACTTGAAAATTTATGAAATTTGATCAAACAAAATACAATATTCTCTTAACTCCTTCCTTAAACAAATTCTATGAATTTTTCAAAATATAAATCCTCTGTACGGAACCGTATAGTTGTTGTGAGCAGCAAATTACCAGTTAAACACAAAAGAATGAGAGCTTTTTTGATTGATTTCTTCACCAAAACTTCCAAGAGAGAGTTTACAATGAGATATCCAGCATATTTAAACTTTTACCTTCTAAAAAACAACTAACAAATTGACTCAAACTGACTTTCAAGTTGCTTGACCGTTGGGATTCCAAATGTTGCATTTTTGCACTTTTTCACTATGCCAACATTGCAATATTTTACAAAATATGACAGCTTGAACCCAAACCAACCTAAAGTGACCTATTACATTAAAACATGGTCTATTATGACCTTATTGACCTCAAAATAAGACTCAACACCAAAAATCTATCACAAAACCAAAATTAGCCATAATTACAAGACTTCCAAATTTAAACTTTCATGGTGCCCCTACACCATTGGTGCATCTTAGGAGGAGCAAAATAATTCCTTACTCTTGGTCTACTTGATAGAGAATCATTTGATATGTATTTCTCACCTTATATTTAGATGCATTTTATTTTATGATTTATAATTTCATGAGGATTAGTCTTGAGCTATTGATATAATTTTTAAAGACATAATTTGAGTACTCAACATGTTTTTTTTTGTCTCCTTATGCATATGATTTTGTTATGAAGATAGTTTTGAGGAGCATAAGGAATGGTTTTGGGTATATTCCCTTATTGATGGAATGAGTATTTGTTGGTTTGATCTTACCTTTTTGAGAGGCTTACATCCTTTCTAGTTCATTGATATATGATATTTTTGACCTTCGAGTTGAATGTTTGAATGCTGAAGAGGATTTTATAATTGGGGTTTTGGGAAGGAGATATTACTTATCATAGTTAGAGCACTTAGGGGTCAACCCACATTACTATGTCCCACTTTTTGGCCAAAGTATGACATTGAAATTAGGATTTTCATCAAATTTCCACTTTATGAAACCTATAGAAACTAAACCATTAATAATTTGGAGATGATGTGAACTAGTAATTTGTGAAGATTTGTGTGTAGATTTTAAATTAGTTAAAAAGAAGAAATAAATTGTGATTTTTTTACGTAACTTTTAATAACTTGTTTTTTTTTATAGTAAACAACATTTTTAAAAAGTAATTGGATGAAAAATTAACAATATTAACTCTTACAACGATGGAGTGGGGGACGAAGGAAAAACTGGTAGTGATGAAGTGAAGGAAAACCCTAGTGATGACGACAAGGATCTCTGTGACTTGCATTGGCATTGAGGATGGAGTTTCCTGCTGTGATGATATCGATGAAGGTGAATTTGATGATGATGATGATGAAGGGGGAAATTCTGATGAAAATGTGTTGGATTTTTGGGGGAATGAGTGGGAAGGAGGAGGACACGTTTCTCCTTGACATTTTGCTTGAATTTTATCTAAATTCCAAGAGGTGTGTGAGCGGTTTGAAGGAGAGGTCTGATGCTGCTCTACATGAGGTGCATGTATCTGGGGGATCTGGTCTTGACTCGCTTGCGTTTGGGATTTCCCTTAAGAAGGGATTTATTCTTCCCCCTACCATCTTGATGGTGGTGAAGGCTTCCCCCTTGGGGAAGGAGGTGTCTGGAAAGGAGCCCCCCTATGTTGGGCTTAGCTTGGATGGGATTTTGGACACATCTCCAGATTCAAAATTTGAAGGGCTAAACATTGTTTAGCCTTCTATGAAGGATCTTCACATCTCTGAAGATTTAGATATTATAGCTTCCCTTGTTGGTTTGGATGTTGTAAGAAGGGACCCCTGCCTACGTGTGAGGGGATTCTATGTGATGGGTCGTTGGATGCTGCTACTCTTGTACAGGCTGAGGTGTAGGAGATCCCTACGGGCTCCTACCTCTCACTTTGGATTCCTAATGATATGGTGGAAAAATATATTGTTGTTGTCGGAAATGCTCTTATTGGGAGGTTCTCTAGCCCTCGTCCAAATATTGACTTTGTTCGCACTTGGGCTTTAGTTATTTGGAAGGATTTTGGTTTGTTGTAGGTGGCTGCAATGCCTAAAGTTTTTTTCCTTTTCTCATTCCAACTCCTTGAGTTGAGTAAGGGTACCTTACTTGGTGGTCCTTAGTTCTTTGAAAAATCTATCCTCCTAAAAAGTTGGACTGCTGGGTTTGTTGCTTCTAATGAAAGCTTTGGCTGGGCCCCTATTTGGGTAAGACTCCCAACACTTCTTTTGGAATTCTGGGATGAAGAAGTATTTCATGGTATTGGTAATTGTCTTGGTTCTTTCTTAGCGGTAGATAGGATCACAAAAGACAAGAAATGCTAAGTTTATGCTAGATTTTGTATATGTGTTGAAGTTGGTAAGCTTCTATCAGATACAATTAAGATTTGTTCCAAGCTGGGTGTTTGGGAGAATAACATCCTCTTTGATAGCTCCTCTTTGGTGTGCTCTCATTTCCTTAGAGTTGTTTACCTTTGATGCTCTTGCTAGGTCCTCAATCCCTTTAAGATTTTTTCTTTTGGGAAGGATTTGGGTTCCTTTGCTATTAATTCCACTGAAAAGATAGATTTGGTGAACCCCTTGGCTAGGGAGTTGGATGTGGAAGATCTTGTCGATGTCTTAAGGGGAAGCCCCTGCAAGGATAATTTTTTTTCTTGTTCTTTTGGATGAGACTGATTCTTCTAAGAATATTGAATTGACCCATTTAGATCAAGCTCTCCTTATGAACTCTTTGGTTAGACACAACTTTAAACCGCCTTGATTGGTGTGGCTCTTTCTTTTGGTGTGGCCTCTCATCTTTTGGCCTGTTTTGCTCTTGGTTATTTGGTGGCTAGGTTTTGGATGACAGTTCTCTGTTGTACTTCGGTGTTTCCACTGTTTCTTTACTTTTTGTGAGGGTTTTAGGTGCCCTTCAAAACCTGTTTCTATTGCTTTATTTTGTCGGCAGTGTTTGAGTCTTTGGTATTTGGCTATGTTCCATTTCTTCGCTTTGTTCAAGGTTTTGGGCCCTTTCAAAACCCTACTTACCTTATCAAAAATATTTTAAAAAAATGACGTTTATGTTGTAACGTATAAATTTTTTTATTGAAAGAATAATTATAATTTTTAAAGTATAAATTTGTAACATCAATATCTAGTGCATGGATATATTTTTTTAATTTTAATTAACTTTTGATTTAGATTTAATTATAATTTGGACATGGGTGTATGTCGTAACATATTTTTTTGTATATAATTGAAATTATTATTATTTTTCTGAAATAAGGACATCAATACCTAGTGCACACATAATTTTTATAATTTTTTTCTCTATTGTTTATTTTTTGAGTGTGAAACAAATACCTTGATGTTTAATGAAAACCAACATTCACAAGAAATAAAATATAAATATAATAATAAAATTAAAAAATATTTAAAATTATACTTTGTAATGCCCATAATTTACCCTAGGGCAAAAACACTACTAACAATTTTTTTATTGAAAAGAAGACATTAACCACCTATTAAATGCTTTAATGTGTCGTGCTTGTCAACTAGCTACATGCATCGAATGACCGAATGACGCGGTCCAAGAATGACATCATTGGCATGAAGCCCGAGGGTGGGGAGGGAGTATAAAAATAAGTGGGTGAAGGAAGAGACCATCACACACAAATACAAAATTGACAAATACAAGATTTATAAAATTTACATTAACATCAATTTAAATTTCAGATATATAAATTTATTTATTTAATTTATTCTACTTTTAAAATTTTAATATTTATTTATTTAATTATTATGTATTAAATTATTTACTTTTCCTTAAATAAATAAATATAGGTAAACAATTCCTAAATATATATTAATTATATACTCTAAGGAATAAACTTAATAATTATAAGAATGAGGAATAGATTATACAATAAATATACATTAATTCTTTTACACATTAGATATTATTATTTTCCTTTAAATAAGAGAGGAGGATAATAAATAAGGAGAAATTACCTTTTTAGAAGACTCCCTAGTATTACGTGGACTCCTTTTCTTTTTTTCACCCTCTATTTATATTTAAGGTTAAAAGAATTCTTCCTCAGAATGTGGGGAATATATTCCTCTTCTCTCTTTTATTAAAATATGGGGAGATTTATTTTAAAGTTTCACTCATTTTAAAAAGCCCATAAGTGTAGGCACATGTAAACCTAACCATTCTCCCACGTGTGTCATGCCTTGATTTACAAAGGTCTACAAAATTGCGCAAGGTAAAGAGAAGTACCCTAAGGGATATAATGAGATGAAATTAATGGGAAGAAGAGAGACACTCACGTGAGAGGAGGGAAAAGAACACTAGCGCTATATATTCTTTTAAGAAAAGATTTTAAGACAATCTAATTAGCCCCACCCCCAATAGTATAGCCATTACTTATATTATTGAAACGTGAATTGTAGTCTATCTTAGAAACGAGAAAGCTGAGTATGTTTTTTTTTTATTTAGCATTAAAATATATGTGTATAACATGACAACGGTTTTCCCTTGTAATAAAGAAGACTCAATTTTATGCACAGTCACGTTTAAGAAACCAACATGGGGCGGCAACGGAATTTTTAACAGTTTTAATAAACCTGTGGCGTCCATTTTAAAATCTGAAAGTATACTAACGGAACCCTAACAATCTCCCTCCATCGTTTATGTGAATCTGCCCTAAATTAGCTTATTTGAGGCGGTGGAGCTCAGATTTGGGGCGGCACAGCTATTACAGCCATAGGTAAGGTATTGATAGGTGCAAGATTGGTGGCTGTCTGTTAACATGTTTTCTATGTTCTCTTTGGGTTCCACTTCTGTTTTGCAAGCGGTGGCCATGATCTTACCAGCGACCCATCCATAGAAGGGGTCTTCCTTATCGAAGCTGCTGGCACAAGATTTGTGCCATTTCCTGAAATTTTAGATACAACCCTATGGCTTAGATCATGAAATGTTATTTTTATTTATTCATTTATTATTATTCTTTAAAAAAAAAAAAACAGCTTTATAGAGGCACTGGTGTAAAAATAGGGTGAAGGGAAAACTTTTTCTGATACCTAATATCTATTTCTCTGATAACACATTTGTTGCACTATAACAGATAGTCACCTAAAAAACGTTGTTATATTTATTTTTACATATATGTGAATATTTCTTGTTTGTTCTCAATTGTCTTTTGTTTTGATTACTATCAACAAAGTAATATGTTCTCTTTTCCTTTTCAGTAGATGGGTCATTTACCCAAAACTCGTAGGGGTAAAGAGAGGGTAATTCATCCATACGCTAATCGATGCTAGGTGATATGGTAATTCTAAGAGACCATGTACAGAGAAACAAACTAAGATTTGTCTAATGTACTCTACTCTTGTTCCCATAGCACAAAAGTAGTCACTTGAGGGAAACATAGTAACAGATGAATAAGAACTAGGTTTAAATGAATGCATCATATATTTGCAATTTATCTACTACATTTACAAATTTGAAATGGTGTATTCCCATGTTCTAAACTTACTTTGTTTACTTCCAGTGTTGACATACATAAAGAAATAATAGCAGATGCAGATTTACACCCATTTTATTTTGGGCTTTGTTAATAACCAAGAAACCCAAATACCATACTTGCATATATTTAATTTGAAAGAATGACCAGATACCCCTTAGAACTACATATTTATAGTAATCAATAGATTTTAATACAACATTTCCAGAATAGTAGACAGTGGATACTTCTATTCATTTTTATTTTTATTTTTCTTTCATGTCTCTTTCCTCAACTATCAAAACAAAATGGTATAACCATTTTCATTTATTTATCTAGTAAGGGGAAAAACAGTTTATGTCTGAAGTTTAACATTCTTTTTTTTCAGGGAAGGTGACAAACTTATAGTTTAATATCCTCCTTAAAGAATACATGCTTGCAGTGAGTTAACTCATTTTACTTCAAATGATAAAGACTAATATATGGATCTCTCACCAAGAGAATGATATATTCCATTTTCTAAGCACATATTATATATTTCCTTTTCATTGCAAATATGAAGAATCTTTTTATTTTATTTTATTTTATTTTCTTCCTTTCCTCTCACATGCTTGATAGGTTTAAGAGGGCAAAGGGATGCCATTCTTAATCATTGTAAACATGATCCTCTTTATTTTCTCTCTGGATTTTAAATCAGCACTATATTATTACATTTCTGCTAAACAGTGGAGTTTTCCATAGTAGATACAAGGAACACTATTTTATTTTATTTCATTTTTATTTGCAATATGTTAACTCGATGGAGAGCTTTGTTTAAGACACAACACTCTTCCTTTCTAAGTAAAATACTCATGTGAATCCACAGTATTCCAGAATAGAATTTACTTTTCAGGCATCGCTAGTTCAATAAAGAATAGGTCTACACAACTTGTTATTAGATTGCATTTCTAAAAAAAAAGACATGGGAGTGAAAATTCTTTCTTGAATATTATATATGCTTCATAGGATCATTTTCAAAGGGGGAAGGATATATATATTTGTTTATTTTTAATTTTTTTTTTAAACAAGGAAAATGCAATTACATAATCAAAACTTTCATAATATCTATGACTAGATTTAAAAAGATTTTTTTTTTTCTACATTTTAATGTATTGTATCTTGGATGAACACCTTTATACTTTTAGCAAAAGGAGGTTAAACACTTTCATTTAAAACTTTAAACATCATTTGCAAAAGCTCACTTTTGTCAACATAGCCCCTTTATATCTTTCCATCAAGAACACAATACACCATTTTCTTTTACAATATGAGTCCAAAATCTAGCATTTTCACTATGAGCGAACACAAAACTCTCATTTAATAAATAAGGTTTTCAAGTAGAGGCATCAAGAGATAAAATTAACATTTTTTTTTATCGAATTTTTATAAGGAATACATGCTAAACATTCTTTCAATTGCAAGAGAAAGTAACCTTAGATTTACATAGTATTTCCCTCAACTCTCAATAAAAATAGCTTTTAGCTCAAACATTTCTTTTAACACATATCTATATAGTTTCTTCTTTCATAAAAATATTCAACCCTAGTAAACAAAATTTAAGGAATAGAATGAAAATACACAAATGAATAGGTCTTGCTCTCATTTCTACATTGACAATATGAAATTCATATCCTTGCAACTTGTAGCTTTACCACTATGTTGAGAAAACAAATGTCTTACACACCCATGAACAAAGTCTTGCTCTCCACCCTACCGTAATGGCGTCATGGAGCCTCATGGGCTCTAGCCATACCCCCGAGCAAGGAATTATTTTAGCTCCATGACGATAAATGGAGTCTTTTCTCATATTTACAAAGAAATCAAACTAACATAGCACAAACTTAATGTATCTAAGTTCTCTACCTTCCATTCTCTACCATGATTCATTCCATATTTCACATCTTTACCACCAATAACAAAGGGAAATAGTAGTAGGAGAGAATACTTATCTTTTTGTATGAGGAGGCTAACTCCTTGAACCTTCTTTCCTCTGCCAAGCCATCTTGAACATTCTCTACTATCTCCATTAGAGTTCTCCAAGAGGAGAAGTGGGCAATGCCCAAATCTTCCATCTTCTTGAGCTATATAGAAATCTTCCAAACCTACACTCTTTCCCACAAGTGCTCACACATGTGTGAGTCTTGTGCCAATTCCAACAACTTTTGGGGAGTGGGAAGTTGAGAGTGACAAGTCACTTTTCCCAAGCCCCAACACTTTTTGAGTTCGCCACATTCATGAATGTGAACTTTTGAGGGGTCTTTTCACACTCCAAGGACAAGTTCACATGTCAAAAAGGTTCCAAACCCATAGGTATAGGTCCTAGGGGTCTATTTTTGTTCAAAAACCAAGGAAATTGACTCAATAATCCCTTTTTAAAACCCACAAAAGAATCCATACGAGTTTTGATCTTGACCAAGGGTTCCAACCCCAACCAAACTCTCATCACATGACCTACAATTGGATTCTACTCAAACATGATCACCCAATCAATAATCAAACCTCAAACCCTTCCAAGTCAAATAGGGCTACACTTAGAACTCCCCAAGATGCATCTAATATGATTTTGATATTTATCCAACCTCCTATTTGCATATTTGATTCCTTTAACGTTAATCCCACATTGACTCACTTAATTTCCTGCACAACATAATTAAGCACAATTAGACATATTAATAAACAACATTAATTGTAAATCGAATCTTTGTAACTTTATTCATGAATCATTTACATAGCTAATTATACTTCCAATGTAATACGACACAACAATTATCTTATTTCAGATTCATCTTATAAGTTCGAATCTCATACAATAATTCACATACACATACATCTTCATGAATTAAAATAACAGTGATATAACATAACGTAAAACTATAAGGTTATTGTTAGACAATTCATATCGCTTGCAATATATCTAACCATCTATTTAGGAGGAATATATAACACTTTAAGATTGTATTATTCACATGCAAAGAGAGGCCTTACATACTTTTTGGAACTTATAATAAGGTTACATACTTACATCACATAATTTCTAAATGGCTTTATTTAATCACTTAAAAGGTAAATAAAATATATTTTTTTGTTAGCATTTTGATAGGTGTGAAGGAGACTCCATTGTGGGTATGATCTATGACTAGAGGGGTTCTATACAAGGGGGTTTGATCTGAGGGCGTATTATCTAACCCTCTTCATTTAAAACCTTTTAGATGAAACCCCTGAAGGTTTACATAATTAATTTTTCAAAAAAGATGCGATTTTAGGGAAAAATTAGAATGTTCCAATTTTGGGACCCATTATTGTAGGATGACCCTTAGAGGTGTTGGTAGAAGGACATGCTACATGGTTTTGATTTGTAGGATTTATCTCTATTGTTTAGTGTTTCTTCCTAGAGGTTAATTCTCAATGATTTAGAGAAATTAGGAGAGCTAAGGAGATATGCAATGAGAAAGTTTATTGTGTAATAGTTTAGTTTAGAAGTTTTGTAGATCACTATTTGTTTTTTGGTACTAGATAATATTGATGACATTTACCACACCCTTCAATGTGAGTATTATTGGTGGAATTTTTGATGCTTTGATTGATTTAAAATATGAAATTACTCATGCAGTGGGAGTTTTAGAATGCATATGTGTCTTTTCTTGAATGTTATCATTATACTATAGTTTTAGAGGTCTTTAGGTTTTTATGATATATCTATGTGTTGTAACCTTGAAGGACTTACTTACATAGGATCATGTATTTGCAAGGATTTATAATAGTGGACTGGGTTGGATATTTTGATGGTATAAGGTCCACTTGTGGATTAGTATACCTTGTATTTGAGGTATGGTTAGTTGGATAGGTTAGAAACTAGTTGTGGTTTCTATTTCAGTTGTTGATGAGTTCTTAGTAGCTAATCAAGCCTGTGTTTTACCAATGGATTTGGTGCTTGTGTTTAGATAATGAGTTGAGATAGGATTTAATGATTCTTCTATGTGACAATTAGTGTGGCATCTTATTTGGACATGATCTCATTCTTCATGTATTAGTATTATTGAGAATGAAAGGGTTCTTGTTTGAGATGGTTGTCACCTTGGTTGTTGTTGCAAGTATCTTGATGGAGCACATGAAGAACTTAGATATTTATATGGTACATGTAGGTTATAGGGATTATTCCATTTATGATTTATTTTTTATTTTGACTGCTTATGTAATGTATAGAAATTTGGGAGAATGTTGGGAAAGGTGTGTTCCACACCTTGCATAATAATAATGCTAATAATGTAAAAATAAATACTTAATTGTGGTGCATCTTAGAGATGTGGATATCACATGGGTTATAAATTATTAGGGAAACTTCTATATTATGCAAAATGTTCAAAAAAATATATTTAATATGGGCGTCACATTGGAAAAATAATAATATTGGGACTTGAATTAGCACTAAATATTTAATTTGGGGTCATGGTTTAGTGATCTCATGGTTTTTAGACACATGGTTTATCTAATAGCACTTAATAGTTTTTCCCAAGCTTGTATCTATAAAATAAAGCACATGAGTAGTTATTGAGGTTGACTTGTGTACCATTTGAATTTTTGATTAAGGTTGGATTGAACATTTCTTATAGGTTGCATATGTGGTACATGGATTGGGAGGTGTGGCTACATGGTTATCAACATGCTCACATAGAGGAATAAATTTTGAGTGTTTGATGCTCCACAAGGTTGTATGAAGAATCTATAAGTGTATTTTAATCTTGTTTTTGAGATAATACATTGCGTGGGTGATTTTGGAGGTTGGGTTTTTTTATCTTGAGAGCGTCTTCTTAGGGTTCATCTAGCTTTATATTATTATATGTTTATTATTATTTTATAATGTGGATTTTTAATTATTTTCTTACAATTTTTTCTCTCATGACTCAGGTTATGTGGAAATGATATTTTTCTACAAATTTTCTTTTTTAAATTTTAATTTTTCATGTATGATGGTGAGGGTTACATACTTAGGAGTTACAATTTGGTTTCAGAAGATACTCTTCATAAATGGACTGTTAAATTTTTGACTTGGACACAAGAACGTAATTTAAACTCATGGTTTTGACCCATTTTTTGTAAACCATATGTAGTTACTTGTTTCTATTTTTTGTATATATTGGATGCATGCAATAGAGATTTTGTATGGGTTATTTTTAGGTACTATTACATTATCATATTAGAGAGTTGGAGTAGATTGTATTGGTGTAACACTTTCATTGTGATAATTACAAACTCAATGCCCCTTTCGTGGAGTTTTTTCTCAAATTTGTTTCCCTACATACATCTATTGTTATGTGTACTTATTAATTTTAATGCATTTTTACATGTGTTTATCCATGTTTCATTTCAAATTTAATGGTTGATCATATCTTTATTTATTTTGGATAATCGAATTTTAGCACTTTAAGCATATACTTCATTGTAATTGGTTATTAGTTTCTCAAAATTCAATATTAGAGGTTATAGTTTTAATCAAAGAGGACAAATTTCTAGAAGTGTTGTGATTTTTTTTTTGTTTCAATGAGACCATTTAATTTAGTGGATTTAATAAATTCATTTGTGGTTGAAGCCATGCATAGCACATATTTGCTATAATTTGAGAAATTCAATAATTTTGGGAATGAACTATAGAAGTTGAAAATGAATGATCTCTTAGAAGAAAGTGATAAATGGAGAGTTGTTACAAAGGAGGGTAATCATGCATGTATGTCTGATGAAATTGTACAATGTTGGGAAAAAAAGCATGGGGAACCATTCAATTATGTCTTGTATACTTTTTTTCTCTTGAATGTATTATAGGAGGCTACCACATTTATCTTGTGTAAGAGAATAAGTGATATTTACTAAACAAAGATATCATTAATAAAATGAACCTTAAAAAGCTATTCATTAAAGAGGATGAAGATTCAATTATAGAATATCTTAATGCTTTTAATTTAATTTTGAGTAAGATAGGTTTCATTGATAATAATCTAGATGAGGAGGATAAATGTATTTTACTACTTTATTGTTTGCTTGAATCTTGAAAAAATATAATCATTGCTATCGGTGGTTCTATTTTATATCCTAAGACATATTCCCTTGTTACTATTTATCTTGGTAAAGAGATGAGGAGAAGATACATGGATGGGGGCTCAAAATATGCATTACATATTCATGGAAGGCCTAATAATAAAGATAAATCTAAAGGTGAATCAAATAAATTGAAAGGTAGATCCAAATCTAAATAATGAATCAAAATCTATAAGAAGAGTAGAGTGGAGTGTTGGAACTATAGAAAGTAGGGCCAAAAATAAAAAATTCAACGAGTCTTGCATTAAGAAATCCTCCAATGATGACGACAATGATTCTTTATATATTTATGCTAAGGTTACTAGTGTTTACTCTTTGTTTATTAATTCAAGGTGATCCTATGATATGACTACTTACATGAAGTGGTTCTCATTATGGTGAGCTTATGATGGAGGAAATGTATTCCTTAATGACAAGATTTCATATTATATTGTTGGCCATGGGAAGGCGAAATTATCTTGTAGTGATAAGAGTAAAAAATCTCAATGCTGTTTTGTATGTTTAATAATTATGGAAATATTCCTTCTATATCCAAGTTGAATGATTTTAGAGTGTACGCGACATTTGATAAGTTTTGGTATGGGTTGGTTGGAGGAAATTGGGTTATAGCGAGAGGGTCATGGTGTGAGTATTTATTTAAGCTTTGATTCTTTCTCATTTTGTAAATTTGTTACTAAACCTAGCACTTATAAAAATGCATGCATGTTGTGATATAAATATTTGGGCCATATTGTTGAAAAAGGTCTTTATACCATTATTAATATATATTTTTTTAATTTTTTAATGAGTTTAATTATTGTCAGCTCTTTGTGTTTGGAAAGTAGAATAGAGAACTTCTTTTCATAGAGGAAGTACTAGATAAATGAGTGTTTTAGAAGCTATTCATTTAGATGTGTTTGATGCAATGTTGGTTTTATTGGTAAATTACAATATCATGTTTTATTTATAAATGATTACATAAGATATACCTAGGATTATTTTCTTTGATATAAATTTAAAGTTTTCTCTATGCTCAAGGATTTAATGATTTTTTTTGAAACAAATAAAAATAAATATTTTGAGATTTGATAATGGAGGTGAATATTTTTCTAATGAATTTGATGATTTAAGTAGACATGTAGGTATTGTGGGATAAAATATCAACCCCATGCGTGCCACAATATAATAAAGTTGCAAAGAGTATGAATTAAACCTAGATAAAAAAAATCTAGAAGTATGATGAATGGTACATGGTTTGATCAATTATTTGGATCGAGGCTACAAGTATTTCCTTCTACTTGAATAATAGATTTCCTTTTTTATCTCTTTTTGATAAAAGTAGTTATTACATGTGGAAAGATAAGAAACGTTTTGGTTCAAATTCAAGGGTATTTGTCTATGAGTCTTTTATTCATATGAATATATAATTTAGTAATATAATTTGGACCCCAAAGCTCAAGAATGTATATTTTTTTGCATGTAGTGGGAATACCAAGGGTTAAACTGTATATTATTTATTTTTAAGAACATGAATTTTAGAGAACTTAGATTATTTTATGATCCATGATAGTCAAAGGAAAGAGGAAGGAAAATACTCTATTTTGAGACTAAGGTGGAGAACCAAGAAGATACACACATCGAGGAATAGGATTATGGATTTGAGAATGAAGAGGAAGAAGAAGATTCAAGTGAGAGTTTTGAGTAGGTTGATAATGAAAATAAATGTATAATCCATTACTCTACCTTGGAGAAGATTGAGGAGACAAAAAAACCCTATTGATAGGTATAACCCATTAGATTTCTACCATGTCTTTATTTTATCTTGTACTAATGATGAACCTAAATTTGTGAGGGAGTTTCTCTCTTTGAAGGAATGTGAATCATGAAATGAAGTGACATAAAAAGAGATGATGGAATTTGAGAAACATGACATCTAGGATCTAGTGATTTTTTTAGAGCGAAGAAAGGCCATTGGCAACAAGTGGCATTTAAAAACAATGTTAAAATAGATGGTAAGTTAGAAATATATAAGGTTAGACTAGTGGCAAAGAGCTACTACTAAAGAGAGGGAATTGATTTTGGTAAAATTTTATCTTCAGTTACTAAATTATCTTCTATTAAATTCTTATTTTCTATTTCTATTTCTTGTGATTTTGAAGTAGAGAAAATTGATATTACAACTAAGTTATTGCATGGGTATTTTAAAGAGTAAATGTACATATGAGAACTCAATGGATTCATGGTAAAAGGGAAAAAATGTTTGTAGGTTGAAATAATCATTGCATGGTTTGAAAAATTGGCTTAGATGTGGTATCAAAAATTGATTCTTTTGAATTGAAGTTAGGCTCTATTAGAAGCAAAGAAGATTATTGCATATAAATTAAATTTATTGATAATCAATTGCTAATTATTATTTTTATTTTTATGATATGTTTATTAGAAATAACAAGGTTATGATTATGAAGCTTAAAACTTATCTTTCTAGTCCATTTTACATGAATTATTTATGGGAAAATAATATATTGAAAATGAAAATCAATAGGGACCATGTTTGAAAAATTATTTGTCTCAATTGGAATGAGTATGTTGACACCATTGTGTAGCAATTTTCTATGCACAATTATAAACTAGTGAGTATTCCTTCACTTGTAAGCACTAAATTTTTATTTGATCAATGTCTTAAGTTAGATGTTGAATTAGAGGATATATATAATGTGATCATGTGATTGTTGTAGGTAGCTAGATGTATATAGTGGTATGTGCTAGCTTGGATATTTATTAAGTAGTAAGAGTTCTCAATAGTTTTATGGTTAACCTTGATAAAGAGCATTGGATTTATTTTAAGAGTGTATTTAGATATTTGCAAGGAACTTCTATATATATATTTATGTTATCATGGCTCTAATTATCTAAGAAAGTTATTAGACATACATAAATTTGTCGATTTTAATTGAGTAGGTGACTTGGATAGTTAGAGGTCCATTATTGGCTATGCATTTTATCTATTTGATAGTACTCTCAATTTGATGAGTAAAATACAACTTCTAGTTGAATTGTATACTATTGAAGAAAAATATATGGTTGCTACACATTCTTGTAAGGAGGTAGCATGGTTACATAGATTGTGTTTAGGATTTGTTTTTTATTGTTGGGTGATTAATATTGGATTTGATAGTTAGAGTTCTATTTTTTTGGCCAAGAATCTCATGTACCATTCTCATAAAAGATAGTTTGATGTGCAATAACACTTTGTTTGTGAGATGGTGGAGAGTGGTAAGTTTGTGATTATGTTTAGAATGTTGAAACTTTGGACAATGTTATAGATTCAATTACAAAATAGTGAACACATATAAAATCTCTTGATACAAGAAAGTGATGGGTATTTCATATTTCATTCTTATGTTTCTTTTGTGTCTTTGTAATGTAAATATCAAGTGAGATATTTTTTGGATTATGTGATATATACATTGGATATCTATATGTTTAATGCATTTAATTATACATGTATATGGATTAGTTAATATATTTTGTCCTTAATACATGGAATAGAGTAACTTAAATGTTGATGTGTGGTGGAGATAACAATATTAACTATTATTCTCTAGTTTTTGGATTATTATTGTAAGAATAAATGAAATGAGGTAAAGAAAGATGAATGATCACTTTGGAATACAAAGATCCTTGCATTGTAAATTTATCCTTCATGAAGTTCTTGGAGTCACAAGCTGAATTTTTCATGTACAATTATAGGGATTACGTATTTGGGAGTTACATTTTATTCTTAGAATATGCTCTTCATGTGAATGGGGCATTAGGTTTTTGACTTGGATATGGATGCCTAGTTTAGGCTCATGGTTTTGATCCATTATTTTTTAAATCATTTATGGTTTCTTGTTTCTATCTACTCTATGTATTGGAAGCACGAGATAAAAGTTTTGTATGAGTAATTTGTAGGTACTATTATATTGTTAGAATGTTGTTAAATTAGAGAGATGGAGTAAACTATATGGATGTAACACTTTCATTGTGATTAATACAACCTTTATGTCTCCTTAGTAATATTTTTATTGAAAGGGTTCCTCCATATACATTTGATGTTATGTGTGTTTTATAATTTTAATTTTCTATTATGTGTTTTTCAACATTTAATTTTAGATTTAATACTTAATCACATATTTATCTATTTTGGATAACTAAATTTGAAAAAAATATGCATATACATTCATTATAAATTCTGGAGGGTAGACATAAGGTTTTCTATTATTATCACCTACCTCTTTTAAATCACTTGCACCACAAAATGCTTTTGATTTTTCCTTTTTTCTTAATTACTGATTTAGAATTTTCTATTGAGAAATTTTTGGACTCTACTGCCCAAAACCCTGAAGAAACTCTACCCATTCCACTCCACTAGGGCCTCATCCTGAGGTTGTATCATTTCCATTTGGCTCTCTGCCCACCCAAACCCATTTTTGCTGTTCGTATTGAGGAAGTCGAACCCCTTGTACAACACATTGTGAATCCCTCTCTGACTGAGTCTAAGGGCCCCAAAAGAAAAACCTCTTTGGTGAATATTGAAACCCCCAGGCCTAAACCTCCCACCAAAAAGAAAAAGGGTGGTGCGTGGAATACTCAATCGAAAGTGGAAAATTGGATTTGTGAGCTCAAAGCTGCTCCCAACAAGATGGACAAAAAACCTACTACTAAGAAAAAAGTAAAAGAGGAGGGGAAAGGCCAGATGGAGCTTTCGATCATTGACAATGAAGGGAAGAATATTGTTGGTAAAGATTCCAAGGGGAACACCGTGGTGGTGACTACTATGGAGACAAGGTTAGAGAATACCAACATTAGGAAATCCCAGAAGTTGATGAAAAATAGTAAAAAAGTGCCAGTTAATGAAATTTCTAGTGATGAGGAGCAATTAGGTAGTAAAGGAAAGAGGAAGGAGGAAGACAGAGGAGGAGGAGGAGGATTTTGTTGAAGGGCCTAGTCACTTTTTTGACTTCAACAAGATGCTCAAGGATGAATCGACGATCCAGTCCTTAGACCCCCAGGCTATGGAAGAAGATAATGCGAATACTGTGGAAAAAGTGGAGGACTATAACATGCTGCTGGAGCAAGTGGAGAAGCTCAAGAAGAAATTTGCTGGTTTGTCATGGTTCATTGTCAAGATGATCCATCCTGCAGTTGGTACCCTATCCACTGTGGATGAGATGGATAAGAAGGCTATGAAGGATGGCCCCAACTAGGTTGGGGATGATGCTATTAACATCCTCTCTTAGAATTGGGAGGGTGCTAGTTAGTCTGCTGCTACTATGTCCTATTTGTTGGGTTGTTGGTTGTCTGCTGTTTGTCCATTGTTTATGTGTTTTGTCTTTTTTTTGGTTAATGTTTTGATTCTCTGGACCTAATCATTTTTGTGGCTCATTGTGTAAAGGGTACAATACCCTGTAAATGTTGCTTAAGTTATCAAAAATTAGTCATCAATTTATCAACAAATTTACCTCCTTCTATTGAAAAAACTTCTTCGAATCCTCAAATATTGAATTCTTGCTAGCCACATTTAGACAAGTGAGAAACACTCAAAAGTTTGGGGAAATGATATAAAGATTATGAGTGCAAGAGATTCATATAACATAGTTTCTCCTAATATTTTTAGTAATGTCCACAATTTTACAACTCTTCTAAAGAAACTCTCTAACTTGTAACCATTTTGTATCTTTAGGAAATGCAACTACTACTAAAAAGGAAGGATTTGATTCTATTTTTTTCTCCAAAGATTATTTTTAGGAAATCAAAAGTCTCTTTAACTATAATTTTTTCTATTATGGGAGGCTAAAACTCATCTAAAATATGAAACAAGATGATCAATCTATCCTTCTTGATGACCTCATAAAGTTTCTCTACTCATATGACTTGTTGCTAGTCTATTAAATGTTCTAGAAATAATATTCCTCAAATATTCAAGCTCAAGATGAATTTGGACCCTCTTAGTAACTAAGAGTCCAAAAACATGATTTTTGGAGAATTTGAAGCTATTTTTTGAATATCAGAGTTCATTATTCTCCAAATAGGTTTCTCTTTAAATTATATACTTTCCTAACTAATATACCAAGCCTCTAAATATAATTTCCATTCTAATATGCTCATTGATACATGCAAGAGATTAGTCCTTCAAAAGACTAATTTCCATTCTAGTATACTCAATGATACTAGAAAAAGACTTCAAGGCATGTGAGATCAAGATGGTATGTGTTATCTCAATGATAAAAAATAGTGATCTATATTGTCAATGACATCTATAATAGGGTTAGTGAGATCTTAATTTTAATTTTATAGCTTAATGAAAACACATGGATGGATGTAAAATTGAGTGACCTTTTTGTGAAAAAAATTGTGTACTCTTATTTATCCTTGATGATTTATAGGGTTGATATCATAGACATTGTTGCAGTAGTTTTATTAAGTTTAGATATATTAATTCAACATGAAATTTTTAATCATAAATATGGACTAGAAGCATTGATCATAACAAACACTGCTTTTTTGTTATGTAATATAGCAAATAAATGGCTTATATTGTTTTAATTTTTAATTAAGGAAAATTTAAGTTAAAAATGACCTACTAAGAAACCCTAGAAATAAAGAATAACTTTGTCTTCTAGTTGATAATTAAACTAATAATGTAAATGTAAATCATCCATCTATCTAGTGTCTTTAATTCCCATTTTGAGATCCAAGTGTTATCCTGTTGTGGTAATCCTTTCCACTATACCATATACCTATTGTAGTTGTCTTGCCTTGTGTTCACTATCTTTTTGTCTTAACACCTATGTTATCTATATTTTTTTGGGAACCTTTTTCATCCAATAAAATTCTTTTCCCTCTTAAACTTCATCATCTTCCCCATGAAACACATATAAATATGAAATATTAAATACTAGAGAAATATCAAAAATTTGTGGCAAGTTTACCTCAAGTCCAATCATTATTTTCTTAGAATTTTATGCAAGTCGATATTATTACAGTTCAACATATATATATATATATATTAGGTAAATATATCTTCTTAAACATACCTTCACTAAATATATTTCTCTAAATACACATGACCCTCTAGTTACATCACTTGTTACCTTGTACTTCTCATTATTTTTGATAAGGAAAAGCAGGTTTTGAAGGGGCCCTGAAACCCTTTACAATGGAGAGAAGCAACTAAACAAACTAAAACAATAAAACCTGCGGCCCAAAAAAACCAAAAAGATGACAAAAGATAAAACCAAGTAACTCATCAACAACCCAACAACAAAACATTAGCAACATGATTGACCAAACAAAAACAACAACAAAGCTACAACATTTTTTCAAGAACATTTTCTGAGGCAATATTTTCTTCAATGACCTCCTCATGCATCTCAACCACATCCTTGAGCTCCTCAAATGAAATAGCAACCCTTTTTTTGGTCTTACTCCTCATTCTCAAACATGAGCAAACATCCAAATTCTTCTGCACATCAGGGCCAATTTCCTCAGTCTTCTCATCCAGATTCATGCGGTTAACATCCTCAATGGCCTTCTCATGTTCTCCAGATCTAGAGACTTTCCAGTCCATTTTATGGTTTTCTCATTTAAAAGAAAGAGACCCTTAGCAGTAGATTTTAAGGAATTGTTGCTAATATTAACAACAGTCTTCAAATCATCAGTAATCTTACAAATTTTTTCATCCATATTAACAAACCTCTCCTCAATAGTCTTTTGGATAGCCATTTCCAGGGATGTAATCCTCTCCTCACGAGTTTTGCCAAGTTGATCAACATCAACAAGTCTATCAAGCATAACAACCTTGTACTTCTCATTTTTGTCCTATAACCTTCTTCTTACTTTATTCTATAATTATTGTTTGTGCTCTACAAATTGCTTTGCATAATCATTGAACCATTCTACAATTGGTAATTGGATTGGGTCTAAAATATCAATAGGGTCCATACCATGAATAATTTGGAATGGTGATTTTCCTACATAGTATTTATACAAGTGTTATATGCAATCTTAGTTTGTGGTAAATCCAAATCCCATTGCTTAAAATTATCTTCAACAATGCATCATAATAGGTTCCCCAAAATCCTATTTAATACCTTAGTCTACCCATCTATTTGAGGGTGGTAAGAACTACTAAATTATAATTTAGTTCCAAATTTTCTCCATAGAGTCCTAAAAAATGATAAAGATTTTGTATCTGGATTTTAAGTAATGGATTTTGGAACACTATGTAACCTCACATCTTTGAAAAATTATGTCAATTAATCTAGTGGCATTATTGGTCTTCTTGCATACAATAAAATGAACTTTCTTTGTAAATCTATTCACAACAACAAATATTGCATCATAATATTTTATAAAAATAAATGATCAACATAAATATATTTTTTAACTTTAACCACCTAAAAGTGACATACATGCTTTGAATTTAGAATCATATAAAATAATGAAATGTAGTATATTTATAATTTAAAAAATAAAATTTAGTTGGGTATAATTTTTTATAAACTCAAGAGAATAGCTTTAATTGCTAAAAATAAAGATAACGTTGATGGGATGTTGCAAAAGAAAAGGAAAATTTAAATATTTTTTAATTCTTTTCCTACTTAGATAACTTGAAAATCTAGTGCATGGAGGATAAAATATAAATTTTGATGAATGTTTTTAAAAATATTTAAAAAGTCAAATGTACTCTAAATCTCATAGTTTAATAAGAAATTTATTTTTGTCTAAATTTTTTATAATTAAAAGTAAATTACACCCCCTTGGAGAGGATTCTCTCCTCTAGAACATCGAATATTTAAAAAAATTTCTAATGAGACTAATTTTTTAATTATAATAATATTCTTGAAATAAATTAATAAATATAATAAAACTAATCAAAATATCATTTTTTAAGACTTCAAGCTCTATGACAGGGTATTTTAAGATTTTCATGAAAATATACTTGGTTGGAGAAATCTAGAGTTAAAGTTAGATTTTTATTGAATTTATCCCAAAAGAGAGGTTAGGTTGCCATACAAACTTCCATAAATAGTTTTTGGAAAGAGCTTTAGTTGAAACCATCACACGGAAAAAAATTGGTCAAAATATTGCCATAGAAATTGAACCTATTTTAAAAATTTAATATTTAAATTATATCAAATTAATAGTTTTAAGTAAAAGAATTTTGACCAAAAATCTTTTTTCCATGTACGTTCCAAGTAGTTTTAGAAGAAGTTGTTACTTTGTTGGCCCAAAGTACACCATAGCTCTAGACTTCACATCACATCTCTCTTCATTTGTGTCATCTAGACTTCTTTTCCCTTGTCTTTATAGATCAATTATTTGGGTAAGCTCTTCTAAACTTACCTTTGTAATTTGTGCATATTTCTACTCATTTAGTATTTACCTAGAGTTGAACTTACTTTGATACTAAGTGATGTATCTATAAATACTTAAAAAATCTAACAATACTTTTTCAACAATAAAAATATAAATCTTTACTTTATTCTTGAGAAATTAATAAAATCACACAAGACTTTTTTTTTTAAACCAAATCTACCACTCACCGACTAATTAGCATAATTAATATGTACCTAAAAATAGTCAAACTAAAAAGTGTTTAGAATAACTGATATTGCTAAATTTAGAAAATTGCTATTTTTATTAGTTTTACATTTAATTAGAAATGTGTGACACCATGATTGAGATTCTCACATTTCTTTTTATATTGGAACAACATTCAAAGTCACTCTTGTTAGCATTCAAACCTTCTTTTTTGGCAATGTTTGATGTTTGAATTCCTCACAAAATAATCCTCTATGTACATGAAACCTTGGCGGTTCACAAACATAAAATAAGTTGATACTCTAGTACCATAATAGAATATTGAGAGGAAATTAATGAGAAATATATTATTGATGAAATATTTTACGATACATACACATACAAGATAATTATTAGATTAGCTAACTAGGCTAAGAATATCCAACCAACTACCAAATTGCCTATGTTTTTGGTAAAGTAAGCAACATTTTCAGGGTTTTGTACCCTTCATAGAGAGCCACAAGGGCCAATAGAGTCCAAGATCAAAAATTACCAAAACAAAACACAAACCAAAAACAGACATAGACTAACAACACTTAGACCAATAGAAAACTAGCAGCAGACTAGCTGGTATTCTCCCAATTCTTTGACAAAAGTTGAACCAAATCATCACCAATCCACTCCCAGTGGTCTTCAGCCTTCTTCATCTCCATCTCTTCCTTCATGATAGCCAATAGGGTACTAGTGACACAGTGAACAAGTTTGACCAATAAATGGGTCAAACCATTGAATTTTTTGTCCATTTTGTCCATTCTTTCTTTTAGCACATCGAGCTCCTCCCCTCTGCCCATAGTGTAGTTAGGATAATTTTGCTCAATATCCAGCTGTTTCAAAGAGTGAGAGGCTGAAACCTCCTTTTGAGCTTTACCTTTGTCAGAAATTGAAGAGGGACCTCCAACTTTCTCACCTTCTTCACCATCTGACACCTCTTCAACTCTACTATCTTTATTGTCTAACAAATCCTCTTCAGTGTCCAAATCCCTGACCTGCACTTTTTTCCTATTCTTTTCCAACCTGCCAGAGCGCTGAATAATGGCATCACATCCAATAACCATAGTCTCTGCCACCACCGTATCACCTAATGAGTCCTTGCTCACAACATTTTTCCCTTTATTCGGAGGCTCCTTCTCCTCCTTATCTTTCTTTTTCGGGGCAGGCTTACTGGGAGTCTTAGCAGGGGTAGACTTGAGGTCACACAGGGTCACTACCACACTAGTTTGGGCAGCACCCTCGAAACCCTTAAGTTTTTTGGTAGCAGGTTTGGGTTTATCAGTAGGGACTGGGTGAATTTTCCTGACAGGGCCTTTTGATTCGGCCAAAGATAAGTTGGTCTCGGTGGGTGGCTTAATTTCCTCAATTCAGATGACTAAAATGCATTTTGGAGGGCATAAAGCTAGGTGAAATTGATAGAGTCTTAGGATAAGACCCTGGTGGAGTGGCAGGGGGTGGGTTCATTGGGATTTAAAGTAGCAGACTCAACACGTTTTTCGACTGAGTTTTCAAGGTCCATTAGCATAAAAAAGGGAAATATTAGTAAAAATTTATGGATAAAGTGATTTAACAAGGGAAAATGGTAGAAGTAATAGGTCTTGTACCTTCCTTCTAGCGTGACATATTTCATCAGCGCTAGAAACACTTGGTTCCATGGCTAGGGAAGAGCCTCCCGTTCAAACCTAGACTAGTTGTGCACCGACTTCTCATCACCCACAAAAAAATTGTCCATACTAACATTATCTTGGGTCTTAGAATGTTTAGGATGCTTCATGCCAAATCCCTAGAGGCCCGTCGCCTGTGCAATCACTTCCTCATCCACCATAAAGGAGATGCCTCCCAGAGACACATGTCAATTCTTCCAAGAGTTGACGAACTGGGTTGAGAGATTAGGGTTGTGGTCCACAAGTCTCTCCATTAGAGGAGCAATGCCACCTTTGACACAAATGTGTGAGACCAAGAGATCTTTGAAAAATTCATTGTAATTATCCGGCTTCGCACCCTATCCACCCCATGATTCTGCATTGCACACAATATAACTAGGAACCCAGAAAAATAGAATGTTAGAGATAATTGTAACTTGAAAAATCACCTGCACAATAAGGTATTTAAGCCATAAATGAAAATATTTTGGAATCAAGCCTAAGGATAGGTCACATGCATGAGTTAATAATTTCCCTGTAACAATCTTAGCATAGGCATTAATGAGGATTTCTTCGCATAAATGGATAAAAAAAAGGACATGATTGGCAGGGAAGGATTTCCTTCCTCGTAGCAAAAATACTGAAATCTAGGTAGGATAGCCGTGGGGCCATATTTAGAAATCTCTAAATTGATAGCAATTAGGGGTTGGTCAATTTTAGTTATACTACAAATAGAAGCTATAAGGCATGAAACCAACATAGCGGACAAGGAAAAGAAAAAAAGGAGCTTTGTCTCATAATTACAAGTCACATCAAATTCGAAAACAAAAAATTTGAAACTTTGCGATCTTAAGAAAATCCCCATAAGGAGATTACGACAAGTATGGTCCAACTTAGAGTTAATCAACTAGTACTTGTCATAGCTAAACATGATTTCCTTATTCCAAATGGGCTCCATTCTATAGTTTGAAAAAAATCCACTTGGTATCCATCCCATCGATATAGCTAATCATCCATCTCATCAAAATAATAAGACCACAAAGCCCAATGAAAAAGCTTGTGGACCCCCCAATAATCCAGCTAAGAACTTGTATTTCCATCATGAGTCAAGTAAGGGATTTGTTCCTTCACTATAATACTCTGAATATTTGGTGGAAGTAGACTTAAATCACACCAGCATTTGGACAATTTCTAGTGGGAGCCAAAGTTGGCTAAGGCATCAGCCACTTGGTTCCCCTCTCTGTAAATATGACTAGCCACCTTTAATTTTAATTTAGACACAAGGAATATAATGTCAAGAAGAATATCCTTAGTGTTCCACCCCAAAAGTCTATCAAAATTAATAGCATCAATAATGGACTTAGAGTCACCTTCAATGTGCAGGTTCTCTATCCCCAAGGAAACAACAATTTGTAAGCCCTTTAACAGTGCTCTAGCTTCCGCTATCATAGAAGAATGGAGACCAATCCCTCCAGCATAACCAACCACCAAATTTCCTCTGTGGTCCATGATGACACCTCCTATACTTGCTCTGCTCGGGTTGCCCTTAGCAGCCCCATAAAATTTTAGTTTAAACTAGCTCTTGTCAGGGGGTTTCCAAATAGTGGCTCTCCTAGCTAGAATTTTGGAGTTGTCATATGAGTTGGCATCTAGGTTCTAATGCCAAGCTTTAGATATGCTTATTTCCAACTCCATGGGACCTTTATTTGGGGTTCTCCCTTAGAAGAGATAGATATTTTCCTCAATGAGTCGAGCTCCTACAACACCTCTTGCGGGTTCATCTTAGTGTTCTTGAAGATCCTATTATTCTTCTCTTTCCATAAGCACCAACATATAATGGGAGGAACTTGGTTCCATATTTCACCAGTTAGTGGATGGGAAAAGGGTCCAAACCAACTCAAAATAAAGGATGTGATGTCCTTGCACATAATCCACTATATTCCTAATCTTCCTAAAGCCAACTCCCACACCTTAGTAGCAAAGGGGCAGTGTAACAGTAGATGATCGATCAATTCTTCGTTGCATTTACACAAAAGGCATATGTTGGGGATCTGGAATCCCCTTTTCCTTAGATTATCCTGAGTAAGAATTCTGTTATGACATACAATCCACTAGAAGAAGTTAACTTTCGGTATCATGTATCTATTCCACACCTCTTTCCATAGATTATTGACCACACCTTGATCAGTCAGCTATCTGTAAGCATATTTAACAATAAGATCACCCTGATTATCATGGATCCAAGAGAAATCCTCCCCACGGTGAGAAGGGGGTATCCTAGTGAGAGAGTAAATCCTGTCGCTTCTTGGCTAGAAGACACAGATTAGGGGATAAAGGGCAGCAAAGGCTAATGCCATTCCATTTCCTAGCTCTCAAGGGTCCTAGAAAATAATCACTGATATATATACCAAACACTTGTTGAGCATGACCCTTAAGGAACCTGAAATCAAAAGAATCCAGCGGAGAGTCAAGTAACCAAGAATCCTCCCAAAATATAATTTTATTACCATTACCTATCTTCCATTTGATCCCATTCCTCATAAGGTCCTGAAGATTGCAAATAACCTTCCAAACCAAGGAACCCATAGGGTGGGCCTCCAAAAGGTAGACAATCAACGACCGGTTCAAAAGGTATTTGGAATTCATTATTTCACACCAGTCCTTCCTATCCCTCAGATGATCCCAACCCACTTTGGCCATAAGAGCTTTATTAGAATTAGAATGGTTCTCGTCCCAAGACCACCACAACTTTTCGGTTGACAAAGCTTTCCCATTTAACCAAAGTGAGTTTCTTTTTTTCCTTAGTGCCCGACCAGAGGAAAGACCTCTAGATTTTCTCTAACTTGTCAACAATATATCTAGGTATCTTAAATATGGATAGGAAATAGATAGGGATACCTTGAAGAACAATAGAAAGAAGCTGAAGGTTACCAACATGGCTGAGTAGAGAGCCTTTCCACCCAACAAGCTTCCTTTGAATCCTTTCAAGGATAGAGTTCCAAAACTTAGGAGTGACATCTTTGATAGTTAGGGGTAGCCCAAGATAAATCGAGGGGAGAGAACAACTCTATCAGGCCAAAACAATAGTCACCTGATTGCCTATGTTAATAATATTAATAAATTATAATTAACAATTACCAAATTGCCTTTGGTTCTTGGAGCTAGCTTTGGTTGGGGTCCCTTGATTCTTGCACTGCTACTCTGACCAAGTGTGATCCTATGCTTCTAGTTGCATTAGAGCATCACCCTAATGGTGTTGGTCCTCCTTTGGCTTGTGCTTCTATTAATGCTGTAACAAAAACAACTCCAGGTGATGGTAACAATGTTTTAGATGATCAAATCCCCGCTCAAGTCATGTTGTTGATGTTTGTTTGGGTAGAGCCTTGGTAGGCTTGGAACACACTCTCATTGGTAGGTTTTTGGGTCATAGGCCTAATATTGACATTCTTTATAGTTGGGCTTCCGATTGCTGGTTTTCCGTTGGGTTGTTGTCTATAAAGGCTATGATGAATGACTTTCTTCTCTTCTCCTTCAATGATATTGCAAGATTCTCTTAGGTTCTCTTGGGATGTCCTTGGTTTCTGGGTAAGGAATTTATTTACTTACAAAATTGGTCTATTGGGTTTGATTCTAGAAAGATTAATTTTGCTCCCATTTGGGTTGGAATTTTAGGATGAATGTATCATTCAAAGTATTGTTGATGCTTTTGTCCAGTTCATCACCTTGGATGGTGTCATGAAGACTAGATCATGGTTCTTATTTGCTAGATTTTGTGTTTGTTTAGAGGCTGAGGTGGAGCTACCCAACAATGTTAAATTGTACTCCAAGCTTGGTGTTTGGGATCAAAAATTACATTATGGACTGTTTCATCTGAACCACTTCCACAATGCTAGTCTTTTCTCTTTGTTGTGCAAGGATGTTCATGATTTGGTGTAGTCCAAAGAACAATTTTTTCCTAACAACTCGTCTATTATTAAGGAGAAAGAGGAGCATCCTGTTGAGCTATTCAATTTGGATGGTTTTTTTAACAAGATTAAGAGAAATTTTGATGATGTGATTGGAAGCTTTCTAGATCTAAATATTGATTGGTGCCTTCAATCTTGCCTTGCCCCTACTTTGAGGCCTTTGGTGAAGTTTGGGTTCAAACCTCCTTGATTGTTTGTTGCTAGTTTTTGGTCATTCCAAAACTTGTATCCACTACCTCAATTCGATCAAAAGATGTGCTAGTCTCGTTGGTCTCCTTTCTATTCGAGAGACTTGTCTTGTTCACTACTCTTCCTAGTCTTTCTGATGGTGAGATTTGTTTTTTCTTTTTCCTTTATGGTCGATTTGTAATAGGTATAGTCCCTTCGCATCTTTATCATAATCAAAATAATTATACAATCATGTAATAGTTTGCTATTATTTAGTATCATTGTTATTCCACTAGTCCCAAACTCTAGAGGCCACAAAGATTTTTCCCTTCTAGCTTATATCATGTGTGCTATTTATCTTTTTAAAGGACCCGACATCTATCCTACCTTATTTTGATGCATTTATTCCACTGAACAATCTCTTTGATTTATAACGTAGGGTGATGCAGGAACTTTTGGAGGTCATAAATTTTGACTTGGGAGTCCAATTGAGATTTTAGTGATTTTACAAGATTTTTTCAATTTGTTTTTCTATTTAATTTCAAACTCTTGCATGCAATTAGATTAGTAAGTTGACAATTAGCATCACTTTAATTAGTTTCAAATAATTGGAAAATTTCATATGCCATGAAGATGAGTATGAAAAATTACCAAAACAAAAAGCAAATAAGGAGTTGCTAAAGATTTCCAAAAAAGGTAAATTTTGGATTTTGCTAAAAATTGCCAAAAAAGATAATTTTCAGATTTTGCTAAAAACTTCCAAAAAGGCAATTTTTGGATTTTTGTAAAAATTGCCAAAAAGGTGATTTTCATATTTGTACTTAAAAATAAGTTTGTTTTCAATTCGGAGGTAAAATGGAATGAGGAATAAAAGAGAATTCACAAAAGTATTTTGAGTTTTATGTCATTTTTTTAATAATATATTTTTTTTCAAATTTTTTAATAATAATTTTAATTTATATATTGTGAATTTTGGCTGCATTATCTGGTATCAGAGTAGGAAGATGGTTGGGAGAGGAAGAGGAAGAGGATGTTTTTCCCAAATGCATAGAGATTTACAAAATCTACAAAGACAAGTAGTAGAGCTTGCAGGTATGATAGTAGATCAAAGAATAAGGGGAAACAATTTTGATGGAGAATTAAGACAAGGAGGTGAAGATCAACATGCAAAACATGATGATGAAGAAAAGTTAAGAGCACCTAACCTTTGAAGAAAGAATACTTAGAGCATTAGAAGGAAGAAATGAAAATGAAGGAATTAAAATAAATTTTTTTGATTATGCAGGTAGTCTTAAACCAGAGGAGCTAATAGATTGATTGAACAATATGGAGATTTTTTTTGAATGGAAGACTATGGCAGAGGGAAAGAAGGTAAAATTTGCATACACTAAGTTGAAGGGTCATGCAATAATCTGGCTGGATCATCTACAAAAGGAAAGAGTTAGAAAGGGGAATAATAAAATTAGAGCATGGAGCAAAATGGAGAAGAAGCCGAGAGAGAAATTATTGCCTATGGATTATGCACATACTCTTTTTCATCAATTTCAAAATTTGAAGAAAAATTTGTGTACAATGCAAGACTAGATACAAATGAATTTTATAAATTGTCCATTCATGTGGAGCATCAAGAGACCAATGAAGAGATGGCTGCAAGGTATGTAAATGGTCTAAAACTTTTTATTCAAGATGAACTAAGCATGCATAGGATTAGTAGTATGGAAGAAGCACACCAATTATCTTTGAAGGCAGAAGAAAAACATAACAAACAATATTTACAAAGGAATAAGGGTACAAGAATAGGTACAAAATATCCATTGCAAGGTGATTTAAATTATGGTGGGGGAGAATCATCTCAAGGAGTAGAGAAATTAGATGATACCCAACAAGACTTTCAAAATCATCAAAGAAGAAGAGGGTTTCAAGGAGACATATATTATGGTGGTGGTAGAGGATGGGAAAACCCACAAAGGCCTTTCATTTGCTTTACTTGTGGTGAAGAGGGTCATAGAGCATTTGAATGTCCAAACTATGACATGCAAGAAAGGAGACAAGGAGAACAACCCATATTGGACTTGGTTCAAGTTGAGAATGAGGAAGAAGGGGTAAATTTAAGAAGTTCTACCAGATATGGGAGAAAGCCTCATGATAAGAATGACAATGGTGATACCAAAGAAAGAGAAAGTACCAAACAAAGGACATGATGAATTGTGGCTTCAAACAAATATCTTTTGAACCAGATGCACTTCAGGAGGAAAGGTATGCCAAGTTATTATTGATGGTGGTAGTTGTGAAAACATGGCTTGTAAAGAAATGGTAGATAAACTAAAATTTCCCAGTGAAAAACATCCCCACCCTTACCATATCACATGGTTTAATCAGGGAAATGAAGTCACTATTGATAAGAGATGTTTAATCTAGTTTTCTGAAGGATGAAGTATGGTGTGATGTCATTCCAATGGATGCATTTCATGTGTTGTTGGGAAGGCCATGACAATATGACAGGAAGGTAATGCATGATGGAGAGAAAAATACATACACTTTTTGGAAGGATGGTTCCAAAGTGATCTTATTACCTCTTAAGGGTGAAGGGAAAGTTGAAAATATGTTGTCCACAAGAGAAATTGTCAAAGAAAGGAAGGTGATAGGTTTTTTCTATGCACTAATGATGCAGAGCGAAGGAAGTAAAGAAAAATATGTACCAACATAAGCAATTAAGTTTCCTTTGGAGGATGTTATAGTTTTGGAAAATGCAAGTGCAACTGAGAATGAAGATGAAGATGCTGCAACAACAAAGGAGAAAGAGGTAAAAATTAAATTTTCCGATTTTATTAAAGATGAAATGCAAATAGGAGAAAAGATGGAAGGAAAGGTAGTGGTGAAGGTTGAGCAGTGTGAGAAAGAAATAAATTGGAAACAACAGGTCCTAAGCAGAAAGGAAAGGATTGCACATATTTTGGAGAAAAAGGCAATGTACACACAACAAGGTCAAAATAGAAAGTACCTGGTATAGAGGGGAGGACTAGCACAAGAATATAACACATGGATTGCAAAATGGAAATTGAAGAAGCTGGATTGGGACAAGTGGCACAAGTTTTAAAAAAGTAACTTGTAGGAGCTAATATTTTCAATTAGAGGAGAATGATGCAGGAACTTTGAAGGTCATAAATTTTGACCTAAGAGTCCAATTGAGCTTTTAGTGTTTTTTCAAGATTTTATATATTTATTTTTATATTTAATTTCAAACTCTTGCATGTAATTAGATTAGTAAGTTGATAATTAGTGTGAAAAATTACCAAAAAATGACAAGTTAAGGAGGTCCTAAAGATTTTCAAAAAAGGTAATTTTCAGATTTTGTTAAAAATTGCCAAAAAAGGTAATTTTCAGGTTTTGCTAAAAATTGCCAAAAAAGTTAATTTTTTCAGATTTTGCTAAAAATGCCAAAAAGGTAATTTTTGGATTTTGCTAAAATTGCCAAAAGGTGATTTTCAGATTTTGCTAAAACTGCCAAAAAGGTAATTTTGGATTTTGCTAAAAAATTGTCAAAAAAGGTAATTTTCAGATTTTTCTAAAAATTGTGAAAAAAGGTAATTTTCAGATTTTTCTAAAAATTGTGAAAAAAAGGTAATTTTTCAGATTTTTACTTAAAATGAAGTTTGTTTTCTGTTTGGGAGATAGAGTGAAATGAGGAATAAAGGAGAATTGACAAATTATTTTAAGTTTTTAGTGTCAATTTTTTTAATAATAATTTTAATTTATATGTTGTGAATTTTGGTTACATCATAGGGGAACATAAATAGTAGTCCCAACCATCCTTTAACATTTCTGCCTATTCTAACGCTAGTGCACAAACCTCTAAAAGGAAAGACTCATGTCTCTATATTAATGTTTCCCAACAATGAGCAATTCTTGAAATGGATACTAGTGGTAATGGGAGTCAAAGATAAAGAAAATCATTCACTTCAATAAACAACCTCTCTTGGTCTTTTCTATTTAACTTAGAGAAAGGTTAAAGAACACTTGGTTTATAAGTTCTTTTAGAAATAATTGAGTTACTAGATATAATGAGGAAAATGTTATGGTCTTTGAATCTACATAGAATCCATCGAAGAAAAACTCACTAATGAGAAACAAGGGATTCAATAAGTAGAGGCAATGCAACAAGATTGCCAACAAATCATATACAAGTTGCTACAAATGTAATAGGGATTCTCCATATTCTAGACTAAGTAAGTTATCACATGGTTCTTTACCCTCCAACACAAGAAGTCCATAAACATGGGGTTAGATCCATCAAGATTACAATGCTTGCAATATTGGACAACAACTCAACAAAAGGTAGCGATTCCACTCCTATAACACCAAACTTTCCTTTGCATACTTCTAAAACACTAATTCAATATCTTATGTATAATGTTACGTATAACATTAGCATATTCTAATTTTCTTAGGTATTTTATGTTGTTGCTATTACATATCTAATAACTTCAAAACTTCGTTGTAATCTTGTATTTTTATCTAATTACTCTTACCTCTAATTTTTTTTGTTGTTGGGGCATTTTATATCAAACCCATATAATCATTTAGCTACCTGAAATGGGAGCATGCGTCTCAGGCTGAAACCTCTTCAATTGAGAGTTAAGGACTGAGGGGTATCCATTCTACTAAAGTTGCCTAGAGCATGATCCCAACCTCATCACTTATGGTGTGGGGCCTTGCCCTCAACAAAATTTGATCTTTGGTGAGCTCATTCAGAACTATTCAACTTCAATATTGGACCAAAGACCCACTAATTTATCCCTATTGTTTTTACTCGACTTTTTAATTTACTCTCTTAATATAAAAACTATATTCTTGAAATAGCAAAATAAAAAGTCAAGCATACTATTTGCTGGTTTAAAAATGGAAAGGAATATTAATTTTAAAAAAGAAAGAAGCAATAAACTGAAAATACCCTTGAATGCACTCGAGTGTTTCTTGACATGTCCTAAAGGTGATATGTCCTTGGGAGGCCATGTGGAGTGGAGGCAGCAAGGCCGTGTTCTCCCGACAGTGTAAAATGGTACACAGCTTAATTTGTTTCTTTCTAGATGTTTTCTTGTGATACTTTTGGGTGGTTTTCCTCATTCTTATCATGTCTTCTTTGACATACTTGTCTGTATTCTCAACGTTGAGGGGGTCCCTTGATAGTGCCTTCAATTTTACTTACATATAACATCATTACTTGTATAGTTATTTTCATTCAGAACTTTAATTCTTCACAGTTCTTATGATTCTTTTGTGTTATGATAATACAATACAAAAAGAATTTAATGAGAAGACAGATTCTTCCAAAGATATATAAAAACTGTAATCAAAGATTTATATGACATAATATGAATACTTTATACATTCCATGCTCTTAAATGGTTGGGTGAAAGCCTGTTATAAATGATTAGAATAAATTTCTGTATATGATAATCTTGCACTCATTTCTAAGCTTGAAAACATTATTGTGTAGAAGAATATGTGAATATGTGGATACCAGTGTGTTGCAAAAGATCAATATGTAATAATTTCTTTTAGTACAATACAATTCAGCAAAGTGTAACATGAATCATTTGTTAGATTGGGTTTGAATGCATTTTGTAAGGGAAAAGGTTTGTCAGTAACACAAGTTTGAATAATTTTGAAAAAGGAGAGAACCAATCTGTCTGTTTGTTTGGCCATTTGATTGGACAATGACTTCATTTGAAATAATGCAGTATATATAATTGATGTGTAGAATAGAATTGCTTTTATAAAGCAATAAGAAGTCAAATTTTGTTAGGCAACTGTCTTTAGCATTACCCAGTACTTATTGAGTTATTCTTTTCAAAGGATATTTTTGAAAATGAAGAGAATCAATCTGTCTTTTGGTCAATAAGTTTGAATAATGAAATTATTTTAAAAAGTAATATAAAATTAATAATGTTGATTGGTTTTTATGTGTTATTTGTGTCATTAAATGTACTTAATATAATTTGATTTAAGTTAAGAATGATAATTAGTGAGAATGAGAAAAGAAAATCATAGAACAAAGATTTATTGGATTTTTATCTGTTAAGTGGACTTTAAATTAAATATAACGTTGACAAAATAAAAAGAAAAAGAAAAAAAAAATTCTTTAAAAATTTATGATTTCGTAAGACAATGTATTTTTAACACAATTTTTATATTATGTTTTGATATTTAAAAATATTATTAAAATTTAAAAGTATTAAAAGATATATAAGTACATTATTTTTAAATTTGAATAATTGTATATTATGTTTTGATATTTAAAAGTACTAATATAATTTAAAACTATTAAAAGATATATAAGTAAGTTATTTATAAATTTAAATAATTATGTTTTAATAAATATAAGGTTTCAATGGCTTATAGAAAAAAAAAATTCTTTTCAAAGATAAATTATGAGTTGTTTGTATAAATGTTTCAAATGATACTTCACAATTTATTATTATTGATGTAAACAAAAATCACACAGTTTAATCTAAAAATATTTCAACTATTTATAATTTATTAATTATTACACATTTAAACTTAATTTCTATGATTATACATTTTATATTTTAAAATTTGAAATAAAAAATGATACATGCTATTATACTTTTATTTCAATATATATGATAATGAAAATATTCTTAACCTTTAAAAAAATAAAATAAAATTCAAGAAAACACAATAATCAAAATAATATCTATAAATTAGGCAAAAAGTAAATGATAATAAAAATAACAAGTTTTACACCCATTCATAATTGTAAAACACTTATAATTTAAAATTTAATTAAATATATTTAAAAAAAATGATGTTTAAATAAATAAGAAAAATATAAGAATAAAGTGAAATTAAAATGACAATATAAATCAAGAAAAAAAGTTGAATATTAATATAATTGTTCTTTAAAATTTTAAAATGAACAAAAATTGAAGCAATAACATGTAATATAGTATAAGGTTTGAGTAGATGCTAACATCTGATGTATATCATAATATTATTAGAAAATGCTTTAGTGTTTGAACAAATGTTATACACAAATCTTCAAAACGTGGAGCAAAAAACATACACAATTTAAACTAGAAGCTTGCACTAATAATGGTAATATTGTTCTTTGATTAGATTTAAGAATAGAACATAACATATACAAAAATATCATTAAATTTTCATGACTACAATTTTTATTTATTAAAAAAAAACATTTTATTAAAAAAGAATATAATTTTACATGTGAAATAGATGTTTAAATTTTCTAAATTTCAAAATATTTAAATAATAATTTAACATTATTTCTTGTAATCTTCATTATTGTTTAAATCATCTACTAACTCAATTTATTTTATCATATCCAACTAAATTATTTTAGCTTTCTTTCATTTATTCTAAATCTAATTAAAAATGAAAGAATTTCTTACTTTATTTTAACTTTTTATCCAAACATAATAATTTATAAAAACAATTATATCTCTTAGCCATATTCATAGCCCATGAAAAGAAAAAGAGAGACAAAATGCACTCATTTAGATCCATGTACAAGCCCTATGTTGATGCTTCTTGTGAAGCATTAAGAATGTTTCTTTAAGGTGATGTGATAAGCACTCACAAAAACGAGGGGGAAGATTGGGACAAGACTAAACATTCCCTTTGTCCTCTAGTTCAACTAAAGTTATGGTGACACTTCAATCATAACTTTTCTATCATACCCCCATGGTGTGAAATAATTACTATGAACTAGTTAACTTTGTACTCCTATCATGGCAAAAGCTAAAGCATATTCCATACAAGATGGGGGAAACAAATTTATATATGTGGGGTGTGCTTCACTTGGGAAGGAAGCAAAGGACAATGGCACACAATGCAAAATCTTTTCTTTTATTTATATAGTTAAGGGGCCCATGAGGTTGAGAGGAACAAATAACCATGCCAAATCCTGCCTCCCTAGGACAAAAGTTTTCCATGCTATCTTGTGGGTTGTCTGAATGAATAGCCAAGAGCTTTAAGAATCATGTGGGGTGGGATATACAATAAATATACATCTTTAAGAATCATGTGGGGTGGGATATACAATAAATATATATCAAAAGAAGCAAATGGGAATCCATTAGTGCATGTGGAGAGAATAAGTGGGTGATTCGAGAAATATGTAGACTGCCATGTTAATTAGTTGTCATGCATGTTTTCAAGGCATATAAATATAGTTAATGTGGTGCAAATGGCCTTGGCTAATGTGTACTAACCTTTTGTATTACATTTGTGTTATTTTGATATTTTTATTATTGGTTTTCATGGCCTTGGTTTTTGTGTCCTTGGCTTTAAAAACTCAGATTAGGGTTATTTTTGAGATTTTTATTTTGTGTTTGAATGGCCTTGGGTAATGTGTCCTCAGCGTTTGAATCTTATGTTAGAGCCACTTTGAGTTTTTATTGGTCTTGCAGGTTTACTTTTGTACTCTATTTGATTGCATGTGGCAAATGTATAATCACAATGATGGACAGCTTGTTTTTTCACTTCTTGGTTTTGAATTTATTAGTGGGCTCATAATTTCCATTTGAAAACTTTAGTGCAACGTTCTATCTTTGGATTCTATCAAAATTCAGCATTCTATGAATTATGCTTCCAAGCATTGAAAGTTTTGTTGTACAATATATTTTTTAATTGAAGAAAATCTTTATTAATGAAAAGTAGGAAAGTTGAGGTGATGCTTTGCACGGATGGTTTTATTTCTCTTTAGAAAATGGTTTCATGCTCAAATGTGTAGGTTATGTTAAAATAAATTTTATACATTTTCAATGATATTTTAATTAAGATTTTTAGGAATTAATTTGGTGGTTTATATAAGTCTCTTTATATAATTACAATGGTGAAAAGTGTATATTTCATATTTTATTATTTGTTTTATATCGTTTTATGTAGGTGTCTTAAGAACATAGTTTTAGTGTGATTTTGATTGATTTGGTGTTCTCATTTACTCTATTTCCTAGTTGACCATTAGATACAAAGGTAAAATCATCTCTATATATTTATTATCTGTTAGATTACCTGTTCTTCTCTTTAGTTTATTTACTTATAGATTTGACTCAGTTCACTTCTAGACTTGTAGATCTAATCCTAAAATTTTTAAGTTTAAATTTAATCGTGGGACTCCATTGACCTTTTTAGCTACCCATTATGTGCCAATTCCCACACCAAAACTTTCAGATATATATGTTGAGTCAAGTATAAAAGGACATCAAAGCTAAGCTAATTAATAAGGACTTACATGTATTTTCTATTGATTATCCACCATTGATACATTATCACTACTCTAGAATCATTGAATAGTACATAATCACTCTTGTTCATATCATGACATCATATTACCTCACCTATTTCAAATGCATTACTAGAAACTTAAAATGCACTACTTCTTGTACTAGGTCTTTGCATCACCCATATGCATTGTTGTTCCAAGTTTCAAAATAAATCATTTAGGATAGTGCTTGATGCATCATTACATGTTGTCTTCCTCAATTTTATCAAGTATTGTTGAATAAGATCTAAGGGAATTTCATAAGGAGAAGATCCTTAGCAAGTTACCAAAGGTTTGTATTAACACCACCAATCTTGTATTGCATGTCAAACACCTAGACAAATATTTGTTTGTAGGTACCAAAGAGTTGTAGTTGACAAGTTCATTTTAACTCTAGTCAAATTTCACTTCTACTCACCAAGTTTATATCTACACTCATGTAGACTAGGTTTATAGATAATTTTATGATTTTAGAGTTTAGTTCTCTTAGTTTTTGCATCTTGGATTTTGACATTAAAGCTTAGGTATCAATTTTGTTTAAAAAAAGCTCGTACGGGTAGCAGAGTTGGCTTGGGCAGTAAGTTTTCTGCCCATTGGTCTCGGGTTTGTCTCTGCTCCTGGGTTTAAGAGGTGGGACTTCTTGTGGGTGGGGGATCTCACCCATAGGGGACTAGTATCGCCCTAGCTATGTCATATCCACTCAATATTTTTTTAATCATTTTGCATGAACCCTAGCCCCGATGTAATTTAGACTAGGGGTGGAACTTCAAACTTTAATAGGTGAACATATATAAGTGTGTGTGTGTGCGCTTGAATGTGTGTTAAAATTATGAACCTTGATGTTATTATTATTATGTGTGCTTATCAATCTTAATATGCTATTTTAATTTAGTGCATTAAATGTTGGATTAAAATGGATTGATGATTTGGTTGTATTTGTGTTAGACTGGTTGTTGGATGCAAGTACCAGGGGTGCAAAGTGAGGCAGATTATGTGGTTTGTTGGCTGAGAGATAGACAATTGGTATGCCATTCTAGTGTTGACCTTGTCTGTAGATTCCAGTAGCCTTAGGTTCATTCAACCTAGGATTTCTATATATATTTTGCTAGAGTTACTTGAGTCGGCTAGGTAGAGCCAATATGACCACTTAAATGTTTCGATTATTTGATAATGCTCAATTTGGTAGACTTAATTAAGGTCTACGAGTGAAGGGGGTAAATTAAAATAATAAATATCTAAAGGTGAATAAATAAACTAAGTTATATAAGTAAATAATAAAATTTTAAATTATATAATTGATAGCTACATTATTAAAATAACAATTTAAAGACAAGGGATAAATAAACACTCACCATGAATATTACATAAAAGAAAATAGATGGGCGTTGAAGAAAAAAGAAGAAGATATGAAAAATAAATAAATAACCATAAATTGAAATGTCATTCACTAAATTGACATTTACAAGGAGGCATATAAACTAAGATTCTCATTGAATTAAATAATATGAAGAAAGAAATAAAGCCTATTATTGAGAAAATATGGAAAGGAAAAGAGGATGCATGAAAATGAAGGAGAAGCTTTCATGGGAGAAGAAGGTGGCTAAGATAGCACCGAAGGAAAAAATATCAACCAAGGAGGAAGAAGCTTGGAGAGGAGGAGGACAACAAAAGCACTAAGAGGCCTGACAACCCCTGCAGTAGTCGCCAATGGCGGGAAAGAACTTTGACCAGCTTGCCATGGAGAAACTCATCCCTCTCTTCTTAAATCAATTGGAAGAGGTATCATTTGAGAGGAGAAACAGTGGGAAGAGAAAATAAAGAAGAAGAGTGTGGTTGTTTGGACGGGTTTTGAAGAGGAGACCAAAGTTGGGCGGCTAGGGCATTCTTCTTTGCTTCTTCAAGTCATCACATCTCAGGTTTTATCTTCCTTTATTTTCTTTTGTAATTAATCTTTTGTGATACTATAACCTTAATGTAAAACCATCTTGGCCTTAGAATCTTTAATTTCTTTTAAACTTCAGGAAATGGTATTTACCATCTCACCTCTTTTAGAGTTTTGTTTGAGCAATTATTAGACAATAGAATTTCTTGGTTTACAATAGCAAATAATCTACAAGAGTAGGGACTAAATCTGAGACTTAGAATTGCTAGGTTGCACAATCACAACTAAAACATAAGACATTATGAAATGTGGAAATGGGGTGCTATAGACTACTACTCTAAAGTGGGTTTTTTTTTTTTTTGCAAAATCTAATGCTGTTGTTCCTTTCCTTAGCTTGGCATCTTGTGTAGTCCTTAAATATTTGACACTAATTCTTCTACTCTCTCATTGCTCATACCCTTACCTGGCATGCTGTTTCTTTCACCCATTTTCAAGATTTAAAATAAAATAGAAGTAAATTCTTACACCTGCAAGAACATAACTCTATAAAATGTTTATGGCAACACTAGTACAATAGATCAATGAGATTCTTTTTGAGTCTTTTGGCTTCTAAGATAGGGAAATGTGGACTAAACGATTAAGCCATAGTTTTATATTTATATACATTTGCAAGGATGTCTTATAACTAATATAGAAATCAAGCATAATAGAGAAATGATAAATTTAAGTTCACATTATAATCTTCGTGGCTTGAGGTTTTGTTTTTTTTTTTAAATTGGGTGGTGTTCAAATTATTGAGTTTGATTAGAGTTGATGAAACTAGTAGGACAAAAAATGAGTTGAGAAGGATGGAGTGTAGAGTTTATAAATCTGATTTGAAAACATGAAGAAAAATAACATGCTAGTGTAGATTGGATAATGGAAGAAATATGCCTTTACAAGTGTCTATATATGTCACATTTATAAGTATAAGGAAGGGTAATTAATATCTTGCTCTTAAGTAGATTTGGGGAAGGGAATCAATTATTTATGCTTACTTAGATTGCTGTCCCATAAGTGGAAATAATTGCTCACCTAATAACCTTAGGTGCTAGTGTGATGACAATAAGCTTTGGATCAGTTGTGGCAGCTCTTTCGAGTAGGATTAAATAGATGCTAATTAAGTTTAGTCCACTGGGTGGTTTAGACTCATAGGAATATGTCATCTACAGTGGAACAATATTTAGTTCTAAACTTCGTTGAACAACTCAATAAATCACCCTTGAACAATGATTTCTATAGTTTTATTAAAAGGACTGTTTTGCTTACCAACAATGTTGGTCAATTTGTGCAAATAAACGAAAACATGCTAGATCTTGGCTCTAGCAAAAATATTCCCTATACCATTGTTTAGTTGGTTGATAGGAAAATCATTCATTTGAGTGTTCATAGCCATTATGAACAGTTGATTGACAGGGCAGTCTTTCAATTAAATGAATACTCCAATGGCTTATGAGAATACAACCCTTACAAGTTTACATCTTAATTTTCTCCTTAAGGTTAGTAAGAATCAACTACAATGGCATGATGAGTCACCTTACTCTCTACTACAAGGAGTCTAAGAGTATGTGTTGCTCTTAGAAAAATAACTAGTAATGCCATACATGGCTACAACTAAGACATGAATCTACCAAGCTTGAGTTGGGAACCTACTTCAAGTCCAACGCTAAGCCTGAGCTAAGGAATAGTACTTGCTCGAGATGGATGGTAGTCTAGGAGTAGTACTAGGCTCGAGATGGACAAAAGACTAGGAGCAATATATGCTTGAGATGGACAATATTCTAGGGGCGGTGCTAAGCTAGAGATGGACGGGGTCTAGGGGCAACACTAAGCTCGGGATGGACAATAGTCTAGGGGAAACACTAAGATCGAGATGGACAAGATTCTAGAAGCAATGCTGAGCTCGAGATGGTCATTAGTCTAGGAGCTTTCCACATCAATGATGGTTACCCTTGGTTGCTTAGCTAATTAGATGGACAGTCGGAAGGTGGATTCCCAACCAACTCAAGTAGATAGGACTAACTTCCTATGAATCCTTATAGTTGTTGAAAAGGGATTATAAGCTTACCATAGCTAGGCGCACCTTGGGAAGAGGGTCACTAGAAAGACATTTTTGGCTCATAGCTTACAGGCTGGAATGACAACTCTCTCTCTCTCTCATCATGGGCCACATAATCCGCTTGGAGGGGTGGATAGGGTTTGAATCCACATTGGTTGGGATTAGTTTGCACCCCACCACGACTGAATCAAGCTAGGTCTTGAAGATAAAACCATTCACAATCATGAAGGTATGTGCAATCTAGTTAGTAGCATATTTTATTTAAGGCAACAAGTTGTACTAATGGAAATTATGTAATTGACATGATGATATACTACTTAAGTTGATCTCCATTAACGTTTATATGATCTAACCTTCTTTGTATTCCTTTTTGCATGATGATGAAAAAAAAATGTGTAGAAATTTCTCCTCTTCGTTGGGGTAGTTTTTACAATCTCACCCCAGGTATCCAAGATACAGGCTGCTGGGCCATTGTGCTAGGTCACAGGGACACCCTTGTTGTATATATAAAAAATTGTTTAAAAAAATCATCTCATATACTGCCAAGATACATTTTATTGTTTATTATTTTACTCCATTTCTAAATCTACTCAGACATGCTTTATCTAACTTAGTTTTCCGAGGTGTAGATCAATTAAGTTTTCCCACAAAGTGCATTTCACTTAGTTTTCCCCACAAGCAAAAGAAAAGTATTAAAATCACTAAGTCAAGATTTTGCAGGATTTCAAAGTCCAAGTGAACTTCTCTATTTGCAATGTTTAGTTAAATTTCCTTTTCTCACAAGACACCCCACTAATGTCGTCTCCCCCTTAGCATAATTTCCCCACTCATATGCATCCAAAATTTTCAAAGCCTCTTTAAACTAGTTCAAACACCCTTTTCTATAGGGTCAGTTCTAAGGCATATTTTCATGGGGACTTGATTAAGGGTAATGTCTCACAGGTTGAATATTTTCGGGGGATTTGTGGGTGTTTTTAGGTGAACCAGATATCTTTAATTGGTGCAGTTGCCAATGGATTTCTAGAAGATCAGTTCTTGTTGGAACCTATTGAAGCCCAAATTTGACTGAGTATAAATTTTGTGAGTAGATGGAGGCCATTTTCTTACATGTTCAGTTACCAATAGATTTTTGATGGAGCTCGACAATGAATAGTCTTCTGCATTTTCAAGAATCAAATGACCAAGTGGATTTGTAAATGTTTCCTACTAAACCATACATACAAATGGAGGTGTTTCTTCCACATGGTTCAATTATAGGTTTAGGTTATCATTGCAGATATTTCTAAGTAAACTTGATCAAGAAAAAGGTGTGATTGCTAGTTGAAGTCCTACATGGTTCCAATGGAGCTCAATTTTTTTCCATATCAAAGTCATGACTATTTTTGTGGAATTTCCCATATGAACTTTTGCATTTTAAATATTTTCATTTAGTTCAATTGGATCCCTCCCAAAGGTCCACTTCCACTCGATTTATTTGCCTATCCATTGCATGTTGACACAACCATAGCCTTTGTTGATGTCATCCCACCCAAATCCATTCCTTCTCATTATGAATTCATCATAATATCATCATACTTGTTGAAATCACCATCAAGACTTTTGGGGTCTAAGGGGACCTTGTGGATAATTTTCAAGTGTCTGGATATGTCCTAATGGGTGGTGTTTTCCCGCCACATCTAAATAAAGGCCAAGTTTCAACAAGGAGTAAGAATGATAACCTAATAAGGATCAAAAAGTGATAAAGGGATGTTATGAAACCTCAAAAGGTGATAAAAAAACCACAACATCTGAATGAGGGTCAATTTTTTGCAAAGGTAACTTTCAAGAGATGCCATCAATGCTACAATGACTCCCTCAACTACCAAATATTGATCTAAGGAGTCTCCAAAAGGGATTCTAATTCATTTTTCATTGATTTTCAAAAGGATTGTGACACCATACTATGTTTATTGAGTTGCTGAGCTCCTTTATGTTAGATAACCATATCTAGGTCATATTTACAATGGATTTCATGGGAGTTTATCCATACAAAACCTATCATTCATCAATGTAGATATGGTAGAATAATTTTGGAGGGATTTCTCATGTCCTAGATCAATATTTATGTGTAGATTTCTTACATTTTTGTAGAGAGCCACAACTAGGGTTTATCCTTTTCCACATGCCTTATCTTTTCCAATGCCCAAAAAATTAATAAAAGGTTGTTAAGCCTCATTTGTACTTGGGTTATTTTTGTTCTCTACAAAGACTTGCATGCTGCAACTATGCTACTGTGATAGGCTTCATACCTCTAGATAAATAAAGTTTACATTTTCACTTCTTCTCACCTTTATCATACTGTGCATATTTCCTTGCCCCTATGACTGAATGAACATTTCTATACTTTATATGATTATATATTGTATAAAATATGTTTGCAGGGACTATATGCAGATATCTTCTTCCCTTTTAGTGCTTGTCAAATATCTTACCTTCATATTTGTCTTCAAGAGTTGTGAAATAAAGACCTATGTGAGATCTTTTGGTAAATTTCATTGATTCCTTGTGTTATAGTGGGAAAGAAGAAACAACAATTAATCTAGGTGCCTCATCACCCTTTCTCTTTTATGCATTCCTTCTTACCCTTTTCCTTGGAGAATCAATAGAATATAATTAGTTGTAGGTTTATGTAGTGTTGGGTTTTCCAACACTCTCTCATCTAGGTTAGAGAGGAAGCCGACATTCTTTGAAGGTTTGATCTCATCTTCAAGGTCCCACACCTTGAGATCATTCCCATATTTAGAATCTCTTAGCACAAATAAGAATAAATAACCATTGCTACAATTTTTCACCCTTGCTAAACCTATTGTTCAGTTTGGAGTTGCACCCTTTATCATTAGCTAGCACAAAATATCTATTAGTATATACTGACACTAGAAATTCTAGATAATAGAGGTGGGCATATTTCTAAAAAAGTGATAGAAAGTTTAAAGTTGTGACATAATATGTAAAAAAGTTCAAGACCATAGGTGCGGGGATCATATTCAAAACTACAAGATTGTTCTAGAGAAGTCCACAAATAATTTCACAAAATTTTATGGGTCATCCAATGCATGTTTAATTGCTATATATTAGTGATAAACAATAACACATCATCCATCAAACCCTAGAACTATGCACATCTATCCTATTTTTTAGTTTTGTGTTTATTTATGAGCATGTGCATGTATTTATTTTTGATTCAACTCTTAATTCTAAGGTTATTTACTTATCATTGATAATTAATTATTCTACCATATATTTTTATAGGAAGAATTTATTTTTTATACATAAATTGGTGAATATAGTGTGGGAACTACAACTCCTAAGGTTATGGAGTTAGCTATTTATTTTTTGATTCATTTTTAGATTCGGTCACTTTTTGATTTTATATTAAATTTGAATACCATAATACATCCCACTATATTCCTTAGTGACAATTTTATTCTTATTCCATTTATGATGGTGTGATAACCAACAATTTTATTTTCATGTTTCTTCCTTACATTATATCTTGCCTATGTTTCCTTTTTAGGTGTATGATACTTATGATGCATATATTTTTTACTGGGATAAAATTGGTGATTTTATACATGTATGTGATTTTTTAATTTTATTTTTCTTTCATGCACATGATATTGGATAATTTAATATATGCATGATGTCTTATGATTTTCCATGCTATGATATATCCTTAGATGCTTATTATTCATCATATTTTAGCATATGACCTAAAGTGATGTCTTCTTGTGTTTCATTATTTTATTCTTCTAGTATCTATTCCTTACAAATCCATCCATGGATTTTAGAGCTAGTAATTATTTTATGACCTTCTCTCCTCCCTTGTTTTTCATAATATATTTGATTCTAGACTTTCACCACTTGTGTTCCTTTCCATGCCACTTGGAATAGTTTTTGTTCCTTCTATGGCTTCATATTTTCAACCTCTTGTAGTGCATGCTATATTTGATTCACTTGGATATAAATATTATACTTTCAATGTGACACCTAATTCATATGGTTATCATCTAATTCATTTTTATTATCAAATGACTAGGGAATTAAAAAATATATCAAATTAGCTAACTTTGTGATCTAGTAATTAAATCTTGCCTTCTCCACCCAAGTTGACAACCAAAACATATTAAGAATATGATTTGATTGATCAATTTAAAAAGGCTATAGTGAAAAATCTCTATAGGATATAATGCATACATTAGATTTATATAGAGATATTATGAAGAATTATTTATAAAACATCACCACACCATCAAATATTAATCCTACAATGGTTGACACATTTTTAGATCCCATTTATCATCATGGCTATAATATTTCACTTGGGCCCCATGAGTTTCATAACCCTTTTATTATTTATAAATAATTACCTAAGTTATATATTTTGGCTAAACTGAGGAACACACCAAAAGTTCTTTTGTAGATAATGGATCTAGTTTGAATATTTCTAACAATTTTGTAGATAAGGTCAATGTTAATAAAAGAATTATAAAACTTAATTGAGGGATTTGATATTGTATCCATTAATCACTTGGTGTTATGAATTTTCATCTTTCTTTTGGACCACTCACGGTACAATATTCCATGTGATTGCTAAAATTTTAGTGTATAATGTTATTTTGGGGCATCATTCGATACATTCTATGAGAGAACTACCATATATACTTTGTAAGTATTTAAAATTTATTCATAAAATAAGAGGCATACAATCCATACAAATGATAATTCTTATAAGTTTTTTCAATTAGCCGTGACATAGAGTGCTTTGGTTCTTCCAAATAGATTGATTGTATAACCATTACCATAGAAAGAGTGCCCTTTTTATCTAAGCATTATGTTGATCATGTAGATGATTAGTTCTACTTGATTTTACACATTGTGTTGAGGAATATAAAGTAAAAGTTCATGATTTTAGGACTCTCCCTTTATATATATGTATCCTATTACATATGGAAAACTATCTTCATGATGCTAGAGTAGATATTCCTAAGTATTATTGTTCCTGTAGTACCCCTCCATTTATGCTTATGTTTTCTGGTTACATGTTTTCACACTGTTAGACTTTGGTACTTTGGTTTGGATATTTTGTTCACTGATTTTGAGCGACAATGGATTCACTTTGTGACATGATGATACATTGTATTGCGATATTTGATTTCTGACATGCTTTGATGTAGCGTAGATGTTTTCCTTCAGATGTTATCGCTACATATATGTTTATGATGGACTAACTATTATTTAAATTCGTTAGTTTGATGTGACATGTATTGGTGTGGAGAACGGAATTGCATCACTCGCTTGCGAGTGCCCTGTGAAGTCCATGATTTTCTCCGCATGGTGTGCCTGTACAATGGATTATATATATATGCATGTTATTTGTTTGATTGCAGGATTACAGGTACATGACACTGACTCCACTTGATTATTCAGGTCTAAGTGTGTCAAGACTCAACGAAAATGTTGATTGGGAGGTAGTAGCATGGTTCATCCTAGTCTAGTCTTTAACCCAGTCACAGTACATCGTCTGTTTTAGTTCAGAGTCATAGTTTGTCTTGTCTTCTCCTATTTGGATTAATTGCTTGAAAGGTAAATTTTGTCAATTTTAATGATAGTCTAATATTCTTTAATTTACTGTTATTTAAATTAATTTTTAAATGTTAAAGAAATTAGTTTTACATGTTATTTATTAAATTAATTAGTTTGTTTGGTTAAATAATTTGATCGTAGAGATTAAATTTATTTAATTAATAAATAAATTAATTAAATTAAAATTGTTTTAAATTGTGTGCGAATAGATTTAATTTTTTAAATTATTTATTATTATTGTGGAAATGGCATTTTGAATTGTTAAATAAAATTGTATTTTTTGAAAATTGAAATTTTAAATCTTAAATAAATTAAATGCATGCAAATCTTGAAAGGCAAGATTGCCGAGAAGTGGTTGAAGATATTTTTGTTCTTCTCGACAAGTGTGCCAGTTAGAAGTTATTGTTTTGGGTGGAGGAAATTCTCGGAGGATATCGAGGATCTGGAAAATACAGAAGGGTTATCATTTTTCTTCATGGAAAATGAAAGAATAGCTTTCTATTTAAAAATTATTTTTAAAGAAATTGTCATTTCCTCTGTTTTGGTTGTATATTTGTGGAAGATCCCTTTGCTTGGAAGATCTTGGTGGGTGGTTATAGCTTTCTTTGGATTTGGTGTTTTGAAGAAGATTTGGAGGATTGCATTCTACAGGCAAAAGATTCTCTCCAACAACTAAGTTCTTCAATCCACAGGAAAATAGGTATTTTCCTTGTGTTCTTAGTTTGGTAGTTTTTGAAAAGAAATTTTTGTTTAAACCCTTCTTCTTTTTGTTTTATTAAATTTGTAGAACAACCTCAAGAACATGGTTAAACAAAATAAGGGATTCAAAAAAAGTTTTAAAAGAAACCTCTGTGACAATTGTAGAAAAGAAATTGGGGATTTAATTTTGAGTTAAATATTTATTGATGTAAAATCAAAATCCCAAAATTGAGAATTTCTGAGTTATTTGATCATATTGTTTGAAGAAATTTTTTTATTTTCAAATGCTCTTTTTGAGCAATTAGTTTTGTTTTATAAGAATTTTTAATACATATATAGTGCTATATAAATTATGCAGTCTGTACATGAGTATATATTTCAAATGAAACTTAATTTTAACAGGGATTTATTAATTAAAATCACCGTACGGGCGAAATAGAGGTTTGAATATTTACTATTTTTTTTTTAAAAGGGTTTAAATTCCGCATAGTTTTTATTGGGGAATTATAGAAAAATACAAATCCAAAATTTAAATTCAGATTAAATATAACTGGGAGGGGCTAGGGTTATCCCCAACCCCGCTGCTCCCACTGTGGGGAGCGGCTGTGAGGCAGTACCCACCACAGCTCTTTGGGGAGCGGCTGCCATAAGGCAGCGCCCTCCACAGATCTGTGGAGGAGATGTTGTCCCACAGGCAACGTGCCCTCCATAGTGGAGACTGCCGTGGCCCGTGGTACTTCGTTTCCTTAAAATTTCGTTTCATTTGTTTCAAATAGAGATTCGTATGGTTTAAACTTAGATTCGATTTAGTAAAAAATATCAAATTTGTATGGTTAGATTTAATTTTGATTTAGTAAAATAAATAAATAAATAAATAAATATAATATATAGTATATGTGTTATATATATTATATATTATTAATAATATATAGTCTATGTAATATATATATATATATAAATTATTTATATTGGTTGATTTTGGTAATTTTGTATTTGTTAAAGTTAATTTATAATTAACTAGGAGTTGAGGAAATAAAACAATTAAGTGAATAAGAAGAGGATATTATATTGTTTTGTTCTAATAGGGAGTTGTATTTTATTATTAAGCATGATTGTGGAAATTGGAATTAAATGATGTAATTTCCTTTATTGATTGAGAAAAGGATTACAATTAAGTTGCTATAATTCCTTGTTAATTCTTTTGTATGATTGGATTTAGTAAATATGAATAGTAGATGTTTAATTTTCTTGATTTGCTTCAAAATTGTGTTTCATTATTGGGTAAATTGGGAATGTCATAGATGTACAAGTCTTCCAGAAAAATTGTTAAATGTGGGAATTGTGATTGTTTAAGTTGAATTATTTTGTGTTGGATAAGGTTGTGTACATGGTATTAACATGGTGTTTAGATACCTGATTTGTGAACATAGTCATTGATGTTCGTTATGAAAAGTGTAGTATTTTATGTTGTATGTTGGTACACCTTGTCAACCTTCGTCAAGAAAACTTAGAATTCCTTTGTTATGTTTAGGGGAGTGGATTTGTGTGAGGGCCAACACACAAAGTGGTGTTAGGGTAACTTACAAAGAGTTAGTAAGTCAGTGGTAACTAAATAACACAGTAGTTAGAATTAAAATTCTTAACAAGATTATTATGCCTCACTTATGGACTCTTGAGCTAGTTCAGTCTTGAGTATAAGATGAGAAGGCCTGGAATGGAAAATTGATATCTTGTTACCTTAAAAGATATTCGATTATGCAATAGTTTGCAAATGGGGCCGGGTTTTGTAAGAGGTTACCAGGGTAACCCAAGTTGGGGGCCGAAACCTAGGAAGAAACACCAGGGTAACCTTTGCAACATTGTGATGACACTCCACCTAGAATAACAGTTTACCTTGTGTACTTAGTACATTCAATTGTCTTAAATCTGGAAGCAATGTAACCATTAGTTAGTTATGTACTTGTGTCTAGGGTGAATAGATTACATCTAGGTAACCATATTACTATCTCCTAGCATGGGGGGTGGACCTACGGGTACCACATGGTTGGGTGGAACGTGCACCTTACTCCATTGGGTCCCCAGTTTATGATCATGGCAATGAGAGCTTCATGGATGGAGAGCTCGTACTTGGATACATATGTATACTTCTTCATTGTAAATTGCAAATCTTGTATTTGAAAACATTCCTCAATTGTTTATGAAGTGAACATTGTAAAATATAATTGTAACTATTATTGATCTACCTCATCAGATGAATGAGTATTGTAATATCCTGTCAAATGCAATGTAAGAAATCATGTTTGTACTTTATACTATCTTGAATGGAATTTCAAATGTTATGCAATGTTTATTTTTAAGTTTATGATTAATTAAATATATGCAATGCGAAATATTTTAGTCGTCTATGGAAACTCAAGTAGTGTAACGTTACATAACTTAGTGAATGTATGCAACTAATTAAGTTAATATTAACATTATAGTTTTTTTTTTATTACACCTTTATACACAATTGCAACATTCTTTAGGTTATAAGAATGGGCATTACAGTTCCTATAATAGTGGATTTAATATTGGTTCTCATGATTATTCTATATTATTAATTTTGTAGTTGCATTGACAATATGGAAATAAATTTAAAGTTCATCATAAAATGGTTATAAAAGAAAGTATTTGGGCTTATATAATAATGTGATTTAGAACCCATTGATTTAAAATAATAAAATATTTGGATTATCATCCCATTACAAATTATTAGCATCATAGGGCCTATAATCCACATATTTTTTTACTATCCCATTACTTTTCTAAGTTAACTATGTTGAAGTTGGGGAAAAATCAACTCTACAGCTCCCAAGGATCATTTGCAATCAAACACTTGTCATAGAAAGAGAGAATTGAAAAGTTATGGAGGCTAAGAGCTATTGATCCAAAAAAGCATGAATCATTATGAATGCATGATGCAGGAGCATCCAATGGTGTGAGGGAAATCTTGCATCATCCAAAAAGATGCTTTCCATTCGTGTTCCTGTTGTTTGCTTTTTGTAGATGTTTTTGCATTTCTGGATACCCTTTTCATCGAATAAGAGTTTCCAACTTTTAGAACTACTTTTTTGCTTTTTCTGCCCAAATGCTATTTTTAGCAGGTGTGAATTTTAAGGCATGGGAAGACCAAAATTTATGGGAAGGTTCATGATGGAAAAATAAGCACTTTGGTGAAAGAATTAGGTCAAGATCATTCATGGTTTGAAAGTTATTCAAGTTCTAGTTTCTGCTTTTATGCCCTAAAAAACCTTCTGAGTCCAGTTTGAGGCACTAAACGGTCCCGTATGGGCCCAAAAAATGTCAAAACTAGTGGAGTGGGTTCTTAGCGCATTCTTCACTCCGAGACCTTTCTGACGGTGCAAACAGTTTGAAAAATGGAGTCCCGGATCAAAAGTTATGGCTTCCGGAAGTTGGCCAATTTTTGGAAAATTGCCAATTTTCGAATTAGGACTTAATGTTTGAATTTCAAATTGTAATTTTTGGCGCCTAACCACCAAAACTCTTATCTTGAATGTTGCTTTTGGATCCAAACCAGAAAGGGGCTATTTATGGGCAAATTTTTGATTTTTGTGTAACTTTTTGGGGAAAAGAGTTCGCATGCTACGAAAGGGGAAAACTGGGTAATTTTTTGTAAGTCTATAATTTTGCATGTATCACAGAGCTCAAGGATTTGTGATCCTTTGCATGTAAGAGTTCCATATTTTAATAAAAAATATTATTCTCTATTTTGTGAGTGTATTTTTGTGTCTCGAGTTTTCTCCCTCGTCAGGTGGTATTAGAGCAGGTTTTCTTGAGCGTGTGGACAAATCACCAATCATGAGGCAGTTCACACCAGGACCATGGTTGTGGGTTCAAGGTATTCAAGATGCATCCAAGAGTGATGCCTGGTAGGCATGGTGGTGCCAGAGGTGGCAGAAATGTTGGTGGAAGAGATCCATTTGCGATTGAGGGTTTTAGAGCCCTCTAGAGACAAATTGATGCATTGCAGGAACAAATGAGAAGAAGGTTAGACTTGGGAAGGAGAGGAGAAAGTGAGGATGAAGAAGAGGTGGAAGATACAGATGTAGAAGAGGAAGAAGAAGCTATTGATCAAGATCAAATGCGGTTGATTAGAGCCATTTCAAAGATCAGAAAAAGACCCAGAATAGAAGTCCCTAGTTATTCCAGAAGTCTAAACCTGGAAGAGTTGATCAACTTGATCAGTGAGCTAGAAGAGTATTTTGAGTATAAAGAAGTAGAGGACCCAGATCGGGTTAAGTTTGAAAAAATGAAATTGAAGGGCCATGCCAATATTTGGTGGAAAGAGGTCCAGTTAGAGAAGAATCAAAGAGGAAAATGAAAGATCAGTAGTTGGGATCGCATGGTGGAGAAACTGAAGAAGCAGTTCATACCAGTGGACTATGAGTTATATCTGCTGGAGAAATTGCAAGGGTTGAGGCAAGGAAGTAGATTTGTGAAAGAATACACAAAATATTTTCATAAGATGATCATCAAGACAGACCATGCAGAGGCCAACAAGGAGAAGGTAGCCCGTAATCTTAATGGGTTATGACCGAGCATTCAAGAGGAGCTAAGCCTGGTTAGAATGACCACCATTGAGGATGCATACCAATTTTCTCTGAAAGTTGAGGAGAAGTTGAACAAAAGATTTGATAGCAAGCAAAAAGGACGAGGAGGTCAAAGTAGAAGGGGTAGTGGAAGATCTTCTGGAAACCAAAATGAGGATGAAAGGAGAAATGAAGATGCGGGTACCAGTCGAAGCCAGAGGAATGATAACTTCTACCACCCTCGTGATCAAAACAATGGTGATCAAAGAGGTAGAGGACGAGGAAGATCTGGGCCAGGGCCTAGAAGAGGTGGTTTTAGAGGAACTTGTTTCCATTGTGGTGAAGATGGGCATCGAGCCTATGAATGTTCGCAACACCAAGGAAGGATAGACAGAAGGCCAAAAGGTTGTGGAAGGGTTGCACATGTAGATGAGGAGGCTCAATCTGAGCATTCAGATGATGTTGAAAGGGGAGAAGCCCTAGTGGTTAGAAGAGCCCTGGTGACTGAAGAGAAGGAGCCAGAAAAAAGGAAGAATCTATTCCACACAAGGTGCAAGTGTGAAGATAAATGATGTGAAGTCATTATTGACAGTGGGAGCATCGACAATTTGGTGTCAGAAGAGATGGTTACGAAGTTGAAGCTGAAAAGGGAAAGGCATCCGCACCCATATCAGATTGCCTGGTTGCAGAAAGACCACAAAGTTCTGGTCAATGAGCAGTGCCTGGTGAAGTTCAAGATCAGAAGCTATCGTGATGAGGTACTCTGCGATATCATCCCCATGGATGCATGTTACATGTTGTTGGGGAGACTGTGGCAGTTCGATAGGCATGCTGTACATGATGGCCATGCAAACACTTACTCCCTGATGAAGGATGAAGTTCACCATAAGTTGAAACCCCTGAAGAAGGATGAAGAAAAGGTATGTAGTAGTGCTAGAATTTGTTTTGTTGATGGAAGGGAATTTTTAGAAGGCATGAAGCATGAGCGTATGTGTTATGCATTAATTCCTAGAATGGATAAGGAAGATAGTGAGAAGGTTCTAATAGAAGTTTCTGGATTATTGAATGAGTTTCAGGATATTGTTTCTGATAATGTACCTAAGGGTTTACCACCAATGAGGAAGATCAGTCATCAGATTGACCTGATACCTGGAGCCAGTTTTCCAAATAAGGCAGCTCACAGAATGACTCCTGCAGAAAATGAGGAGTTGAATAGACAAGTTCAGGAGTTATTGAGAAAGGGTTTGATTCAAGAGAGTCTGAGCCCATGTGCAGTACCTGTAGTACTAGCACCAAAGAAGGATGGGGAGTGGAGGATGTGTACAGACTCCTGAGCCATAAATAAGATAACAATCAAGTACAGATTTCCCTTGCCAAGGATGGATGACCTGATGGATTCTTTGAGTGGAGCACAGTACTTCACAAAGATCGATCTAAAGAGTGGATATCACCAAATCTAGATTTGTGAGGGAGATGAATGGAAGATCACCTTCAATACCAAAGAGGGCCTGTATGAGTGGTTAGTCATGCCTTTTGGGCTAACCAATGCACTAAGAACATTCATGTGGCTCATGAATGAGGTACTGAAAGAGTTTCTGGGAAGTTTTTTAATTGTGTATTTAGATGATATTTTGATTTTTAGTAAGACCTTGGATGAGAATTTAATGCATATTCCTAGGGTTTTTGAGAAGTTGAGAGAGGAGAAACTATTGATAAATTTGAAAAAGTGTAGTTTTGTTAAGGAGTTAGTGTACTTGGGGTTTGTTGTCTTGATAGAAGGTCTCAAAATGGACCCAGAGAAGGTGAAGGCTATTCTAGAATGGCCTACCCTAAGAATTGCTACTGAAGTGAGATCTTTCCATGGTCTGGCTAGTTTTTACAGAAAGTTCATTAGAAACTTCAGTAGTATTTGTGCACCCTTGACTGAAACAATGAGAGGGGATAGAAAAGAGTTCAAGTGGAGCACGGGAACAACAAAGAGTTTTGATCTATTGAAGTAGAAGGTGACAAGCAACCAATTTTAGCCCTCTCAGATTTCAATAAGGTGTTTTAGGTGGATTGTGATGCCAGTGGTTGTGCCATTGGAGCAGTGATGAGCCAAGAAGGTAAGCCCATTGCCTATTTTAGTGAAAAGTTAAATGATGCAAAGAGAAAGTATTCTGTATATGATCATGAATTTTATGTAATAGTTCAAGCATTAAAGAAATGGAGACATTATCTATTTCCAAAGGAGTTTTTTTTATTTACTGATCATCAAGCATTACAATACTTAAGTAGTCAGGGAAAATTAAACCAACGACATATGAAATGGGTAGAATTTTTGCAAAGTTATACCTTTGTTTTAAAGCATAGGAGTGGCAAGTCAAATAGGGTTGCAGATGCCTTAAGTAGGAGGCAAACATTATTGACTGAGATGCAGATTGAAGTGGTTTGGTTCAATGAACTCAATACATTGTATCCTGAAGATCCTGATTTTGCAAAAGGCTTGGAAAGATTGCAAGGAGCCTGTTACAGTTGACAGGACGAAGTGGTTGGATTTCATAATCCAAGATGGTATGTTGTTTAAGGGAAGCCAATTGTGTATTCCCAGGAGTTCTATGAGGGAGAACCTGATAAAGGAGAAGAACAGTGGAGGAATGGCAGGATATTTTGGTCGAGATAAGACCATTGCCATTTATTTTATTAGCAATATTTTATTTCATTTTAAGTTTTCAACATTATAATTTAATATTGCATATTACCTTAGAATTCCTAGTGTTTTTTTGCTCTTATTTATTTTTACTCTCTCATTTCTAAAATTGAATTTTCTTTATGTTGTAGTCCTCTTTCATTAGTTCTGTGTCTTTTATTTCTTTCATGTTTCGTTCTTTTTTAATAAAATTTTCATTCTTATATATTTTTTTCTCTCTTATTATTTTTTAATTCTTTCAATTTCTGTTCTTACCATATCTCTCTTGTCTCGGTCTTTGTACCCTTCTCTCTCCTCAACTTCTCACCTCTCTTCCTTTTAAGCAAATTAGGTCTGCATCTTACCTTTTCTCATCTCCTTAGCTCTTTATCATCCTGATGATGGATCACTAAGTGTGATCCGAAACGTTGATGAAAATAACTTAAACACAATCAAAAATCTAGAAATCATAAAATCTTCAACATGATAGATTGTGGAAATCTCATAGCATTAACCATTGCTATTATCAGTGAGCATTATTATTGGACTCAATTATCACAAGATGTGAAGAAGTTTGTGCAGAGTTGTAGGGTATGTTAGATGGCTAAAGGAGTGAGCTAGAATACTGGGTTGTATCAACCCTTACCTGTACCAGAGAGGCCATGGGAGGATATAAGTATGGACTTTGTTCTAGGTTTTCCAAGGACAAAGAAAGGGAATGATTCAGTATTCGTGGTAGTTGATAGGTTTTTGAAGATGGCACATTTCATCCTATGCCAGGAGACCCATGATGTAGTCCACATTACTAATTTTTTCTTTAGAGAGGTGGTGAGGCTACATGGTCTGCTAAAGAGTATAGTCTCAAATCGTGACACAAAATTTGTTGGGTACTTTTGGAGGACCTTGTGAAAAAGTTGAAAACATAGTTGAAGTTCAATTCTGCACATCATCCAAAAACTAATGGGTAGAATGAGGTTGTGAACAGAAGTCTGGGTAACCTACTGAGATGCTTGGTAGGAGATAAACCCAAGGGATGGGACTTGATCTTACCCCAAACAGAATTTTCTTACAACAATTCTATCAACAGAAGCACTGGTAGATCACTATTCTAGATTGTGTATGGAGGTAGTCCCAAGACCACTCCAGAATTGAGGAAGATGGACTAAGAGAAGAAGACAAGTGCCGAAGCTGAAGACTTTGCAGAGCACATCAAGAATCTACATGAGAAGGTAAGAGAACATATTAACAAGATGAATATGTAGTATAAGGCTAAGGTAGATTAGAAGAGGAGGTATAAGGAGTTCCAGATTGGTGATGAAGTGATGGTCCACTTGTGGAAAGAAATGTTTTTAGTGGGAACCTATAACAAATTGAAAATGAAGAAGTTTCGTCCCTGTAAAATTTTGAAGAGGCATGAATCAGGGAATGCATATGAGGTAGAGTTGCCAAATGGAGTCAACATTTCCCATGTGTTCAATATTTTAGATTTGACAGAGTATTATGAAGGTGGTGCAGAGGAAGTACCAATAATGGAACAGTGTGGCATTCCAGCACCTAGCCGTGTGGGAAGGAGTACCAAAAACAAGTAGTATGAAGAATATCTGGTGAAATGGAAAGGAAGGCTTGTGGAAGATTCATCCTAGTTGTCTAAGGAAAAGGTTGACCATTTGGGTTTTCCTCAACCATCTGAGACATGACAGGGTCACTTCTCAAATTACCCTGGGTGTCTAATGCAGGAGCATCCAGTGGTGTGAGGGAAATCTTGCATCATCCAAAAAGATGCTTTCCATTCATGTTCCTGTTGTTTTCTTTTTGTAGATGTTTTTGCATTTCTGGATACCCTTTTCATCGAATAAGAGTTTCCAACTTTCAGAACTGCTTTTCTGCCTTTTCTGCCCAAATGCTATTTTTAGGTGTGAATTTTAAGTCGTGGGAAGACCAAAATTTATGGGAAGGTTCATGAAGGAAAAATAAGCACTTTGGTGAAAGAATCAGGTCAAGATCATTCACGGTTTGAAAGTTATTCAAGTTTTAGTTTATGCTTTTTGCCCTAAAAAACCTTCTAAGTCCAGTTTGAGGCACTAAACAGTCCTGTACAAGCCCATAAAATGTCATAACTAGTGGAGTGGTTCTTAGCGCATTCTTCACTTTGAGACCTTTTCGACGGTGCAAATGGTTCAAAAAACGGAGTCCCGAATCAAAAGTTATGGCTTTTAGAAGTTGGCCGATTTTTGGAAAATTCCCAATTTTCGAATTAGGACTCAATGTTTGAATTTCAAATTGTAATTTTTGGTGCCTAACTGCCAAAAATCTTATCTTGAATGTTTTTTTTGGCTCATTTCTGGATACCCTTTTCATCCGGAAATGGGTGCGTGGGAAGACCAAAATTTATGGGAAGGTTCATGAAGGAAAAATAAGCACTTTGGTGAAAGAATCAGGTCAAGATCATTCACGGTTTGAAAGTTATTCAAGTTTTAGTTTATGCTTTTTGCCCTAAAAAACCTTCTAAGTCCAGTTTGAGGCACTAAACAGTCCTGTACAAGCCCATAAAATGTCATAACTAGTGGAGTGGTTCTTAGCGCATTCTTCACTTTGAGACCTTTTCGACGGTGCAAATGGTTCAAAAAACGGAGTCCCGAATCAAAAGTTATGGCTTTTAGAAGTTGGCCGATTTTTGGAAAATTCCCAATTTTCGAATTAGGACTCAATGTTTGAATTTCAAATTGTAATTTTTGGTGCCTAACTGCCAAAAATCTTATCTTGAATGTTTTTTTTGGCTCCAAACCGGAAAGGGGCTATTTATGGGAAAGTTTTTGATTTTTGTGCAACTTTTTGGGGAAAAGAGTTCGCATGCTGCGAAAGGGGAAAATTGGGTAATTTTCTTTAAGTCTGTGTCTCGGGTTTGCTCCCTCGTCAATGCAAATCTTAATGATTATACAAAAAAGAATCCCTATAAAAGGATAATTAGCCTAGAAACTCTATGTGAGGACAAAACAAGATCATGAAATGTGTCCTCATCCTATGACATGAGACATAAAAAGAACATGACCTAAGTAACCTTAAGTAATTAGAGGAAAATAGACCTAATAATTAAATAAATAACTAATTAGGAAACACATTTTACTCTAACAACCCCCCTTAAACAAAACTTAGGAGAAGCTAAAAAATATAAAGATGAATGCATGATAGGTCCTGGCAATCAAGGCCTGGTGAGGTAACCATGTGTAAAAACAAGATGTCTCACAATTGGAGAAAAGGAAAAAAACCCAATGAGAGAAAAACCCTCTCCAAAAGAGAGAAATAAAAGTGAAGGTATAAGAAGCCTCCAAACTAAATTTTCCCAAAAGAGTAGGAACAAAGGATGAAAATGAAGAATACCACTGAAGCATGAAGAAGCTACAAACACTATTGAAGAATGACTGCTATAATGCTAAAAGAATAACCTAATCTAAAACAAATAATTATTAGGATCTGACAAGACAAAGATCTACATGAGTGCCCCCAATGACACTACTCAAATTAGATGGAAAATAAAGGAAAAAAAATGGAGCTCAAATATATAGATGACACAAGTACTAAAAGCCTAAAGAATACTAATCAAGTGAAAATGAAAGGCCACCTCCAAAAATAGGAATGCAAGAGTGTCCATATAGTAAATGCCCCATCTCACTGAAATTCATGGGTAACCAATCATTGAATCCACCTAGTACATGGGAATAAATACTAGATAGATATCTCACTCCAATGTGAAACCAAGGAAGCATTAGCACCAATAGTGGAAACCCCCCATAATGTTGACAAGGGAGAGCCATGATAGGTACATTGAAATTGAATGTCAGAATGCAATGCAAAAGGAGATACAAGAACATATAAATGTGCAACTAAAAATACCTACAAATATAAAGGGTGTGAAAACTAAGGCACACAAACATGAGGCAATAATCACCAAGATTTGATGTTGTCATGGAAGGTAAACTCACTTGACAAAGGTGCAATGGAAAAACAAAAGGTCTACACTATCCCCCATGATAGTTTATATCATATTACGAGTATAAAAGGCACAATATGATGTGCAAGATCCTAATAATGCATGTACAATACCAAGACACTTTATTTCAATGTGTTTACATAAGAGAAATGCTTAAAATGGAAGCTCATAATGTCTAAAGAGCACATGCTAAAATAAAATTTTCTAATAGAAAATGAGGAAATTGATTGCACCATGATGAAGTACACAAAAAATCATGCACTTTCAAAAAAATGGGACCCAAAAAGGAGTCCAAATGCAGAAGATATGACCCATCAAAGTCTCCAAAATGAAAACTGAACAACAACATTGAGAAAACTGATTTCTTGAAAAAATCAGGTGCCAAAATTGAAAACCACCTATACTGTGCTGCAAAGAACATAAATTTTCACCCTATTTTTTAAAAAATACATTGAAAAAGACCATTGTATGGCCAAGATACCACCTCTAGAAGATGGAGTGCAAAATAGAAAAGCCCAACGGAGAGGGGCTAGACTGAGCAAAAAGGCATCTCTACCAAATTTAGCATAAAAATCTCCAAAATTGGAGATCCACCAAATTTAAAATTTTTCTAAAAAAAGAAATTTTTTTAGCCCCCCTGACCTAGGCACTAGTCGCCCATGCAACTAGAGGTGGTTGTATAATGCTGACACTAGGGTTTTTAATTAAAAAAAGTTAAAAAAACTATTATTAGAAAATTAGAAGTTAACAATTTAAATTAAAAATGGGGGGGCGGGTTATTTCCCCCCTTCAACCCCTTAATAAAGGGGGCATGACCTTTAATGGGCTGCCACCATATGGTGGTGGTACCATTAAAGTACCACACTCATAAATGGGGCAGGGCTCGATTTACTACACCTAGTGCAGTACCTATGGGTATTTTTTAAAACTTAAAAAAAAATTAATAATAATTGTAGTTAGGAAAATGTACTCCTTTACATTTTCACACTATTTTTGGGCCCCCCTTATTAATTGGACTTAATTAAGCTTATAATTGCCTAATTTATGCAATCCTAAGTGTTATTCTTTTTTTCAAAAGGGAAACTGAAATTAAAAAAATGCTAACATTATTTTAAACACCTTGTGAATTGTGTGTCCTAGATTTAGGTCCTAGGACCCATTCGCCCAAGGGAGAATAAGTCCTCCTTAAGTGGCAAGACCCAATTTTTAATGTGTTTTTGGTGGCATTTTAATATTCAAATTCAAGTTTCAAATGTTGGCTTGTGGAATCTAATTTTTGGAAAATTAGATAAGCACCTATAAATACATAGTTATTTTTATCAATTCAAAACATCTAGCATTAAGCCAACTTTCATAAGAGAAAATATTATTGTCAAGAGCATTGAAGAGCAGATTTATCAAGCATCTACAACTACATTCAAGATCATATCATCATGTCAAGATTCATGTGTGTTCATATTATGTTTTGGAGATAACATTGTGATGTAGGTTTCAAGCATTCAAGTGTCAAATCAGGCAATCATTCAAGCCAATTCATGCAAGATCAAGCTCCTTAGAGAGATGTGTTAGACTTTATTCCTCTAAGGGAAGCCATTAAGGGTTTGGTAAGTTGTGACATAACATTGTTCATTCATCATTCCTTACATTTTATCATTATTTCATCAAGGTTTAATTACTAAACTAGGGTTTGACCAAGGCCCCCATTCACCCAAAAACAAACATTTTTCCCTCTCTTTGTGTGTGCAAATTTGCAGGTGAAGGACTGAAATTTGATCAAAAGAGCAATTTTGTGAAGTTGTCAAATTTGTCATCAAAGCTGTCAAGCCACAAAAACTCAGATCTTGAATTTATTTCTGACTTTTTGATAGTGAAACCTGGGGCAAACAAAAGCTCAGATCTTACACTAGAGGACCCCAAAAGTTGAGAAAAATCCCTATAAAAATACCCATTTTCCCTTGGGCGAATGAGTCCTTGTAGGAAACTTAGAACCCACTTTTGGAGCCTGGTACATATCAATCTACCCTTATCAAATCTGCATGAAATTTGTTGTTTCTGTTTGTGCTATCCTTATATTTTGCATTTCAAGTTTTACATCATATAACTGAGTTCATTAGGTATTTTATTTTTATCTCCCAATAGTGCATTTCAGTCATTTTTGTTATAAGAAAACAATAGATCCTCCTAATAGGGTTGATTCACCCCAAGGTTGAAATCCAATTCTATCCTTGGGAGATCTCTTTTTCTAATGACAATAAAGAAGGTGTAAGTGTGTTTAAACCCTCACACACTCAAATCCACCACCCACTTAAATTTTTGTATGTTTCATTTTGGTGAACCCAACATTCTTACACTATAGAATTTTTGAAATTGACAGTCCTCTAAACCCTAGATCTATATTTTATTGGATTATTTTATTTTTCATTTCATTTAGGGTTTCAAAATTGTATTTTGCATCATTGAAAATTGCATTTTTCATCACTTAAATTCACTAAAATTCAAAAATATTGCATATATCTTGCATATTAGTTGAATTGAGAGTGTTTTTCAGTCATTTAGATAAGATTTTCATTTAAATTTGCATTATAAAAGTTGACATTTTTTTCACTTTTTATCATTAGTTGTATTTTCATTTAGACATCAAAAGCTAGAAAATTTGTCGTAGAAATAATAGTATACAGCCTAAAATAGAGAACACAAACAATAACTTAGAATTTTCATTTTTTATTTTTTAGAACCTTGAAAAAGGACTCATTCACCCTTGGGTGAATTTGTCCTTATACATGTGTCCTGAAAATATTCTAGGTGCATTTCTATCTCTATGTATGCCTTCCATTTCTGTTGGTAAATCTGTGATTTGAAATTCTAAAAAATAGTCATTGTATGTGCAAGAAAAGTGTTATTTTGCTTGATTTATTGCAAATTGGGAAAAAATGTTGCATTTCAAATTTGTAGAACAATTATTACATCATGTTTTCATTACAAAAATCTTTTTTTTTATCACACTTCATGTTCTATTTTCAAATCTTGTTGAGTACACTAATAAAATTTTGTTACAAGCATACACAAATATGAAGTTATTTCCCCTCTTTTCTTGTTTTTCATTGTAGGTTTCTCCTTAGAATTATTATCATTCTTGTTTGTCATTTTTTGGGAGAGTGGGTTGTATGTTACTGAGAAAGTGTAGTGAGGAAGAGTAGTTATCCTCTTAGAATCCATGAGTTGCAAGCTGCGATAGAATGCATATATACTTGAAGACTATCTTGATTATACTTGGTAGAGACTCTGCATTAAGAGAATAGGCTCAAATTGAGCCAATCTGAGGAATAATTCTTTGTTTATCACTATTGTTAAGGGATACATTTTAGTCTTAGAGAAAAATCTAGAGCTTTCTTATTTTTGTGCCATGTGATTTTTTTGAGTGCTTTACATATTAAAGACAAGTTGTCTCAACTATACAAGCTGAGCAGACAAGTAATCACAATTTAAATCATATTTTTTCTAGTTTTGAAATAGTTTGACTTGTGTTTATTTAGAAAATATGATTCCAAAAAACCAAAAAAGAATAAGCTTAGACAATATACTTTCTTTATGCAAAGAAAACAACATAAATAAATGATTGAATTATGCCTTGTAATTCATATGAGTTTAATTTAATTCTTGATAGAAAATTATCTATTTCTTTTTTCAATTGGGAATTCAATAGCTTGATACATATATAATACATATAGTTCATATAAAGAAATTAGAATATGAGCATGTGTATAAACACATTTTTATTGTTATTATTCTTGAACCAAAAGAATAGTTTAGTTAAAGAACTAAAGAAATTCTGAGAAGTCCAAGTCTGGATAGTATATTGATCCAAGTTAACAATTATTAATCAATATTTTAAGTCAGCTAATCTTCTACATTTTCCAACAATATTTTGTCATAAGGGTTTAAATTTTAAAATGGTATTCTTGTGAACAAGACTATATGTTTTTACCAAAGAAAATTGAAACCCTAATGTGAAGATATAATCTTCTATGAAAAGATATTCATCATTATGGAGTTAATGAATATGTTATCAATATACTAGATTATGACTGAGAAGGTCAAGTTGATGTCATTATGTCATAAATTTTATTTAATTGCATAAAATAGGAGAGTAGTTACTCTCATGGGTTGTAGTAAGGATTCAAACAAATGGTAGTAGCCAAGACTTAGGTAGTTACAAAAACGTAACATGGGTGTTCAAAGTTGGAGATAACTACCCAACCCAATTAAGTTAGCCATTGGTCAAACAGTAAGTTTTGGTTAACCTTAGGTTAGTTAAGGTTTATAGTTTGAGTTAGAGGTGGGTGAATGTATGACTCCACCTGTAAGAAATTGGCTGAATTTAATTCAAAACTTTGGCCAAAGTAAGTGCAAAGGTATCTTCTTGTACTTGTCAATTCATTGTGCTCCGAAGTTGTATAAATAGTTAGTAGTGTCATACATATTTAAAAGGAGTCTATAGTTGTATGGCCATACTGGTTATGTAGGACAACACTAGAAACTCAGATGATAATACTAGGGGGTCCTTGAATATAAATTTCATTGAAGGGTAGGGTCACTTCTAATTGGAAGGTGTTTGGTGGATCATCAGTCTATGGTTGGAGGTAAAGCACTTGGGTGATTCTCTCCCTCTAGTAGATGAAATTTTGAGGCTTGTGAAATAGAAAAATAATTCAAATATGGAATTTCTAACCTTGAACTCAATAGTGAATTTTTAACTCTTTACTTAATTGCATTCATATATGTGAAACTGAAAATAGAAAGATGTATCTCCTTTTTAAGTTGAAAAGAAATATTATTTCTATTGATTGTTAGCATTGGTTGTCATTGATGTCAATACTTGAGGAGATTTTTTGTGATATCAACACTTGGGGAGTTTTTTTGGCATTGGTTTTCAACACTTAGGGAGATTGTTGTATATGTTTGTGAGAATGTTGTCTGACATTGGCTATCATTGATGCTTGTTTCTACTCTCAGTTTCGGCTTTGGGTTGTCATTGGTGTATGTTGTTGATACTATATAATGATTGGTTGGAATTGGTTGTATGTCATACCTTCGATGTTTTCTAATGTTCATGATTGGTTTTCATTCCTTAGCTGATATCAAGTAAAATAGTACTAATTATGGCTACTACCAAAAGAGATAATATCATGATGATTTATTAATATGAGGATTAGAAGTAATGATGATGGAAAAGAGATACTATTGATGGTCTCTAGTATATTGTATTCTCTCTCCTATTTTTCTTGAGGAAGTATGTGTTGTTGTAAGGAAGTTCCGGTCTTTGCAAGTTGGTGAAAGGTTCTACTAGAGAATGTTGTTTGCAAGACTATTTTGGAGAATACTCACATTTCTCTGCTATTGATGATATGGTCTTGTGGTTTGGGATTGAGTGTTTTCATGTTGTGGATGCTGCGCTCCTATATTTTTAGGTCACTAGTGTTGTTGAGGAGGTTTTTGGTAATTGTAGTGAGTTGGCAGTTTTTGTTGATTGTTTGGATTGTTCTAAAAAATGCTTTGCATTTATCTGCATTGATGTTTCTGATCCTACAATTTGGTGGACATGCTATCAATTCTTGTGCATTGTCTTAGCTCTTTTTTTATGTTTTTGTGTTTACTATAATTTGGTCTATTAATATTCTCTCATAATTGTATATTTTGTGTTTCTAGGATAGAGTACTTTGTCTTTGTTTGGTTTGCAGTGGATGTTTGTGACATGTAAGTGTGAAAGAAGTGTCTGGAAGTGTTTTTGATATTCATGGAACATCTCTTTGTGGTCCACACATCAAATTTTAATCCCTTTGGTTCCTTATATTGTGTTGAGTTAGTTTTCCAAGAAATTTATGGATATCTAGTTGACAAGGCTTGTTATCTTTCTTGCATCATGTTCTTGGGCGTTTGCACCAACATATGAAGTTGTGTTAAGATGAATTTGGGTCTTGACATATCTTGTTGAGAACCATATTGAGAAAATTCATTTGGATGTATGTTTTTGGGATGATTGGTTATGTGCTACACGTTTCCTTGTTTTTGAATTGGGTTGTTGTGTGCTAGCATGTGTGTTGTTTGGGATCATATTGGAAGATGTAATAAGATTGTTTTTGGTCCTCTTTATCTTCTAAATACAACTACATTATGTTTTTTTGGACGACTTGTTGAAATTATTGTTTGTATTCTTTTCTAGCTGACCTCATTGATGTTTTGAGATCTTGTAGTGAATATAAATACAAGAATATTTTAGTTGAAAGGTGTGTGTGGTGGTGGTGATGTGCAAGCATGGAATGGAGCAGTAAGTTGTGAACAAGAGAAGATAAATGATCTTTAACACCTCAGTCAGTAGAGTCTATTGTTGACATATGTTGTAATTCCTAATTCTTCACATGTATCCTGCTCTGAGATAGTGAATCTCATTAGGTCCTTGTAATTTGTATCTTGCACTGGGGTTGTGTGCCTCAATACTGCAAGTCCCTTGTATCTTGCCCTAAGTTTTTGTACCTTAGTCTACAAGTCCATAGGTAGTAAGCCTTAAAATTAAAATTTTATAAATAGTGAGCTTCTATATTGAGAGATTTCTCACTGTGGTTTTTTCCTTCTTAGGTTTTCCATGTAAACATGGTGTTATCTTATGTGTTTGTGTTCATTACCTTATCTTTCTTTGTTTTTGATTAGATTAATTGTTGTTGATATGTGAATGAGTGTTTTATGTTGCTAAAAGTATGAATTTGTATATTTCTAAAGGGTTTATGATCTAAAAGGGTTTAAGTTTTTGAAGATACTGATTCACCCCCCTCTTAGTATTCTAGTGTATTCAACAACTGGTATTAGATTCAAGTTCCTCTAAAGAAGCTTAAATACTTGGGGAAAGGTCTAGTATGGAACATGATGGAGCTTACAAAGGTCCTAGGTTTGATGGGACAAATTAAACCTTTTGGAAATTGAGAATAGAAGGCCATATAAACTCTCTAAGGTTTGGTGTTTAGCAATATGTCAAGAATGGTTACACTACTCCTGCTACTCCAAAAGATTAGGTTGTATAAGAACAATTTCAATGCTAAGAATGTTATCTTGTGTGGATTAGTTGATTCATAAATTTTGAAGGTAATGAATTGGAGTTTTGCTAAGGAAGTTTGGGGAAAAATTAGTAGCATATATGAAGGAGACAATAAAGTAAATCAAGCCAAGATGAAAATTTTCAAGAGCAGATTTGAGACCTTGAGGATGATAAAGGACAAAGATATTTCTAGTTATATGTGTTGGAATTATGTGCCTCAATCTCACAGGCTGAAACCTCTGAAAGAGCCAAGTCGGTGTGACATTCCTTTTGTCTGGCCGACTGGCAGTTTAGTAACCTTGTGGTTTGTACAGGTCACCGAGACAATGCTTCTATCTTGTTGACTGGTGTTGTCGTTGTGACTTGTGGTGTTCGTTGTAACCTTCTGTCGAGTGGGTTGGTCTGGATGACATTCCATTCTTATCAGATATCAGGGAGACTCTAGGTGACAAGTGGTGATCGGGGAGACTTGTGGCGAAAGAAGTTTTCTGGGAGAGACTTGGACATTTGGTCTCATACCAACAAGGAAAGTCTCTCTGATAGTTATACACTTGTGGTCATTAGAGTAACTCATATGTTTCAGTATGAAGTCTTGTTGATATGGAGATGTCTCACCGATAGTGATACACAAGGAGTCATTGGAGTAACACGGAGGCTTCACTATGAACTCTTGGCAACATATGTTTGTCTCACCGATGCTCATCGAGGTAACATGGAAGTCTCAGTAAGAAGTCTTGCCAATGGTTGGTTCTCTCATCGATGGGTATGCACATCGGTGTAACCTCCTGGCGATAGTGGTAAGTCTTGCCAATGAATGTTCTTTTCGGTATGACTTGAAGGCTCGGTGTGATCTCTTGGTGAATGACGATAGTCTTGCCAATGGAAATGCTAATGTCTATGTGACTTTGGAACTTCGGTATGATGTCTCATCAAAAACGATGGTCTTGCTGAATAGTGATACAAGTGATGATCATTGGTATGAGGTCTTGGTGACAAGGGGAAGTCTAAGCAACAACTTGTGAACTCGGTGTAACCTCTTGCCAATAGTGATGAATCTTGGCAATATGGACAGTCAAGTCTTGTGGCATCGGAGAGACATGATTAGTGTCTCACTGACATGCAAATACATTGTGAACACCTTTGACCGATTGGGAGACCATCCTATGTGGTGTGTCCTTGAACAATCAGAGAAGCCGAATGGGAACCATTGGGAGTTAGTCTATTGTGGCATTTCTGTGAGGAAGTTCAATAGATAGGGGTGACATGGATATACTCTATAGTTGTAGATGATGAATAGTTGGATTGATGAATGGTTCGATCAACAATTGGATGAACAATGTTGTGAATGGTTCGACGAGTGATCAGTGGATGAATTCGATTCTGAGAGCATTGTAACATGAATGTTCTGTACACGGTTGGTCATTGTGAAAGCTGTTGTAATTTGACATTAGAGATTCAAGCCTATACTCTGTATGTAATTTCATTATTGTAATACAAAGGGGTTTTTCTTGGTGTGGTGGGTTTTTCTCTCGTAAGGGTTTTCCCACGTAAATCTGGTGTTCATGTGTGTATGTTATATTCTATATTTCTGTTAATTCTTTCAAGTGCATCTTAATTGGACTATAATTGAAAATTTAAAAGCACCTCTACATTCTTCCTTGAGGTTTTGACGTTAGGAGAGTTGTTTCCACACCTTAGCTTTCCTTACAAGTGGTATCAGAGCCTGGCCAGTTGTGTTATCCTTGTGGGTACGTTGGGTTTTTTGAGTCAATTTTTGTTCAGGGGAGTCTTGTAGAAGTTTGGTAATTTGAGTTATAGGTTAAGATGGCAAGTACGTCAGGAAAGATTGAAATTGAGAAATTCAATGGTAGCAATTTTGAGTTGTGGAAACTTAAAATGGAAGATTTGTTGCTTGATTGTGATTTGTGGCTTGCTGTGTCTAGAATGAAACCTACAGGAATGAAGCAACAAGATTGGGAGCTTGCAGATAGAAAATCAAAGGGGATGATAAGGGTCTATTTGGTAGACTCCGTTCTTCTGAATGTGAATGAAGAGAAGACTACATCTTCCTTGTGGAAGAGACTGGCATCTATTTATCAAGGGAAGTCCTTGGTGAATAAATTGTTCTTGAGGAAGAAGCTGTACACTTTGAGAATGCAGGAAGGAGGGTTTGTATCTGATCATTTGAACACATTCAACATGCTGATTGCACAATTAACATCTATTGGTGTGAAGATTGATGAAGAGGATCATGTATGCTTTTATTGTGTTCTTTTCCAGATTCATGGGATCACCTGGTGATGGCTATTGGGAGTACGACATCCACTTTTAAGATGGAAGATGTTGTTGCTTCTTTGTTATCAGAAGAGATGAGAAGGAAATATTCTGAGTGAATGAAGAAATGGAATCATTAGAAAAGAATGATACTTGGAGTTTGGTGCCCTTGCCTAAAGGCAGAAAAGGCATGTGGGCTGCAAATGGGTATTTAAAAAGAAAATAGGTTTGGATGGTAGTGTGGAAAAGTACAAGGCAAGGTTGGTTGCGAAGGGTTATTCCCAAGTAGAGGGAATTGATTATGGGGAAATCTTTTCCCCTGTAGCTAAGCTGACATCTATCAGATTTATTTTGTCACTTGCAGTAGTGTATGACTTAGAGATCGAACAGATGGATGTGAAGACAAAATTTCTTCATGGTGATCTTGAAGAAGAAATCTGTATGTCCTAGCCTGAGCACTTTGTGGAGAAAGATAAAGAAAAACTAGTTTGCAAGTTGAAAAAGTCTTTATATGGGTTAAAGCAGTCTCCTAGAATGTGGTACCAGAAGTTTGATACTTTTGTATTATCTTTGGGATTTGTAAGATCAAAATCTGATCATTGTGTGTATTATAAAGCTGAAAGTGACCAAGTGCTTATTATTGCTCTCTATGTTGATGATATGCTATTCATGGGCAATAGTAAGTTGATGATTTATGATCTTAAGTCTCAGTTGTCTGCTAAGTTTGAAATGAAAGATCTTGGTGCAGTGAGGTATATTTTGGGAATGGAAATAACCAGGGTCAAGAAGAATAGAAAAAATTGGCTTAGTCAGAGTAAGTATGTTAAGACTATTCTAGAGAGATTTTGTATGTATGACTGCAAGTAGCTAGTTGTTCCAATTTTGCAAGGAACAAAGCTATTTGTTGAAGACTATCCAAAATATCCTACTAAGATGGAGGACATGACCAGTGTACCTTATGCTAGTGCGGTTGGCAGTCTTATGTATGCAATGGTCTGTACAAGGCCAAACATTACCCAAGTAGTGGGAGTACTTAGTCAGTTTATGGCTAATCCTGGAAGGACACATTGGGATGCTGTGAAAAGAGTATTCAGATATTTCAAGGGCACTTTAGAATATGATTTGTGTTACCATGGGAACTTGGCCGAATCACATAGGACTCTCAGTATTTGAGGCTATGTGGATTCTGATTGGGTAGGGGACATTGACAGCAGAAGATCCACCAGTGGATATATTTTCATGTTGAATGGTGGTGCAGTGAGTTGGATGAGTAAGCGGTAGGCTATAGTCACTTTATCCACTACAGAGGTAGAATAAATGGTAGCAACACACGCCTATAAAGAAGCAATCTGGTTAAAACATTTCTGTTCTAACATTGGTTTTGATGCAGGGAAAATAACAATTTATTGTGATAGTCAGAGTGCTATCTGTTTGGCAAAGATTCCTACTTTCCATGCCAAGATGAAACATATAGATGTACAGTATCATTTTGTATGAGATATGGTGGAGGATGGAGAGATATCATTAGAAAAAGTGTATACTCTGGAGAATGTTGCAGATGCATTGATGAAGCCAGTGAGCATAGATAAGTTCAGGTGGTGTGCCAATTTGACGGGCCTTAGTGCCCATGAATTTCAGTAGTTCTATTGTGCTTTGGAGGTGCCTGTGTGATCTTCATCAAGTGGGAGTTTTTTGGGATTATGTGCCTCAATTTCATAGGCTGAAACCTCTGAAAGAGCCAAGTCGGTGTGACATTCCTTCTTTCTAGCCAACTGGAAGTTTAGTAACCTTGTGGTTTGTATAGGTCATCGAGACAATGCTTCTATCTTGCCGATTGGTGTTGTCGCTGTGACTTGTGGCACTCAATGTAGCCTTCTGCCGAGTGGGTTGGTCTAGTCGATAGGCCATTCTTATCGAATATCGGGGAGACTCTGGGTGACAAGCGGTGACAAGCGGTGATCAGGGAGACTTGTGGTGAAAGAAGTTTTCAAGGAGATACTTGGACATTCAGTATGTCTCATATTGACAAGGAAAGTATTGCCGATAGTTATACACTTGTGGTCATTGGAGTAACTCATATGTTTCGGTATGAAGTCTTGTCGATATGGAGATGTCTCACTGACAATGATACATAAGGAGTCATCAGAGTAACACAGAGGCTTCGCTATGAACTCTTGGCGACATATGTTTGTCTCACCGATGCTCATTGGGGTAACATGGAAGTCTTAGTAAGAAGTCTTTTCGATGGTTGGTTCTCTCGCCGATGGGTATGCACATTGGTGTAACCTCCTGGTGATAGCAGTAAGTCTTGCTGATGAGTGTTCTTTTTGGTATGACTTGAAGGATTGGTGTGATCTCTTGGTGAATGACGATAGTCTTGCTGATGGAAATGCTAACATCTATGTGAATTTGGAACTTTGATATGATGTCTCATTGAAAACGATGGTCTTTCCGAATAGCGATACAAGTGATGATCATCGGTATGAGGTCTTGGCAACAAGGGAAAGTTTGAGTGACAGCTTGTGAACCTGGTGTAACCTCTTTCCGATAGTGATGACTCTTGGCGATATTGACAGTTAGGTCTTGTGGCATCAGGGAGACACAATTAGTGTCTCATCGACATGCGAATACATTGTGAGCACCTTTGACCAATTGGGAGACCATCCTACATGGTGTGCCCTTGACCAATCAGAGAAGCCAAATGGGAACCCTTGGGAGTTAGTCTATTGTGGCAGTTCTATGAGGAAGTTCAACAGACAAGGGCGACATGGATATATTCTAGTTGTAGATGATGAACAGTTGGATTGATGAATGGTTCGATCAATAGTTGGATGAACAGTGTTGTGAACGGTTCGACGAGTGATCAGTGGATGAATTCGATTCTGAGAGAATTGTAACATGAATGTTCTGTACAAGGTTGTTCATTGTGAAAGCTGCTATAATTTTACATCAGAGAGTCAAGCCCATACTCCATATGTAATTTCATTACTGTAATACAAAGGGGTTTTTCTTGGTGTGGTGGGTTTTTCTCCCATAAGGGTTTTCCCACGTAAATCTGGTGTTCATGTGTGTATGTTATATTCTTTGTTTCTGCTAATTCTTTCAAGTGCATCTTAATTGGACTGTAATTGAAAATTTAAAAGCACCTCTACATTCTTCCCTAAGGTTTTGAAATTAGGAGAGTTGTTTCTGCACCTTAGCTTTCCTTACAATATGCTCTGGTTGGATGAAGTTGTTACTAATATTAGAGGTCTTTGTGGAGAATTAAAATAAGATGAGATTATGAAGAAGGTTCTAAGATCTCTCCCTAAATCTTATAGTCATAAGGTGTTTACTATTGAAGAATCGAAGGACTTGGATTAGTAGTTAGTAGATGAAATGTTTGGTGCTCTCACAACCTTGAAAATGAGAGAATTTGATAAAGATGTTCCAAAGAAGGAATCAACACTCAAAGTCAATAAGAAGGAAAAAGATGAAGCAACTGATCAAAATGATGACTTTGATGAGGTACAAGCAAAATTTTGTAAGAAGATTGAAGAAAGGAACTAGAAAATATAAAGGTAAGTTACCTTTCAAGTGTTTCAATTGTGGAAGGATTGGTCATTTTTCTTCTAAATGTCCTTATAAAGAATCAAATGATAGTAACAAAAGAGAGGTCAAAAGAAGTTTCTATTCCAAGGAGAGCAATTTTATTTAGAAGATAAGGAAAATGATTCAAATGATGAAACCCTATTCATGGATTTGAAAGACAAAAAAAAGTGATATTGAAAAATGTAAGGGGCCAAATACTTTGTAGGCTGACAAAAATAATGAAATATCTATGGCTATGTAGACTACCTTTCATGCAAAGGAAGAAGAAAATTCTTGGGTGATTGACAATGGTTTCTCTAACCACATGAATGGTGACAAGGGAAGGTTCATCAGTATTAAGAAGTGTAATGGTGGAGCTTTTAAGTTTGGTGGTGATGAGTCAACACAAATATGTGGAAAGGGTACTATAATAGTTGATGGAAAAAACACGATCGAGGATGTTCTCTATGTCATAGGACTAAAGCATAATCTTCTCAGTATGAGTTAGATATGCAACAAAGGATATGACCTTACATTTCAAACCAATGGCTGTGAGATTAGAAAGGCATGGTTTGAAAGACTAGTTGTTGAAGGTACAAGGAAAAATGGAAATTTCTATCATCTAAAGGAGGAAAATAGAAGAATCTACTTATTGGCTCATTCTAGTGAGTGTTGGCTATGGCACAAAAGAATGGGACACATCAACTTTGACAATATGGTGAAGATTAGTTCTACTCATGTAGTAAGAGACATGCCTAAGATAACTAAGCCTAAAAACGTACATTATGCAAGGAGTTTCAAATGGGAAAAGACAAGTTTCAAGATAAAGGAGTGCTCTACTACAATGCCATTGGAGATGATTCACACTAAACTGTGTAGATCTACAATTTGAATAAGGAGTCAACCAGGTAAAAGTTATTTCATGTTACTTATTGATGATTATACTAGAATGACTTGGGTTACATTTCTAAGAGATAAATCAAAAGCTTTTGATAAGTTTAAAATATTCAAAGAAAAATTTGAGAATGAAATGGATGCTAAGATCAAATTTTTAAGGTCAAATAGAGGAGGTGAATTTACTTCAAATAAATTTGAAATTTTTTATGAATATCATGGTATTAGGAGACATCTATTTTCTCCTAGAACCTCTTAGTAGAATGGGGTAGTGGAGAGGAAGAAATGGACTGTCCAAGAGATGGTTAGGGCTATGTTGAAAGATGTTGATCTACCTAATATGTATTGTAAGGAAGTAGTTCACACTACTATATATTTTCTTAACAAAGTGAAATTATTCAAGGAGTTAGGGCCCTAATCTATGGTCATATGATTTTGGTTTGGTCTCATTTGGAGTTAATTTGAGCAAGTTATGATCAAAATGATGTTGATAGTCTATTTTCAGACCTAGGGTAATAAACTCATAACTTTTATTTTTATCATGGAAAAATTATGAAACTTGGTGAAAAAATTCTTAAGGCCATTATCCAGATACCCATTAAAGGAAATTGTACCAAACAACTACATGTGAAAGTTATACTAACTTGTGTGTGTTCATTTTCAAAAGAACAGTCATGAAACCCTAGTTGTTTGATGTTTGAACAAATCTATGCATAGTTTGATTATGTTGGATTGGGAATCAATGAAATATATTGTGGAAGGTTTTTATATCCCAAGAATCTTAGGTTTTCCTACTATTCTCTTTGTTGAATTCCCATTAGGACAAGATATAAATGTTTCCAAGGTGATCTATAATGCATTTAACCATTATTTGAAATGAATCAGTTTATGAAAAGAGTAGTCCTTTCTCTGCATCAAGTTGAGGGTAAATAGCACTAAGATCCCTTATGAGCTATAGTATGGTAGGCCTCCCATTGTTAGATATTTTAGGAACTTCAGCAGCAAATGCTACATTAGGAGAGATGAAGAAGACCTTAAAAAGTTTGGTTCAAGTTGGGATGAAGGTATCTTTCTTGGTTACTCAACTAGGAGCAAGGCTTACAAATGCTACAAAAAGAGATTGGGAAAGATGATTTAAATCACAATTGTTAAGGTAGAAAAATATTTGTATCAGATATCACAAGAACTAGAGGTTTGTGGCTCTGATATACCTCCCTTGATTGAAGAAGAAGAATAGAATGAAGAGAAGGAACCAAAACCAATGAAGGCTCCCAAGAATCTAAAAAATTATGTGCAGAGGAACCATCCATCAGATTAAATCATTGGAGACAAAAATGAAGGCGTTTTGACTAGGAGAAGGTTTGCAAAAGCAAATGAGTAAGTAAACTTATGTTTATTGTCAAAGGTTGAGCCCAAGAGCTTTGTTGATGCTAGCAAAGATGATGGTTGGATAAAGGAAATGGAAGATGAATTGAATTGGATTGAAAAGAATCAAACATGGGAATTGGTTCCTAGACCAGTTAATAAGAATGTGATAGGAATAAAGTTGGTGTTCTAGAACAAGTTGAATGAAGATATGGTGAAGTTGTGAGGAACAAATCCATATTAGCACATAAGGGTTATTCACATGTTGAAGGTATTGATTTTGAGGAGACTTTTTCTCTAGTAGCCAGAATAGAGGCGATAAGGATGTTTCCTACTTTTTATGCTCACAAGAATTCCAAATTCTATCAGATGGATGTCAAGTCAGCCTTCTTGAATGGTGATTTAGAGGAAGATGTATATATTGAGAAATTAGATGGTTTCTAGCTATCAATAGATCTGGACATGGTATGTCAACTTAAGAAATCTTTCCATGGACTCAAGAAAGATCCTAGAGATTGGTATGGTTGGTTGGATAAGTATTTGCTTCAACAAAAATTCAAGAAATGTACTACAAATAGTAATCTTTACATTAAGGAACATGAAGACAAGATTTTGATTATGGTTGTATATGTTGATGACATCATTTTTGGTAGAGATAATGATATGTGTAAGAGGTTTATAGAAGAGATGTAGAAAGAGTTTGAGATGTCTATGATTGGTGAGTTATCTATCATCCTTGGGATTCAAATTGTTCAGCTAGATGATGGTATCTTTATTTCTCAGGCTAAGTATGTAAAGGAGATGTTGAATTTTTTTTGGAATGGAGGTGTTAGAAACCAAGATCACCTGCATGCAATCACCTATCACATGCAAAAGACATGCATAACCAAAGAAGATGTTCTGTAAACCTCAAAGTAAAAATGCATTAAAGAGAATCAATTATTACAAAGAGATCAATCCTTATGAAGGAGATCAAGAAACCTTAAATGAAACCCTAGTGTGTACACTTAATAATTAATCAATTATTAATGTGCCTAAGTTTAGCTTAAGCAACTAAAGGAATAAGTGACTTAATTAACTAACCAGTATGATATAATTAATTAAGCATAATAACTTATTACTCTAACACCCCCCCTTAAGATGAACTTAGGAAGTAGCTAAAACACTAAGAAAAAGATGCATGAAAGCAAAGATGGGTCCTGACAACTAGGCCTGATCAGGTACCCATTTACAAATGCAAGAATGAGGTAGAGAAGGAAAAACCCAGTGGGACAAAACCCCCCTACAATGAGATGAAATGCTGCAAAGAAGCATTGGAAGAACACTGTGGAGTAACAATGGAACCTGATTCTGGAAAGCAAGGAAATATATTTCTATTTACTACTGAAACCAGATGAGAGTCACTAATTGACTCAAGGAATCATGATAAAGCAACAATAGACCCGATGCCACGGACCACTAGAAAACTCCAAATGGGAACAACCCTAGAATCTATGAAGTAGAAAGTGATTATTGAATGATGTATTACTAAAAATGAAGTGCAAAGATGCAAGGTGCACTCTCCTAACTGCCAAAACATCCAAGTAATCTCCAAAACACCCATCGGGCCAAATCTGGACTAAGCTATCAACTTGGGATAGATACAGAAAAAGTGCATGGACATCAACATAGAGCTCCTTAATACCTTTCCAACACCTCAAACGAGGCAAAAATCAGACATTGTGGCAAAAAGTTATGAGCTCAGAAGTCCAAAATAAACATCTGACTTCAAACAGAAATAAATGTAGATAAATAGTAAAATACTAAAAAATAAATAGCACAATTGGAAAGATCTCAGAGCCAGCTTTCCGGCGATATCTCGTTTGCCCAATTTTGATACCGTATGCCCAAGTTATGACCAAAAGAAAAAAATTGCTTCTTTAGGAAAAAATAGGGCTAGGAAGGGCAAAGAGGGGCCGGCCGTACACTGACGTCATCAGTTCATGAGCTTAAATTTGATGACCATCTAGCCGTCGCCACAAAAATTCAGGCCCCCTACAAAAAGAAATTTGATAGAGCCCCTGGTTGCTAATATGACCAGGGGTTGGGTGCTAGAGTTGGCCGGGGGTTGGCCGCGGAGCTCTTGGTCTCCATAGGACTACTGCAAGATTGACGGAGGCCCGCGAGGGCTGAGCTAAGGCCCCCATTCGGCCATATGACTAGAGTGAGGTGGAGGGAGCCCTTAGGGGCTGGTGGAGGCCCCCCAGTCCTCAATGTGACTGGGGCGGGAGCTGGGAAGCCCTCAGGGGTTGCGCTGGAGCTGGCGGCAGTGGCAGATGGGTGGCCACCCAATGGTAGGTTGCTTCTGAATTGGAGGCGTCAGCTTGTATTCCAAAAAAATGCATTTTTTTACATTTTTTTTCAATTTTTGAGCTTTGGAATATGGCCTCCCTGGCAAATTTTTTTTCCCCAGAATCAACTTTCTCCAAAATCAACCAAACAAAGGGCATTCTTAGGGTTTTTGGCTACTGCGAATGTGATGGTGATGTCCATTTGAGTCTAAAGTGTCCCAAAAAATTGGCTACCCCTAGATCTTGCAAAAAAGATTCCTGTGGAAACCATTGCATTAGAAACTCACTAAAAGGCCATATCTTCAGATCACGAACAGGCAGCTGCAGGTTTGGAGCTCTGATACCATGTTAGAAACCAAGATCACCTACATGAAATCACCTGTCACATGCAAAAGACATGCAAAACCAAAGAAGATGTTCTGTAAACCTCAAAGTAAAAATGCATTAAAGAGAATCAATTATTACAAAGAGATCAATCCTTCTGAAGGAGATCAAGAAACCCTAAAAGGGAAACCCTAAATGAAACCCTAGTGTGCACACTTAATAATTAATCAATTATTAATGTGCCTAAGTTTAGCTTAAGCAACTAAACTAATAAGTGACTTAATTAATTAACCAGTATGATATAATTAATTAAGCATAATAACTTATTACTCTAACAGGAGGATTCCAAACCAATGAGTACTCCTATTGTGACCGGTTGTCACTTGAGTAAAATTGATGAGTATTTGGAGGTTGATTTGACTCTTTATAGGTCTATGATTAGAGGTTTGTTGTACTTGACTACTTCTAGACTTGATATTATGTATGTAGTATGTTTGGTTTCTAGATATCAAGCTAATCCCAAGCAAACTCATGAGAAATTAGTGAAAAGAATATTTAGATACTTGAAGGGAACTCTAGATTATGCTTTGTTGTATAAGAAGGATGAATTTTTTTTCCCTGAGTGCTTATATTGATGTTGATTGGGAAAGATGTGTGGATGACCAGAGAAGCACCAATGGAAGTGCATTTTTATTGGGAGACATATTGGTCTCTTGGTTCAGTAAGAAGAATGGCTCAATGTCCTTATCCACAGTAGAAGTTGAGTATATTGCTGAAAAATCTTGTTGCACCCAAGTGCTTTGGATGAATTAGACTTTGAAGGACATAAAGGTGGTATATGATGAAGCCATTACCACATTGTGTGATAATACTAATGTAATTAAATTTTTTGAAAAATTGGTGATGCATTCAAGGATCAAACATAACTCTATTCGGTAACACTTTCTAAGGGAGAAGGTTGTAGAGAAAGAAGTAAAAATGGAGTATGTGCTTACTAAGGATCAAATTGAAAATATATTCACTAAGGAACTCTCAAAGGAGACTTTTGAGTATCTCTGGTGGAAGTTAGGGGTTATTGCCCCCTCTTCTAATTGGATATATAGATGGTGCATCTATCGAGGGGGAGAAACCCATGTCATATCCTTCTCTCCTATATTTTTGGGTGCTACCTCTCAGGGCGAGCAAGTAGTTGGTTGGTTCTTGTTGATAGGGGGAGTTGGTATGATTGTTTGTAAAATATGTGTAGTTGTTGAGCATGTATAGTTGTTTGAAGGAAAAGTGTTTTTGATCAAAGGGGGAGAATATGCTGATGATATAGTTGAAGAACTTTTTTCCCCTTTTCCTTGATGTCAAAGGGGGAGAATGTGTAGGTGTGTGTTGCCATCAATTCTAGAGGGGGAGATTGTTGATTGTTAGCATTAGTTTTTATTGATGTCAACACTTTAGGAGATTATTTTGATGTCAACACTTGGTGATTTTGTTGGCATTGGTTGTCAACACTTAGGGAGATTGTTACATATTTTTTTGAGATTGTTGTTTGACATTGGTTATTATTGATTCCCGTGTCTATACTCAATTTGGGTTTTCATTGGTGTATGTTGTTGATAATCTATAATGATTGGTTGGAATTGGTTTAAGTCATGCCTTTGGTGTTACTAATGTTCATGATTGGTTTTCATACCTTAGTTGATATCAAGTAAAGTAGCATTGAGTATGGTTGTTGTAAGAAGAGATAATATCATGATGATATATTAAGATGAGGATTAGAAGTAATGTTGATGGTGGAGAGATGTTGTTGATGGTCTCTAGTATGTTGTATGCTCTTTCCTATTGTTCCTAAGGAAGTATGTGTTTCTGCAAGGAAGTTCTGGTCTTTGTAAGTTGGTGAAAGGCTCTACTACAAAATGTTGTTTGAAAGACTACTTGGGAGAATGCTCCACATTTCTCCACTTTTGATGATATGGTCTTGCAGTTTGGGATTTAGTGTTTGTGTGCTATATATGTTGCACTCCTATCTTTTTTGGTAATTCTAGTGAGTTGGAAGATTTTGTTGATTATTTGGAGTGGTCCAAAAAATGCTTCACATTTCTCTGCATTGGTGTTTTTTCTCTCATGGTTTGGTGGACATGTTCTCAATGCCTGTGCAATACCTTAGTTTTGTTTTCATTTGTTGGTGTTTACCATAAGTTGGTCTATTAATGTTCTATCTCATACTTGTATATTTTGTGCTTCTAGGATGAAGTACTATGTCTCTATTTTTTTGAGGTGGATGTTTGTGACATGTAAGTGTGAAACAAGTGTCTAGAATTATTGTTGGATGTTCATGGAACATATCTTTGTGGTCCACACATCAAAGTTTAATCCCTCTAGTGTTGCATATTGTGTTGAGTTGGATTTTTGAAAAACTTAGGGATATCTAGTCGACATGGCTTGTTATCTTACTTGCGTCATGTGATTGGGGGTTTGTGCTAGCATATGAAGTTATATTAAGATGCATTTGGGTCCTAGCCTATCTTGTTGTGAACTACATTGAGAAAATCTAGTTAGATGTATGTTTTTGGGGCGAGTGGTCATGTGCTACATGTTTCATCTCACGTTTCCTTGTTGCTGACTTGGGTTCTTGTGCATTGGAGCATGTGTGTTGTTTGGGATCATATTGGAAGATGTAATAAGACTATTTTTGGTCCTCTTTATATTTTGGATAAGACCACATTATGTTTTTGTGGCTGACTTGTTGAAATTATTGTTTGTATTCTTTTCTAGCTAACCTAATTGATGTTTTGAGATCTTGCATATAATATAAATGCAAGAAAATTTTAGTTGCAAGGTGTGTGTGGTGGTGGTGATGTGTGAGCATGGAATGAAGTAGTGATTTGTAAAAAAGAGAAGATAAATGATCTTTAACACCTCAGTTAGTAGAGTGTATTGTTGACATATATTGTAATTCATAAATCTTCATGTATCCTGCTTTGAGATAGTGAATCTCATTAGGTCCTTATAATTTGCATCTTGCCTTGGGGTTGTGTGCCTTAGTATGACAAGTCCCTTGTATCTTTCCCTAAGGTTGTGTAACTTAGTCTATAATTCCATTAGCAAATAGCCTTAAATTATAATTATATAAGCAATGAGCTTCTATATTGAGACCTTTCTCTCTATGGTTTTTCCCTTCTTGGGTTTTCTACATAAATCTAGTGTTATCTTGTGTATGTGTGTTCATTTCCTTATCTTTCTTTGCTATTGATTAGATTAAGTGTTTTTGATCTGTGAATGAGTTGTTGATCTTACTAAGATTTTGAATTTATATATTGTTGAAGGGTTTATGATCTAAAAGGGTTTACGTTTTTGAAGATACCGATTCACCCCCCCTTAGTATCTGGGTGTGTTCAACAATTTTATTATGAAATATTTTTTGTTTTAAAATATGCAAGTGCAAACTCTAATGTTATTTAAAGAGAAAAAAATTACTTACCTATTTTTAAGGAAATGATTTATTTATTGCAAGGTTAAAAATCTAAGTTTTTACTATGTTGTATTGATAGAGATGTTACATTTCTCAAGTGCTTTGTCATGAGGTAGTGTTCTTTCCTAGTGTACCTTAGTGTGGAATTTTAGAAAGTTTAGTGTGTGTCAACTCATGTAGTGTTTTTATGAAGGAAGGATGCCTCCTAGGTGTTATTTCACTTGATAGTCAAGGACATATGCCCCTAGTTGAGAGTCTTCTGTTGTGGAGAATGATCACTCTCATGTGTGTTTCTTGTTGTGTACAAGCAATGAAAAGGGATTTAGTGTGTTGGTGTGTATTGTAGGTAGGTGTGGTCTCTTGGTTTGTATCCTTGTGTGATATGTTTGATGAGTCTTATTTGAAGGTTATTTAGAACCTTGATTTGTTGAGAAGTTATTTTATTATGTGATTACCATTTTGATATTTTAAATCTTTCTTTCTATGAATGTGGAGTGACACTTTTGTGGTCCTTTTTTGTGTGTCCACTTGAGATGACATGAATTTGAAATCTCTTTGATTAAGACTAATTTTAATTTTCTTGGCTCATGATTGAGTATTGTGTACTCTCTTATGTGTTCAATGTATCTAAATGTGGAAGAGATGATATATGTCCATACTCCTAATATGTGGAAGAAATTAATGATGTTGTAAAATGCTTTCTTTATGTTCATTATGCATTTGTATTTGATTTAGTGCATGTCATATATACGAAATAGATATGTTGATGCATGAAAGAAATGCTAGATTGTTTGTAATAGAACATTTGGGTCAATAAATTGTACTCAAATTGTTTTTGTTTCCTAGGAATCTTGAGATAGTTATATGCATTGTATCATTTGAAGGGCTTAAAAGGGGTGTAATTGGGTCATATGCATGGTGATTGTCATAAATTCTTGACAAAAATAAAAAATGAATTAGTAAGTCCAACATTTTTTGACCACAAATTTGTGGCATTCCCCATCTTGCATAATGTGAATATTAAATTTAAAAAGGGAAGCATGCATTGTAGAAGAGTTTTGTTAGTGTGGTATTGTTCCTAACAAGGGATGTTGATGTTATTCTATTTCAGTGTGAAGTAGAATTGCATGTTGTGATAAAATGCATGTCCCATGTGATTGGTGACTTATTTCCTTGTGATTATCTTCCTCCACAATATTGTGAACGTGATGTGATAAAGATATAAATGCTTGAAATATTAGTTAATTTTTGGAATGGTTAAGTGGAAATAGATATCTATGTTGCATAATATGCTTGGAGTCTTATAAGACTCACTCACTTGGTGTTCTTGAGCATGTTTTGTAACTCACCTTGGATGTTTCATTCTAGGTGTAATGTAGTCTTGTACTTCCTCATTTGTTGCTAACTAGTGTTAGTCACACAAGGCATTTAATTGCACCTTCTAAATTTGATACATTTTCTTAGAATTGGTGTATTTTTCAATTGTTGAAAGGATCTACATTGATTTTTTATTATGAGTAGTCTAGTCACCAAAAATTTCCATCTATTTATTTGGCGACCCTTGGTCATGCTTGATTATTTTTGGAATTGATATTATTTAATAATTTTATTTTGGTATTGATAATTCTCCATCTTTGGAATTCTTTTAGCATTATGGTGGATAAACCAAAAAAATGAATTTTTGGTCATGTATCTTATAATGTTTCTCTCTATCATGCTAATGATGAATCCCTAATAGAATGTACACGGGAGTAGATTGCAAAGAATGTACTGGTTCTTTATGCTTAGGTTAATTAGAACAATGTTAAGTTTGAAATTCTTTAAACCTTGTGGAATGGAATTGGATATTTTGTGAAGTTTTTTGGAAAATTATGATTTTTTTTCGTATTCTTATGGATCTTCTAGCTATGAGTGCTCATAATTGATGTATATGTAATTTTTTTTGAATTTATTGAAGTGTATTTGAATATCTACATGAGTTTAATTATTATTTTTTCTAGATGAGCTTGAGAATGAATTATGTTGAATTCCTTGTTTGGATTGTGTATATATATTTTTACTACTAAATAGTTGGTTATTGATTTATTTTAACAACTATGCTTGTTATTTATTTCTTTGCTCTTGTTGTTGTGAGAAAAAAAGTTGTGCATGATTTTAGAGAAAAAGAATAACCATGAATAACACAAATAATTTATGTAGAAAACCTAGTAAAGTGTACCAAGAAAAAACCACAAGAAAATATCTCTCGTATTTTATTTTTTAGGAAATATTCATTGTTACAAAAACCTTCAAAATTACTGAAATCATGACTTCAAAAAACAATAAGTAATCTGAGTTGCAGAGTCCATGTCAAACAAAACTTTCCAACAATATAAATTGTGACTCATATAACTATATGTTGTATATGTAAAGAGGAAAAAGATATAGAGGAGGAAGCCCATTCGGCTTCTGCTAGTAGTTCCTCCCATGTTTTTGAAAGCTTAAAAAAGGGTTCTTTGGGTCCTTCCAGTGTTAGGGCCAAGGAGTTCAAGGCTCAGGCCTTGAACATTGTTGAGGGAAAGGCCCCCATGGAGGAATCTTGTAGCAAGTAGGATGTTGTCTGGGAGGAGGTTGATAATCTTAAAAGAAAAATGGAGTATTTGGAGAAAAGGCTGCAAGATGTCACCCGCTTCATGCTAAAGATCATGCACAGGTCCGCCACCACTCTCTGTTTGTTGTAGAAGGACAAGTCCGTGGAAAATATTGAAGAGAAAGCTGTCAACAAGGAATTTCTTAAGTTCCTCACTGAGGATTGGGCTACCATAACCTTGATCAAGCCATGCAGTGGAAAGAAAGACTAGGGTCATGGAAGGTTCTACTTTTTGGTTGGCCATGGCCTTACTGGCCATCATTTCTTTTTGACTTCTTTAAAGATATTGATGTTGTTTTTATGTTTTATTATGACTGGTATGACCCTTGGTGGTCCTTAGTTAAGAGTATTTTAAATCATGATTTCATGATGGATATTAATTTTGGTAGACTCTATGGTCTTGCGAGATACACTCTTAGTTATACTAATTCTATACGTAGGATGGTTAGATTGCTTTGGTTGTCTAATAATTTGGTTACTTTGCTCATGATTTTGACGTGGTTTTTGATATGGAATGTTTAGGGTGTTTGGTTAAGTTTCCTAAACCTTGCTATTAATGTACTGATAATTCTATTCTGCTGATGATGGCTTGTGGAGCCTTGTACTAAAGGGACAACAACCTAGTTTTGCTACTTTTTATATCAAAAACTATATGTTGTATATTTGTCAAAACTACCATAAATAGTAAGTCTCAATAGGTACTTAGTGTCAATTATTTGTCATTTCTAGAATAATAATAAAATTTAATTCATATTCTAATAGTTTTCATGGTCATGTTGCCATGTTTCCTAGTGTTGTAAATTTAGCTAAGTGTTTTTTGAGGTTTTGTAGACACCAAAGTGATGTTATTTAAGAACATGAAGGAACACATCATGTCATTTAAATGTGGTTTCTATAATGACACTCATGTTGACATAGTGTAGGGCATGATAATGTATTAGTAAGTACATTCGAACATATTATTTTTATTTATTATATTCTAATTATCTATCTATTCCTTGAGGTGTGCTAGTTGAGGTTATCTTGGGTTGTAGGAGTTTCTCCTTGGTAGTTTAGGGGTGTTCCTAGCTTAGTGTTGGAAGTAATTCAATTATTGTATGAAGAATTAGATATTCTATGTAGTCTATTTTGAGAATACTTGGTGTTTGAGCATTATAGAAGTTCTTTGTTGCCTCTTTTTATCATTGTTTTGTGATCTTTTTAGGTTTTCTAACTATTAGTTTTATCATAATTGAGAATCATTGTGGGTAATTTTAAAATTTTTCTCCTATTTTTGTGCTTGTTTTCCTCCTTAGATGCTTCCTTGTGTTTTTGGGTTGCTAAGCCTCACTTGTTGAGAGATATTATGCCTTTAAAGAGGTTGTTTCCTAGACTCTTCCCTTTGATAACACCTAATTTTTTTAGGTTTTGTGTTGAGAAGGAAGTGTGTCAAGGAAATCCCCATTTTTATAGCTTTTGGTACATAAGGGAGGACCTCATGGAGTGAGACCATTTCTAGAAGTGAGGTATGATTTTGGTGAGCATAGAGGTGAGGTAGTATTGCCTCTAGCCTTGAGGGATGGTTTTCCCTATATTTTGAGTTGTAGTTTCAATGATTAAGGCCTTGTATTTTGGAGAGATCATAGGAAGTGCAATGTTGTGTTCATAAGTCTCATGGAGAGAAAATTTTTGCAGGCTTGTGCACCTTTTCTTTCCCAATTTAGTAGCTAGATGAAGTTTCCTACTAGTAGTAATAGTCCTAGTGCAAGACCTTATTTTATTTTGGTCAATTAAACCATGTCGGTATATCTTTCCCTCAATTGTAGTGGAAATTTAGGATGGAGTGTGGTGACCTTGAAGTAGTGGCACACCTAGTAGTTGATGATCACATAGCTTATGCACCTTTTGAGATGTGCGTTATGTGGTTGAGGCCTATATTTTTTGAGAGTCTAGAGGGTTCATCTTGTGAGATTTGTAGTGTTTTCAAGATTGAGTACCACATGTGATTTATCCTTGTTTTATATGTTCTTCTAGGATTAAGTCTAATTAGAGTGGGGGAGGATGTTATTCCCACCCATTTTTTGCCTTGAGATATCTAGGATTGAACATTATTTTTTCATTATGCATAAGGCATGCTTGTACTTGTTTCCTTGAGTTTCATATGGTGTGTTTGGACCACCCTCATGTTCAATTATGGTATTGCTCAACCTTCCAATTTTTTTTGTTATATTTTGATGTGTGCATACTAGTGTGTCAAATTCCTTGTGAGGAATTTATGTATTTCATTACTATTGTGTTTCTTGAGATTCTTGTGTTATAATTAATGTGATAGAATCATAGATGTTTTAATTAATGATTTACTATTCACCATTTTAATTAATTATTATAATTTTTGACTATATGATATATGATGTTGAATCTTGTTGGATGATTTTCACATGCTTCAACTATTATTTATTAAAAATATATACTTAATGTGTGTTGAGTGGGTATATGTATATAATTATTTCTCCACCTAATTATGATGGTCCAAATTATTATCCAATGGTAATTAATCAAATATGTCACTTTGGGCTTATTTGTTTGGTAGTTGCTATTGCTCTCAATTGAGTACAAGATGTACCCTATGTTTTTACTTCTAGTTTTGGATCCAAACTAGTGGTGATTCACATATTTGTGTGTTATAGAGAACTCATAAATGTTGCATTTTAATGTGGTTATTTATTTATTTATTTACATGAAATTATATTTTTAATATTAAATCTTTCATGTGAATAGTGTTTGATGCATTGGGAATAGAAAAATTAGGAAATAAAAGAAAGGGAAAATTTATATTTGATATGCATTATAAACACTATTTAATTATTAAAATTAATTAAATTTTCATTTAAAAACTATTTCTTTGACTTTACAAAATTAATTAAAATACTTGAATTGTTTGGGAAAAGATTTAAACGATATTATTTTAATGGCCTTTAGAAAGAAATGAATTAGACATTTTGTTTTAATTATCATATGTATTTTTTGAAAAGAAAAATTAGAAAATGAAAATGGAAGAAAAATAAAATTAAATACAAAAATAAAATAAAAAGTAAAAGTGAAAATAGAAAAATAAAAGAGAAAAGAAAAAAAGTCTCTTGTCTTCATTATTCTCATTTGGAGTAATTTTCTCTCCAAATTCCTATAATGGATTTGTAGGAAATTGTAGATGGAAAGGCTTGAAATTAAATTTAAATAAATGGTAATCAGTATGGGATTTCTTGGGAATTCAGCTCTATGTGTGAGTGTGCTGCTCTTGAGGAGGCTTTCCTCCATTTTTCACATGATTGAAAATAGGTGTTTCTTTATTTAATTTTGCATTAAAAATTAAATCCTTTCCTTGTTTCATGCTCATATTAGGTGGATCTATATGGTCTCTCATTATAGGACTGAATTTGGAATTAATTTTATAGTTTTAAAATATTTATTTAATTTTAAAAAATTTCCAAATACAACTATTGATTATGGAAAAAAAATTCAAAAATATTGAAAGGTGAAATTTATTATATAAGTATGGTACTATGCATATTTGGGACTAGAGAGTATTTGTAGAAATTTTAAATCTATATTTTAAAATTTAAAACTTTCATCAATGGAATTTTTTGGGATTTTTATTATTTTTGTGTGAAAAATAATTTTAGAAAATTTAAAAATGAAAATTATCTATGGTGAATTTTAATGTGGGAAAAGAATCCTCCTTAATGATGTTTTATTTAGAATATTTTGAGATCATGTCTCTTTTTATCCCTTAAAATTATGCATTGAAAATTTTTCCACACTCAAAAAATGCTTTGACCTGATGAACCTAGGATTTGAGGTGGAGGGTGTAGGAAAGGAGTGTTTATGAACATCGATTGAGACACAAAGATGCCTAAGGATATGATGGGAAAAATATTTTCTAATTAAGTGATAACTATATATATTGGGTGATTAAAAGTAACCAAGATTCTAATTCATATATCATAGAAAAAGTGCTCATATAGTCATGGTATTGGGCATAGAAAACATGCCCTCTCAGGGAGTGCTATTCCTTGTTGGTTGGGTTACTCATGAGGAAATTTGATGCATACTTGACTCTTCTTAGACATCCCTTTGAGCTATTGCAATGAGGCTTCTTCCCTAGACCCTATGGTTCCTTGCCCTTGATGGCACTGGACATGGTGTCCAATGAGAGACTGTCTCTATCCATGTATTGTGATTGGAAGACACCTTGTTGCACATGTTCATGTTCATTCTATATGATTCCTTGTTTTTATGTTTATTCAATATGGTGGATTATACTTCAAGATTATTTTTGGTGATTGTATCTCCTTGAGTATTTGTATTTATGATTTGATGATCATTATGTTGGCTCGTTATGTATTAGATGTCAATCATTCTTGATGGCCTATATGCATTTGATGTTGATTATGGTTTTTGACATGCATTCCTTTTTTTCTCATTTGATTCCATGTGGATGTTGCCTATATGAATTTGATGTTGATCATGGTTTTTGACATGCATTCCTTTTTTTCTCATTTGATGCCATGTGGATGTTATGATTATTGTCTTATTGATTGACATGTTTTTGAGACATGCTCCATGTTTTATGTGATTGATGTTCTTGTGCTCAAGTGATTATCCCCTAGTATGGTGGGGTGGATATAAGGGTACCACATGGTTGGGTGGCATGGAAACCAACATTGGGGATTGAAGCTCTTGGAGGCTTCATTTGGAGGAGATTTAGATAGAATACAAGTGAAGATTCACTACTCCTTGCTTTCATTCTCTTTTATTTTGTAAATTGACATATTTTTAATTATAATATTTAATTATATAACCTCTTATGTAAACATCCCACATAAATAGTGAAGGATTTATTTGCTTATGTATGTTTTCTTGACATTGGTGTCACATGTTATTGATAATTCATATGCAATTTATATTTTGGTAAATTTTGGTAAAATGAGCATAGATCATATTTAGATTTAGGCTAAAAATTAATTTTATTTATTAGAAAATATTCAATTTTGGATTCATTTTTTTTGTGGTCCTATGTAGTTTATCTCCCAAGTTTTGGGTTGAGTGTTGGTGAGAATCCTCCGTATGGTGGTGTTATTTTTGTTCTCCACTTAGTTGAAGGACTAGTGGGTGTGTGTTTGAAATGTTTTCCCTTATACCTCATGTCCTTAGACTCATTTTGAGGTCCCTTGAAGGAATCTTAGCCCTTGGGATTTATCTCCTTCATGGACTAGTGGGTTTGGAGATTAAGTGTTAGTGTTCACTTCAATCTCCTAATTGTTTTTAGCATTTTTGAGTCTAATATGTGTTGTGACTCTTTCCTTGTGTGTCCTAAGTGTTATGATTATCATGGAGGTCCATAAATAGGATTTGGTTGGTTCTTTATCTACAACACCAATACAATAATATGACACCAATGCAAGAAAGGGATTCAACAAATTCTTAGCACTCTAGTGCTAAGTCAAGACTCTAGCACCAAATAAGGATGCAAAAAAATATGTAGGACATTAGTCAACTCATGTTAGTGCCCTATTTAGGTTCTATTGTCCTCTAAGTGCATTGTTGTTCTATGGTGCATTGTTTTCCCCTATTTCATCATTCTAGCTATTTTTAGCATAACTTGTTCCCCTTGTCCTAGTGAGTCTTACCATATGTAAACAAACATTTTGGCTTCCAATTGCTTTCTTGCACTTCTAGAGTTTTTCTCCTAAAGATGGGCCAAAATGTAATCTAAACACTCAAAATAAATGTAAGGATGGAAGCAATATGTCTAAATGCAATAAAATAAAAAATAAAGATGATTATTAATGAAAAACTATTGAAATGTAGGATGTTTGAAAACACATTTTGATATGCAAACATGTGATAAATGACCTAGAAATGCAAACAAAACTAGACAGAAAGTTATGAAACAAAATGTGTGCACTTGGAGGTTAAAAAAGGATGAAATGAAGGTCTAGAATCCTGATAAAACTGATGTAAAATCTAATTGGGATAGTTGTGCCAATCTAGGTGAATTAGTCCCAGATCTAGAAAAACTGCCCTCGAGTCTGTTTTGGCAAAATGGGTATCGAAATCTATAGAAACCTCTAAAAAATAGGTTCAGTGGGACTAATTCACCACTTTTGGTGACTTAGTCCACTTCTAAATTTTTGAAAATTCGAAAGTGGAAACAAAATCCCTCGGTCTGCACTTATGTTTTTGATAGGTGTCTACTTCTGAAACTTTGATTTTTGGGCCTAAAAGTGACTTTTAGTGGATATTTTGAACTTGCAAGGAGGAAGATGACTCCAATAAGTATTCAACCTATTCTTCAATTATTTTCAAGTCCTGAATATACCTAAATCTGCAAACACACAAGGAAAGAGAAATAAATGTTGGATGTTAGGGCATGGGGGTTTGCCTTGGTCAAACCCCTTTTTAGGTAATTAAACAAAAATGAAGAAATAAGACAATGAAGCATGAAATAATGGAATTAGTACCTTGCCATGGTGATTGATCTTGATTTTTTGTAACAATAGGTGAGGAATCTTCCCTTGAATGTCCTTGAAAGCTATCTTGATGACTTAGAATGTTAAAACCCTAGTTTGCTAGACTTGAAATGGAAGATTAATGATGAATAAGATGAATGAGTTATGAGTTAGGGTTTAGAAGTTTGTATTTATAGGAAATCCACCTAATTTTACTGTTAATTTGATCCCCAAGGCTTACATGAAGGAAAAATAAACTTAAATTCTAAATTTTCTCTCTCAAACCTCAAAAATAGCCCAAATGGGACTAAGTCGCTAGGCTGGGCGACTTGGTCCCACAGGGGTTATTTTTCTAGCTGGATTGTTTGGGAGTGAAGAAATTAGGCTTCTAGATTATTCTAGTCGGGTCTTTGATCAAATCAAGCCTTCGTATGCATAATATGGGGCCATAGGGGCCTATTAATGATGATGTAAAGAGTAATTAGAGATAGGGACACAAAGTTCAATGTGAAAGTGTGATTAAATACACTTTACAACATTAAGATGAGTTCCACATAGCCTAGAAAGGCACAACATCCAATGTGAATGTGTAAGACACATTATAACACTAGATTAAAGTCAATTCTAATTTACAAGCCTTCTAGATTAATGTAAGAATGTCATTAAATACATTTTGCAATATTGAATTAGGGGGAAAATAGGTCCACTAGTATAGAAAAGTGTGAAAGTCTTTTACAACACTTTACAATACCTTTATAAGAAATTGTTAGATGCATTTTATTCAGTTTGCAAGGGTCCAAGACCTAGTATAGATGTGTAAAACACCTTGTTAGTAATCCAAATCTGCACCCCCAATGCTAAGTTGTGAAAGAACTTAGTAGGTTTGGATGTAACAGTGGGTGTCTTATTTGAAAGTAGACCTCTAGATTATGGAATGACTCCCCTTTTGATGGTGTCACCTAAACTATTCCTTGCTGGGAAAAGGGGAGAAAGAAGCATGCAAAGAAAAAAAACTAAACCCCTATGGTGATGCACCTAATGATATTTCTCAGACCTATTACAACTGCTTTCACATAGTTTTATCAAAATCTCAACTTAACTTGACACAACTTAGACATTTAAATATATTAATGCATAAGTATTTCGTAAGGAGGCTTGGTTCATTTGCCACTTTGAAGGGAAAATTTTTCCACAACTAAAATAACTATTTGACCTATCACACAACTTACAACTTACATAAATATATGTTAATTCTACTTAAAGGTGCTAAAATGAGACAAGCATTGAAGGAGATATCAAAACTCACAATAAAATTCATCAATAACCATATTGTACTCAATAAAGTAGCTTCTAAGAAGGTAAAAAGATTGAAATTCATTAATAAAATGGTGTCACATACTGCTATACATGTTTGATATGGATTCACAATGTAGTCCTTTGCTTGAAAAAGCTCCAAAGTGAGCTATAATACCCTACAAAAAGAAAGAAAGAAGTCCCAAAAACTTAAGCTTGAAGATACTTAAGCAATTCTGAAACCAACTACCCACACAAGTCCTTCTAGAAACCCTAGGTCAAATGTTGCATAAAGGCCAAAAAAGAACCTTCCAAAACTCCTCCAAAATGTCCTCCAAATGCAGAAAAGTCAATCCAAAACTCAAGTCATGCCAAAAGTGCGACAAAACTACCTCCAAAAGGTCCATCTCCTCCAAAATCAGTCAATGATATCCCTCATGCATTCTACATGTTGTTCAAGCATCTCCAAATTCACCACATGCCTCCAAACTATTCCTGACTCACACTTTTAGTGTGCTTGCAAAGCACATGATTCAACTCCACCTTGTATATTCAAAGCACTAATAAAGTGACTTATAATATCACTTGAATAATATTTCTTACATTCTAGTTTTCTAATTTGTAAGAATAAAGGAGCACTTGACTAAGCTTTGAAAAGTCATACTTTGAAAATCAAACATAACACTTGATTAAGTGATTTATAGCCACATCCCTTAGTCAAATGTTTTACATTTTCAAACAAAATGTAATGGAATTGACTTACACTTGATTTTCTTAAAAAACCAGAAAATAACTAAAGCATAAAGCCTAAGTTAGCAAAACACATGGGGATCCAATAAATATATATTTTCTTCAAAATCACATAATCACATTATTTTATCAAAAATCATAAAAGGTAACTAAGGCACACCGATTGTTTTGATCCATTTTTTCTCCAAAGGCTATGAAAATAAATCAAGGGCACTACTAAATGATTTTTCTTAAAAAAAATCATAAAATAAATCCATAAGGAAAAAAGCCTAGTCATGAAAATATGTAAGGCAGGCATGAAAAATTATAAAGGGTATTAGTTCATATTCCAAACATTTTAAAATAAAAAGGTAAAATACCTTTTACTTGGTTGACATCTATTAGGGAAAAAACCCTAATACCCAAAGCAATGCAAATTTTGATTCATTTTGCTCGAGCCTCTTGAAGAGCTCATGCTGCCGCCATAGGGTTTCTATGAGAGCACTGGGAACATGATTTTCTTGGTCGATTCTAGAAAATTTGAAGTGATTATTGTAGGAAACAATAGGTAAATGTGTTTTTGAGTTGAACTTGGCTTTTCTTCATTTTTTGACAGCCATTTCATGCTTGAAGGCTGCGGCTGTGAACACCTTCTGATGTAATTTTTGTGATTTATTTCTTTGTGATTATCATATCTGCTTTTGGCCACCATTGATGTGACTTTTTTGAAGCTTTAATGGAGGGTTTGACTGTGAAAAAAATGCAAAACCTATTTGAGCCTATGTGGTAAGGCTTCATTCTATACCATTTTTCCTTTTCAGTTATTTCCATGCATATTATCTACAAGAAAAAGGGTGAAAACCCTTGATGGAATTTTTAATTCTTTAGAATATAGTTTTTTCTATTTTATATTTGCAAAAAAAATGCCCCATCTTTGCATTTTCGTGGTTTCCTTCTATTGATTTCTGAATATGGACATTTTTTCTATTTTGGTGCCATGAAATGGTGGCCAACTGTGCTATAATCCCCTTTACCATGATATGATTTTGTGAGATCATAATATGAATGAGATTTTATGAGAGGATATAGTTAAAACAAGAGCTACCTCTATCAATTGTTCCACAAGACAATGCTTCCCTTGTAACATCCCGCTACGCAACCCCGAAGGGTAAGAGCCAAAAGAGGACAAGGTAATTTTTTTTTGATAACATAAAGAATAACTTACACAAAAAGTAGTTTCCAATACAATATAATGAAAAATTACATGGAAAAGCATGGCCTAATGCAACCCGATGGAGAGGACTAATCTACCCTCCAGAGAAAAACCAAACAAGAGAAAATAAGGTAGCTCCAGAATTTATGCTCCAAAACCTACTGCTCCGGAACTTCCTGCTTCGGAACCTCTGCTCTAGGACTTCCTACTCCATAACCTTTGCTCCAGAACTTCCTGCTCTAAAATTTCTACTCCAAAACTTTCTGCACTACTCTAGAATTTTCTACATAGCTCTAGAACTTCTGCTTCAAAACTTTCTGCTCTACTCCACAACTTCCTGCACTGCTCCAGAACTTTCTGCACAACTCTGGAACTTCTACACAGCTCCAGAACTTCTGCTCCAAAACTTTCTACTCTGCTCTGGAACTTCCTGTGCCGGTGCTTCGAAACTTTACAGTAGTGACACAAAATAGAAAATAGAAGGTAGTGATGCACCAGAACTTTGGCAGCAACAACACAAAACAATAACAAAAGGTGGCGTTGCTTCAGAACTTTAGCAGACTAAAACATGAAGGAAAGATACAACCAAATCTCTTTTTTTTTGCATGAAAATTTTGAAGAAAAAGCTATAAGAGAATTATCATAGTACACGTGAGTCTGATACCAACACTGAAACCCATAAACCAAACATAATCATCACATATCTTCTCATTAAATTTATGATTACTTTTTCTCTCTCAAGAGAGTACAATGAGCATAAAAGAATAAGTATGAATACAATAGCATTACTATGAATAAAATATATCATTAGATAAGATAACTATAGAAGAGGGGATGACTCCAACTGGTGCTCCAATAACTTGTACACCGATCCCCAATGGCGGTGGCAATGCCTCCCTACCATGTGGACTCAAAGATGCCACCCCACCATGCTTGGAGGTAGTCACAAGGCCCAAACATAAAACAAGGAAAGGGTAACAAATGGCCAACACTCACATCAGAAACAGAGCAAGCATGAAATACAGTACTGAAGGTCAATGTCACAACATGAAGATGCTCATACAATAACATGTCGGGTACTACTCACGAATACTAAGGTACGAGGTGCTATAGTGCAGAATGGATGGAATTTCATGTGTGCTCGAAGGGATGGCACCACACGGAAACAAGTACACCTCTCATACAGACAAGGAGACTCAAACATGCCTGTATCAATGCCCTGCAGATTGATAACTCAACACCCTACAAATGGATAGGCATTCTCGTTAAACCAATGAGGAATCCATAGCAAACACGAAACAGTGAAAATCCACTAAAACTTCATAAAAACCATTTAAAATAGCCAACTACTGCTAAATCATTTAAATTGTTGATCACAAATTCCAAAAAGTAGATTACACACCCTTAAGACATTCACCATTAATTTCATAAAAGAAAACAATCATATAATCAATATTAACCTCATGAAATCATCCCATAAAATCACTTCCAAAATAGATAAAATCTATCAAAAGGCAGTGGCACAAAACACAGTTTCAATTGCTGTTCAACGCATGAGAAAGAGGGATAAAAATTCTATAAAAGATAAAAATGCTTGGATCTAAAGTCATACAACCCAGTTGAGATATGGGAATTTTCAAGTGAATCCTAAAGTAATAAAAAAACATTTTACTAGGCAACACAAATTTTGGCCAAAAAGGAAAGTGTTCTAAATTCGTTTTGGACTCCAACCCAGTTGAGATATGGGCATTTTCAAGTGAATCCCAAAGCTATATTTTAGTTTAAACTAAGGGATTTGTACAGATTTAAAAAAAAACTCAGACATTCTCCAAAATAAATTCCATAACCAGGCTGAAAAGAAAACTCAACAACCAAATGCCATAACAACACCCAACAACCAAGATTCCCAAAACATTTAAACATGCACTCATGCATACATTTATAACTCAAAAAATTCAAGAAAGACATAGAAGAATACCTCAAATCTTCCCAAATATGAAATGAAGAAATGCTCTTTCAGCAAGATATGATGAGATTCCAAAACGAAGCAGCAAAACAACAAAACTATATTGAGCCTCCGGTGCCATTGCCCACAATTTTCTTCTTATAAATTCTCCATGTTCTTCCCCAACTCAGCTACCCAATTTGTGGGGTTTTCTTCTTCTTCGGATCCAAAACATAAGTTTCTTCTTTTTCTTTCCAAAAGAATGACCCTCCAAAAAAAAATACTCCCTTCCTTTTTATATTTTCCTCCCTAAAAAGATAACTCTTCCCCAAAACAAAAATGAATAAAAGTATATATACCAAAGATAAGGCTGCCCCTTTAAATATTCTCCCCAAAATAATAAAATAAAATAAGGCATTTAAATAAACAAGCTATTAAAGCTCCCAAATTAAAGTATTAAAATAAAAAAATATCAAGCATTCCCTTTTTCATAAAAATAATAATTTATATCCAAACGTTAAAATACATAAAGCTCCCCAAAAGGGATTAATAAAATCATTTAAAATAACATATTTTAAAATCTCATGGATAAAACCATTTAAATCTCCCATCAATAAAATGCTATAAAATACCATATTTAAAATCACAAAAAAGACGTTAATGAAAACACATCATAGTACTACCAACTAAAATATATAGCCACATAACAAATTCATGAAAACCATAACAAAATACCTCAACAAGACATACTAGTAAACCACATACAACAGAAAGGTGCGCTGGAACATACAGGTAAAAGGTGCTCTGGACATTACCGTTAGGTAATTGGATGGTAAGACATCAATAAGGAAAACATTTCCCTAATAGGGTACAATGGGCTAGGGGGGAAACATTTGGCCTGTGACTACCCCCAGTAACCACCATCAGGGAAAAGGAGTACGCTTAGGTCTGTGGATCCAGACGGAGTCGATACTCAATACCTGCATCGCTTCCAATTACACGTCAAAGTACATGTGCATATAAAATATAGTCTAAAGCAACATTAATCATTTGGAAGGGAGTCATGATATCGTAAGCCTCTCGAATATGAGTGTTACAACATCATCCCTTTCCTGTCCATAATCATACAAAATTAATGATAACACTATATAAACATTTAAGCATGTAATCCATAATATTAACTAATCATGATAACCTTTCCCTACTCATCAATGTATAATCTCATTATGATAACATTTAACATTTAAAACATCAAATCAAAAATCAAAATACTATCTTACTAGCCTGGGTTTAGAGAGGTGTTACAACCCTATAAAGAAGAAATGGTTTGCAAAGTAATTTAGTGCCACTGCACAATACGACCACAACTCTCCACATCTTTTCATTTCTTATGAGTACTACCCCATAATTATTGGTTGAATACTTTTATGATGCCTTGATGGAACACATATTTTGTCACCTATGATAGTGAAATCAACTAATTCACTATCATAAGTGATGAGATGTATGTTTAGTAATGAAAAAATGTGATCTTTTACATTCTACAAGATACAAGACCAATATATCTCAAAATGCCTTTCAATTACTATTTTGGGTTTTCCTATTTTTTGAAGCATCTTTGTTTTAAGAAGAAAGGAATTAGATATCCCTTGAATGCCATTATCATTTCCATAGAGTTTTTTCACCTTTAAAGGTGTGATCCAAATCAACATAAAGTCTAAAAATATGTGGTGTTTCTTGTCTAAGCCCAAGATATGGTAATCCAAGGAAAGAATTAAAACAACTACTTTGCCTAGGATAAGATAGCTTTGAACCTGATGTATGATATATATTAGAGCATTGAAGCCTCTTGTGGTTGAAGCATGTAGTCCAACTTTTACTTTATTCTTATCTTCACAATTTGTTGCATTGTGGTTACTCCCATTGATTTTTCTTCAAGCTCCTTTTCAGGCATTGTAGATGCTTCAAAAATTGAAGGCATATGACTATGGGTTGAAACTGTGGAAACCATAGGTTCACCTATAGGTGCTTCCTTGTTGTCTATATGTTTTTCTTCTATCTTAGTAATGAAAAAATTGCTTTGGCTATCACCATTGGGTTTCAAATTGGCATTTTCACTCCAACTAGAGGCCTTTTCTTGGGAACCATCAACTGATGTAGTCATATTTGATTGACTTCCTATAGCCTCCAAGTTCTCTAAAATGTTCTCTTTTTTTTTCACCAAGAGTGAATTGTTTTGATGGTTTTTGATAGGTAATTCATCTATATTTTCAGTCACACTAGAGGTATCCTATACAGAGTGACTAATTGGAATCATCACATCCGAACATGAATCTTGAAAATTGTTGAAACTTTACTTATGCTTGGCAACCAGACTTTCAACTTGGGCATTATCAGAAGCACAGTTTCCCACAATTGTGTTTTTAGTATTTGTGTCAAGAGCATAATTTTCCCCAGTGGGTAAAATGGCACTCAAAGGTCAAATTTCAACATCTGTCTTATGATGATCATTAACTGAAATCAATTTAACTTGAGGGACTTGACTAGATTGTATGTAGGCATTAGGATCTTTACTTGTGTCTTCATTACTATTTTGAATGATGGCATGAAAATTCTTACATTCTTTATGAGTAGAAGTGTTCTTAATCTCAACAAATGGAAAATCTATTCTAGATTTTAGAGAGTTCCCATTATTTTCATTCACATCTTCATCTTTAAAGGAGGAAGTATATTCTGTTATAGGGCTTGCCTCATCTATCTTTTCATGGATTCCATTCCCATCATCAATTATATAGGTTTCAACTAATGTCACATTTTCCAAGACACTTACACTTCCAACTTGTACAGTAGTAGTAAACAAATTTGGCTCATTTATATTCATGTTTTTAGTTTGGACATGAAACATTTCATTTGTGTTTGAAACATTTGAAGATGCAGTAGAATTTCCAAGCTTGACAAGGTCTTTAGCCAGTTGTTGTAAACTTGGTTGGGAAACACCAAGTTCCACATCTTGAATAACAAAATTTTGGACTTCACATTCCCTCAAATTCTCCTACTTTCCAGACTTTACAACATTTACATATGGGTTTATAGCTTCATATTTTTGTATGGTGCCCTTTTCTCTAGGGCCTTGTATTATGTGATTATATCACTCACCTGCTTTAATCCCTATAATTTGGATTGTTGCTTTACTTGCATCCTCTTTTGCATTAGGAGAAGATATGTCCCTATTATGCATCTAAAAGGACAAATCCACCTTCTGACCATAATCACTTTTTAGCATTTCAACAGTGTCAAATACACTCTTTGTTTTTCACTACCATTGGTCAAAATTTTACTCCTTTGTATTATTGATTTTTCCCATTAGTAACAACACTATTGTGGTATTTGCTTTGATAATTCATAGTCCAAAATAATGAAAATCTACCTTAAATCAAATGGAATTGTTGCTGCAATATGTGGCACTCTATATTGTTGTTCATCATTTTCTCAAAGACTCATACTTTCCTTGACTCATAACTGTAGCTTCCCCCTCCCGATGTTGTGTGGCTGTTATCCATTGAGTGTAGAATTCACTACACCCTTACTGTCTCCTTTGTGATTGATTTTCATTTACTTGTGGTTGACCTCTATGATACCTAGGAGACTTCCTTCTTTGATGATCGTTTATGATGCACCCCCTATGATTGCTTGCTGCCCCACAAGTTGTTACTTGGTCTCCACAATAGTTTAGTCCTTTTGATCATGTACAACACATAAACACCATCTCCTCACTTTAATCCTAATGGGAAGACACATGTCACCTATGTTGGTGACCTAAAATCTCACCATCCTATGTGATGTGTGTTGTCCAATAGGATTGAGGTGAGAGGGACTTGATAGTATCTTGAACTATTACTTCTTGCTACCCCACATGCCTCATGATGGCTTCAGACATGCCTTGATTTCTCATTCATTATTTAAGAGATGCATAGTTGGAATGGATGCATCTATAATTGAACTTGATGCATCTTTGAAATCATTTACTTCTTTTAATAAAATAGATCATAGATCCACTTAAGATGATTGAAAGACATGTTCAACAAAATGTACCTTCCTTTTGACATGATGGCAGCCATATGACTGATTCATTATGAAGTATGAATCTCATGACAACTCACATTATGTGTTGCATCTTTGAATCTGATAATGAAAGTTGATCAATTGGTGTGATTCCATATTGATTTAATACATTAATATCATGCCTATCATTGATTTGATCAAGTTTCTCAATTTCCTATTCCTCTTAAAATATTAGAGGGAAACATGCTGAGCTCTACCCTCGTGGGAGCCACATTTACCCCACATGCTGTAATTAGCTTAATCAGAATAGTACAAGACTTGTCCTAAATATGCACAAGGAACAAGCAGTTAGATAAACAAAGCATATCATAGGTGTGTTTGATCACTCCTTTCTTGTTTTCAGGGGAACTTATGGTATGCTGCTATTTTAATGCTTGTAGACATTAGATTACATGTTTATGGATGTTTTGCATATAATTTTGATCAAGGATCTTTCATTGCTCTAACAACACTATTTTTTCAAATACAGGAAACCTAGGAGCAACAAGGAGGGTGTCAAATGGAAGCAGAGCAATGAGAAGGATTGAGATGATGCGAGGCCAAGCCAATGGGATTCCTCATTCCACCAGGCAATGACAGGTCCCTTTTCATGTTATATGCAAATTATTTTTTGTATCTATAGGCGTATAGTCTCTTCTTTACTAGCATTAGAATATCTAGTCCCTTGGCTTGTGAGGGACATTATACGCTCATGATTATCAATAAATATTACATTTACAAAAGCTACTAGTTCTCTTTCTTATTTGTCTATAATTGCAATATTGAAATAAAATGCAATATGTTCTTGACAATCTCTTTTATGCATATTAATTAGCTTAGAAAAATATGATTTATCTTTTAATGTTTAAATGAAAACACAAAAGAATAAACACTAAGTTACCTGATTTCAGCTGAAAGCTAAAAATCAGGTAACACACCTCACAACACTAAATCAAGTCCTCATTAAGTCCAATTTTTTGTTAATTATTCCCATATCAAGGGGAAAAGGGATACTTTTTCTGTGTCCACACCATATTTTCTCTTCATCAACAAGTATTATAGTTAGAGAGTTATAACAAAGTTTACATTATGAAGTGTGCCATTACTTAAAATGACTATCATCATTCCAGTTGGTGGAAGGATTATACCTCCAAGAAAGCCTCTTGTGAAGGTTTTCCATTGTTTTAAGGTGTTGTTAAGGTGTTTTTAAAGTATATTAAATCTTAGTCATTCCATTGTCTGTGTGGGTTTCTATGGTGTTGTAAGAATTTACAAGTATGTCTTGGTGGGGATTCAAGGTTGATTATTCCTTCATCCTACCCATGTGTTTTATTCAAAATAGAGTCTAATTTTGGGTTAGTACTAGATCATTGTTTGAATGTAGATCTAATATTTTAGGTTCATCATGATTGTTTCATCCCACAATTGGTAAGTATTATAAGTTAGTGCTACCTTTCTTGTAGAAATGGTGAATTGTTTCTCATTTTTGGTTCCCTTGTGTCATGTTTCACATGACACTTGTGTGAATTTTTTTGTGTAATATGACATGTTTTCGTACCTTGGTTTTTGATTTTTTCATTCAAAAAAACTATTTGGTCAACTAAAGTCTTTGGTGTATAGTTTGGGGCATTACATCTAGTATCATATCTAATGTTGCAACACTAGGATCTATATATTATTTATTTTCCCATGTGGTTGTTGTGTTCTTGATACATTCTTTCTCAAGTGATTTGTTGTGAGGCATTTTTTTGGTTCTTGCATTTTTTTCTTAGTGTGAAATTTTAGAGGGTTCAATGTGTGTTGAATCATGTAGTTTGTTTATGGAGGAAGATTTGATATTCCTAGGCCTTATTACACTTGAAAGGGAAGGAAATATACCTCTAGTTGAGAGTCTTGAAGTGGATAATGGTCACTCTTCTATGTTTTTATTTTTGTGTATGAGAATGTAAAGGGCCTTAGTGTGTTTGTGTGTTCTAGGTTAAAAGTTTTATTTCTTGGTTTTTATCCTTGTGTGATATTTTTGAGGAGTGTTTGTTGGAGGGTTAATTAGACCCTTGAATTTTTAATAAATTACTTTCTTGTGTGATTTCCTTATTGATGTTTTGATTCTTTCTTTGTGTGAATGTAGAGTAGATCTTGTGCAATCATGTTTATGCTTGTGTCTCCTCTTGGGATGACATGAATGTGAAATATATTTGAGTAAAAGGAATGTTAATTTTATTATCTCATGATTGAGCATTGTGTACTCTCTTATATTTGTGATGAATTTGAATTTGAAAGAGATATTTTTTATATGCCTTATATGTAGAAGAAATTAATGATATGGTAAGGCTTTCCTAAAGTACATTATATATTTATCTTTGATTGAGTGAATGAAATGGATATGCTAGTGCATGGAGGAAATTTTGAATTTTTGTAATAGAACATTTGGGATGACAAATTATTTCCCTAGATTGTATTTGTTTCTTATGATTATTGTGGGAACCTAGATGGTTATTTTCATTGTATCATTTTAAGGGTTTAAGATGGGTGAAATTGGGTTAGATGCATGGTTATTATGATAATGTTTTTGTAAAAATGAAGAATGCATTAGTAAATCCTAAATATACATTGACCATAAATTTTTATTATTCGCCCTCTTGCATAGTGTGCATATTGAATTGTAAAAGAGAATCATACATTGTAGAAGCATTGTGTTGGTGTGGAATAAAGCCCCAAAATATATTATTAATCCTTGTAAGGAATGTTGATGTTATTTGATTGTAGTATGAAGTGGAAATGCATGTTGTGAAACTACATGCATGCCCCATTTGATTGGAGACTTGTTTCCTTGTGATTATCTTCTTACATTATGTAGTGAATATGATGTGATAAAGCTATAAGTTTAATGGTTGGAATGGTTAAGTGGAAACATATATCTATTTTCAGTGATGTTTTTGCAATCTTAGAAGATTCATTTTCTTGGCATGCTTGATAATGTTCTCTTTAAATCATCTTGGATGTTCTATTCTAGGTGCAGTGTTGCTTTGTATTTCTTAAATTATGGCTAGTGTTAGGTACATAGTGTATGTAAAATTTCCTTATAAATTTGAAACCTTCTTTTGGTTATTGGTGAATTATCCAATTGTTGTAAGGACTAGTATTGAATTTTTTATTTTTCTTATAATAGTCTAGTCATCAAAATTTTCCATCTATTTATTTTGTGACCCTTAGTCTGCTCAATTTATTGTTGTAATTGGGATCATATTATATTTTATTTTTGTAATCAATAATTCTTCCTCTTTGGAATTATTTAATCATTGTGTTGGCAAAACTAAAAATAATTTTGGTTGTGTATCTTGTAATTTTATTCTCTATCATTTTCATGATCAACCCCTAATAGAATGCACAAGGGATTAGGTTGAAAAATAACATATTAATTATTTACTTTATGTTCAATTAGAACTATAAAATTCTTGATATTCTTTGTTTCTTATGGAATGAAAGTGGATTCTTTGTGAAGTGTTTGGGAAATTATAAAATTCTTTGTGTTCTTATGGATCTTTTGACTATGAGTAGCTTATAATTGATTTGAATGCCATTATGTTTGTTATTGATTAAAGTTTGTTTAAATGAATAGATGAGGTTGATTGGTATTTTATTCAAATGATCTTGATAATGAATTTTATTGAATTACTTGTTTGGATTGTTCCTAGCCCTATTTTCTAGTAAATGGTCTTTTGTTGATTTAGTCCACCAATAATTTTTGTTCTTGCATGTATTTTTATTTTTTTTGTGATCATGTGATCATATTTCCTAGTGCTTTGATATTATCTATATTTTATGAGGTTTTGTAGACAATAAATCCATGTTATTTAATAATATGAAGGGACATATCATGCCATTTTGATATGGTTTCTATACCTACACTCATGCTGACATGGTGTAGGGTATGATGTGTTAATAAGTGCTTTCGAATATATTATTTATATTTATTATATTTGAAATGATGAAAAATGTGTGTTTATTGGTTAATGAACCAATTGGGACCTATTTTCCTTCAATTCATTAGGAAATGAGATCCACACAATGAAATGACTATCAACCTTTAGGTGAATCAAGTTAAAGTGTGAATCTATAGATTTCCTTTTTTTGCAGGGACGAGGGTCCTAATTAAACAACACTTTGAGGAGAAAGATTAAAAATAGAAAATCAAACCCAAAATGCAATATACAACTTGGATATAATAGATTAAGCTCAATACTGATGGAACCAAAAATTAGATAACAAATCAGAGAGAGGTAAGATGATGTGTACTAGTCACCAAAAGTGCTATGTTGAAGTTGATCTAGGACTCATTCACCCAGGGGTGAATGGGTCCTGAGTTAGGGTTTGTAGGAAAATTTTGGGAGCCTCTGCTATAGATCTGAATCTATGAATTTTCCCAAGTTTTAGGTTCAGAAAGCCAAAAATAAATTCTACAAGTGAGTTTCCGTGAGATGACAACTTTTATGACAACTTTTACAACTTTGACAACTTCAATTTTTCTCTTCAAGAGATCTTCAATATTTCTTCCTCCTAAATCTTCAAACAAAAATCAAGAGGGAAAAATGTTTTGTTTTTGGTGAGTGGGGATTTTCCTTGGTCAAACCCTGCTTTGGTAATCAAACCTTGAAATGAAATGAAATAACATAAAATGAATGATGAATAAATAACTCAATGTCACAACTCACCAAACCCTTGAATGAACCTTGGAATGTAGATTTGAAACTTGCATGAAATGATTTCAATGGATGTGGATCCTGAACCTTGAAACTTGATTTGAAATAATGCTTTAAATACTTGAATGGATCATGAACTCTACATCACTATATTAGCTCCAATAACATGCATGATGCAAGAAGACTTTGACATACCAATTGGATCTTGATTGGTGAAATAATTATTCAATAAATTTTCTCTTTAATGCCTTGAATGTCTCTTGAAATTCTCTTGAAATCACTTAAACTTGCTATAGGAATGATCACTTCAAAATTGCTAGTTGAAACATAGTGAAATGACCTTATATTTATAGGTATGTAACATTAATTTCCTGAAATTCAAATATCACAAGCTGACATCTGAATATGGATTTGACTATGTTAAAATATCTCCAAAAATATAATTTAAATTTAGGTCCTAGGTCTAAGTGAGGACCCATTCACCCATGGGAAAATGGGTCCTAGGTCACTCACCTAGGAAACGCATTGCTCAATGAGAAGTGTTATGAGGCATTAATGAATGCCAGGTTTCCTCTTCAAAAAATCTAATTAATTAGGTTTGGATTTGAATTAAAGGGTAAAATTAAGGAAAATTAAGCTTAATTAATTAAAGGATCCCTAAATAAGTGTGAAAGTGTAAAGAGGTACACTCCACAACACTGAAAAATAAGGCACAATTAAGTCCATTTTAACTAATAGGGGCCTAAATTTAATGTGAATATGTAAATTACATATACAACACTAAATTAAGGGATAAATAAGTTTATTCTAATATTAATTCAAATTAGGTGTGAAAATGTAAAAGGATACATTTGTCTACATTACAATATTATGATTAATATCTACTCCTTGAGGTATTTCTAATTTAGGCTATCTTGGGTTGTAGGAATTTCTCCTTGGCAATTTAGGGGGGTTCCTAGCCTATTTATAGGGTGTAGTTATTTTATAAAAAATTGGATATCTTATGTATCTATTTTGAGAATACTTGGTGTTTGAGCCTTGTAGAGGTTCTTTGTTGCCTTATTTATTATGGTTTCATGATCTTGTTGGGTTTTATAACCCTCATGTTGGTCATAGTTGAGTATCATTATGAGAAATTTTAGAGGTTTTATCCTTTGTTTTATGTTTATTTTCCCCTTGGATATTTCCTTGTGAGTTTTAGGGTTTCTAAGCCTCACTTGTTGAGAAGGTTTTTTCATATACTCTTCCTCTAATAAATCCTAAGTTGTTTCTAATTTTGTGTTGAGAAGGTAGTGTGCTAAGGAAACGCTCACTTTTCTAAAGTGGTACCCAAGGGAGGAAATCATCAATTGATACCATGTCTAGAAGTGCAACATGTTTTTGGTGAGCATAGAGGTAGAGTTTACTCTAGCCTTGGTGGATTATTTTCCCTAGATTTTGAGATATAACTTTGATGATTAAGGCATTGGTCTTAGGAGATACCATAGGAAGTACAACCTTGTGTTGGTAAGTCTCATGGAGATTAGAATTTTGTATGTTTTTATTCCTTTCATAAGCTAGAATATTAGCTAGATGGATTTTACTAGTACCAACAACAATCCTAGTTTAGGGCATTGTTTTATTTTTCTCAATTGGACCATGTGGTTATATATTGCTCTAAGTCATAGTGGTAGATTTAGGATAGAGTTTGGTAACCTCAAAGTGGTGCACATCTAGTGGTTGATGATCACCTAGCTCATGAACATTTAGAGGTGGGTGTGTTGTGTGGTTGAGGCCTAAAATTGGTGAGAGTTTAGAGGATTGATCTTGTGATATTTTTTGTGTTTAAAGGATTGATTACCAATGTGTTTTTATCCTTATTTTTTGCATACTTATAAGAGTAATCCTAATTTTAGTGGGGAAGGATGTAATTCCCACTCATTCATTACCTTGAGATGTTTTGATTTTATTATTTTTTTACTGTGTATCAGGGGATGCATAGGTCATGCTTGTTCTTGTTGATTTGAGTGTCGTATGGTTTATTTGGGCCACTGATATATTTCAAGATGGTATTCCTCAACATGATACGTTATTTTTTCAATATATTATTATGAGCATCGAGATTTTTATTTGGAAAACCAAAAATGGGAAAAACCACAGTGAGGATTAGCTCAATATATATTATAACCGGTTATAGTTTATTACAAATGTGATTACTGCAGGTGGACTTATTGTCCAAGTAGATTCACTACCACTAAAAGAAGAAAAGAGATGCAAGAAATTTTGTGGCTCATAGTTTAGATTAAACTGTTACAATTGCATCTATCATATGCATGAAATATAGTTCCAATGAAGCTCAATATACTTCATCTAATTCTAATCTAACACTCTACCTTCCTCTGCATTCACATCAGTTTCTACTCAACATTCACAACTTATATTCACAATGTATTTGCTCAAATTGTATCATTCACATCACTTTCATGTAGGACCTTCATCAAAACATTGAAAATAATTTATCTTATATATTTTATTTACCCATAACATCAATTAGGTCGGCCTAATTATATGTATCATTAAAAATATACAAAAGATAACTTGTCGACTCAAAATGCTTCCAAACACGCCTCACACAAGATTCAAATCTCAAAACACTTTGAAATGGGTTGGAATGGACCTATAATAGATCCCACATAAGTCCACAATACTTATTTAAGCTTCACATACCTTCAAACCTATTAGGTCGGCACCATAGAAGACCTAATACAAAAATTATTCAACTATATACCCATATTCAGACACATGCACCTCAAAACATCATGCCAATTCAAATGCACACTCTATTGGAATCTATCAACATATCTTCAAATAAACAAAGTAAAAATCCAATTTGTGGAGAAGTGCAAATTCTCCAACTCATATACACAAAATTGGAAAACACCTATAATTGTCAAGCTGAACTTTTGCTACTCATAACTTTTACACCAAAAGCCAAAACGAGATGAAAATTTGGAATTAGATGCTTCTACTATCCAAAAAAATATATGAGAATCATACAAAAAGAAATAAATGAAGGATCTATGTGGACCCTAAAATTAGATGCTCTAAACATAGAATCACTAATATTAACATTGTCATTTTTCATCACAATTATTTTTACCCGATCAAACCTTCTTGTAAAATTAACTTATAAAAACATCCTAAAACATGTTAGAGCTAAACAGAATGATCCACACCATGATCTCCAAAGAAATATACAATTTTGACATCAATGAAAACACTACAATTCATAACTATATACCTTGTGCTTATCCCAAATTCTCATGTTTCCAACAACAACATCAATGGAAAATTTCTCATTCTTCTAAAAATCTCCCCCTTTGTCATTGATGGAAACATGCCTAAACATCTCCAAAATATTCTCTTCCTTTGACATCAAGGGTAAAGAACACATACAAAAAAATTTCTAACACATATCAGATCTCCCCCTAAGAAATGTATGCATATGTATAGATTGAAAAATTGAATTGACTCCCCCTAAGTTATGTACTAGAGGAAAACCAAAAACCTGTACTGGAAACCACTCTATATAATCAAAATATGTAAAAAGAATCTAAAACTAAAAAATGGGAATGCATAAATAATAGGGAATATTGTCAATTGGAGGAAGTTGACTCTTGAAGATTCTACACATGTGTCTACCAAGCCTGTTTACCTTCTTTCCAGACCTTCTTTGTTGTCCCAAGCATATTTCATTGTGTCTCTAACTCCCTTAGAATTTCTCCTCCTTCTGGAGTGCTAGGTATCAAATTGATCTATGTATCCATGTTAGAACTCAAAAGGGCACTTGAAATAGATACTAATTTGGAATTTTACCAAGTCCCTTATATTTCCAAACTACAAAATGATTTTCTCCTTTTGGGTTTGTAGCTGGAAGAATCTCTCATGCAAATATTCTATTTTGTTCTTGTGTTTCCAATCAGGTCATGTGACAGATCACAGGAACTTAAATTATTATTAATTTGGGACTCATTTGAATCCATTTCACTCTTGATGTGCTATGTGGCTCGAGGCCACTTCATACAATATTGGAATAGAGCCTTTGCCTCATCCACACAATATTGTGTACCCTTGAGGTTTTCTTGAAACTTTTTGTGTTCCAGGGTACACTTCTCAGTAATATCCATCATATTCTTTTCATTTATCTTCTTTTTGAAATCATTCTCAAATCATTCCTTAAGACCAACAACATATTCTTTAAATAATCAATTAATAATTTCAAATCCTTCATACCAAAAAGTGAGATGTCAGTTGTTGCACTATTATGGTTTATTTAAGATCTTTTACAGCTTCATCCATTAGATCTCCACTCTTTCAATGGGTCTCTTTAATATCCTTCTAGGTCAATGCATGGAATACATCTCCCAACTGAAGCTTGTGGAGCGGGGAAATGTTTTCAAGGTCCACATTCCCCTATTGCATAGGTAATTGTGGAAGTTGGGCTTATACAACAAGCTAGAATTTGAGTTTCATGCTCAGTATGTTCTTCAATGAATCTCTAGAGGTTTCAGAGGATTCACTAGTAGCCTTCACACTCTCTACAATCTTTTCCTTCAACTCCTTTTCCATCTTACAGAAGCTCACTTTTTGTCTATATTTCAGTTTTTGCATCTTTGGATGCATCTTCATTCTTTTCCTCATAATCCTTCTTATTTTCCTAGTCATCCTTCTTCTCTGCATCACCATTCTCCTTTTCACCATCATTAGTTGCATCATCTTCTCCAACAGATTGGTTTGTGTTATCTAGAGGAGTAACTGTCTCCAGTTTTCCTTGTATATTCTCAACATTTTCTTTAGATGCTGGAGGAGGAGTATCCTCCTTTGCAATATCTTCTCCAATCACTACTTCCTCAAAATTATTCTTTGTCATTGCTTCCACTTCTAGAGGTGTATTATCCTATGCATCTTCTTCATTTTCCTCATGATCATGTTGAGCATCATCCATCTGCACATCACCTTCAATATTTTATTTTGCAGCAAGTGTCTCCACATTCACTTCCTCTTTTCTCTCTGGTGTCATTCCCAAATTTTGTGCTATCTATTTTTCCTTGGAAATACTCTCCTTCTTGAGTCTCTTTAGATCATTTTGATCTCTTCCTATAAGGGTTGTCACCATTTTTTTTTGTCTTGATTTCCTTATTGAACACTATAGCCAAAGTGGCTTTATTTTCCTCAAAGAGAGGAGCACTTATCTTTTCCAATGCATAGTATCTTAACCTTACCTCTTCATCTATAGATTCCTTCCTTCTTTCTATCAAAATATTCCATAAATTTGTAAGTATTTATTTCTCTATGTTTCACATTTCAACCTCAAGAATAAAAATATACTTAATAATAGCTACTCCAATGGTGGCATTATCCACCTCATCTTCTTTATTATACAGGGCTGTAGTTTTTGCTAACATCTCATTTTGTACTATACCGCTGAAAATTGCTTCTAACTTCATGGGAATGCATGTTCTTACCAGATATTTCTTCTTCTTTTCCGATGTCTTCTTTTGACTTTATTTTTCTTTCTTATTTTTTGGTGACACCTTCTTGGTGGCTTCTTTCTTCTTCTCTCGCATGTGGACTACAAAATCTTTCTTTTCCTTCTCCATTTCTTCTTCACTATCTGTATGAATGATATCAATTTTCTTTCTTTTAACACTTTCTTCACCTTGTGAAGCTTTCCTTTTGCAGACCAACTGTGGTCCTTCTTCCTCCTCTTCTTCTTCTTCATCCTCTTCAACTTTTACACTTGATACTTTTTCTCTTACTGCTATATGTTTTGTTTTCTTATTGGAAAGGGCTACAAATGGTATTATTGAAGTGGCCTTCTTCTTCTCAAACCTTGTGTTTAGCACAATTGGAGGGGACTTCTCCTTCATCGAAGGACTTTAAATTGATTTTCTCTTTTATCCTGCAGGGTGCTTAGTCTTGGAGGACTTTTGAATAGTAGGAGGGGTGGTATCTATTCTACCAGATCTTCTAATGCCTGATGAGCTTCCCAAAGCTCCAACCCTCGCTCTTTCTTGCTCCAATTGCTCCTTTACGAATCCCATTTCCTCTGTAAGTTGTGCAACCATATTTTCAACCTTCTTTATTATTGGTTTCTTTTGCTCCATATGCACCTCCATTTATTTTTCTTCATAGGTACCATATCTTCCTTCTGTGTTGTCCTCTGGCTTTCTAAGCATAAAATTAGCTAAGGCAATAATCTCTTGTTTAGTAATCTCATATCCCATTGTTGGGATCCACACTATCCTTGGTTCAACTATTTGAATGATTCATTCATCTACTAATACCATGAATATGATATCATCCTTGTATTTTTCCACCATTTTCATAGGGATTCTTTCTCTTTCATGAATCCTCTTCTAAAACACTACAAAGAAAGTTTCAAGAGCTTCATCTTGTGCCTTTGCATCACCAATACCTCTCAAAAATTCTCTAATTTGATGTGCAACTAGTCTTCCTTTTAACTATATAATACTTTTAGTATTGAGCAATTCTCTCAAGAAGTAGAAAAGTAGACAAACATTCAGGGTACCGTACTTAAATGGATGTTTCTTTTCCTTGGTATTCTCCAAATTTTCCATCAGTTGTTGTCTCAACAACTTACAAAGATCATAATCAACTTCTTTTTCTACCATTTCATAGGGAAAATTGTTTACGGTGGAAAATACAGAGTTTTCTCTATTTGTGAAATAAAGCTTGTAACGTATCATCATAGTTGTATACTTCATAGCTGAATTTCTTATCTTATTCACTGTCAAGGCCCTCTTGTCATATCTAGCACTGGTTAATTTTGTAACCACTTTATTTTTCACTGATTTGAGTACTGAAGTGAGTTGGGTGGAGCACAAACCTGTAACTTCTCTAATCACATCCTTTGTGATTAACCTGGGCATATCAATCCAAAAAAATCTATCATGAATTCTTCTTAATACAATTCTAAGCCATTTATCATCAAAGAAAAAAATTGGAAACCCTTCCCACACATCAAGTTTCTTCACAACTAGGTTTTGATATTCTGGTTTCAAGGTAAAGTCATCTCCAATAAGTTCATTCACCCATACCTCTCTTAGCTTAGAATGATCATGCTCCTCTTAATTTCTATGGATACAAATCCTTATATCCTTTGTACGTAAAACACCATATGAAGCACACAAAAAATGCACCTATCAGATCAACCTCCATGGATTTAACATGATGTTTCTTAAACTTGGGTTGTGACCTATCAATAGCTTCAATAACCCTCATAGTAGCCATTTAAAAATGAACTCAAATTTCTTTCAACAAAGTTCTCTGTGAAACTAGGAAAAAAAATATTGTAAATACCTTTTCCTTTGCTTTTCTCTAAGGCTTGAATGCACCAAATCACAAATCACCTTGATCTCTCCAAATGTTTTCTTCGCTACTTTGCTCCTTCTCAATGCTCATTGTGAATGAGTTTGAATAAGTAAAATCACTTATAACCTTTTGAAATTGACCTAATTTTTCATTGAATGCTTCAAACAATAAAGTTGGTAAACCCTTCATTGTGTGCACAGTTACCTTCAAATAATCCACAATCTTTTGCATTTCAACATTTTCTAACAAAATTTTCTCCAAAAGATCAAGTATGTTGATGTACACCACATATCCTCATTGTGAAGAATCAACACCATTTTATTTGGTAGGGGATAAGATATTTTCATTAAAGATCCCCTTGAGCCCAAGCTCTTAACTTAGTTTTTGGAGGAAACATCTACATTGGATGTTGGTACAAATTCATCCTTAATCTCATTCTCTTCCTTATTTCTCTAAATCTTATCCATCTTTGTTTTTTTTGGATCATTCCTCTTTACCAGATCATTCTTCTATATATTTCTGCTTATGCAAAACTTAGAAATGTGTCTAGGCCTATTGCAATTATAGCATATGACATTCTTTTGACCAATCTTATTTCCATTTGTTCTACATCTGTATTGATTAGATTTATTCCAAAATCCATTGCATGTATGATAGTAGCCATTGAAGGATTGAATTATTCTACAATTTTTATAGTCATTCATCATTTGACTTATGCATTCACTAGCTCTATGACCAAATTTCTTGCATGTAAAACATTGACTAGAAAAAGGCGGAACATTTTGATTCATTTTGCTTCTACATTCCATAGCCTTATGTCCAAATTTATTGCAAGAATAACATAAAGCATTAAAAGATGGGTACCTTTGTGCATTTTGTTGTTTGATTGGTGGTCTTCTAGCTACATTAATTTGATTCAATATTTTCTTGCCATTTTTCTTTTTATCTTCAGTCTTCTTTTCAACATATGATGCCTGATATGATTTTGAACTTTCACCCTTATCAAATCCTAAGCCTTCTTTATCTTTGGAATCCTTTGATTGTCTTCATGACTCCTTGCTTTTTCCAAATCTGTTTTCATATTCACAACCTGTTGTTTAAGCCTTATGCATTCTTTAGATTTTCTTTTCACCATTGTATTCAAGTTATGTGAGGCAGAAAATCATGGAGCATAAAGACGATAAATACAATGAAATAGTAACTAATCTAAATCCATTCCTTCACTCATAGAATGCAATTATAAAGCTAAAGAATTCAAAATGTTATTGAAACAAGACAATAAAAATGAATTCAACACAATACAATCTTACCATCTTGTGTCGTAGTCTATTCACATGATATTGGGTTGTTCATATCACTGTGAAGCCTCCATTTTTGCATGTGAGAAGCTTTGATGTGATGCGAGTGTTGGTTGATTGAATATATGTTGAAGTTTTTTCAATGGTAATTTGGATCTCGACAGTACTTTGTTGTGTAAATGATGTTGATTCTTTGATCCTTTTTTGTGAAGGAAAGAGGTTTTTTATATAGAAACAATGATTTGAAATGGATGATCAAGATCACATAGTAGAATATCTTGATCGACCATCAAAATATGTTGAGAGGATTTAGACATGAATAATCTATGCAAAATAGATTACTTGATTAGTGTGATTGGAGAAATAGATTGAATAATCTGTGGGATTGAGGAATAGATTGATCAGTCAAGAATAGATTGAGAAATCAGAGGATCATAATTTACTCAATTAGGAAAGTGGTTGAGAATGATTAATTAATTGATTTAATTAATTAATTCATTTTGGAGTTGAACGTGCAAATCAAGTTTGACTTTTGCAAAAAAAGTTGCATTAGTTTGATTTAATTTTTGATGATGATTTGAATAGTAAATTCAAATTTATTGAAATTTGGAGGGAAAGTGAGTTAATTAAATTATTATGATTTAATAATTCAATCAACTTAGGGGAATAAAGTGATTTAGCGATGTAATTAAATAATTGGTGTTATTTAACTTTGCATGGAAGAATAACGCTAGATTAGGACTTTATTAAATAAATGTGATTTATTTAATTGGTTGAAATGATGAAACATGAATTAATTAAATAATGTCTTATTATTCAATTAATAGAAAAAATAGCCGGTATTGGCATGGTGTGATGGTTTATAGGTGGCATTGTTGTTCTTGCCACCAAGGTTCAAACCCCATTGGGGTGGTATTGTTGAATGGTTGTATTCCAGTTCATAGCTCCGGCCAAAAGCGTTTACCCCTTAAATAAAAAAAAATAATAGAAAAAATAGGGTTTTAGGACTTTATTAAATACATGAAATTTATTTAATTAGTCAAAAATGGTGAAAAAATGAATTAATTAAATAATGTTGTATTATTCAATTAATAGATGAATTTAGGGTTTTTGGATGCAATTGATGTGAAATGTAGTGATATGTGTTGATAATGATGTCAATGATGTGAAAATGTCATTTAGGGTGTGTGATAGGTGTTAGGTTAGTTTTTCATGTCTACATTTTTCCCCTCTTTGATACAAAGTACATGTTTCTTTGTTTCAAATATTCGATGTTAAGATCAAGATTTTGAAAAAAAATTATGCCCCACTGTGCCCCAATGGTCAACAGAATGATGGTAGGACTCTACATTGCCCCCTTGAGAGGTTTATTGAAAATTTGATATTGAGGTCAAGCTCACGATTCTATTCTATTTCAATTTAGTTGTGGAGAGGATGAAAAAATTAAGTCTATTGGTTCCTTGTTGCTTGTTTCAATGTTCCTAGGAAGTCCTAATTTGAATGTAGGAAGGTTCCCTAAGTAAAAATTAGGGTTTCCTTGGTAAAATTCAGGATTTTTGAGGGTTAAAATAGGTAATTAGTGTCCTAATTACCTCATTTTAATTTTGATCCTATAGTGAATTCTAGCCTCTAGATTTCTCATTTTGTTAGTTTTCGAGGAGAAATGCCTAGGATTCAGGAAGCCCTACATTGTTCAGACTTGGTTCAAGAGTTTGGATGATTCGCAGGAATTGGTGCCCTGATATGTACCCTCTCGCTTCTCATTTTTGTCTTCTCATGTTCTTGTAATTCATGCATAAAGTCAAAGTAGTCAGAAGAGAGATTTTTAGAATTTTGGAACTATTGCTTTGGTTTTAGCACTTTTGTCATTTTAAGAAGCTCCCTCTTGCTCTGTTTTTGTGCACTTGACCTATTTTAGCACTTTTGACTTGTCTTTTCACCTTTGAAATGTGCATTTGATTTAACTTTTTGGTTTTGTTTGCTTTGCTTTTTTTGTTGGGCTCTTGATTTAGTTTTGCGCTTTTGATAAAACTTTGTGCTTATGATTTTGGCACACTTGATGTATCTCTGTGCTTTTGCAAAATTTTCCTTTATTTTGACTTTTTTCTTTACTTTTCTCTAAAATTTCATCTTTTTTACTAATATTTGCTCGCTTTTGACATTTTTGGAAACTAAGTTAGTTTCTTCATCATTTTTGTTTCATTTTACGTGTTCAAAGCAAAACCCTAATATTGTGGGTTGATAATGATTGCAGGTGGTTCTTAAACCACTATAGTCAAGGGAGCGATGTTCCCAAGATATTTTTGACCTGATTACCAATTTTTTAGATGCAGTCAGATTACGTCATATTTGTTACATGCCTCCCATCTGATACCACACGACGATAATGACTACGCTCATGGAGTGGCAGAATTCAGAGACTTCTTCATTCCATTTACTTATAGGAGAGGCCGCCATTACCCTTGAGGACATGTGGAGGATTCTTTGCATTCCTATCCATTGTGAGATTGTTACATACCATGTTTGAAAGGGTACCCACACCATGCGATGTGTGCTTGGTGTGTGACACTTGGAGGTTCACTAGTCTAAGATTGATTTATCAAAGTTTGTTGGCAGTGCTAATCCTATTTCTCTTATTTTGTGTGGTTTGATTTCAGGGCTAGTTGTTCTTGATAGGAGAGGTCGTCAGTTCCTTGTTGGATGGAGTATTTGTATTAAGGGTATGTTTGAGCATGGGACTAGATATGCATGGGGTCCATGTCTTCTTTCCCACCTCTATAGAGATATGCATGAGGTTGCATATCGGGGTGGGAAATCCATTTCTGCAGGTGTTTCTCTCTTACATGTATGTGCTTGGGAGCACATTTCAGTGATGCGGCTCAGTGGTATATAGGATCATACTGATGGTGATTCATAATCCTATCATTATGGAGAATTTATTCGTTATACCTTGCTTGGGGATCTTCTGTACTGGTGTCGTGTGTTTGATGACATGCCATTTTTTGTTTAGAGGCCTTATATGGATTATGATGTATGGATGAAGGATTAGGAGTAGCTAGTGTATTGTCAGAAAACTAGATGGTTGATTGGTCATTCTCATTCTCTTTTAGTGTGATACTTACCTGATAGAGTATGTAGGAAGTTTGGAGAGAGACAGGGCTGATTTCCTAATAATGAGGATCAGTTTGGTCAGACCACTAGAGAGCTCCATGTTTTTGGTCATCAAGTTGATAGAGATGCTACCATTGCTACATTTAGAGCACTTTCCCCAATTGAATGGGCTTGACTAGTGGGTTTAGTAGATCTAGGTACTACTCCCAATTTTGATCAATAGTGGGAATGATGTGTGCCATTGAGATTTACAGATCTTGGCGATGATCTCACAATAGGCTAAGCATGAATCATAGGTCATCGTAGGGAGAAAAAGTGTATTGAGGTTCTAGCTAAGCACCTTGGTCGATCTCAATAGGATGGGACATAGGGTGATTAGGTGTAGGGTTCGAGACAGGTTCCAGGTCCCCCTCCACCACCTAGGGATGGAGGTGCTTAGTTGGCTATAGAGATAGGGTGGTGATAGGCCATAGAGGCACATCTTCCTAATATGACAGTAGAGCGTGATGCCCTTTGTACAAAGCAAGATACAACGTTAGGCGATGTCATGTTGCTGAGACACAGTTACATGCTATCACTATATATAGGGATAGTTTGAGGAATGAGAAAGATAGTCTCCACACTAAGCGGGATAAAATATTATAGAGGGATACATACTACCAGACTTTGTATGATGCCTTTGTTCCTTGGGCACAAAGACGACCAAGATTTAGAGAGCCTAGTGTTGTGGGTGGTGGTGCTGAGTCAATTGGTCATTTTGTTAGACAACTAGATCTAGATGGTGGTCCACAACCTAGTCTATAGAGTCTTCTCCTTCATGTTGGGAAATGTTATATATGTACTTGATCTTTATGATGTTTATTGCTCAAAGAATTCATATTGTAGACATGATTTTGTATATACATTCATTAGCCTAGTCGAGGCCTTGTATATATGTATTATTTTGTATTATCCTATCACACTTGTTTCACTGATGATAATGTACTATGAAATTGTCCCTTTGATGATGATATATATATGAGATATACCTTCTTTGATTCAACTTTATTATGTGTTATGTGATGATCATGGATGACTATGTATGATTATGTATGTTTATATATGTTTTTTGTACTTTTTTTGATGTATGCATATGATGTGGATGGATGGATCATACTTTATATCATATGATATTTTATGATGGATGATCAATATATCTTTTTGATATATCATGTTTATTTATGATGGATGTATGCCTTATACATGATACATGATGTTTTGTTGCTTTATTATCACCATTATTTGTATTGATGACATTGTGGATGTAGGATGGATATGGTATTGATGATATTGTGATGTAGGATGGATGTTAGAAGAAATATTTGATGATGGACATAAATTTTATGTTTTTAGTCTATTGACATGTTGCTTTTCACTTTGCTTAGAGGCTTTGAAGTTTGAACAATCCTGTTTGATGTAGCAAACATATACTATGCATGAGGGTATTAATGACCAAGGTGACTTGTATCCATTGCTTGGAATTTGACTCTACATAAAAAGAATATTCTTTCTCATACTGGACATACATAAATTTTTTTTAAAATATATGGTTGGGTTGTGTTAAAAACCTTTCAGACTAGTCACACAGAGAGGTATAGAATACCTATCATGCAACTGCTTCATGAATTGTTTCAACACAAATTTCATACACTCCATAAAGCAAGTATTCACCATGGTAGTATTACAAAAATACCTTACAAATGACAAATTAAATTGATGCTCAATTTCCCCCATTCCTTCTCTAAATCCTTATGGAAATCCTCGAAAGATCTTAGGAATGAGTCAATAAAATAAATCATAAAAATAAGACTATAAAAAGATAAAAAAAATGTTGTAGTATCACTTGCCATATCTTGTTTGAGGTTTTAGAGCTATTATCCATTGATGATCATGTCTATTGTAGGAATAGATCCATTAAGGCATATCTTAGAATGTTGTTGGTGAATTATCGAAAGATAGGTAGGTAGTACTTTGGGATTATTTTCGTCTGTTTGTAATCAAAGATTTATGATTGTTTGCTTGAAAGTTATAGCTTTTGATGTTTGCTCTATTTGTTTTTTTTTTCCCCAAAGGGTGAGTGTGATGATTTGTTTATTATGGCTGAAAATTTTACTATGGATTTTGATGACAGGTTTAGGATCTTTTTGATTTTTTGAGTTTTATGATGTTTTTTTGTTGTTTTTAGGGGACTAACCTAGGGCCTTGGGGGTTGTTAAGCCTTGCCTATGTCGTACATGCAAAGACCATGTAGTTTGACTAGTTGGCTCAAAGCATAATTTTTTTTTTAGGATTTCAAACAACTTTGGATTGATTTTCTACTTCCGTGTCTAGAGGATGTGTTGTGGGAAATATACTTGATCTAGCTGTGAGGTTCAAGAAAATGTTGATACCTTAGATTGTTTGAGTGAAGGAATAATCCAACAATGTTGTTTCATTTTTTGATGTTTTCAAATGTTTTTGATTTTGTTATTTTGACCATGGTATGACACTCAAAGATCTAATCCATGACCAACTTTAGGAAGTTTCCCCCAGTTGGAGTGAAGACTACTTTCCTAAATTCGTAACAAGCCATGGTTGGACACATGTTTTATTATGAAATGGATGGGTGAATGCTATGGATAGTATTGATAGATAGTGATGTGAGTCTTATTCAAACATAGTTTTCCAGGTTTTTACTATGGTACCTATTTGAGGAGCACTACAAAGTGGTTTTCAATCAAAGAATGTATTTTATTTCTCTTTACTATTTTTCTTACTTTCTTTCTTTCTTTTGTTTTAGTTATTTCCATTTTTTTGATTTTTACCATTTTTCTTGGGGTGTAAGATGTTGAAAACTTGGATTGATGTTTCACTTCTCTTTCTATAGGATATGTTGCGGGAAATTTACTTGAACTAGTCATGAGGTTCAAGCAAATGTTGATATCTTATAATTTTTTGTGAAGGAATAATCCATGTTTTTGGTATCTTTGAAGGTTACCTTGGTAGTGTATTGGTGGTACACCTTGTTGTTGGCATAAATTGTTTTGAAGGTTACCTTGGTGGTGTATTGGTGGGATACCTTGTTGTTGGGGCGGACTATTTTGAAGGTTACCTTGATAGTGCATTGGCGGGATACCTTGTTGATGGGATGAATTGTTTTGAAGGCTACCCTAATATTGCGTCAGTGGGATACCTTGTTGATGGGATGAATTGGGAAGGGTACCATGAGGCATGCCTTGTTGTTTGGACAATGCCTAGATCACTATGTGAGATAGAAGACATAGATCAAGATTTATTCTGAAGCAAGATGTTAGTACTTTCCCCTCAGTGTATAGCAATTAGGTGATTATCTTGTGATAGGATAACATATTTGGATAGGGTATGCCCCTTTGGAAAATGCCTCATAGCTTAGATAATGCTGGATACTAGTCAATGATAGTGACCCATGTTACGATGTTTTCCATAAGCAAGTGTAAAGTGTACACTAAACATTTGTCAAGATCAAGAAAAGTTGGATTTGGATAAAATGGATTGGATTTATTATGGATTAGCTGAGATGATTCCACATAAAATGGTGCACATAGATTATCAATTCTACACGACACCTATTTTCCAGGTTTACACCATGGTACTTGTCCAAAGTGCCACCAAAGTGGTTTTCACTAGAGTATGATTTTTCTTGACTATTTTCTTGATTTTTCTAATGTCACATAAGACACTTATTTACCAGGTTTTCATCATGGTGACAATTTTTTTCTCATGTTGAACCACCTGGTGGTGTTGATGTAGATGCTGCTAGTGCTAATATGGTTGTTGTTTTTGTCACGACATGCCAATGATATCCTAATTGGAGGAGTTTTCTTTCTAAGATACATGCGCTTGAATGTAACCCTTGATAATTATTGTCTTCTTTGTCGATTCCAGAGTTAACCTTACCTAGATGCGCACATCATGAGAGACTTCCCTTAGAATCCTTATGATAAAGAGTTGTTTCCAACACATGGTCAATGTGAGATTTGGATATCATGGATGGAAAAATGTGTTGAGGGATACAAGGTTTAGATGGATTGGTTGAAAGTTTGGAACCTTTTATTTTCCAAACTTGGGATGATGAGCAATGATGTGTGGATATGGAGATTTGATTGGGACCAATGTCTTAATATACCTTGTAGGTCACTCTTGAAACTTTCTTTTGTATTGCTGGACATATTTGATGGATGAACTTCCCTTTCTGATTTTGACCCATAGTTTCTTTGACTAATGGAGTTTGATAGGGATGATTTTCTTACTTTTTCTTTTGTATCCATTTAAAATTTTCTTGTCCATTTTGTTTTATTGATTCTTATGCTTCAATGAATTGTTTCATGCTTGGATATAGATTTTTCTCTTGTCATTGGTCCTAATCAGAGGGTTGAAATATGAATGGATGATGATTCATGATATAGATAGTTGTAGCGTTGGTAGCAGTTTCATCATAAAGACTCTTCATGCTCTCTATGTTGATTCTTGCATTAGATAAAGTTTCCCCTAGTATTATAGAGGTATCACTAATATGTTTAGATCCCTTAATTTTTGAATAACCAATACCTTGATGCTTAGGATTGCCAATAATTTGCACTGGTTCTAGGATACCCTATTCATGTAGGCCTAATCCTCTGTCTTGATAATGAATCCATTAAAAAATTCTATTTGCAATAGGATATGTCTTACCTTGGAAACAAAGTGCTAATCCTTCTCTGCTCTGTTGTGGATCTTCAAAGGTGATAACTTCTTCACTGGTAGGATCCTTCATATGTGGGATAACTTACTAATTGATATATTCAACTTAATCCTATAAAATATCATATTTTGATGGCCCTTCAAAATATATAGGTGCTTCTTTGACTATTGTATACCCAATGCTTTATTGTTTAGATTTATCAATTATCTTTGCTTCTTCTTGACCAATTTTTGATATGTCTATAGATTTTTCCATGCTTTGATCATGTGTAAAGATGTTACGATTAGGTGACTCTTGTTCCTTGGTAATGATATCAAGAGTATGAGACTCTTGTTTTGGATGAAAATAATCTATATGTCAATTAGGAGTAATCATATCATGGGTAGATGAATGTGTGCTTGGTATATGGATTTGTTCTTCTTTTGGAAAACCTTGGATGTCTTGGAAGATAACTGTCAAGTCATTGTAGTATTTTGATGATAGGGATTCTTGATCTTGACTTTATGTGGTATTATCTTTGATATGATTTGGATCAAATTCTTGACATGGATCAATTTCAAAGAAGGGATTGCTTGTAAGTGATCCTTGGATTTCCTCAAAATGTGGACATATGGGTGATAGCTCTTGGCTTATATTTTTTGCATTGGGTATAAGTGTTGGATTAAGAGTGTCTTCTTCATCAATATGTACTGCCATGAGGTTGAATGATGTGAATATATGTTGGAATGAGTCATTTCTAGACTTTGGTGATTGATTTTGATCATGCTTGGGAATAACTTATTGATTCATGTCCTTTTTCTCACTGGATGATGTAGAGTTATTGTCAACGTGATCAATGGTAGATAGATCTTGATTGTTGTTTTCAACTTTTGATATATCACCAATTTTATCATCGACAGATGGCTCTTGATCATTATATGCAACATTTGAGGTAGAGATATTTTTGGTGTCTTCATTAGTAGATGGATCTTGATCTTTTTTTTAAACTTTTGATATATCATCAATATTTTCCATAGTGGTTAAACCTTGAATGTTGTCTTCAATAGCTATTTATTTTTTATCAATAAGGTCTTGGATGATATTTTTGAGTGTAACAAATTCTAATGCATCATGACCTTTTAATCTATGGTATTTACAATAGATCTTTTCATTGTACCATGGGAATTTGATGCTAGGTTCACCATTTCATGGCTGTTTTGGAAGTGTGATATGTTTGGAATTGACTAGTTGGTTTAACACACCCTCAATTGTCTCCCATAAAGGAGTGTACTTGTGTTTAGCAATATGGTTTAATTATAAGGTTGGTTGTGGTGGAGATGGATTTTGAGATGGAATTTCCTAATTTGAAGGTTGATATTTTTGATGGATTTGATTTTGATCTTGTGACCATTGTTGTTGATATGAATCAATATTTTGATGATATTGGAAGTGTTGTTGATGTGGATATTGAAGTGTTTGTGGAATAATGTCTATTTTTTGTGGATATGTAATGTTTCGACGTTGAATAAGTCAATGATGATACATCATATTTTGATCTCATTCAAGTTCCTCAATATTTTTTATTAATTTCATTTAGTATAATTTGATGTTCTGGAATTATTCCTTGATGGTGATTTTGAAACCATTGATGTTGTTTCCCTACTTGATGTTGTGACCCTTGATAAGATAGATTTTGATATGGATGAGGATTTTTATTGAAGTCACCCATGTGACAAGATGATCCAAAACCTTGATTAGGGGAATCCATAGTTGATATATCATTAACATTTGTGGCATAAGATGTCCCCATGGGTGTATAGAGTGGAACCAAATTTGGGTAATAGATTGACATGTTTTGGGGATGTTATGGTTACATGTTTAGGGCATTTTGATGTTCAATACCTTGTCCTAAAGTCACTTGGTTTATATCCCAATGGGTCACTTCCATAATTTGTGGTTTTCGTTGGGGGTATACTAGCACTGCTTTTGTCTGCTTCCATTTTTCTTCTATGTTGTGAATGCATGACTGTCATAAACAAGCATCAAGATTTTGTGAATGTTTTGGGACTCCTAACTATGGAAAAATTTGGCCCATTACAAAGCATAAGTAGAAATGACTTAGTCAATTTTTATGTTTATAGTAAGTTCTCAAGATGTGCCCTTTGGAAAACTTTAGACTAGGATGGTTTTTTGAAAGTCAGAATATGGATTTTTGCTTAAGGATTTTTCTCTTGACAGAGATCATGAAGGATGAATACCTATTTCCACGCAGGAGGTGGTAACATGGGTCTTCCGACTGCTAGGTCTAATTTCTCTTCCTCTTTATCTAAGATGTTTGCTGTGTTTCTCCACTAGTTGGGTGTTTTGTTCTTCTCAAATAAGAAGGTCCTTAAACTGCTAATGATATTAGTTTTTTCACCTTCAATGTGTGTGAGATTTGGTTGTAGGATTGGTGCTATAAGGTTTGGTTGTTTAACTAGAGTAACTGGTTTCCAAATGGTCATATGGTGAAAGTGTTGATGTTTTTATATGGTTTGTTATGAAGCTCAAGATCCTAAGGTTTGAGTGTTGTTTTGAGGTGGAACTATTCTTGGGAGTCAAAATACTAAAAGGCTTGGATTGATATCTCACTTCTTCTTCTAGAGGATATATTAACAAAAATCTTACTTGAAATATTTGTGAGTTTCAAGTAACTGTTGATATATTAGAAGTGCAAGTGAGGGAATAATCTAAGTTTTTTTGTCTTGATTATGATTTCCAAAAGTAGGATGGAATGTGGAGAGTGAATGAAGGACTATATGACTTATCTGGGTTTTCGACCTTTTTTTTTTCTAACAACGATCCTGTAAGAATTTTTATTCATTTTTTTTTATTTTTATTAGGATAGAGCAATAGAAATGGTTTCTAAGAAAAAGTGGCTAGGGGTGATCCCACAATATTGGTTTACAATTTTTAGCCAAACTAGACAATGAATTGACTTTTTCTAACTAAATCTTCACTTTTGGGAACCTAAATCTTCACTTTTGGGAACCTATAACAGCTAAACTGCGAGGAATTTGAAGATGATGCAAACTAGTGATTTGTGACATTTTGTCTATAGATTCTAAATATACATTTTTTCCAAATTTTTGGAATCAAATTGCACTTCTTTTTCCATCTCCTTCGAAAACTAGTTTTTTTCAATAAACACCATTTTTAAGGAGTGATGTTCACCGTATAACACAACTTTTTTTCCATGAAGGAAAAATTCTATTTTTTTTGAATTTAGATTTGTAACTATCATATCTAGTGCTTCCAATTGGTTTCATAGTGTTTTATTAAATATTTTTTCCTTAATCAAGTTTTGAAGTCAAACCAATTACAATTCAAACATAGGTAGAATGTATAACACAACTTTTTTTGAATGTATCGAAATTCAATTTTTTTTTTTGTTGGATCAAGGACTTCAATATCTGGTGCACTCATATATTTTTAAATTTTTTTTTATAATCTTCTATTTTTCACATGTGCAAAATAGAGAGCTTGATTTTTGGTGAAAAACCTACATTAAGAAGAAATAAAAAATAAATATAATAATAAAATTAAATTTATTTAAAATTATATTTTTTGGGAAAATTATAATAAGGACTACATACTTACAAAAAATAAATTTTAAATGAATTCATTTGATCCCCCAAAAGGTAAATTAAAAGTGGTATTTTATCATCATTTTGATACGTGTAAAGGAGACTCCGTTATAGGTATGGTTTAAAACTAGCGGGGTTCTATCCAAGAGGGTTTGATATTAAATAGTTTGATCAAACCCTCTTCAATTGGAACACTTTAAATGGAACATTTTAAGGTTTAAATCATTATATTTTCTAAAAATATGTGATTTCAACAAAAATCAAAATCTCCTAGAAATTGTAAACCAACTTTGTGGGATCAGCCCTAGATTTATCAACCGTGGCCTACAATTTGTTAAGTGCACTAGTTCTTGAGAAGAAAGTGCAAGCTGAAATTTCAAGTGTTTCCTTTGTATGTTTCTATCAAATGTGGTGAGTTACTCAGTCAAAAGCAATATTTTTTGGTAATGGTGAGCATTTTTTAGGCAAGTGCGCTAGTTTCTAAGAAGCAAGTGCAAGCATAAAATGAGTAAGTGTGCTGGTTTTACATCAAGTACATATATTATGTCAAATGTACAAATAAATTTCATTGGTGAAGTTTATGGGACAAAGAGAAAAAGTGAGCTTTATTTGGCAAGTGCATGCAATTTTGGATCAAGTGCGCTAGAAACAATAGTAGAAGTGGCCTCTATGTAAATTGGTTTTCCAGCTTTAGTCTTTTGGGTAGTAGCATTGATTTTTTTCTTGTAGTTTTTAGATGTTTTGATATGGTTCAAGATGTGGAAAGTGATACAAAAAATTTGAATGACTCAAAAAGTATGTACTTGTGTGACCTATATGTCTATGGCTTTAAGTTGTGAAATCATGATACCCAAGCCATAGTTTCCAATGTTTAATTTGAGCTAATGTAGCTTGAAATTAAAGCTTGAATATTTGGAAATATTTAAGAAGATCCTTTAAGGAGTGAAACTATAGGACTTCTCTTAAAAGTGTACACTAAGTCAAAGGGTTTGTGATTCAACCATCATGTTTATTGTTTGTTTTGATATGCTATTTTAAGCTTAAGCACAATGTTTGATGTCAAAATTTTGTTTTGAATGTTTTGGAAAGTTTTACATAAACAAACATTACAACCATAGAGATAGAAACCATCCTTTTAGGTAGGCTTACCTCATGCCCCAAAGGGATTGTTTTACATGCAACTTATGGCACGGGATTGAAGTCGGACATGGCAAGTAACTTTTCAGAAGTAAATTTTGATGCACCAATTTCAAATAATGTTTTTGGATAAAAGGGTAGCTTCTACAAACATTTGGATCTTAGTAACATTTTGGGATTATTAGTTTTGGATGTCTATACATGCGGCATTTTTCTCAATGAAGAGGTCTCCCAACCCTTTTGGGTTTTAATGTATCAAATGGATACTGGGGGAGACAAATGTTAGTATAAGAAAACATCACCCGACAGGTGAGAACTCTCCTCACACCCACAATAATTTATATAGCAGTCCAAAATGAGAGTACCACTTGGGTCGCCTATGAGTTCTCCAACATAGGATGTGTCTCAATAGGTAGGCCCTCTAAAGGTATGCTTTGAAAATAAAAGTGTGAAGCTCAAGATGTTTTCTCTCACCCAAGATCGCTAAAAGGTGCGAGGGGAGAAGAAAAACACCTAGCTTGCTAAACACTAAATGCACAAAATACAATTCATCACAATTTGATTCCTTTTAAGCACCTCATGTAGTGCTATCCCAAAAACAGTGTGTGAAAATCATAAAATTTTTCTATTTTTTTAAATTGCACCAACATGAAGTATTCTAGATATCAATCAATAAGATAACAAGGTTGCAAGACGAAAAAATGATTTGCTCATTTTTAAGCCCAAAAATTGAGTGTTTCTAAATTGATCCTAGTCTTACTTGGTCAACAAAAATGAATGTGAGTGTGCATCAACAAAAGGAAATCATTTTGGTCAACAAAAAGAAAATCAAACATTCCAAGTATCAATTTGAAAGCTTAAACACATTTTTAGAGCACCAACTAAATTGCTTGTATTGTTCTTTTTATGCACCAATATGAAAATTTCTAACTTAGAAAGCTTAAAAATAATAATTTTAGAGCACTAAATTGAAAGTGTTTTTTTTGTGTTTTTCTTTTTAGGCACCACATGAAATATTTCCTAACTTAAAAAGCTTAAAAAATTCATTTTAGAGCACTAAACTAAAAGCATTTTGTTTGTGTTCTTTTTAAGCACCAAATGAGAATTATCCTAACTTAAGAAAGCTTTGAAAACGATTCATTTTAGAGAAATTAAATAAAAAATGGGTTGTTTGTAGGGTTATTTTTTAAGCACCAAAATGAAGGATTTCTAACTTAAAAAGCATAAAAAATTTGACATTCTTTGACCATTTGTCTTCCTTGTAAAAAAATGTGTTAGTTGCTTTCATAAAAATATGTACCATAAATCCTACAAGATCTACACAAGAGATGTTAGAAACTTTCTAAACACAACACACAATCAAATGTTAGGGTTATACAATTGATTAAGCATCAAAACCTTACAACCTAGACCAAATTGCAAGATAAGTCAACTTTAAGTGCACCAATGGAAAATTTAACTGTACAAAAATTGAAAACTACCTACACCATTGCAAAGATCATGAAATTCTACCCCATTTAAAGAAAAAAGTACTAAAAAATACTTTTTTATGACCAAGATATGGTCATTTGAAGATAGGCTTAAAAAGCCCTGATTGCTAGTCAATAGTGCCCTATTATGTCAAAAGCACCCTCTGCCAGAGAGCAAAGGTGCCAAAAAATGTCAAAAGCCCCAAAACACAAGTCAAATGCACTAGAATCACTGTCAAAATCACTAGAATCACTGTCAAATGCACCAAAACAATGTCAAAAGTGCCAAAACCATGAAAGCAGATGCAAATTTTTTTGGGCCTGTGTGTGAGGATTTTTCTAGAGTGCTTCTAGGATCTGCAACTTGAATTTTTGCTCAAAAAATGGTTAGTGTTAAGGACCGTGGTCCCACCAAGCATGCCATAATGTGTGAGGGGGAAAATCATGGAGCATAAACATGATAAATGCAATCAAATAACAACTAATCTAAATAAAATACAACTAATCTAGATCTATTCCTTCACTCACAAAATACAATTATAAAGCTAAAGAATTCAAAATGTTATTGAAACAAGACAATAAACATGAATTCAACACAATATAATCTTACCATCCCATGTCAGAGTGTATTAACACAATGTTGGGTTGTTCATATCACTGCAAAGCCTCCATTGTTGCATGTGAGAAGCTTTGATGTGATGCGTGTGTTGTTTGATCAAAGATATGTTGAAGTTTTGTCAATGGTGATTCAGATCTTGGTAGTAATTCATAGTGTAAATGATGTTGATTCTTTGATCCCTTTTTGTGAGGAAAGCAGTTTGCTATATAGAAATTGTGATTTAAAATGGATGATTAGGATCGTGTAGTAGAATACCTTGATCGACGGTCAAAATATGTTGAGAGGATTTAGACATGAATAATCTATGCAAAAATATATTACATGATTAATGTGATTGAAGAAATAGATTGAATAATCTATGTGATTGAGGAATAGATTGATTAGTTAGGAATATAAATTGATCAGTCAAGAATAGATTGACCAGTCATAAATAGATTGATTAGTCAGGAATAGATTGAGAAATCAGGTGATCGTAATTTACTCAATTAGGAAAGTGGTTGAGAATGATTAATTAATTGATTTAATTAATTAATTCATTTTGGAGTTGAACGTGCAAATCAAGTTTGAATTTTGCAAACAAAGTTGCATTAGTTTGATTTGATTTTTGATGATGATTTGAATAGTAAATTCAAATTTATTAAAATTTGGAGGGAAAGTGAGCTAATTAAATTATTATGATTTAATATTTCATTTGACTTAGGGGAATAGAGTGATTTAGTGATGTAATTAAATAATTGGTGTTATTTAACTTTGCATGGATGAATGACGTTGGATTAGGACTTTATTAAATAAATGTAATTTATTTAATTGGTCAAAATGATGAAATGTGAATTAATTAAACAATGTTGTATTTTTTAATTAATAGAATAAATAGGTTTTAAGACTTTATTAAATAAATGGAATTTATTTAATTAGTAAAAAATGGTGAAAAAATGAATTAATTAAATAATGTTGTATTATTCAATTAATAGAGGAATTTAGGGTTTTTGGATGCAATTAATGTGAAATGCAGTGATATGTGCTAAATAATGTTGGTCGGTGGGGTCCATCGCTATGGGTGGGGGGTAAAGTTTTATTATTTAATAATGTTGTATTATTTAAATAATGTTGTGCAATTAATTGATTTATGTTTTTACCTTTAGTTCTTCCAAGATCTTCAAGAGAAACTTTGAGTTCTCCATTCATATCAATATGCAATCTTCTTCTATAGATCCAACAGTAGGAATCTCTTCCAAAGGAGTAGGTAATCTTATAATAGTCACGTGTTGAAATATTCCCCAAGTGTTTAAGCTCCTTCAAAGGGACCAATATCTGATACCAATTGTTGAACACTCGAAATACTAAGAGGGGGTGAATCATTATTCTTTTAAACCACTTAAACATTTAAGCATCTAATACTTATAGCATATTGAATTACAATAATGAAAGAAACCATGAAAACATTAAACAACATCATATAACACTTGAACACTAGGATTTTTACATGGAAAACCTAAAATGGGAAAAACCATGGTGAGGATTAGCTCTCAATATATTATAACTAGTTATAGTATATTACAAAAGTGCTCAATGTCCAAGTGGATTTACTGCCCACTAAAAGAAGAAAAGTGATAGAAGAAAGTTTGTGGCTCATAGCCTAGATTGAACTATTATAATTACATCTATCATATGCATGAAATATAGTTCCAATGAATCTCAATAGACTAACTTTACAGACTTCATCTGATTATGATCTAACACTTTTCCTTCCTCTACATTCACATCACTTTAATATTCTGCTCAATATTCACAACTTAAATTTGCAATGTATTCACTCAATTCACATCATTCACATCACTTTCATGTAGGAACTTCATTAAAACATCAAAAATGATTTAGCTTATATATCTGCTTCATCCATAACATCAGTTAGTTTGGCCTAATTAGATGTATCATTCAAAATATATAAATATAACTTGTTGGCTCAAAATCCTTCCACACACGCCTCAAGCCAAGATTCAAATCTCAAAAAACTTTGAAATAGGTTAGAATGGACCTATAATAGATCCCACATAACTCCACAATACTTATTTAAGCTTCACATACCTTCAAACCTATTAGATTGGCATCATAGAAGACCTAATACAAAAATTCTCCAACTGTATACTCATATTCGAACACGTGTACCTAAAAACATCATGAAAATTGGAATGCACACTCTATTGAAATCCATCAACATCTCAAATATGAAAATTCAAAATCCAATCCATAGAGAAGTGTCAATTCTCTAACTCATATGCATAGAATTGTAAAAAACCTATAATTGTCAAGACAAACTTCTGTTACTCATAACTTTCACACCAAAAGCCAAAACAAGATGAAACTCTAGAATTAGATGCTTCTACTAGCCAAAAAAAATATACTATAACCATAGAGAAAAGAGCTAAACAATGAACCTATGCAGGCCTAAAAAACATATGCTCTGAACAAAAAATCATTGATATTAACACTTAGTCATTTTTCATCACAATTGTTTTTACCAGATCAAACCTTCTTGAAAAATTGCCTTATACAAACATCCTAAAACATGTTAGATCCAACCAAAATGATCTACACCATGATATCCAAAGCAAGATACAATGTTGACATCAATGAAAAAATTTCAATGCATAACAATATACATTGTGCTTATCCCACATGCTCATGTTGCCAACAATAACATCAATGGAAAAATCCTCATTCTTCCAACAATTTGTTACTATTGTGTTTCTTGATAAAAATGTGAAGGACCTAGACTCATTACAAAAAAATCATAAAGGTCAACAAACGAGTTTCACAAGAATTGGTACTAAAATAATTGGTTCAATTAGTTAAATTATCATTTAAAAATTATTCCTTTGGCTTTAGAAATTAATTAAAATATTTAAATTTCTTGCAAAAATATCAAATGATATTATTTTAATTTACATATATATTTTGTGAAAATAAAAATTAGAGAAATAAAAATAGAGGAAAAGGAAAATACATAAAGAAATAAAATAAAAAATGAATGTGAAGAAAAAAATATTAAAGAAAAAAGACATAGTCTTTTATTTTCATTATTCTCATTTGGAGCAATTTTGCTCTTCTAAAATCCTCTCCCCATGACTATGGAAAATATGGATTTGCATGGAAATTATGGATGGATAACTTGAATTTGGATTCAAATTGATGTGTTTGGTATGAGATTGCTTGGGAATGTAAATTTAGATGCATGTGTGAGTGTGTTTCTCTTGAGGAGGAATTTCTCCATTATTTTCAAGCTTGGAAATATGTATTTCATTATTTAATTTTGCATACAAAATTAATTCCTTTACCTATTCCATGCTTACATTAGGTGGTTGCATATGATCCTAACCAATGAATCTCCTTGAATCATCCTTCTAGGTGGCCTATTTATATGTACTTCATTCATTCATTTAATGGTTGATTTTATATATTTAGTTTAAATATTTATTTTTTCTATTCTATAATAGATTGTGTTTTTGCATATTGTATCATTTATTTTTTACTTGTAACTATTATAACTTTCTTTAGAATCAAGATCATTTATGCTAATTTAATCAAGTGATGTTGAAAATATAATATATATTATGAGGTATGTTTTAACTTGTTTGGTAGTGCAATTAGTTGGACAAGAAATACATAGGTTGTGGTTTGTTTGTTCAATACTAAGGATTGATATATGGTAGCTACTTAGGCCTGTAAAAAGATCATTTGACTTCAAAGACTATGTTTATATTAGGTCTATTTCAAAGAGCTATTAGAGTGTGATAATTAGAGTACTATCTATTTGGAAAAAAAATTGGCCTTTCATGTGAGGACAAAGAATATAGATATTCAATACTATTTTTCTTGATAAATGGTTGAGGATGGAAGGGTGATGTTAGAAAATGTTGATACTTTAATGAATTTTATGGGTAATTGCAAGAATTTGGGTCCATGAAGAGTGGAAGTTTCAACCAAAAGAATGCTGATAGGAACGAGATCTTGAGCCGAAATATAAATGGGTATCCATTATGATTTAGGTACCCATTTTGAAATGAATACTTGTTATGGAATAGGTACCCATTTAGGAATGAGTACCTATTTCAATTTTTTTTTTTTAAATTTTAAAGTGACTCTTAGTCATTTTTACCCTATAGTTCCACGAACAAAGACTAACAAGGAAAAATGGGTACTCATTTTTGAAGCAATTTATACCTCTAGATCATGTTGCCACCTCCTCCCTTCCACATAGCAAGATTTAATGACCTCTAGGTTAGTATTTGCAATTTTTTCTGTATATATAATTTTTATAGTTTTTAATTAGGGTTTAGATTTTAGGTATATAATTTAAGATTTATAGTTTGAAATTTACATAGTTTATATTTTAGGTTATTTTAATTTTCATAATTAGAATGAATTTTATAGTGCTTGTAAAACCTATTTCTATTTAAATATATTTAATTCATGTACAATAAAATTGTAATGAATAAAAAAAAAACCAAAACCTAATCTAGACATTAAAATTAAAACCCTAAAACCCTTAACACTAAATCTAAAACCCTAAATCACAAACCCTAAACCCTAAAACTAACTAGATATATTCTCTTATTGATAATATTTTTTCGATATATTTAATATTTTATATTTTCTGAAGATTCTCTTAGTTTTCTATTATAGAATATATTTTTAGGATAAATAATGAAGATGGAAAACATATTTGAGAGCTCATAGAAATGATAAGGAAGTGATTCGTATGAATGATACATTGGTATGCATGATGATAAAGGTGTTAAAATTTTAAATTATTGAATTTATGATTTCAATTACTTTTCCTACATAATCATTTAGATTTAATCATTGACTTAATAAATCATGAGCACTTATTTTAATGGACATAAATCCTAAACCCTAAAACCAAAAATATAAACACTATATTCTAAACCCTAAATGTTATGACATAAACCCTAAAAAATAAACCCTAAAACATAACATTCATATTTTTAACACTAAAACCTAATTTTTTTGATTTAATCCATAAAACCTCAACATTGAACCCTCCATCATAAATCCTAAACCCTAAAATCTAAACATTATTCAATAAACCTTAAATCATAACATTAAATATTTAATACTAAAACCTAAAATTAATCTATAAACCCGCCATCATAAACACTAAACATCAAATTCTAGGCCCTAAACCCTAAACCATGAATAATCTAGAGAGATGGAGAGAAAGAGAGATAAAGAGGAAGAGAAGGAAATAGGGAGAAAGAGAAATAGAGGGAGGGAGAAGTATGGTTTCAATGTCATTATGCACAAGTTATCAAGCATTTTTAAAGCTCAACCCAATGTAACCTATCCTAATATTTTAAATCCAACTCACTCTTCTCTCTTATATAATTCCTTCTAATATATAATTCCTTCCAATATATCAATTTAAGTATTTCTATCATGGGCCCCTTATCTTACTATTAGGGTAGCTCTACTTATTAATTTGATATTATTATGTAGGGATTCTCTCAAACAATATATGATTGGGCCATATTTTTTAAAGATATACATACTATATCCCTCACATCAGGACATGGATATGCCATATCAAATAATGATCAACTAAATTATACCCAACCACTACAATTAAATATAGTAATCTTTATGAAGTTTCTATAGTATAACTTAATAAGTCTATTTCATCTTAGTTAAAATGAGATATATATATATATATATATATATATATATATATATATAGATGTGAGGTTAGATCGTCCCTATCACCTTAATTTTATATCTTGCGACCAATTTATTATTAATAAGTACATTCATTCTAACTTTAAACATATAGACATTTAATCATGAATTATAAAATTTATCTTATGTTACCATATTGAACTTGTAAATTCATCTTAAATGTTAATATTCTAATTATCACACTTTTATATTACCTCCTAGTTATGAATACATATATTATGAATTATTTTATGAATATTATTAGTTCTAAATTACTTTCACAAATATTATTAATTTTCTCAATTTAAATTTATTCACATTACAACTTAGTCTTATGTCACCACTACTCAATCCTTATGTCATTGCAACAATCATCATGTAAAAAGGATCTCAACATAAGGAAATTTAAATTCACCTCTATAGAAATATATTATTTAATGGTCCATTTAAAAATAAGATTGATTAAATAAACTTTCCACTTTAAAGAAAGTTTTATGTTGGTCAAAATTAAACTCTCTAGTATAAATATTTTATAATAAAAGGATTTGATATAATTAAATACAATGTTAAATTATATATCTATTCCAAAGGAAGCATAGTTTCATTTGTATATTATTAATCGTAAAGGTTCTTGGTGTAATTAATGTGTTCAATAACCAAAATTCTAAGAGGGGGGGTTGAATTAGTATTCCCTAAAATTCATTAACATAAAAGTGCTTTCAAAGCATATCATTAAACTTGTAAAAATGGAAAGGAACAATTAAAGAATGCATGACAAAAACCCAACACAAGAACACCATATTTATGTGGAAAACCCTTGGAAGGGAAAAACCACAATGAGGATTAGCACACAATATATCATAAATGGTTACAATACATTACAAAGGGCTCACTGCCCGAAGGACTCACTGTCTAGAAAATAAGAGGGTTCATTGCCTGAGGAAGATTATTTCTTCCAAAATTACAAAATATATAAAAAAGAATGGCTCATTATCAGATTTTAAACTACTAACAATACATCTACAATATGCTAAATATATATTTCCAGTGAGGCTTAGTAAACTAACTTTACACACTTCATTCTTCACCACTATCACATTTCACACTTCACACTCTCACTCATAATCTTCTTCATCATATCTCTCATATTACACACATTGAATTGACCTTCTATATATGTATATATTTCACAAATAATCATATCATCAATTAGGTCAGCCTAATTAGATGAAACATGTGACACCATAACCTATTGGATCAAAATTCCATCATACATGCCTTGTGGAAGAAACCAAAATATTTTCTTCACCAAAATAGGTTGGAATGACCTACAATCACTCCTATGAATATGCTTCATACTCAACTTAATAAAAATAACCCCAAAACCCTTAGGTTTGCACAACACAACAAAATTGGTGAAGCAACAACTAAGTGAACCAACCGTCCATCCACAACTTGACATGCGGACCACAAAACCACTTGACTCTTGGAGTGCACATTCATTTAACATCTTCAAGTAATACCTAAAATCCACAAAGGATAATGATCATCTGTGGTGGAATGTAGAGCATTCCAATATGAAATCTACAATTGAATCTATGTCTCTGCTTAGCTCGATACCTTGTCAATAATATCTTCTACTATGGAAGAAATACAACCTTGAAACTTTGGATATAGACTACCTCAACACGCACCATTATCACCTCAAAACTACATGAAAATATATTGTAGTGTGGAGCAATGTGGACCACAAAATTGATGCTCTATTACATCACTATCTCAGTCAAACACTTAGCCAATTTCCCAAAAACACTTGGTTTGCTCCGAACTATATTCATATTGATGAACCATCACTTCTACAATGGGTTTCCATCAATGAAAACACCATAAATAATCATGCTCATGTTGCCAAAATTATGTGCATTAAATTAATATAAATATTTTCATAATGAATTAGAACAAGGAAACTTTGTCATAGAGTTCATTTATGGAATACAAAAGTATTAATTTTACAACCTATGGTAGTGTAAATGTAAATAATCATATAATGATATTGTCATTTCCTTGGGCTACCATAATATATACATCTAGCTTCTTATACCAAGAAAATTTCACTAAATGTTATGAATCGAGGTTAGATTATAAACTTAGCATCAATACTAGGGAAATCAAAATACTAGCTCTATAGGAATTAAAAATCAATGAACCCTAGATTATAAATGATAATGCATAATCTTAGAGGCAATGAACATTCTATGATAGATAAATGAAGTTATAATAAATTATACTTATTTAAGAGATAATCATTGCCTTTAGATCAATAGAATGAACTTCATGAGGATATAATGTATTTTTGACATGCATAGTCCATGTGGTTGTCTTTTTATGGTACTACTAGTGCACATTATATTAAAATTACCATCTTTTGGTTTATAAATAAACATCAAGTTGTTCAATAGCATGTAAGGAAGGGATTATCATATAAGTTCATATTTGATGTAATATTAAAAATTATAAATAACCTCATGTAATTTTGGTTTATTTTATACCATATGGTTCACTATATTATTGTCTACATGTGTAATTTCTCTTTAGTAAGATTGTTAATCTAGTTCAACATGTATGAGATTGAAGCCTAGTAAATTGTAGGAGAGATCTATTGGTATCAATTCTATCTTAGGTGGCTAAATTTAATATAATATTCAATTATAGTATTTACTTAAAACATGAATTCAACTTTATGTTGCATGGTCTAATTTTATGTGTTTAATTTCAATGTATAAAAAAATTATAAATTAGTCCAAATTCATGTTGTACATTTATGAAATATTTGAATGTGTCTAAATGATTATTTTAAATGTGTGTTTGATGCAATCTTTAAAAAATTCTACATTATTTAATGATCTCTTCAACAAGGACCAATTTATTTTAAAAAAATTATTTAAAAATTTAGTGCATTCAATGCTTCATGTTATTTAATTAGTTTGTTGATATTTTTCTTCTAATTTTGTTTAACATGCAGTGGCCCAATGAAGTGAATACCATTAGTTGATGAGTTTTTGATAGATGATCTTTTGCATAATCCTTAAACTACAAACCCCTCACCTCCACACTTTCCAACTTATAACTCCCCACATCCTAACCCCCTACCCCTTCACTTGATGAAGCTCAATTGCAAGCAAAAATCAATATAAATATAAACATTATTCAAGAAAAAATAAATTTGATAAAAAAATGAGCCTTATATGCCTCCCACCTATCATGATTTTACTTCGATGCAAATTATTATTGACTCAGTTTGATCCATTGATGAAAATTAGATAGCTTCCATTGTTGGAGGGAGGAGAGGAGGAAATTTTATGTAGATGGACTCTCATATAGAGATATCCTAGATCTCCATATTACCAAACAAACAATAGCATAATTTTTCATTGATCCTACAACCAATCAACCAATACCTCCAAACAATAAATGAATTTCAAGTAGATGGTGTAGGAATCCGTAGATTGCAATAAATTTTTGGGAGTGATGGTAGATGACATTTGATCATCCTTCACACACTAATTGTGAGGTGCCCCTATATTTTTTGAGAAAATTATGGGAAGAGTTTGTGTTGGGTTTAAAACAAAATTATTTTGATATGAGATCATTCTAGGGAGTTGGTGGTGGGATGCCATAACATAGAGCAGGAGCACACATCGATCCTAATTGATGTTCTCTAATTCTACCCATTTTGTTCCTCCATCTCTTGGTATTCCTACACCATTTCAACACCAGAAAGTGGTTTCAACACTAAGAGCATTGAGTTCACTCTCAATAGATCTCACTGATCAAGCTACCCACATGGAAGCTAAATTCAATGGTAGAGAGCATGGAGGATCTAGTTCAGTTGGTCCTAACAACTCCCATATACAGATGCCACATTTTTGTCAGCATTACGATCATCCATGTTATTGCCCTACATAGACATCCACTTCAGATGCACCTGCATCATAGGTGGGATCATATGTGGATATTTTTTTTTTTTATGATCATCCTACATAGGTACACATTGCCACATTTTAATTTGTTTGAAATGTGTAACATGTACATGTATCAAAATTCATGTTTAGTAACATGAAATTATATATATAGTATTAATTTTAAGTGTTTGGTGTAGATGCGTGAATTTAGGAAATCATCTTGATTGGATCCTCTTTGTTTTAAGTTGATAGTTGTACAAGTCAGCAAAAATTACATTCAAGTAAACCGATATACATTGAGCCTATAAAATTGCATACATATAGATAGTTTTAATTTAAAGTTGCATCATTTAAATTTATATTATTTATATATTTTAATTTACATCCATATAATTTAATTCAACTGTACATGTTGTGTGAAACAATATTGTAGATGTAGGGAGGTCATGCGATATCCATGACCGACCAAACACAAGGTGTGCTGAGTGCTCCTCCATCATTATTTATTATGCATGATCGATTTCTTATGTGTGTTTTAAAAAAAAAATTAAGTTTGAAATTTACATAATTTTAAAAACCACTAGATGTACTATTATTTTTAAATTAAAAAAATTAGATTAAATTGAATTTATATGTTTCATATATGTATATGTAGGATGATAACACTATACTAATAGGTGCTAGTCAAGCTACTGGTCAGGGTCATTTTCAGGAGTCATCCATATTATTTCAAGCCCTAAACTTAAGTAAATTTTCTATAAAATTTTTAGGCCTTTTAAATATATATATATGGTTAAAACCATATTTTTGTAAATATTTTTTAACCTATTGTTTGTTTTGCCTAAATATCTAGGAAATAATAGCTAAGACATTTGGTCCTGAATAAAAAATTATACCACCTGTTGAATAAAATGTGGGAGTGGATTCACATAATTAGATGGTAATTTATGCATACTTTGTAGTTTATATTTAAAAGATTTAGTTTCATTATTTTATCAATTGAGTTAAATTAAATAAAAATTTAACTTTATCTAATTTCAAGTTTCTTGAACTCTTTTATATCATAATAAAAGTCCATCTAGTTCATGTGGAATGAAGAGGATGAAGAGGACTATTGATTTTACTAATGATCCTAACATCTAGGCTAGATTTATTTTATGGACTATATGCACACATGTGTGTATATATAATTTAATTATATGTTCCAGTTGACTATATACGACTATGTACATTTCACATGCTATTTCATGTCCACTTAGAAATATTTTAGTACATTTCATGAGTTCTATATGATCTTTTGTATTTATTTATATTTTGACTTTAAAAAAATTGTAGATACATTTTCATACATGTTATATTCTAGAATAGCTCTAGATATCTAGCATTACATGTGGAATTTAGTTGATTATACACATATATTATTTTGATTATGTTTTTGATAAGATAAAATACATTTAAAGGGTGCAATACCATTTACACCAAGAGTCCAGAGGGCCAAAAAGGATAAAAAATACTATCATCAAATAGTGTAGTAGTAGAAACAACAGATAGACACCAAAAAAATTATAGCAACAACAAATCGAAAGAAAAAAGAAAACCCACCCACCAAAAACACACACCCAACCATCACTTTTCTAAGCCCTCCCACTCTTGAAAGAGGGCATCTATAACCTCATCACCCACCCATTTGTTTCTAGGTCTTTCTTCAACACTCTTTTTGTCAACCTCCTAATGCAACACACTGGACAAAGTAAGAATGTACCTATGGATGACATGAATTGTGAAGCGTGAGAGCCTAGTGAATTTCCTTTCCAATTTTTCAACTCGTGAACACAAAATATTGAGCTCCTCCTTCTTCTCAGTTTCCACCTTTTCCGCTCCCTCATCTCCATCTAGGTGTTTAGAGGATTCTAGAGTGGAATCTTCATAGATCATTTTGTTTAGCTCCAAAAAATGGCTCATCCCTTTAGCATAATCCTCAGTTTCTTTAATGGTATCGTGTTTTCTCTCCTCCTTCCCCCCTTCTACTTAGAATCATTTGAAATCTCATCAACATGGTCCTTCTTTTTGTTCTTGGAAAATCTATTATAATTTTTTATGCTAGTCTGCTCCGCCCCTAAGTCTACATTGGCAACAACAACAATGTCCCCATGGTAATATCTGTTAGTAGAGCCCCCTTCCTAATTTTCTATGTTCAACTCCACCACATGGCACAAGGTTCCCTTTTTTCCCTTTTTTGGTTTAGTTTTTTTCTTGGAAGATGGATTACAATCCTTTTTAGTGGGAGTGTTCTTCAATTCACAAAGTCCAACGGTTTCTTTTGACTGAGCAAGACCCACACCCCATGTTTTCTTCTTAGCCACATGTTTAGTTTTAGGGTCATCAGGGGTTTCACAAGGCACAGGGGGATTGTTTCTTTTGGGTCCAATCGAAGCTACCGAGGAAGGTTTATTAGGGGAATGGTTAGAAACTTCATGTTCCTTGATTCTAACAACTGAAATAGGTTAAGGGGGGCAAAGGGCCAAATGAAAGTGGTATAGATGAAAAATTAGTTCTTGGTGCAAGGGAAAAGGTGGTAGTTTGTCAAGGTTCCTAGCAACCAATTCAAAGGTTTCCCTAATAGAACTTTCAAGAGACGAAAGTAGGAAGAAGGGAAGTATTATGAGGATTTTGTGTCTAAGATGGTTCAACAAGGATAGATGGTAAAAATAAAACACTTTGAATCCCCCCTCTAGTGTAATGTACTTCATAATGGCTAAAAATACCTAGTTCCAAGAGTTTGGTAGAGACTCCCTTTTGAACCCCATGTGCAAATTTTTTGGTTTCTCATTCCTCCAAATGAAAGTATGGAGGCTTTCCAGATCCTACACTTTAGTATTTTTTTAAGCTTATGCCTCGTGCATGATAGAATTGTGGCCTTGTCTATGAATTATTTGTTAATTTTGAAGGAGATGAAACCAACTGTGACTCTCCTATCATTGCACAAGCTCACGAACTATGCTGAGAGATTCTCATCATGCCCTTGAAGGAATTCCATTAAAGGCACAATTCCTACCTCAATGGAAATGTGCTAAACAAGAGGGTCCTTGTGAAACTCTTTGCAAGAACTAGGCTTAGTTCAAAATATATCACCAATTATTTTCTCTCCCAAATCACAGATTTTTAGTTGAAATAATAGAGCAAGAGGTATTTCAAAATTCTAATGGGAAAAACACACACCCCAATTATAGACACCTCCATACCATATTGAAAAATATTACTCATTAAGGAAATTAAATTTTTGCATGTACTAGTGGTCATTCCCAAAGAGATTATGGCCATGAGGACAAAAAAAAATTTGCTTAAGTACCTCAAAGATAATCCAAGAGCCATCATGATATTAATTAGATCATTATTAGCCAAAAATTTGAAGATAATTTTGGCCTTACACATGTTTCCATAAATGTGGTTCTAGAAATGGTACTTTTGAAAAGATAGCTTATGAAAATATTGAAAATACCATCTACTCCACACAATCTTTCTTGACCCCCATCCAAACTTCCCCTCACACCCGTCCACCTCATCATGCTAAAGCCACGTCACCATGATCCCAAGGGGGTAGTACCAAATTCCTGACTCCCATCCAAACTTCCACTTGCACCCCTCCAACTCATCATGCAATGACCACATCACCATGAGCCCAAGGGAGTAGTACCAAATTTAACCCGCAACAAAAGAAATGTTATATTTCATCATTCACAGTAGTGTTACTTTATTTTTCCATAAGGATAATTCCTTGTATGTTTACGGGGAGGGCCCCCAATCTTATCCAACATTTAGATAACATCCATGAAGAGCCCAAGTTGGCTAAAGAATCAACCACTTGGTTTCCCTCATAGAAAATATTGGTCAGTTTCTTTCTTTCAAATTTGGTAAGCATGAGTATACTATCAAACATAATGTCTCTAATACTCCAACCTTGGCAGTGATTAAGATTGATGGAATCAATCATTGCCTTAGAGTCTCCTTCAATGTACAATTTTTTATGCCAAGAGTGACAAAAATGTTAACTCCCTTGAGAAGCACTCTAGCATTAGCTGTCATGGATGTCTATGTTCTGATGCCACCAACATACCCCATCACCAAGTTTCCCTATGCTCTCTGATAATGCCTCCTATGCTTGCCAACCCAGGGTTCCATTTCATTGCACCATCAAAGTTAAGTTTATGCCAGTTGGTATTAGGAGGTTTCTAGGCTGTAGTAAGTCTAGCCAGAGCTTTATATTTGTCAAAGGAGTTGATCTCTAATTTCTTGTTCCATGAATTGGCCATGTTGATCTCCCACCCAATAGGAGCTTTGTTCAGGGGTTTCCAAATGTATAAGGAGACATTCTTAGAGATGAGTTTGAGTCCAATGTCAGATACCTCATTAGGGATTTTTTCCACACTTCTAAAAATATGATTATTTCTTTCTTTCCACTAAGAAAAACATAAAATAGGGGGATCTATCACCATATTTCTTTGGGAAAAGGGTGTTGACAAGGGCCGACCTAGTTTTCAATGAAACTCTTAAGTTCAACATTCATGGTCCAGTGAATCCCTAATATTCCAAAATCCAATTCCCAAACTTCAGTAGCAAATGGGTAGTGGAGTAACAGATGAAGGACAAAGTCCTCTTCATTCTTATAAAGCATGCATCTATTTAGGATTTGAAATCCCTTTTTCCTTAGGTTGTCCTGAGTGAGTATCTTGTTGTGACAAGTTATCCACCAAAATTAATTAATTTTTGGAGTTAGCTATCTATTCCATACCTGTTTCCATAATTTGTCTTGATTCTCCTTTACAATTTAAAATCATAGGCAGTCTTGATAGAGAGGTTACCCTTGTTTTCCTTAGTCCAATAAAATTCATCCTCCAGGTTTGAGATGAGAATTCTAGTTAGCGAGTGGTGCAGGGGCATCAGGAGCCTCATAAGCATACCTTTTGTAATTTTTGGTTTTAGGTTTTTTGAGTTTTTTGGAGTCTAATAAGGTCATTTATGACCATTTTAGATCATGTTGATCCATTTTGGAGTGTTATAGGATCATTCGTTAAAAATTGTAAAAGTTGTCAATGTTGCTCAAAAAGTTGTCAAGCAACTTTTGCAAAAAGTTTCAAATTGGTGTTTTGTTACTAAAATAATCCAAAGGTGGTTTCAAATCATTTTTTTGTATGGTAAATGTATAAAAACACCCTCAAAACTTGAATGGGGGGTTGAAGACATTGTTGTTGAAGTTTCGGCGAATGAAAACATTGATTTTTCTGTGCATTTCTAACATTCAGGCTTGTTCTTTCACATGGTATGGACTATAAATTCCAAATTTTGACCTAAAATCAATTGGATTTTGTTTCCATGTGAATCTGATTCTTTTTTTTTGTTTCATCAATTTTAATCAAGTATTTTGAAAGTTATAACATTTTCTTTAAAAACTACTAAAACCTTACCTAGGGTAACTAGTGAGGAGGAAAAATGGTGTAACTCAACCTTCCACCACTGGGTAATCACCAAAATTGGTGGAAAGGTATGTACTCATGTTTTCTACATTGTATCAAATTTGAAGGGGCCCAAGTGGAGGTTTTCATATGCCATGATTCACCAGAAAATATGATATTTGCATGTAGCAGATTGTGGAACAACAGAGACAATGAAGAATAGTTGAGTAAAGAGCCTAATATTGCTTGTTTTTCTTTGGAAGTGGTAGAGAGATGTGTGGAGAGGTCTTTCAGACCTATTCAATGTGGTTTTGGAACATTCTTGAAGATTTATACAATTGTTGTGACTATCCCAAGAGGACTGGTTATATAGTCATAGGGAAGGTGTTGGTGTCCAAGCAAGATAGGGTCTTGGTATGAGTATAGGCATTGAATAATTAATGGAATCACCTTTAGAATGTTGGAAAGAGGCATCAAAATCTATGTTGAGGATTTGAAATATTCCATGTTGGTTTTCCTTAGTTCATTGAAGTCATCTCTCCTAGGTTGAACAATACAAAGGTTGTGAGCCTCATGAACTGTTGCATTGTGAATCATCACATAGAAATTACTCATGGTCCTTTAGGTCCTCAGATGAGTCTGCCATGAAATTTGCACCGTCTCAAAGTATGTTGGATCAAATCCTCTAAGGGATTTCAATGCTAGGGTCTAGAAAGGTGCACATAGGAGCAACAATGGAGAAGGTGTAAGAATACCTTGTCTTTTTGAGTTGATGTTATAAAGAAGGTCCTTTCTTTGAATCAAATTGGTATTAGAGCAAGGAATATTAGTAAGAGGTCACAAATAAGTGGAATTGAAATAAAAAAAAGATGCCTCCAAGAGTGAATCTAGTTGATAGAAAGGTGAGGGATATAAAGCAAAACTTTGCAAGAGAGATGAGGGAGATGAGGGCCATATTTGAAGCCAAACTTGTAGCAGTTGAGACCAACCAGAGAAGAGGAGTGGTTACAGGAGATTCAAGTGACCAAGAAGAAGAATAAGAAGTGGGTGAATATACACTACAAGAAGAACATGAAGAAGAAGGATATGTTAAAGAGAGGAGGTTGGAGATATTGATAAAGGTAGTTAGGAGTGATGGTTCCAAGATGAAGATCGAAATCCCAGTGTATTCAGGAAGTTTGAATGGAGAAGAAATCCTTGATTGGATAGGAGAAATAGACAAGTATTTTGAATTTGAAGGTGTGCAAGAGGAACAATGAGTGAAGTTGGTGAGAAAAAAATTGAAAGGCTATGCATCCCTTTGGTGGGACTATGTGCAAGAAGAGAGAAGGAATAGATCACCTCTTGGGAAAAAATGGTTGCAAAGTTAAAAGGTAAATTTCTACCTAGTGATTATGCCATTCAATTAAATAGGAAACTAAAAATTGGAAACAAACAGACATGTATGTGAAGACTTATATAGAAGAATTCTACAAATTGGGTATTAGATCAGGCCATATGGAAGAGGATGTTGATAAATTTGCAAGGTATTTGAATGAAATGAAATATATTCTACAAGATGAACTAAGTCTCACAAGTCCTAGAATGGTAGAGGAATGCTACCAATTAGCCATAAAGGTTGAAGACAAGTTGAGAAGGAGACAAGAGAAACAAATAAGAGGTAGGGGAAGGAACTTTAGAGGAAGAGGGTCATTTTCTAATTCAGGACAATCAAATGAGAGTCAAGGAGAGACAAGCAATACCTGAGAACAAGAAAAAAATTCAAGAGTCAGTTTTAGGGGAAGAAGATCAAATTTTAGAGGTAGATTTGAGAGTAGAGGAGGATAAAGTGGATTAATTGGAATGCGTTACAAATGAAATAAATTTGTAGGCCATCAAGCATGGAAATGCATTGAAGAGAACCCATCTACTTCTTATAGGAGTGAAAGGAGGAATCAAGTTGTACAAGGTGAAGATGTTGAAAGTGTGAATTCTCCACCACAAGTTGAAGAAATATAAGTTGGAGAGTTTTTGCTGATGAGAACCTTGATCAAATTTCCCATCGAGAAGGAACCACCACACAAAAATTCACTCTTCAAGACTACATGAAAATGCCAAGGTAAATGTTGTAAAGGTATAATTGATTTTGTAGTACTAACAATTTGGTTTCTATTGAAATGGTAGAGAAGTTAAAGTTGAAAATATTACCTCATGTAACTCCATACAAGGTTTCTTGGTTAAATGAAGGGCAGCAAGTGTTAGTGAATGAGAAAATTTGGGTAGAATTCCACATAGGGGGATACAAGGACAAAGTGTTGTGTGACGTCATTCCCATGGATTTTTTACATATTCTACTAGGTAGACCATGACAATATGATAGGAAGGTAGTCCATGATGGTAGGAAAAAAACCTATGTAATAGAGAAGGATAGGGTCTCTTACACTATAACACCTTTGAAAGAGGAATGCCAAGAACCACAAGTGGGATCTAGTGCCATGCTGGTAAGTGAGAAGGAGTTTGTACAAACCATAAAAAAGGAAGAAAAGGGCTTTGTAAGCATAACCAAACCTAGGATTGTTATGCCAACTAGGATTGATGACTTTCCTTTGGAGATCCAAGATTTTTTATAGGAGCATGCTGATCTAGTGTTAAGTGACATCCCAAATCTATTGCCTCTAATCAAGGATAAAAATCATCATATTGACTTAATTTTAGGGTTGGTCTGTCATGTAAAGAAACCTATGAAGAATGCAAGGTATTTAGAGCACAAGGTGGTGTCCACAAAGGTAATATTCCCAAACTTGTTTTGATGGTTTCAAGCGATAGGAATTTGGGTACTAGGAAACAAGTCTGATGTGAAGGAAACTGATGAGATTGAAATTGAGCAGATGCACATGGAAAGAGTGTCATCCAAGATGGGTAAAAAGTTTTCAAATGTAAGGAAAAAAAGTGGGTTGATTACCTTCAACATTACATTTTCAAGTACAAGAAGGGGAAGGGGCAGAGTCATAAGGTGATTGATATTTGGAATGGAAGAACATTGATAGTACAAGAATTTCACTTTCAGAGTGTTGGTATTAAAGCATTCTAGAAAGTATATAAAGAAAATGTAGATTTCAAGGAAGTTCCTAAGGTTTGAAAGCAACCTCTTTGCAATCATAGGGCTCAATTTTCTTATCCAAGGTGATTTCTGGTTTATGATAGGTGCAGGGTTGATTACACAAAGATTGTAGGTGCTAAGGCAGATGTGAGAAGAAGAAAAGTTGATTTCAAGATTGAAGACTTGGTTTATGATTTGTACCCTTATATAGGAGCTATCATTGTAGATGGTGGTATAGATTCAACATCATTCTCAAATGCTAGATTTTGGTTAATTGTATTGTTGTATACCTCCATTCAAGGGGACCTTGAATCTTTTCTCTCTAGAGAGTATGGTGTAGGGGCATTAGGAGCCTCATAAGCATACCTTTTATCATTTTTGGTTTTAGGTTGTTTGAATTTTTTTGAGTCTATTAAGGTAATTTATGAACATTTGGGATCATGTTGATCCATTTTGGAGTGTAATAGGATCATTGGTTAAAAATTGTAAGTTGTCAATGTTGCTCAAAATTTTTTCAAGCAACTTTTACAAAAAAAAGTGTCAAATTGGTGTTTTGTTAGTAAAATAATCCAAAGGTGGTTACCAATAGTTGTTTTGAGTTGAAAATGTATGAAAACACCCTCAAAAATAAAATGGGGGTTGAAGAAATTATTGATGAAGTTTTGGTGAATGAAAACATTGGTTTTTCTATGCATTTCTAACTTTCAGGCTTGTTTTGTCACGTGGTACACACTGTATAGTTCACATTTTGATTTGAAATAAATTGGATTTATTTTCCATGTGAATATACTTTATTTTTTTTTGTGGCATCAATTTTCATCAAGTATTTTGAAAGTTATAGAATTTTCTTTAAAAACTATCAAAACCCTACCTAGGGTAACTAGTGAGGAGGAAAAATGGTGTAACTTGACCTTCCACCACTAGGTAATCACCAAAATTGGTGGAAAGGTATGTACTCATGTTTTATATCATGTCTCAAATTTGTAGGGGCCCAAGTGGATTTTTGCACATGCCATGATTCACCAGAAAATATGATATTTGCATGTAGCAGATTGTGGAACAATAGAGACAAGGAAGAATAGTTGAGTAAATAGCCTAATATTTCTTGTTTGTATTTGGTAGTGGTAGAGGGATGTGTGGAGAGGTATTCTATACCTTTACAAAGGGGTTTTGGAATATTCTTGAAGATTTATACAAGTCTATTTGTGATTGTCCCAACAGGACTAGTTATACAGTCATAGGGAAGATGTTGGTGTCCAAGCAAGATAGGGTCTAGGTATGAGTCTATACATTGAATAATTAATGGAATCACCTTTAGAATGTTGGAAATAGGCCTCCAAATTTTTTTTGAGGATTTTAAATATTCCATGTTGGTTTGCCTTAGTTTATTGAAGTAATCTCTCCTAGGTTGAACAATACAAAGGTTGCGAGTCTCATGAACTATTGTATTTTGAATCATCACATAGAAGTTTTTCATGGTCCTTTAGGTTATTAGAAAAGTATTCCATGACATTTTAATTGTCTCAAAGTATGTTGATACAATCCTCTAAGGGAGTTCAATGCTAGGGTCTAGAAAGGTGCACATAGGAGAAAAAATGGAGAAGGTGTAAGGATACGATGTCTTTTTGAGTTGATGTTCTAAAGAAGGTCCCTCCTATGTATCAATGAGAGAATGTCCTATAGGGTCCTTGATAGGTGTATTAACTCAATGGAAAGAGGGTAGAATAACTCCAACATTTTCCATTTCAAAGAACTAGGAAGATCACATAAGTAGTCTCTTACATTCCTGCCAAAGAACAACTTAGCAGGAACCATCAGGTTCTTAAATTTTGATTGAGAGAGAAATTTCAACCAACTAGGGATCCTCCCAAAACCTAATATTGCTATGATTTTCCACCTTCCATTTCAACCTAGATTGAAGTAACTTTTTCATCTTACAAATATTATTCCAAATCAAGGAACCGTAGGGGTGTTCATCAAAGAAACACTTGATCAGGGGGAATTTGTTTAGATGTTTCACATTTAGGATTCTACACCAATCATTCTCATTCCTTAGCTGATCCCATCTGACCTTAGGAAGCAGAGCCTTATGGTAGGTTGGTTTTTCCTTATACCTAATCCCCCAATTGCTTTGGGGAGATAAACCGTATCCCAACTTATTAGAGCCATTTTCTTTTTTTCCTCTGTACTAGTCCAGAGGAAGTTCCTTTGGATTCCTTCAAAATTTTCAGCTATAAATCTAGGCATTTTGAAAATGGAAAGGAAGTAAACTGGGATTCCTTGAAGCAAAAAAATAAGTTGTAGCTTACCAACATGACTAAGGATTGACCCTTTCCACCTTGCTATTTTTCTTTGAATTCTTTTAAGAACGGAGTTCTAGAAAGTAGAAGTGAATTCTTTAATAGTGAGAGGGAGACCAAAGTACACTGACGGTAGAGAAGTACTCTTACAACCTAGAATGGTTATCACTCTGTCATATATATATTGAGTGTGAAAAAAATTAATCATGCTCTTGTTGTAATTTATGCATTGGTCTGAACTAGTAGCATAAATATTTAGGTAATTCTTCCATTTCCTTTCTTCCACCATTGAGGATTTCTCGAAAAGGATGGTATCATCCACAAACTATTGTATAGCATCCAGGTCAAGGGTGGTGGTAGGTTAATCCCCATAACAGAGCCATTGGTTAGCATCTTAGAGACCTTCCTGCTTAGGACATCAACAACCATTATGAATAGGTAAGGTGAAAGGGGGTCTCCTTGTCTTAATCCTTTACCAACATTAAAGAACTCACGAGGGATCCCATTGACCGAAATAGAGTACTTCACCATAGTTGTGCATTTTGAAATGAGATTCACCACCTTCTGATTAAACCCAAACTTGGCTAAAAATTTTAGTAGAAAACTCCAAAGGATTTTTTCATAAGATTTTACAATTCCAAGCTTAAATTCCATACTAGCACAATTACTTTTTTCCATGGACTGTATTATTTTATGTGTGGCAATTGCAACATCTATAATATGGTGACTTAGGACAAACCTATTTTGACATGGGCTAATAATTTTTTCAAGAAAAGGTTTTAGGTGATTAACCAAAATTTTGGAGATATTTTAAATGGTATTACATAGGCTAATTGGTTGAAAGTCGATCATGGTATGGGGGTCTTCATTTTTAGGGATGAGAGCTATAAATGTATGGTTCAACTACTTTAAGAGTTTACCCAACTTGAAAAAGTCCTTGGTAGCAAGAAAAATGTCCTCACCCACAATATCTCAATACTCTTGGGAAAAAGATGAGGGATAACCATTCAATCCTTGGGTCTTGAAAGTTCCCATACTAAAGAAAACCAATCTGAATCCCTCAGGAGTGACCACTAAGGATAACATCATTATCCACACTAGTTAGTGAATCAAGTATGGGGTCCAATAACAGGTCATCAACAATAGAGTTAGGAACCTCCAAATATTTGGATAAGGAAAGTTAGAAATATCCAGAGGCCATTAAACCAATTTGATCCATAGTAGTAGCTTCTATTCCCAAATCATCTTTTATATTTTTTATCTAGTTTCTTTTTCTATGTTTGAGGGTTGAGACATGGAAGAAGGAAGTGTTGCGGTCGCCATCTTTCAACCATTGAACTCTAGATTTTTGCTTCTAGAATATTTCCTCTTTTCTCAAAACTTTGTCCCATTCGATATGTTCATCTGTCTCTTGTTGATAGGTCTCCACACTAACATCCCCCTCTTCTATCCTTTTTGGGTCACCTTAATTTTTTCAGTGATCATCCTTTTTCTATGGAAAACATTGCCAAACACCAATTCATTCCAACATTTAATCATGTTTTTAATATACTTAAGTTTTTGGAAGACCCTAAACATTGGGGAGCCATGGACATGGACACTCCACAAATTAGCAACTTTATTCCTAAAGTCTAGGTGAGAGTTCCACATTATCTCAAACCAAAAAGGAAAGGGACCAACAATAGAGTGTTCATATAAAGTAAGCAATAGGGGGTAATGTTTAGAAACTGTATAGCGAAGCATTGATAGATTGGAGTTAAGCAGAGCCATCCAGTTAGGTGAAGAAGAAATTTGTCAAGTCTGACCTGGATAAGGTTATCTCCCATTCTCCTATTAGTCTAGGTAAATTTTTAGCCCTATAGGTCAAATTCCACCAACCCCGTATCACTTAAAAGATCAGCCAGGTGAACCATACTATCAGTATAATCCATCGATCTTCCACACTTTTCAAAGGGATATAAGGGGGAGTTGAAGTCTCTTGCCACTAACCAATGGGCCCCTTTATTATTTCAGATCCAACTAATGGTTTCCTACCAAAGATATTTCCTAGCATTCCTTAAATTGGGGGCATAAATATTTATCAGCATCCAAGAAGACCCAAAGTGGCTGAACTGGATACCTATTTTTTTCTTGTTTTGAAATATTTCAATACCCTTAAGTCTATTAAGGTTCCAATAACAGGTAGCCCCCCTGAAGCCCCATCTGCATCACTAAAGGAAAAGTGAGCATTCGGCCAAATGTTTTTAGCTATGGGTTCAATTTTTATTTTTAATTTTGGCTTCTTGTAATAGTAGTACATCAAGCTTGTGCTCCCAAACATAATTCTTTAGAGCAAGTTGCTTATGGGGGCTATTTACACCTCTCAATTTCTAGGATAGGAATTTCATTTAGATATTTTTTTTGTGGACACTTCCAATGTCCTCTATTTCCAAATAGCAATCCCTTTAGTTGTCTCTCTATATCTAGTTTGTCATTGGTTAGGTCTCCCTAGTCTGGTATCCACTCCCACATCTACCTTCTTTGTTTTCCTCTCTTATTTGGGGTTGTCCAACCATATTATTCATTCATTTGGCTATGTGACATGTCAACTGTAATTGTCCCTCTAGCTCCAGAGCCCTCCCCATCTAGAACAACTCCAGTATTTCTCCCTCTTCCATATCCTTAATCAAACCCAGATTAGCTGGGTGGGGTTGATTTCCCAACACATCCACCTTCAAATCCCCAACGACCATTGTTTCTCATAAGATACTCTTTGAAAGAGACTCAACCTTAAAAGGGGTGGGTTTACTGGGCTTTTTCATAGCCAAGTTTGTGCCAAATAGAGTGGGATTTCTTGGTGATGTCACAACCAAGCTTGAGGGAGGGATTTAAGAAAGACTAGATTTGGTTGGGGAATTGATGATCTCTAGGATGTCATTCTTGAAAGTGTAGTTATTTGTGATTTAATCCATCAAGGGATCACTTGGGATAGGTTTGTTTGTTATGGTGGAATTATAGTAAAAAATGAGGTGCCCAAGTTTGGAGCACTTTTTGCAGTAAACCACAATATTTTCATAACATATTTGTTGGTTCCAAGACCCATAATTAGAGCTCAAAGTCATAGAATTGGGTAGAAAATATTTAATATAAATAATTACATAAAAACTAGAAAAGACTAACATGGATTTCATTCTAGTGATGGTATCCGAAGTAGTGAAGTGGCCCATCAAGTCTCCTATACATTGGAATACTGACTCGTCCCAATATTCCAATGCTAGTCCTAGAAGGAAAACCTAGACTAGAGCAAATTTATTGAGGTCCACAATAGGATTGAAGCCGACCTTCCAACGATAGAGGGAAATGATATTTTTCCCATAAACCCAAGGGCCTAAGGATAGAACATATAGCATATCCTCAAAAGCCATGAATTTGAACAAGAATAGTCCTCCAACCATTGCATAAAAGTCTACACTACCCTTCAAATACCATTTAGCCATTGACCATCTTCTAACCATATCCATAGTAGGGGAAAAGGAGATTTTTTTCCCATGACTAAGTTCTCCATTGAAGAAATGATCCTATCACAGATGGATTCTAAGATCAATATTTTAGTGCTAGAGATGGAGTTCACCACTTCCAGCCGAGGGTGTGACTCAACCGTTGTAGGAATTCAGGAGGAGTTAAGTAACACATTTTTCTAAACCTTAGGATATTGATTATTTTAATTAAATGCACTCACATACATTTTAGAAATTTTCAAGTATGCATTATAAGTTCATGTCTAATTAAATTGCAATATTTTGAATGAAGTTTTCAATAATTTATTTAAACAATAATTTCATTTTCCACAATTAAATACATAACTTGGATAGATTTATTAACTCCTCTTATGCACCTTATATATCCACATCTTGTATCATAATCAGTCATGTAAGATCCAATAATATCTACATGCATTTATTTTCATAATTTATCCTTCATTTTAAAAAAATATTTAGTGTTATTTATGCACATAATTACAAATTTCTATGAAATCTTAGAAAATTCTTTCTAAATACATTAATGGTTTAGCTTTATAATCTGTATTATAAATTTTAAGTGAATAGACTCCAATCACACATCATTTACTATAGAAAAATAATTAACTTTCAAAGTTTAATAAATCATGGTTAGGTGATTTAACCAATTCTAAACTTTAAAATATTGGTTTTAAATGTGACATTTTTTTGTTCTTTATAATTTATCCTATTCATAAAAAACCAATTTCTTACTCTTAAAATATCTATATTCATTTTGTGCTTTCATTCATGGCCTGGAAAATAGACAATACAACCTAAAAGATGACACTTGATCTACCTCACCTTGATACAATGAAACTTAATAAATAGATCTAGCATTCTTAAGTTCAAACAACATGCCAACATAAAAAATTGTCCCCCATGAAGTAGTAAAATTAGTCTTATGTTGATATTAGGGATTAATGAGTATTTGATCATGTTAGTAATAACCTTCCATAAATGACAAGATCTTATGACCTATAGAAAAAACAACATGATATGAATATTGAATAAATGAAAGCCGTCCTTAAATTATGGCTTATTAATATCCTTAAAATATATATAATCCTTTTGTCACTTAGTTGAGCCCAACTATAATACAATTAACAACCTAGAAATTTATTGACCTCACACCAAGGTCAAATATAGAAGGTGAAATAAGAATGAAACAATATATATCAAAGACAACTTATATAAGGTTATAATTGGAAAAATACAAAATGTGATTTATAAGAATGGAATTTTATACATTGAATACACATTTAACAAATTGATGTTTTTAGTACAACTATAACATCATGAAACATATGTGTATATAAATACAATTAGCTTTTCCACTTTTAGTTCAAGACCACAAAATTGACATAACATAATTTATATGATGAAAAATTATTACATTGACAATCATGGTGGATCTACTTGATGGGAACATACAAAAATAATAAATGTCGGTAAATTAAGTATATATTTTACAAGAGTATGGATTAAGGGGTCCTATGAGGATGGCTTAATGGGAGTTAAGAGAATTAATTAAGAGTATGCAAGAGGATGAATTTAAGGTAGCTAAGAGGATCACTTAAGGTGTCCTAAGAGGATGGCTTAAGGGGAGTTAAGAGAATGGCTTAAGGGGAGTTAAGAGAATGACTTAAGGGGAAACAAGAGGATGGATTTAGGATATCTAAGAGGATTAATTAAGGGTTCCTAAGAGGACGAATTAAGGGGAGTAAAGATAATGACTTAAGAGGATACAAGAGAATGGATTTAGGATAGCTAAGAGGATGAATTAAGGGGTCCTAAGAGGATGGCTTAAGGGGAGTTAAGAGAATGACTTAAGGGGATGGAAAAGGATGGATTTAGGATAGCTAAGAGGATGAATTAAGGGTTATTAAGAGGATTGCTTAAGGGGATATGGATTGAAAGGGTACACAATAGAGGATGGCTTAATGGGACCTAAAAGGATATGATTTAAGGGGATATGTAATTACTACTATATTTTTTTTAAATGACAATACATTAATTAGATTTATATTTTGATTATCAATTAAATATATAGAACTATATATACTTATTATTTATTCAAATTCTATTGTAACATCTACATCCTCTCTTTTTGGTAATGCATCTACGATGAAAATTTGTAGTGACAATTGTGGTGGATCTACTAGTAGGGGAACTGCAAAAAATCAAATGTAAGTACAAATTAACTATACATTTTATGAGTCATAACTCTAAGTCAAGTGAGGAAATTATAATTTAATAAAATTTAGAAACTTGGATCATAGAAATTCATTTCAAATTCAAGTGTACCTACCATAGGGAGAATTATCTACTATATTTTGTTGTTGAATACACAAGTATTGGTCACCAATGCCATCTAGTTGTTGAAGACCTAAAACAAAAATAATTAATTATAATAAGGAAATGACTTAAGACTAATAGAAGAGGATGGATTAAGGTGAGATACACATGATTCTTGACTCTAAGTCATGAAAAATTTAGCAATAATTAGAAGATGAATTAAGAGGGGGGTAAGAGGATGGCTTAATGGGAGTTAAGATAATGACTTAAGGGGATGCAAGAGGATGGATTTAGGGTAGCTAAGAGAATGGATTAAGGGGTCCTAAGAGGATGGATTAATGGGAGTTAAGATAATTACTTAAGGGGACACAAGAGGATGGATTTAGGGTAGCTAAGAGGATCACTTAAGGGTTCCTAAGAGGATGGCTTAAGGGGAGTGAAGAGAATGACTTAAGGGGCTGCAAGAGGATGGATTTATGATATCTAAGAGGATGACCTAAGGGCATCCTAAGAGGATGTATTAAGGGGAGTTAAGAGAATGGATTAAGGGGATGTAGGAGGATGGATTTAGGATAGCTAAGAGGATGGATTTTGGATGAGGATCATGGATATTTGATCCCACTCTTAATTTTAAAAGATATATGATAGTAGATGATACTCTTATATTATCATGCCAATATTTTTCATTTAAATATTTATTTTCATTATTTAATTTCATGTCAGACCTTGGGAATCTACCACTAAAACTCCAACATTGGTTAATTAGATCATTTTCAATACTATCACTTCTCTTTGCTACTCTTATCAAAGTTTTAGGATTTAATTTTTTAAAATCACTAATCTTACTTAACATTATTTTATTATAAGTTTATTTATTAACTAAAGAAGTTATAGCATGTCATGTTTCATTCTTATCTTTAGATATAAAAATCCTATAGAATCAATAGCATTAGCAACACTAGATATGACTTGTTTTATTGAATCATCTTTCTTTTTACATTTTAAAAAAATGCCTATTTTTTCACCACTTTTCTCATTTTCTATATTTTCATCAATTGCATCATGAGTTGACATTCAAATCCTAGTTTTTTCTATAAAAAAACATTTTATATAATCTATTTTCATGGGTTCTCATTTGTCTCTAAGAAATTTGAACTAGAAGGTTATCTAAGATATTTCTTTCAATTGTAAAAAAACATTTTCACTTTCATCCATGCAAGGGATTTCATTCTCATTTTCATCCATACAAGGGATTTCATTTGAATTTTCATCCATACAAGGGATTTCATTCTCATTTTAATCCATAAAAGGGATTCCATTCTCATTTTAATTAATACAAGGGATTTCATTCTTATTTTCATCCATACAAGAGATTTCATTATTATTTCGTGTCCGTTATTTCACTAGTTTACTTGATATCATTATTGGTATTATCCATCTTCATTTAAATAATTAATATCAATTTCATCAAAATGTGGGCTTGAAGACATGCTTGGATTTGTTTGAGTAGTTGCATTTTCCATATCATAAAAGGTGTATTTGAAGACATGCCTGAAGTTGTTTGCATAGTCACTATTTTCATATCATTCAAATCTGAATTTGAAGATACAGTTGGGTTTGTCTCTATAATCACATTTTCTCCCATATTCACCATTTCCACATTTACATCATCTATATTATACCATCCTTCATGGTCTCCTCTTCAAGAGTCATGGAACTAGATTCTTTAATATTTTTCATATGATGAATCCTTGTTCTTCTATCTCTTTATCATTTTGAATCCATCTCTCTATTTGCTTCAATTTCTTTAGGTGTCATAAGCTTCCTGTATACACTAAAAATTATCTTGTAGACACTAAAAATTATCTTGAGCTTGCAAGCATCATTTTTCCACTAATTCTCATCTTATCCATATAACTAAATAATTTTAATTATTACTCATTTCATATTCCACTATTAATTAAATAATTTTGTATAATAATTGATTCACTTTATTATCATTCTTCCTTGATTAATTAAATAAATTTTATTTTTTTAATTACAACACTAATTATCTTTATTCTTCTAAATTAATTAAATAAATTAATATTATCTATTTAATTATCTATTATCCCCTTTCCTAAATTAAATAATTATTTTAATTATTTAATTTATCCATTAATCACTCAAAATTATCCACTCTCCATAAATAAATAAAATTAATTATTTTATTTATTTAATGCATTTATACATGTCATTGATAATTAATTAATTAAGCCAATTACTAAATCTCATGCATTTCCAACCCATCCTCTGACCAAGACTTACTTTGAGTCTAGTAATCAATCAATTTTAGTCTACTCAATCAATCCAGTTCACTAACACTTAGTTTGAGTTAACATTCCAATTATATCTCTTAACTAAATCATGCAAATAATTAATTGAATTATGCACCTAGTTAACAAATCAATCAATTCCTCTCATCAATTCCCCACCATTGATCTCTTCATTTCTTTCTTAAATTCTCACCATTTATCCAACCTGCAATTTCTATTAAATAAATCTTCAATCTCATTTGAAACCAACCACAATCTTTGATATTTTTCTATCATATTCATTTAAGCTTATTGAATTGTGCACATATAAAATTTGAGAGAAACAATAGCCCATAAAGAAAAATTGAGAAGAGAAATGAAGGTGATTAAATATTGACATAAGAAGGTATTGCTTTGATTATTTTAATTTCTTGGTTTCTTATTTCACTTTTGTGCTTCATTGTTAGATTAGGATAGTTGGCTTGAATTTAATAGTTTGTGGTTGTTGTTGATGATTCTTGAATTTAACCTAATTCTTGGTTGTACAATTGGTGAACTTGACATAAATCACTAACAAATTTTGCAAAAAAATAGAATATTTTAAAGTTATAGGTTCTACAATGCATTAGTTAAGTGTAGAGTGATGTGTTTGTGGAGTTATGTATAGTTGTCTGCAACGACACATTTGGGGCATTCAACAATGCATCTTCTTTCTATGGAACATCTATTAAAATTAGCAATGCAATTATTTGAGATCAAGGTTTTTCATTGTTTTGTTTACAATATATTTTTTTGATTATTGTAGAAGACTAACAATTAATTGTGTGGAACCCTAATATTGATTTTATCATTTCTAGACATGTTATCTTTTTGTGTGTTTTTGGAAATTTTTGTGTTTGTAGGTTTTGGGATGCATCAGAGGATTTCTACACTGCAATCATTTTTAGCGGTACATCTATCAGATTTTAGCACTATAATCATTTTTGGAAACATATATGAGAATTTTAGCACCACAATTATTTTTTATATCACATTTGTCTAGTTTTGTATCACAAATATTTCTATGTCGTGTCTATTAGAAACAATGACACATTTTTTTGCTAAATTAAAAAGCTATAAAATTTCTATTTTCTATTTTTCAAGGAAATTTGATTATAGTAGATTAGTGGTGCAGGAGCACCTAGGCTAACCTCCATTTTGTTTGTTATCAATTTTGGCTTGTACCTGACCTTAGCCAAGTCAGGGTGATGGTGTGTTTGTTTTGGACCTTAGAAGGTCTTGCTTGTGTGTGGTGAGTTAGTCACTAGGACTAAAGTCACTTTAGTTTAATCATTGTTGTTAATTTTGTTTTAAGTAGCTTTAAATAGCTTATGTTGGAATGTAAAGTAGTAAATGTGTTCTAAAAACATCTTAGTTGTTAGAAGACGCTAAGAGGTAGTTAGGTGAGTTGATGGTTCAGAATCAAGGAGATTGAAGTCCTAAGATTTAGGATGATGGAAAAGTTGCAAGAATGTTACAAAGTTGCATGACAACATTTGTTAGGTTGCATGCAACTTAGTTGTCTTGGATCCCCTAAAAGTTAGGAGTGGGATCAATCAACATCCATTGAAACATGGAAAATGCATCTATGTAAGGGTTGTGGCTCGTAGACAAGTAGTTAGATTGGTTGTAATGAAGTTTTGGTTTTGAAAAATAGTGAGAACTCTACATTTTCTGTGTATACCGAATGATCTTGAGTAATAGTGCTATTTGATGAATTAGGTGTGTTGATTTTCTATTAGATTTGTGTTCATACAGTAGTCTTGAGAATTTTCCATTTTGTAATCAAGTTGTTTAGAGTTGATTTGGTGCCTTGAATTCATAGAGTAGGTTCTAGAGGGTTTGTTATCTCTGTTTTGAACTGTCAGTCCTTTAATGGCTCCCCCATGAAATCTAACCATGGGGTTTTCTCAAGAGTGGATGGATTTTTTAGGGGAGCCATGTATCTGTATATATCTAGTAGTAGGAGTCATCGGGAGTCAAGCAAGTATTTCTAAACTCAAATCCTAGGTGAGCTTGGGAAGTCCGATTAGAGGTTTGAGAGTGAAAATTTGAAGAACATAGGCAGGGGAAGGAGGTACTATACGAAACAAGTACAGTTCCAGGTGGGGCATAACCTTACCTAAGAATGCTAGAAGGATTGAGGCTTAACCAATCCATTTGTGTGAGAGATTTGCAAAAGATCAGTAAAACCCTAAGAACTAGGCCTACTAGCCCTATTTGCCCTTGATTATAGGAACCTACTGTATGGAAGAGTCAGGGGTCTAAAACGCTATGAAACATTTAAAGACTCAAAAATGGTATTTGGAAGTGAAGTTTATTTGCTAGGTTGTTTGGAAATTTTGAGCAAGAAAAGCAAAAAGGTGACTAGTAAGGGCTACAAGCTATTAGGCCTCCTTAAAGCAAAATCTTGAAATCGGTAAGACAACAAGCTGAAGGTCCTCAAAGATGGATCTAAATGGATGTAAAATGAATGGTTTCAGTGTCTCTAACACCCCTGCAAGCAGTTCAGTGTTTTGTGAGATGAAGGCACTTAGAATCTTCTAGGTGTTGGGAGAAGTTTGTAAGTTCACATGGTGTTGGTCTTCTAGGGTGAAGCATAAGAGGAAAACTCTTGGAGAAGAGTTGGAGCAAGACTTGGTTAATCATCCAAGCCTAACAAGAACCTATTGGTACCAGGTTCCAAGAAGAAGATAGTGAAAAGGTCTTCTAGTAGAATGTGAAAGCAAGCCTTGGAACACCTACCACACCATATTGGTATTAGAGCCTTTGTGTGATCAAGGCTTGTGATTGATGTTGCAACCCACTAAGTCAGTAGGAGAGAACACACCAGAGGAAGAAAGGACCATGGTGACTAATGCTAACTTACCTAAGAAGGTAGAAGAGAAAGAATAGGACAACCGGCTACTAAGAAAAATGTTGTCTAGAATGGAGAAGCTCTTGGATAAATTCCAAGAAACAACAAACAAAGTGAAGGATAAGATAGAATTGAAGGAAGAACAAGAAGCAAAGGAAAAAGAAGAGGAATTGGAGGAGGAAGCTCCAAAACCTGACCCTATCCTTGCAAAAGAACCCTTCTTGAAAGCATTGCAAGCCTTAAGTGGAAAAGCTTAGGAAGGAGTGCCACTATTCAGTGGACAAATGGACCTTGATTCAGTTGTGGACTAGATTGAGAGTATAGAAAATCACTTTGAATGTGATGGTATAACAGAGGCCCAAAAAGTAAAAGTGGCCAAGTCAAGGTTGAGAGGTGCAACTCTCACATGGTGGAAATTTGTACAAGTTAAAAGAGAGAAAGAATGCAAGGGTCCTATAGTTACATGGAGAGGCATGGTAACCAAGATCAAGCAGACCTACCTTCCTAATGACTATGAAGTCTAGTTGCATAGAAGGAGACATAACCTTAGGAAAAAAGATATGGATGTCCAAACATACACCGAGGAGTTTCAAAAATTGTGCCTCAGATCAAAGGTGGTTGAAGATGAAAGCATCAAGCTAGCAAGGTACTTGAATGGGCTTAAATGGTCTATTCAAGAAGACATGAGTCTAGTGAACTTCAAAACCATCCGCCAATGTTATCAAATGGTCTTAAAGATAGAAGAGAAAGGAAAAAAGAAGCAAGAGCAAACCTCCAAGAGTAGGGGTAAAGGAAAAGATATCAGAGGACAAAGAGGTGGCTATGGTGGAAGGAGTTTAGAATCAAGAGCCCAAGGAGAAGTCAGATACTCTGAGTAGCAAGAAGGAAGCTCTAGTAGAGGTGGTAGAGGAAGAGGCTCTAGCTCCAGAGGAAGGAGTGGTGGACAAGGAAGGGGCAGTTACTTTACCAACATGAAATGTTACCACGGTAATCAAATCGGACACCTGGCCTATAGATGTCCAGAGAAAGGTGGTACGTCTCATGGAAATGATAAGAGAACTAACCTAGTTCATGATGAGACAGCTGTAGCAGATAAACAATTTGAAGTACCGTTGAATTCTGAGGAAGGTGAGAACCTCATGATGAGGATAACTTTGATCAAGGAACCAGTGGAAGAAGAACCAAGCCAAAGGAGGTCCCTGTTTAGGATCAAATGCAAGATGATGGGGAAAGTGTGTAGAGTCATCATTGACTCAGGGTCTACTGACAATATTGTGTCAGAGGAGACAGTTAGCAAGCTGAAGTTGACAAGAATACCCCACACCAATCCTTACAAGGTCACATGGCTCAATAAAGGCCAACATGTCTTGGTGAATGAACAAGCATGGGTGGAGTTTTTAATTGGAAGGTAAAAAGACAAATTCTTGTATGATGTGTTACCTATGGATGCATGTCACTTGCTCCTAGGTAGACCATGGAAATTTGATCGCCAAGCTGTGCATGATGGAGCAAAGAACTCCTGTACTTTCAAGAAAGATAAGGTAACCATTAGAATTCAGTCTTTGCTAGAAGATACAGAGGTGCAGATAGCAGGTCCTAAATTACTCATGGTTGGTGAAAAAGAGTTTTTAGAAGCCTTGGAAGAAGGAGGAGTTGGCTATGCAGTGATGTTAAGGCCAAGAGAGGTAAGCAATGATAAAGAAACTGAAAAACTAGAGTTACCTAAGGAGATACATAAATTGTTGCAGACCTATGAAGGCATTGTGAGTAGTGGACAACGAGTAGCATTACCCCCTAAGAGAGCCATAAGTCATAGGATAGACTTGATACTAGGGGCTACACTACCAAATAAAGTAGCCTATAAGATGACTCCTCAACAAAATGAGGAAATAGCTAGGCAAATACAAGAACTCCTAAACCAAGGTCTTATTAGAAAGAGCATTAGTCCATGTGCAGTACCCACTATCTTAGCACCTAAAAAGGGAGGAGAATGGAGGCTTTGTACTAATTCCAGGGCCATAAATAAGATAACAATCAGGTATAGGTTCCCTATCCCTAGGATTGAAGATCTCATGGATTGTCTAGGTGAAGCTAGGTACTATACCAAGATAGACTTAAAGAGTGGCTATCACCAAATTAGGATACATGAGGGAGATGAGTGGAAAAAAGCCTTCAAAACCAATGAGGGTCTTTATGAGTGGTTAGTCATGCCATTTGGATTGTCTAATGCCCCCTCCACATTCATGAGACTCATGAATGAAATCCTCAAAGACTACATTGGAAAATTTGTAGTAGTGTATCTTGATGATATACTGATTTATAGAAAAACAAGAGAAGAGCACCTCAAATAGATAGAATTGATTTTCAAGAAGCTACAAGAGGAGAAATTGATGATCAATCTAGAAAAGTGTGAATTCATCAAAACAGAGCTGGTGTACCTTGGATTTGTGCTATCACATGGCAACTTGAAGATGGACAACAGCAAAGTGGAAGCCATCCTCAATTGGCCTACTCCAAAGAAAATAATAGAGGTAAGAAGCTTTCGTGGTCTTGCTCAATACTATAGGAGTTCATAAGACAATTTAGTGCTATTTGTGCTCCTATGTTGGATACTATTAAAGGAGGAATGAAGACCAAGTTTGTATGGAATGAGCAAGCTAACAAAAGTTTTGAGTTGTTGAAAGAAAAGATAGCTACACAACCTATTTTGGTGTTACCAAGCTTTGAGAAGTTATTCACTATAGAGTGTGATGCAAGCAATGTGGCTATTGGAGCTATTCTCAATCAAGAAGGCAAACCAGTGGCTTTTCATTCAGAGAAGTTAAGTGAAGCCAAGAAGAAGTATTCTTCTTATGACCTTGAGATGTATGCATTGGTCCAGGCTCTAAGGAAATGGAGGCATTACTTGCTTCCCAAGGAATTCATAGTGTATTAAGACAACCAAGCACTTAGTTTCTTGAATTCACAAGAGAAGTTGAGTCACAGACACATGAAATGGCTGGAGTACCTGCAAGCTTACACCTTCAATATCAAGCATACGAAAGGAGTTCTCAATAGGGTGGTAGATGCCTTGAGTAGAAGAGTCCTCACCATTCAAGAGATTCAGTTGAAGAGCATGGGAATAGATCATTTCAAGGACCTATATGCAGATGATGAAGATTTTGTAGACATTTATAAGGTATGTGCTGAATACAAGAATCATTTTCATAGCAAATATGTTGAATATACTTTGCAAAGTGATCTTTTGTTTAAAGGGAATCAACTATGTGTTCCTAGAGGCTCAATTAGAGAGAATTTGATACAAGAAAAACATAATGGTGCATTAAGTGGTCACTTTGCGATCACAAAGACTCAAGAACTTGTTCAAAGGTTTTACTATTGGCCAAGGATGAACCTAGATGTTAGGAGGTATGTGGAAAGTTGTATGGTGTGTCAAAAGGCCAGGGGTACTTCTTCAAATGCAGGCCTATAACAACCACTGCATATCCCTACTAGGCCATGGGAATGCTTGGGTATGGATTTTGTAGTTGGGTTACCCAAGACAAGGCAAGGCATGGACAGTGTTTATGTGGTTGTGGATAGATTCAGCAAGATGGCTCACTTTGTGCCATGTAAAACAACCAATGATGCTAGTTAAATAGCTTCTCTCTTCTTCAAAGAGATAGTAAGGATTTATGGATTACCAATCAACATTGTATCAGATTGAGACACCAAGTTCATGAGCCATTTTTGGAAGACACTTTGGCAAAGAATGGCAACTAATTTATCCTTTGGATCTGCATACCATCCCTAAACTAATGGTCAAACCGAAGTTGTAAATAGAACACTTGGAAATCTATTAAGATGCTTGACCAAGGAGTATGGTCAACAATGGGATCAGTTGATTGGACAAGCTGAGTATGCCTACAATGACACTGTAAATAGATCAACAGGGAAGAGTCCCTTTGAAATTATCTATGGATTACATCCTAGAGGAGTCTATGAGCTGAGAGACTTAAAGGATGGAGTCAAGGGAAGTGGATATGCTGATGATTTTGCCTATGCAATGCAGGAGATTCATGATACAGTCAGAAAGACATTGGAAAAAAATACCATGAAACATAAGACTAAGGTGGATGAGCATAGGAAAGAAGTTCAGTTCAATGTTGGAGACTTGGTGATGGTGCATTTAAACAAGTCTAGACTGCAGAAAGAAGTCCCTCACAAGTTGCAGATGAAGAGGATAGGTCCCTGCCCAATCCTAGCAAAATATGGAAACAATGCTTTCAAGGTGCAACTACCAGATGACAATGGACTATCCCCTATTTTCAATGTTGTAGATCTGGTTCATTACAAAGGACCACCACTAGACATGGATTAGAACCTCCATGAAGTTATCCAAGATGTGGAAGAACTTAAATTTCCCTCTGCTACAGTCAAACAAGCTAAAAGTGTATTGGATACTAGGGTCTACAAGAGGACTAGGACCAAAGAATACAAAGAACATCTGATTAAAAGGCATGGTCAACCTAATGCTGATGCAGTGTGGATCAAGGATTCAGAGTTCAAGAAGTTGGGCATTGATCTCAAATTGCTAAATCCAAGGGTGGATTGAAATGTTTTGTTTTGGGGAGAATGGTGCAGGAGCACCTAGGCTAACCTCCGTTTTGTTTGTTATCAATTTTGGCTTGTACCTAACCTTAGCCAATTCAGGGTGATGGTGTGTTTTTTTCAGACCTTAGAAGGTCTTGCTTGTGTGTGGTGAGTTAGTCACTAGGACTAAAGTCACTTTAGTTTAATCATTGTTGTTAATTTTGTTTTAAGTAGCTTTAAATAGCTTATGTTGGAATGTAAAGTAGTAAATGTGTTCTAAACACATCTTAGTTGTTAGAAGATGCCAAGAGGTAGTTAGGGGAGTTGATGGTTCAGAATCAAGGATATTGAGGTCCTAAGATTTAGGATGATGGCAAAGTTGCAAGAATGTTGCAAAGTTGCATGACAACATTTGTTAGGTTGCATGCAACTTAGTTGTCTTGGATCCCCTAAAAGTTAGGAGTGGGATCAATCAACATCCCTTGAAACATGGAAAATGCATCTATGTAAGGGTGGTGGCTTGTAGACAAGCAGTTAGATTGGTTGTAATGAAGTTTTGGTTTTGAAAAATAGTGAGAACTTTGCATTTTCTATGTACACCGAATGATCCTGAGTGACAGTGCTATTTGATGAATTAGGTATGTTGATTTGCTATTAGATTTGTGTTCATACAGTAGTCTTGAGAATTTTCCATTTTGTAATCAAGTTGTTTAGAGTTGATTTGGTGCCTTGAATTCATAGAGTAGGTTCTAGAGGGTTTGTTATCTTTGTTTTGAACTGTTAGTCCTTTAATGGCTCCCCCATGAAATATAACCATGGGGTTTTCTCAAGAGTTGATGGATTTGTTAGGGGAGCCATGTATCTATATATATCTAGTAGTAGGAGTCATGGGGAGTCAAGCAAGTATTTCTAAACTCAAACCCTAGGTGAGCTTGGGAAGTCCGATTAGAGGTTTGAGAGTGAAAATTTGAAGAACATAGGCAGGGGAAGAGGTACTGTATAGAAAAAGTACAGTTCCAGGTGGGGCATAACCTTACCTAAGAATGCTAGAAGGATTAAGGCTTAACCAATCCATTTTTGTGAGAGATTTGCAAAAGATCAGTAAAACCCTAAGAACTAGGCCTACTAGCCCTATTTTCCCTTGATTGTAGGAACCTACTGTACGGAAGAGTCAGGGGTCTGAAACCCTATGAAACATTTAAAGACTCAAAAAGGGTATCTAGAAGTGAAGTTTATTTGCTAGGTTGTTTGGAAATTTTGAGCAAGAAAAGCAAAAAGGTGACTGGTAAGGGCTACAAGCTATTAGGCCTCCTTAAAGCAAAATCTTGAAATCGGTAAGACAACAAGATGAAGGTCCTCAAAGATGGATCTAAATGGATGTAAAATTAATGGTTTCAGTGTCCCTAACACCCATGCAAGCAGTTTAGTGTTTTGTGAGATGAAGGAACTTAGAATGTTCTAGGTGTTGGGAGAAGTTTGCAAGTTCACATGGTGTTGGTCTTCTAGGGTGAAGCACAAGAGGAAAACTCTTTTAGAAGAGTTGGAGCAAGACTTGGTTAATCATCCAAGCCTAACAAGAACTAATTGGTACCAGGTTCCAGGAAGAAGATAGTGAAAAGGTCTTCTAGTAGAATGTGCAAGCAAGCCTTGGAACACCTACCACACCAATTAGGTGTTTTCTGGTTACTGGTCTCTATTGGAAACTTTATGTTGATTATTTGGGAAATAATTTTTTAAGACTAGTAATCTAGTTTTGTCACAACTTGATTTTCAAGGAAATATTTTGTAACTACGAACTAATTTGGTGCAGGTTCACTAGAAAAAGTATCTAATTTTTAAACTTGTGTATTTTTAGATTTCTAGATTAGATAACATTTAGATTTGGGCTTAAAAATAACTAGTTCCTTTTTTGTTTAGTGTGCTTGCATAGTAGTGTCAACCCAAGTTATTGCATACGTATCCTCTCCCCTCACACACTTGTGTGATCTTATGTGCAAGAGAACATAATAGCTTATTTTTATTTTTAGTAGGAGGCCCACCTTAGGATTTCATCACCCCAAGGTTCAACCTCAATCAGGTTTTTTGATAGGCTATAAAAATGGGGGAGAGAAAAAGTTGTAATCCAAAGAGTGGCTAGCATCATTGGAAGCCAAGTCGCGTGACCCTTGATCCACCAAGGCACATTTGGTGAGGACAATGAAGGAGACCCCTCAAATATTAGGCTATTATATATGGACTCTATTCATGGTAGACACCCACTAGAAACCATTTTTTAGAAGCCTAGGAGCCTTCAATTTTAAGCATGGTTTAGTGCAGGGTACAATATCATACTTGAAGCTACTCCCCACGGACTTCCTTAAGTAGAGATAGAAATTCTTGGGTTTGTTTTTATAAGCCTCCCAAGGAGAGAAAGAAGGTGATCATGTTTTAGTATTGGGCCCATGCCACTAGATTTCTAGCTATTTTTTTTGTAAGAAAGGTGTTCTGTCCAATCTCATGGAGTATTAGGACTTTGGTGTGGTGGGCCTACATCAACTGAACAAACCCATCTGATTAACTAGGCTATGATTTTCTTCCAAATGTCATTAATTTTTGATATACCAATGATGCCATTGGACCTTTGGGCCTTAAGCCTTATTACCCAAGAGTCAAGAGTCAAACGACTATTTCTATCTTTTGAGTGTATTCTATCAAAAAATAAAAAAAATTCAACATGAAAATCACTGAGAGCACCTTATTTAGGAAAAAAATAGTCATGCATCTGTAAGCTAGAGTTATGCATTTTTTGACTTTTACACCACATTTGTGTCCTACTACGCATATACAAAGCTAGAATCACACGTTTGTCATATTTTGTGTCACATTTGTATCCCACTATGCATTTGTAAGCTAGAATAATGCATATGTTGATTATTATTTTGCATTTGATTTTTGAGTCGCATCTATGTTTTACACTGCATCTGTCAGTTTCTATAACACATCTATTTAGAAAATGTATAGAAAAATAGAGCACCAAAAATATCAAGATCTGTACCACATCTATTACTATCATGCAATTTCCAAATTCTATCACACATGTATTACTATTCTATAACACAATTGTAGCTTTGTGTACTACATCTGAGACTTTCTATACTGTATCTATAGATTTTATTGACACATTTTTCTGTAAATTAATAACTTAGGGTTTTTTCTTGACGATTCAAATTTTAGACTTGCATTACATAGTGGCCTGACACAAAGACTTCATATTTGTCAGATTAGTATTACACTTTTAGTATTTTCCCCACTTTTCTTATCTTAAATTGCACCTTTAGACTAAGGTTTATCATCCAATATCATAGAAATTTATCCCTACATGTTTGAAACTATGAAACTAATTAGATTTCGATAAAACCATAGTTATCCTTTGAATGTCTTGACCTCATATTTTCTCATTATCCCATCAACAGTAGGACCTGTAACTCATAATTCTAGTTAAAGTTCAAATTTTATCAAACCATCACCCTAATATTTTTGCTTGTTGAGGTCTAGATATTTCCTTCGATCACCTTGGTCTATCTTAATTTTTCAATCATCCTTTCAAAATCAAGAAAATTCAAAAAAAACACAGCTTAAAATTCCTTTGTAAACATCCTTTAAAGAAGAAATCCCAAAAACATAATGTAACTCCATATTTAGTTTGCATCCTTCAAAATCACAAAAATCTAATTTTTTTTCAAAAAATGCAAAATAAAAAAAAATCACAAAAACTCCAAAAGTCTCAAGCCTTTTTATGGTCCAAACAAGATCACAAAGAAAATGAAGACAAATGGATCCCACAAGTGAACCTACTTTCAATTCTAATAGCATGGTCCACTTTGGGTCATCTTTAAGTGAAAAACCAAAGTTACAACCTAGAACTACACATCTTTTGATGGTGAGTTTAAATTGAACAATGTAGAACAAAATCTAATCCAAAATGAAATTGACAATTCTTCATAAGCTCCCCAAATATTGTGAATAATGGATGAACTCATATCTACAAATCCTAACAGATACTTTTCATCACTTGCATAAAACAGAGCTAAACTTCCTATAGATTTTGACATTTCCACAATAATAGGACAACTATCAAATGCGGTATCTCAAGAAAAAGACATAGTTAATGCAACACCTCCATAAAACAATCCCAACTTACAATAGTTGAATAAAAGTAAGCCATTTAGAAGGACCTCACATAATACAACAACTGTAAACTTACCTTCCACCTTGATGTTTGGCACACAATCCACAAACCCATTTTTTGAAACATCTCAAAATACAACACAACAAAGCAATATAATACTTATAACCCATAACATTATAAATCAAAATCCACTCAACAAAACTCAAAGGACATACACTTCCTTCCCAATGTCATAAGTAAAAACAACCCAAACTTCACTAAAAATGAACATACCTCCAACCCAGACACAAACATTATTTGGGTTAAACCAAAATTCAAATAAACCTTCACCACAACAAAAAACTAATCCAAATATGACATTCACATCTTATTTTCATCCAACCACCCTATAAGGAAGCTAAGGTAGTGGAACAACTTCCTACACTAATCTTGAGAGGAGAATAATAATTTTTTTTATAGATCTTTAATAGTTAGATAAACTTAAATAGAAATAAACACAAATATCATGCATAACATAACACAATGATTTACTTGGGGAAAACCCTTTCAGGAGAAAAACCCAACACTCAAAAATCTGCCTAATATATTATTCAAGAATCACAAAGATTACAATATACTTGTAGAGAAAGATTCTCACAAGAGTATCACCACTTAGAGATCCAGAGACAACATGAACACTATCAAATTCTGATAATTCATCACAATACATAGTCATAATACAATTCCCTCATAAAATAGGGTTTCCTTCTAGGGAAATTCAAGCTAATAAATTATCGGTTGCTAGATATAAGACATAATGATGAATGACCCATATTTACAATAAGTGTATATAAAATTTGGCTACTGGGGGTGCTACCCTTGAGCCCCCACTGGAGCACGCTACCCCTTGGACCTCCAGCTGGTGGGATTATCCCCTTAGACCCTTCATGATGTGGGGGATCCCCCCATGCCCCCCATTGTCGTTGGCTGCTTAGTACCTTATGCATCAACAATAACTTATGTAATTTCAAGGTTGAGACACATTTTATCAACACACCCAACCTCCACCACAACATCACTTTAACACGCTCAAATTAAACACCCACACTTCCACTTCAACTATGAGCTATCAGAACACAAACCCATTTTCACACTCTACGCAAACCCAAACAAATACATCTCCTAAATCACCATCACCCATAGAGATATCAACTCCACAATTACAAAGTTTGCACCAAAAAAATTCCAACATGTAGGTTACATGAACAAGGAAGACTTAGTCAATTGAGGACCTATATCCTTATCCTTTTGATTGAAGTATATACATGCCACCCTTCCCCACAAACTTTAATGTACCAAACTTTAATAAATACAAGCGGAAGGGAGATCATGTAGAGCATGTGAGGGAGTTTCACATAGCCTATTAGATGTGGCTTACAATCACACATACTTAATGCACCTCTTCCCATGAAGTATCAATGGAAAAGCACTAGAATGGTTCACCCACTTGCCTCCCGGTATAAGGAAATAGAGTGAATTGGATGATAAGTTTGTCACACACTTTTCCTACAACATCAAGAATAAAATAAACATTATTAAATTATGAAAAACTAAATAGAATGATGGAGAATCATTCTCTTAATTCGTACAAAGATGGAGAAGCCTTGTGAGTAAGTGCCCTTGTCATATACTAGAAAAGAAATTGGTGTAAATCTTCGTGGAAAACCTTAATTTAGAAGTGATGTTTCATATTTGAATTCATTGTTTAAATATATTTTAGGAGGTTATTGAGAAGGTTCTCTCCATTGAGAAATCCCTTGTTGTACAAGGGTTAGTAAAATTTTTCAAAGAAAATAACAATAACTTGAGCACTTCAAATGATTAAAAAAAATTTTGGTCATGAAAGAAGAATGTGATAAATTATAGAGTGTTTGATGAAAAAGTAATAAATAAGGCTAATCCTATCATTAGTATTAAAGGACCTTCCATACAAACATCAAGCAACGATAACTAATTGCAAAATTATGAGCAATCAACAAACACAACTCAAAAAAATGCACCACACGGTCCTCCAAAGGCTAATAATCTAAGACAAAATATACACCCTTAGAGGAGTCCATTGAATTAGTTTTAAAGAAGCTATTGCAATCAAATGTTATCCAACTCATAGAGGTAAGCTATTATGAACTAGGACCTTTCAAACTAGCCTGGTGGAATGATAATGACTTTTGTGAGTATCATATGACAAAAGGGCATAAAACCTCCTCATGCTTTAAACCCAAAAATATAATTCAAGACCTTATAGAGAAAGGGGACATATGAATCGATAATTCATAGGTATCCTCAAATCGTAATCATACCATCTTCAAAGATCCCATACAAAATCATGGGATAGGAAAAGCCTCCAACTCAGGGACCAATGCTAAATACCAAGCTAACTACACTTGTGTTGCATATGAATACATGGTTAACCATATCTAATAGATAGATAATAACATATCTACCACAACCATTAGATCCAAAGTGACTCTAAAGGGACCACTTCTAAATTACAAGCAAAAAATAAATATAATATTTTGGATCTAGAGAAAACCCCTACTTAGATATCCATTCTTGAGCTACTCTACATATCCCCTGAGCATAAGGCTAATATAGATAAATATTTATAGGATTCTACGGTTCCCACATACCTAAATGTTAACCAATTTTAGGCCATGGTAGGATATCTAGCTACCACACATCATATTACATTCATAGAGAATGATCTTCCTTCATAGAAACCCCACCATAATGATCCCCTACATCTTGAGGTATTTAACAATAAACAAAAGATAAAATGAGTGCTAATAGATGGTAAAGTAGGTCTAAGCATTTGTACTTTAAAACTAATTACCACAATGAGATACTCTAAATCATGTATTGATACATCAAAGAGGATCATTATAAGAGCATAAAATAATGTAGAGCACTCTTCTAATGGCATTGTGTGCAGGTGTTATATCCCGAAAAATGCAAGACAATTAAATGAAATGCAAGGAGAGAAACACAAAAAAACACTCAAGATTGACCTAGATTAATTCAAACAAAATACTCAAGAAATATCAACTTTTACCTTGCTTGAATTGTTTCATTTGATTCGCCCTTTGAAGATGATTTTGTATGCTTGTTTGTTGAAAAAATGGCTCTAAATGATGCTTGAATCAATGGGGATGCAATGAAGAGTGCAATAGTGGAAATGGGCAATGGATTTGATGCAAAATGAGTGCTTGAATGGCTGCAACAATGTTGGCTTGGATGCTTGGTAGTATGATTTCTCAAAGTTTGCTAAGTGTGTGATAGATGAAAATGAGGCAAAAATCACCATATTTAGGGAAATGGCCTCTAAATGAATGGAAGGCTAGGATTGATCCAAAGGAAAAGGATCAATGGCTAGGGTGAGTTGAGATCTCACAAGCCATCACATAAAGACATGTGATAGGTGAAGTGGACAAGGAATGGTGATGTGAAGATGATGTGGAAAATTTAAGTCTTGTCTCATCTACCCACATTATGGGATGATGTGACAATAGAAGAATTTTAAATTCTTCTAAAATCTCCCTTGGTTTTGGAGATTTGACCTTGGGATTGGGGGAATGAATTTTAAATTAGTCCTTTATTCCTCCAAAAGTGTTGGAGAAATAAAGTGGAATTAAAAATTCCACTTAGGATGTATGGGGGAAATAAAAAGGAATTTTAAATTCCTAAGGGGGGAGGAGATAGCTTATCTGAATGTAGAAGGATTTTAATGAAGTTTGACTAAGGGTACATGCCATAAATGGCATGAGGATTAGGTTAGATTTAATTACTGATTTAGGTTGTACAAATGGAGGATTAGGTAGGTTAATGGGGGATTAGAAGCAAGTGGAAAAATATGGAGGATGTGACCCTAATTATGATTAGGAATGTGCACATCATAATCACATATTAATCAAATTAATATAGATTAGGAAAGGATTATGGAGGATAGGACAAGGAGAGAGAAATAATGAATTTAAAATTTTATTTTAATTCATTTGGGAAAAGTGACTAAATTAAATAAATTGGACTATTTATTTAATTTAGAGAAGAATAAGGTAAGGTATTTAATTAATCAATCAAACACCTTAGGAGACATTAGGACTAGGATGACTATTAAATAAATAATGAATTATTTAATTAATATGGCTCAAGTATATGAAATAGAAGAATATAAGGGAAAATTTGACCATATGGGGTAGTCAAATTTAGGTGTCTACAGGCATTATCATCCTTCCCATCAAAGTTGGTCTGGCTATTCAAGATATTGTTTTCAAAGTTCTTGACCTGGACCTTCCTTATGTCCTTCTCCTTAGTCACCCATAGATTCATGTCATGAAGGCCATTCCCTCCATTTAACATTAATGCTTGAAATTCACTTATAATGGAACCAAAATCACAATATCAGGTGACCCTGATCCCTTCCAATATTACAGTGGTATGAAAGGGACACCTGAACATAAAGTGTCTATCAATAGGGAAGCCTCACCATTCACTTAATTTCACTACATTGATCCCGCATCATTATCCACATCTCCCAATCCATCCATATCCCTTCAAAGGTCTAGGTCCAAGATAGAGGATGCGATGAGTACAACATCAAGAGATCATTTTGTATTGGTAAGTTACCTAACTCACTAAAATATTATGATAAGCCATGCACTATCCAAAATTATCCTAAGGTTGTCATTAAATATCAACCTCCCACTACTTTCACTAAGTGGGGTGAACTAAGCAAGGGATCTATGGATGAGGACCTCCCTACTTGGATTTACAAGGATGAAGAAGATGCAAAACCTACACAGTTACTAGTTGAACAATATGGAAAATGAATTGTATCATGAAATAGAAAGGTTGTGATGAACATAATGGATTAGTCTTACATAAACAAGGAATGATGAAACCGATTTAGCCTAAAAACTCACCTAGGAACAAAGGGCTTGGGTATCAACCATTAAAATTGAACACTCCTTGTACTAAGTTACTATCAAGTAAAGATGCTAATATTTTTTATGATTTCAAGGCTTCTAAGGACAATACTAAAAATAACCCTCCTAAAGACCAATCTAATGATGGATGAGACTTTATTGAAACATTTTGGGACCCTGATGATTCCTCAATATTACCATATCCACATCATCTCTAAGCTTTATTGATATCAATGATAAGTTTCCCTTACTTCACCCACAACTAGTAGATTGGGATCAACAAGGACCACCTAGCTTGGAAATTTTTGAAAATGATGAATCTATAGTTGAGTTTATGGAACTTCAAGAGGGTATACCTTGAGGTGATCATAAAGCTATATTTTCCATAGACCTCGATGTTCCTACCTACTTCAATGAATCTACTCAAACTTCTAGTTTCAAAAGTGATAAAACAAAAAAGAATAGGTCCCTAGGTGAAAAATGAAAGGTGTCTTTAGACCAAGAAAAAATTAAAATAAAGGACGTATTTGAGGGTGACAACCTGTCGAAGTTGTCTAAGGATGGAAGGTTGGATGTACTCCCTACCAATCAAGAGAGATCTCCACTCTTGGTAGAAAATTAGAGGAAGTAAACATCAATACAAATTTAAATCTAGGATTATACACTTTGTAGCTTCTTTGAGAAAGAAAAAAAGGCCAAGTTTCATTAGTTTATTCTTCAAGAAAAAAATTAATTTTAGTTGTTCTTATACTAACATGCACAGACTAGATCCTGAGTTAGTCCTTTATCATTTTCCTCTTTTCCTAAATATGGAAAATTTCAAGCTAAAACTAAGAAAAATGAATTCTCATATTTCTTTATTGGTTAAAGCTGAATTGAAGAAGTTGTTAGATGTTGGTTTCATTAGACTGATAGACTATGCCAAATGGATATCAAATTTGGTGCCCATTACCAAGCCACTGGAGGAATTTGAATCTATACTTACTTCAGGGACTTAAACAAAGCCTGTATTAAAGATGATTTCCCTTTTTCATACATTGACATTATAGTAGATATAACAATTGGATATGAGATGTTTTCACTCATGGATGAATATTTTGGCTATAACCAAATCAAAATTTCTCCTAAAAATCAACACAAAACAAATTTTACTTGTCCTTGGGGTACCTATTGTTGGAACATAATGCCTTTTAGCCTTAAAAAATGTTGGAGAAACTTACTAGAGGGTTATGAATACAATATTTCATGATATGATGCATACCCTTATGGAATATTATGTTGATGACTTATTAGAAAAATATCTCACAAGAGAAAGTCATCTAGATGAACTTGAAAAAATCTACACTAGGTTGGAATAGTACAAGGTCAAACTATATACATAGTTTCTTATGGAGGTATTGAAGTTGATCCTATGAAGGTGAAATCCACCATAGATATTCTACCACTGTTTAACTTGACATAGTTGTGTAGTATACGAGGGAACTATAATCAATTCGTAGATTCACCACATAGTTAGCAAACAAGTTTCATCATTTTCAACACTTTCTTCACAAGGATGTGTCATTCATATGGACTAATCACTATTAGAAAGCCTTTCAACAACTCAAGGATTACCTATTATCACCACCAGTCTTAATTCCACCCTTTAACTAAAAACCACTAATCATATACATATCAACTACATCATCAACATTGGGTACTCTTTTAGCATAGAACGATGAAGGAAAAGAGATATTTATATACTACATCACTCATACACTTGTGGGGTATGAACTTAATTACTCGTCTATCAAGTTTGCATGTCTTGTCATATTTTCCACAAAAAAGATTCGACACTACATGTTAAACCATTAGACCAAGCTCATAGAAAAGGTAGATTGTTTAAAGTATCTACTTAATAAAGAAACTCTCACAAGTAGATTGAAAAAATTGGTAATTATTTTGAGAAAACTTGACATCGAATATGTTGATCAAAAATAAATAAAAGGAAAAGTAATAGTTGATCAACTAGTAGACACTCCTACCAAAATAGATCATCTTATATGTGATTTCCTTGATGAAGCAATTTTTACATTAGTACAATCTATAAAATGGAAACTATACTTTGATGGATCCTATACCCACCATGGCTCAAGAGTTGATGTTATTTTTATTGCACCACAAGGGGATGCAATCCCCAAGTCCTATAGAATAGAATTCCCATGTACAAACAACATTGCAAAATGTGAAGCATTGCTCATAGGACTTAGGATAGCTATCAAATGGAAGATCAAGTACCTTCATGTCTATGGTGATTCTCAGTTGGTTGTTTGATAGGTTAATAATGACTATGAAACAAAATATGAAAATATTATGATGTACAAAAGGATGGTTGATATTTTTGAATAGTACTTTGATGTCATCATGTTTGAGTAGATTCCAAGGATAAAAAACAAAGTATTTGGTGTGATGGCTACCATAGGATATCTACTTGACATACCTAGAAATGTGCATCAATGTGAGTTCTTGGTAGAACAAATTTTGATCCCCACTTTTGATGTTCCTGAATTCAAGATTGTGTGTGAAATTGTTGGTCTTGATTCATCCTGGTACCAAGACATTTATAATTACCATCATGACAAAATATTTCCCTCAAACTTGGTGACCAATAAATGTAAAACCTTTATTCACCAAGCCTCTAAATATGTTATTCATCGGTGACACCTTATACTGATGCAACCTAGACAACACTCTTCTTAGAATTCTCAACTCAAACAAAGCACAAAAATATTTACATGAAGTACATGATGGTATATGTGGATCTCATTCTAGTGGTCCTAACTTAGCTAAGAATCTCATGAGAACTAGATATTATTGGCTCACTATGGAATATGATGCATACCACTTTGTCAAGAAATATTGTCAATGTTAGATTCATAGAGATCTTGTTGACACACTAGCACAAGAACTTCACCTAGTTACATTGTCATGGCCTTTATCTCAATGGGGAATCAACCTTGTAGGAAAGATTCACCCTACCTATACAAATGGTCATAAGTTCATTCTCACTACAACCAAATATTTCACAAAATGGATTGAAGCCATTCCCATGACCTGTATCATATAGATCCAACATATATCAAATCGCTACTCTTGAAGATGAACCAATTTTAGATCCCATCAATTGAATTCCCCTTCACAAGTACTATACATGACTTTCAGAGAGTTTGAAATAATTAAAAAAAAAAAAGAGACAAAAGAAAAAAAGAAAAAAAGAAAAAATAGTAAACAAAAATAATTCATCCAATAGTGAAAACCACTTTAATGGTTCTTTGGATAAGTACCATGGTGAAAACTTGGAAAATAGATACCATGTGTAGTAGGTCCTTGCTCTACCATATATCATCATTCTATTTGATTTTTCACTACATCCACAATAATCTAAGCCTATTCTCTGTCATAATAAAATTTTATTTTCCCTTGTACAACCATAATAAAGTTGTGTCACACCTCTCATGTCTTGAGAATGGTTGATTTTTGGCATCTCTATCTTTCCATAGTCATCCATAATAAATTCAAACTACCTAATTCCTTTTGTAATAACTATTCCCATACCTGATTGGGGGAAATCCTCAACCTAGATTTCAGATGGGATCTTTGACATGACACTAGAGGATATATTATCACAATCACCCACCACACATATTTTTCCATAAAAAATTATCCATAAGCCATAATAAATTGGACACACTCATTATCCACCTTCCATAAAAAATTGTCCCTTACTAAGGTTGACATATTGATTAGACACAAGAAAAACATCCTATAGAAAACTGAGCTCAACAAATCATGAAACAATAGAAAAACTATCAAACTATTCTCCAATCCTAACTAATCAAATTTCTAATCATAATGATCTCATAAACTATCACTTATCTTATATAGGTTGTTTCATCATCGAAACTAGACTATATGTCTTATACGATATGTCTCATTCCTAAAATTAGACACAATCCTTTGAATCCTATTAAGAAATACTCATCAATTGGCAAGAAGATCCAAATTGTTATTGACTCGTTTGGTATAGCAAGTCTTATCTTTTATCTAATTTATATTTGGTCATGTTCCTATGCTACTTGAGGATATCCACAAGTGATTAGAGGAGCGAGGATGGTTCATGACCTTTTTCTATTTTATTTATGTTTGTGGTTTTTCTTGAAAATATGACTAGGGAAACTAAGTTCCTTGTGTGTGATTGGAGTTCCATTTTGCAGAATCAAAATATCCTATGCAAGTTAAATGATAGCTAATTATTTTTTGCATCAATATCAACATGATTTTTGGCTACTTCCTCACATATTCCAACAAGGTTATATTGTCACTAGTATGATTCATGGCACTCCTTGTATGTAATGTGTCTATCTATGCAACAAGATAATATTTGACACGTTGGTCTATCTCATACCTTGGTGTACATTACCCATTTGCAAAATAAAAATGCTCTATTATGATAATTGTACACTAATGAAAGCTCAAAATCTATCCTACCAATCATATATCAATTTTTATCCATTTCATTCTTTTCATTTTAGTTTACCAATCTATAAAACTATTCTTCACTTCTAATTGACTTCTTCTAGCTAACATTTCTTCCCTATGTCCTCGTAGTCCTCTAGATGGAGTGTTATGACACACAAAAAAAATGCATCAAGTGCATGAACTTGCATCCACAATTATGTTAGAAAATCATATACATATTCATGAACATGATAGGTCATCCATATTGCATAAAAATACAAAAAAAGCATTACATTATATGGAATCATCATGAACATAGCATCATATCATATCATCATACATATAAGCATAAAACAACATCATATGCATCCATCCATCAATGTATAAATGTAATGTAGAAAAAGGGGATCATAGGTCCTAAATACAAAGAACCTAGGATGCAAGGGGCCTTTTTCCAAGTTGCATTAAGTTGTAGATCAACAAGGTGATTAGATTGACTTACAACCATGGAGGTGAAATTATTTGGAATGAATGTAATGGATTGGAAATTATTTGGAATGATTAACCTAATTATACTGTGTAATAATATGTAAATTGCAAGGTCCCAATAATTGATAGACTGAAATAGTAGTTTGCAACTGGATCCAAAAAGTGTAGAGTAATATGTAATAACCCAAAAAAGCTTTTTTTAGCCATGGTAGGACATAGTCACCCAAGGGAGTCTAAGTCCTTGATAGGGGTCTTGGGGTCCTCTAGTAGAAGATTTGAGACTTCCATTTCTTCTTGCAAAGTTTCTAGAATGTTGTCGAATAATTCTGTAAGTGAGTTTTCATGATTTGACAAGATGTATGACAATAAATAAAACAATGGAAAAATTATCTTCAATTCTCTTCAAACATATAACTTGCACATTCAAAGAGAGAGAAAATGTTGGACCATTTAGGGGCTTTCCTTATTCAAACCCCATGTAAGTGTTTCCACTTCCACAATAGCAATATCAATGATAGGAATGATAATCAAAAGGAAGGACCGATGAAATCACAAAGTGCTGCAACTCACCACCCTTCAATGAATTACTTGAAGGACTGAAGTCATGCACATCACATCAAGGATTTGGATCTTTCTTTTCTTGAATACTTGAATGCTTTGGATAACTACAACAAGGGTTAGCTTTCACAAAAATAATGATAAAATGATAACATGAAATCACATACAATTTGACATGATGTTTGGATCTTTAATTGTTGCAAAAAAACTATAAAAAATGTCTCTTGACTTGATCTTGATAAAATTATTTTCTCCTCAATTATAGTTCTAGTTTCAAGTTGTGAAAATACTAGGTATTTATAGGCATTTATTTAGTTTCCTAAAAATTAGATCCTAAAAGCTGACACTTGAAATTTGAAATTTGAATATTAAGATACTGTCACTAATGACATAGTATAGGTTAATTACACTTGATCCATATGGATTCAAAGAATATTTAATCTACTAAGTATCAATCCTAATAAAATATTCAATGTAAACAAAGACAAAGAAGCCATTAATCTAACATACTAAAAACATGAAAGCTTGAAAAACATATACTCTAAGACATTAAAACTTATCTTATTGGGGGAGTGGTGTTGCATTCATGTGGAATGGCGACCCTTTTCCATTACCTTGGATAATAAACTTGTTTCAATCAGTTTTATTGAAGAAAATTGATGAAATCAATGAGAGGTATATGTGAAACATGATGAAAGCTAAGATGTATGTTGTAAATGTGTGCATATCTATTCCAAATGTATGCAAGATTTAAAGATGCAAGTCCTAATTTAAAAATATGATAAATGGATGCAACTAAGCTACCATGAAAGCCATTAATGGATGCTTTAAGCTACTATGATCAATATTTTAAACTAAAAAGCTAAATGTATGCAAGATGAGTTTTATTTTTAACAACATAAGTTTACTATTAAAAAGATGGATCCCTATTCAATAGATGAAAGGTCTATTTATAGAAAAAGCAAAAAGAAACCGATGGTCAAGGTTGAAAGAATCAATTAATGGTTAGGATGGAAGGAAGATGGAGGCATGGATCATGGATTCCCATAAAGGGTTGAGAATGCAAGATGATATTTAATCAAGGGCTCACAATCATGCAAATAAGAAAACTTTCAAAACTTGCACAAGAAGTTTGTTGAAAGTTTGTTACAAGGAAGAATATTCCTTTTTTCAAATGAGTGAAGGGGGAAAGAATATTCCATGAAAATATTCCCTTTTGAAGGAATTTTTAAAGGAGGAATATTCTCAAGGAATATTCCCTTGCAAGTGGGAGAGTTTAGAATTAATTAGTAATTTGATAATTAAAACAAAGTTTGAATTATGCAAATTAGAGGAATTTAGGATATCCATTAAATAATTAACTTATTTAATGAAAAGGGTCCAGAATGACGTTTAATTAAATAATTAAGATTATTTAATTTAAATGAGAGGATTTAGGGTGTTAAATTAAATATTTTAGTTTATCCAATTTAACAAGATGAAAGGTTAGTATGAAAGGGGGATGAATTAACCTAATTAGATTAATCAGATTAATATATGAAAATGAGGCATTTAATTGAATAGCTAGGCTAATTTAATCAAACAAGTGAAAAGAGGATGAATTTCAGGATGAAACGATGTTAATATATAGATTTAGGTGTATAGTATCATTCAAGGTATTTTTAAGTGTTTACATCTTTCCCCTCTTTGAAGCGAGGTACCTACTACATTGGTTCAAAAATTGATGCTTTGAGATTAAAACTTCTGCTCAGATCAAAAATTTAAAAAAAAATCTGATTTTTGGATGCCCCACTATTTGTTTTAGATGCCCCAATGGAAAGAAAATAAGCTAGTTCCTTGACCCCTTGAGAGATTAGGCAAAAATTTTGAATTTTGGGTTGATCTCTTGACAAAGGTAAAATATAGGTTCAGGCACCAAAACATGCCATGAGATGCAGAAAAAGGCCCAAGAAATACAAAAAATGGCTCAAAATAGGTCGTGAGGCATGGAAATAGGTACAAAATATTAAAACCCTAACTTCTAGCTCAAATTATGGCAAAAACCCTATTTTTTTGGCTTAAATAGGTGAAAAGGTTGCACTTCCAATTTATTTGTGCATTCACTCTTTAATGATTTTATGCATTTGGAGCTTTGAAATTATGATGAGATGGCTCATCATGTGCTTCCACTTCACCTTTCTGAGTGGGTTTGAGAGTACCAACATTGAGCAGATGTACGACCATGGGTATGTGACTGAAAACTTTCCTCGATTTTCACATTTTAGTGCATTTATTAGCATGTCAAAACTAGATTTCCTAGGGTGTCACTGTATAGTGGCACACAAAAGGTGTTGGAAGTGTTGCTATTGATTTTTTTACTGATGCACTTGCTGTATAGTGGCACGTCAAGGTTTTTAATTTTGGCGATGAAATTGACTAGGGGGTCACGTGGTTAAAATAGCCACACATTAGGTTTTTTAGCTTAGCATAGCTCACTTGTAGTGGGAAACACACTTTCCAAATAGCGACACACCCTCATTTTTAGTTATAGTGATGCATGCAAATGCCGATTCACAATTGAGTATTGTGACATGCATCACCAAATTGGCAATGTACCACTAAAAAGATACAGTGACACACCCGAAAAATAGTGATGCTATTGATTTCAATGATAAAATTGATGTTTTGGGATGTGGACCTTTAGATTTTGATCATTTTTTTGATGATTAGGAAAATTGACGTGTGTGATGCATGCAGGAGGATCCACCAGCTTTGATGTCACAAGAGCATCATTCTAAGATTTTAGTAGTAGCACAAGAATTCAATGACCTAGAGGTGGAATGGTTGGGGATGCTCGGATTAGGGTTTATTGATTTCATGCCAAAGGTTTGCACTCACTTGCCCATGATGATGACACTCATCGAGAGGTGGCACAATGTGACATATTCATTTCACTTACCCATCAACAAGGCCACTATCACACTTAAGGATGTGTGGTGGATCTTATGATTTCCCATCCATGGGGAGTGCATCATTTATGAATCATATTTTTGTAGAGATGTATGTTATTCACTATTGTGGATTAACAACATCATTTTGTTCAATTCATAGATATACTTAGATTTATATAGAGCTCAAGTACCCATATTTAGATTGTTCATTGTGACACTCATTGTTGGAGTAATTGCCCTTGATGGATGAGGAAAAGTTTTTGATCTAGGTTGGGGGCTAGCATGGCATAGGATGATTAAGAGGACCACTATGTATGGATGGGGTCTAGTTCTACTTGCTTCTTTATACCATGATATGCACTAGAAAACTTATTAAGAGGGTAGGAGCATCAGGGAAAATGTGACACTGCTACATATATGGGCTTATGAGCACATAGCCATTATGAGACCTTTGGTTGTTTTAGCAGACATTCATGAGGATGAGTCCATTGTCTTTAGATATAGAGTACCAATGAAATTACAACACACTAGCCTAACAGGTCTACCCTATTGGAGTTGTGTCATAGATGACATGACTGTATTCAGATGGAGGTTGTGGTTGCAGGTTCTTACTTGGACGATGACTAGAAATAGTTGTATTTTTCTCGTTAGACCCACTATATCCAGGGGAGGGAGCACACCATGGTGGAGTGGTACCTCATAGACCATTTTGCAAGGCACCTCGGGGAAGTACATGATGTCCCTCTTGATGATTATACATTAGTCTTTGCGAGATCTCAGAGAGAGGTCTAGTGGGGAGCACAGATTGACCTCGTAGTGGCAGTCATTAACTTTTGACAACTAGTTGACCAGCCTTGGGAATATGCTTAGGGTTTTCTATATTTGGGGAATACCCTAGGATATGATTCATGGTTTAGGCCACCTATTCACCTTACAGACCCAATGGGGGTGTTAGAACTGTAAAATTCTGAAGTATTTTACAAAGTTGTTCATACCCTTGAGTTTCCAAATAGTCCTCACCATATACATAAAGGCCTCTCTTCATAACATTTTGTCCATATTTTTTCAGAAAGTCCTGTAGAATCCATCTAGTTCTAAATTTTTCACATTATATTTCCTATTGGCATGAGTTGATGAGGGTCTCCCTGACCCATAATGCATTTGTGCTAATATACATTTGTTGTAGCCTATCGGCAAGACTTCTTTAATGTCACATCGATCAAAATTTACCTACAGGAACCTTTCAATAGGACATTGTTTATTGTCTCGGTGACAGAAATGGATCATATTGACAAATGAGTCATCATCAGAATGAGGTCATAGTGAAACATTATGTCTTATCGACTGGCGCACATGGACATATTTCGGCCAGACTAAAAGATATTCGTGATGAGGTCTTAGCGAATTCATAGTGTCTTACCGGCGATAAAGATATACATATTGGTAAGACTAAAGTGCATTGGAGTAATGTCTCATCAAACGCGTCTAGTCTTGCTGACAAAACACAAAATGATTCTATTAAAAGGTTATCGAGGTGAGGTCTCACCGAGTGGCTCTAGTCTCACCGACAAAGCACAAAGGAATTCTATCAATGGTCTATAGAATGAAGTTATATAGTCTTTCCAACTCAATATGTCACGCTGAAATGTTGTTTCATCGGTAAGAAAGTGACCGGGTATCAGCGACCAAAAAATATCACAGGGTATATCGGTAACACAATGTGTGATTTGCAAGACATCTCCCTGACTCCAAAGGTCACAATGAAACAAAAAGGATGACAGGATATCTGTCGGTGAGACTTTGATGATCGGTATGACTATAGGGTGTCACGACGAATGTTCAGTGAGTGTTAATAAAATCCCAAATTCAATTATTCACTGACATCTGATTACGAAGAGATGTGTCTTTTCATACACAAATGTATACATGATTATTCTCAATTATAAAAGTGACAAGAGATAGAATAGAATAGAATATAGGGTAGATAATATACAGTTGGATAAAAATTTACACAAAACAGAGACTACAATATATGATTACAAAATGGAGATTTTAATGAGAATTAGTTGATGTGGTAGCATATTTCTGGTGTCAATTGTCTGTTGTGTTCATTGAAAGTATTACTAAAGTTGTCTCCAAGATTGATGCTTTATGGTTATTTAAATTGATGTAACAAGTTTGTATTCAGTTTATCAGTGCACATTTGTTGTATCTATGTGGTTGATTGATCGGTTCTTTCAAGGAAAGATTAAATCCTTTTAATGGATCATAGTAATTAGGGAAATTCATCTGGATCATTAAGAAGAACTTGGTAGTCACAGTTTTGCATGTTTATACAAGTTATAAACAAAAACATATTGTGTGCAAACAATTTGAGTGTTTTTCAAAAATAAGTTACCCATTTAGATTTCATTTGACTCCACATACCCAATAAGGCACTAGTCTCTGCACTTTTCATCATTCAGTTTCATTCATTTCTTACATCTATTAACCAAACATATTAGGATTTAGTTTTGAATATTGCTATACAATTTATACCAAATTTAGTTTTATTTGTCCACTCCCATTGTGGGAAAAACATTTCAAGAGAAATAAGCACATTAAGTTTGCTTCATTCATATAGGTACACCCACCTAGGTCTAGCAGCACCTAAAGAGTAGAAGGTCTAAATCTTTTGATCTTGTCTGTTACCCTGAAATGTACCAAGAGATTGGCAACCTCTTGAGGCATTTCACCTATGTTTTTGAGAGCTAAAAAATTGGCGACTCTACTGGGGACTAAATTTAGAACCAAGGCCTTAATCATAGATTCAGAAACCTTGTACAGACTCCTATGGGAATAAGAAATGTCAAATACTTTCTCACTTTTGAAAAAAGTGAGTGGTGACTCTGACAGAAACATTGCATTTGTTCAAACATGAATGGAAGAAGATCTCAATAAAGGGGAGGTCATACTGGAGGTCTTGCTAGCAATAGTAAGTGGACACACAAGGATGATAAGGCTGATAAGGGTAAAAGGATAAATGAGGACATGTGCATGACGAACAAAGACAAAGCATTAAGACCACATTGTGAAACATATGATCATTATGATTCATGGAGAGATAATTCGAGTGTAGAACCTTATACCCTAGAAGAACAAAGAAATCCATTTTACAATCCTTAGAAACAACCAGAGTTTGATGCTAAAATCAAAGCAGAGGGACTCAGATATCAACTGGAATGTGAACAAAGAATGGAGAGTAACCAGAATGGACCTATTGATCATGAAACTCCTCAAGAAAATTATGAATCTTTAACTTATGGAGAAGTAAAAGCATGGTTTGAATCTTAGAGAAAGGAGATAGAAGAACAGGAGAAAGCCCAGATGATACAAGCAATGAGAGACTTCAAATTGCAAAAAGCTCAAAATACTACTCAGATAGCTAGTTGCCCAAAGTATGTACCACCTCATAAGCAGGGAAATCATAGTGTAGGGCCTTCTGATCCATCAAAGGTTCCTCACCATTAAATAGGGAATCAATACAGACAACCAAACCATCAACCTCATATTCCCACACAATATACAAATATACAAGCACCTCATGGTCAGCATTATGTGCCACATCATCATACACAATACAATAATCTGATGTATCAGTTTCAGCATCAGCATAACCCTCTCCCCCATCAATACAGAACAATGATCAGACAATTCGACCTGGCAGGGTTTCAATTATACCCTTACCCAATGGATAGTAGTTGGAGAAACCTTGTCCCTAAGTTTACAAGGAGTAGTGCAATCACTACTGAAGATCATTTAAGGAGCTTCAATGCTTTCATCGAAGACTTGGATGTGCCATATGAGGATTTACATATGAGGTTATTTTTGATGTCACTTATTCATGAAGCTAGGGATTGGTTTAATAGCCTACCGATTGCTTCTATTGATTCTCTCCAAGGCTTTCAGGATCAATTTCTTGAGAAATATGGAAATCTTTCTGCACCAAATTGGGTTTCCAATGGGTTATTAGAGATTCAAAATAATCAGAACTTGCAGCAATATGTATGCCATAATCAACAATTCTAAGAAGAAGAAGATGAGTATGTACATACTCAAAGCCAGGACTCCATCATAGAATCAGAATGTGGAATTTACCCCTTTGATGCATTTCTTAACATAAGGAGACATGAAGGAGAAGATAAAAGTTCTTTATACAGCAGGATGATAAATATCTATATGTAATTACCTCCTAATTGTAAGCCTACAAGGCCCTTTTTTGTTGCATAGTTCATAAAAGTTTGGAAACCTAAATCATCCTATTGGTTAGAATCATCAATACAACATTCCTGTGATCGAGTGAATAAATTCATTGATGCCATGGAGAGGATAAGGTATGAGAACACTATCAATGTTGAATCCAATAGTTGTATTTTTGATGAGTATAGAGAAATTGATCAAACAATGCAGCCAATAGAAGATGATACAAGTGCAAGTCAAAATGGTTCATATGATATCTTGCATGAGAAAGATGAAGATACAAGAGATCTCTCTTGCATAACAAATTGTGATAGGGAAAGCAGTGTATGTTATGAGGGATCTAATGAATATTCTGATTGTGAAGATGAACCTATTGATTTTGATTTATAACAATGTGATTCTTGCAGTTCTTGTGATAATCAAGAGGAAGAAGCAATGGAAAATGTGGATCCATTTGACAGTGAAAAAATAAACCCTTTAGCTGCAACTCATAACCATGAGAACATGATTGATTAACAAGAAGATTGCATACTTGAAAATAGTTTTAATTTTCTTCAAAACTATTGCATGATCAAATAACATAAGAATCTCAAATCACATCTGGCCAAGGTGTTCTAAAAAATTATTTCTTTTTGAATCCACTCCATGATGAGGATGGAATGTACTCAAATGAAGAGGAGAGTACATCAACATGTGAAGAGAATAACTATAATGATCTTGAAAATTTCCATGTTGATGAATTGGAAAATGAAATGGAAGGGGATTGTGTATCATGTCACAATGAGGAAGAGTTTGAGGACAATCATGTGAATCTTGATTTACAACAAGGAGATAATTCCAGATCTTGTGGAGATCAAGAAGAGGGAGAAATAACAGAAGATATGGAAGAAGAAACGTGTTCACTTAGCAGTGAGCAAATTTCAGATAGGCTAACTCTTGAATACTAGAGATGTGCACACAAGGATGATTCTGAAGTCCTGTGTCCAACTTACATTTGTTTTGATAGTGAAAGTACTTTGTGTAATAATTCATATGACTCCTAGTGCATTTCTCAAGAGGTTGGAGAAAACTTTGAAGTTGATCAAAAATCTATGTCCATTCAAGAAGAGGTATGCAATTTAGAATTTTCTAACTCGTGTGGAGAAGACATTTATTTGCATACCAAGGGTGATAGGATTCCAGCCTTGATTGATTTAGATATGCAGGATATTGAGGATATGAATCATATTTCAGTGACAAATGGTAATATGGAGGAGGTGCAAAAGGTTTCAAATTTGTTTGTCTCAAATAGTGTTGATATGACATAATTTTTTGATTCTCAAGAGAAGCACTCTGATGGTGGATTTTTAGTATAGCTGGGAGAATGTTTTATAATTCATAATAGTGAGAAAGATAATGAGAAATTTTGCATTGAATATGCATGTAATTTGTATGTTGAAGATAACAGATATTTGTCCCATGATGATGGAGAATTTGAACTGCAAAATGGTGAAGGGAATTTGGGCCAAGCTGAGCATGAGGATTCTCTAAAAATTTCAATAACAGTGATAGGGAAGATTGCATGAATATCTTCAAGAAGAATCTGATGAACTCAAAGCAAAGTTGGGTGTTTGACAGAGGAAAGTATGGGCCTTTCTTTTGGATGGCCTTGAGCCATCATTTATGGTTTGAATTTTAGACCGTAACAGCTCAAAACTGATGAAGTTAAAACACAGAGGATTAAGGGTTTCCAGTGCATGGACAACTCTTGATGATCCTTTTAAAATTATTCTCCATGAATAGTAGTTTAGGAAATAAAGGAACAAGAATTGCCAGTACATGGACAATCCTGATTTTTCTTCTTTTCAAATAATTTTTTCCATGTATAGTAGTTTAGGGTTTTGTTCATCTCCATTTCACATTCATTTCCATTTCCATTTTGCTCACTAGTCCATCACTTTGATTCGTCATCTTGAGTCTATTCTGCTCACCCAGAAATCTGGATCCTTGCAATGATCTCACAATCATTCATCCCCAAATGAAGCCACTGTTAGAACTGTAAAATTCTGAAGTATTTTACAAAGTTGTTCATACCCCTGAGTTTCCAAATAGTCCTCACCATATACACAAAGGCCTCTCTTCATAAAATTTTGTCCATATTTTGTCATAAAGTCTTGTAGAATCCATCTAGTCCTAAATTTTTCACATTATATTTCCTATCGGCATGAGTTGATTAGGGTCTCCCCGACCCATAATGCATTTGTGCTAATATACATTTTTTGCAGCTTATCGACAAGACTTCTTTGATGTCACACTGATCAAGATTTACCCATAGGAACCTTTCGGTAGGACATTGTTCATTGTCTCGGCAATAGAAATGGATCATATTAGCAGATGAGTCATCATTGGAATGAGGTCATAGCGAAACATTATGTCTTACTGATCGATGCACATGGACATATTTCAGCCAGACTAAAAGATATTCGAGATGAGGTCTTAGCGAATTCATAGTGTCTTACCGATCGGCGATAAAGATATACATATCGGTAAGACTAAAGTGCATTGGAGTAATGTCTCATTGAACGCGTCTAGTCTTGCTGACAAAACACAAAAGGATTCTATTAAAAGGTTATCGGGGCGAGGTCTCACTGAGTGGCTCTAGTCTCACCGACAAAGCACAAAGGAATTCTATCAATGGTCTTTAGAATGAAGTTATATAGTCCTGCTGACTCAATATGTCACGCTGAAACGTTGTTTCATCGGTAAGAAAGTGACCGAGTCTCAGTGACCAGAAAATATCACGGGGTATATTGGTAACACAAAATGTGATCTACAAGACATCTCCCTGACTCCGAAGGTCACAACAAAACACAAAGGATGACAGGATATCTGTTGGTGAGACTTTGATGATTGGTATGACTACACGATGTCACGATGAATGTTCAATGAGTGTTAATGAAATCCCAAATTCAATTGTTCACCGACATCTGATTACGAAGAGATGTGTCTTTTCATACACACATGTATAAATGATTATTCTCAATTGCAAAAGTGACAAGAGATAGAATAGAATAGAATATAGGGTAGATAATATATAGTTGGATAAAAATTTCCACAAAATAGAGACTACAATGTATGATTACAAAATGGAGATTTTAATGAGAATCAATTGATGTGGCAACGTATTTCTGGTTTCAATTGTCTGTTGTGTTCATTGAAAGTATTACTGAAGTTGTCTCCAAGATTGATGCTTTCTGGTTATTTAAATTGATGTAACAAGTTTATATTTAGTTTATCAGTGCACATTTGTTGTATCTATGTGGTTGATTGATCGGTTCTTTCAAGGAAAGATTAAATCCTTTTAATTGATCACAGTAATCGGGGAAATTCATTTGGATCATTAAGAAGAACTTGGTAGTCACAGTCTTGCATGTTTATACAAGTTATAAACAAAAACATATGCCAAACAATTTGAGTGTTTTCTAGAAATAAGTTACCCATTTAGATTTCATTTGACTTTGTATACCCAATAAGGCACTAGTCTTTGCACTTTTCATAATTTAGTTTCATTCATTTCTTACATTTGTTAACTGAACATATTAGGATTTAGTTTTGAATATTGCTATACAATTTATACCAAATTTAGTTTTATTTGTCCATTCCCATCTGCCATTGTGGGAAAAAAATTTCAAGAGAAACAAGTACATTAAGTCTGCTTCATTCATATAGATACACCCACCTAGGTCTAGCAACACCTGAAGAGTAGAAGGTCTAAATCTTTTGACCTTGTTTGTTACCCTGAAACGTACCAAGAGATTGGCAACCTCTTGAGGCATTTCGCCTACATTTTTGAGAGCTAATAGGGGGTATACCCTAGTGGGAGAGGTAGAGGAAAAGGTTGGGATGGTAGCCAAGATGGAGGTCGGGATGGGGGTAGAGGTAGAGGGCAGCATCAGATAGAGCAGGATAGGGTACAGGTTCTAGGGGATGGATATCAGCCTAGTCAAGATCACAGTCACTAGGACAGGACTTCAAGATGGTTGGTAGGATGGCCAGTAGGATGGAAAGGTTATGGGGGCACCACTTCCTCCTCCACCACCTCAAAAGCTAGATCCATGAGATAGAAAAATTATTTCCCTTACAACAAAGAGGGATCAGTTGCAACAAAAACTTCAAGCTATGACCACTAAGAGAGATAGGGAGGTCTAATTGTGATAGTAGCTAGATCTATAGCTAGCCCAGGAGATTGGGAAATGACAGTAGCTTGAGGCTGTCACAGTGGCATCTCAGGGACAGATGGTGTTTGTGCACATGTATAGAGACGAAGTCATAAAGTTTTCATATTACAAGATGCACTCCCATTGAGATGTTCCTAGAGAGATACGACAACCTAACTACTCTCAAAGGAGTGGGGCACACCCTAGGGCTGAGGATTAGCCTTCGGTTAGACAACCTAGGGAGCTAAGCAACCATTAGGGCTAGCTATCTCATAGACACTTTTTGATTACCTACCTGATCATTTATACATATACACATTCACTAACTCTTTTTTGATAGCCTTTTGTATATTGCACTTTTGATTGATATTCATATGCACTGATTCAGATATTGTATCATGACAGCCATTATATATATATATATATATATATATATATATGAGATGGTTTAGACTCATGATGTGATGTGCTTTTATTTCATGTTTGATGGATATATGGATGCATATGTTATGATGTGATTTTATATTTATGTAATGATTATGTATGTAATGAATGATAAGGAAATGGATTATGATGCTTAGAATAACAAATCTATATTATTCAAAATAACTTAAATGATAATGATGATGTAGTGGATTATGTTTTCCATTATTAATATATGCTATGATGATGCAAGATGTATGCATAATGATGATTTTTTGGATGCAAGATGGATGCATGATGATGTTTATGTTGACTGTACGTCATGAAACTAGGTTAGCGTTGAAAGAAGATAGAAGAAAAAAAATGACTTGACCATTGATTTTGAGATTTGATTCAAAAATTCCAACAAGTCCATCATCCACTAGGACTTTATTAGATACAGTGATAAGATGGATGATTTTCTAATATCTTGGGATTGGGATTTTATGTCATTCCTTATGTTTGATATAACACATTAGACATAATGCATCTTGATACTAATAACTAGGATGGCATTGTATCTAGTGTGATGGAATTTTATGTTGCAAATAGATAGGATATTTCTTGTTCACACCTTGACATACAAAAACATCATTAGAATGTAGTTTAGTAGTTTAGAGTATCTCAAACCAAAGCATATACAATAGTCAATAAGCTACTCCAAATGACTTCCCTACACACAACTAAACAAGTATGTGCCAAGATTATTTTACAAGAATACCCACTAGCACAAAAAACGAAAGATAATGATCAATGCTCCATTCCTTTCTATCTAAATCATTTAGAAATCATCGAGAGGTCCCCAGAATGGTTCATTAAGATAAATCATAAGAAAAGATAAAAGAAAAATGGTCAGTGTTATCTATATCTCTTGTCAATAAAAACATAGCTAAGGTGATTTTTGATGTTGATGTCCATTGTGAGAAGGATACATCTTAGGATAGTTTATCAGATGTTTGGTTTAGGATTAGGTGTGATAAGCCATTGATACAAACTCTACTAACTTGTTTTCCTTTGATCTAAACTTTTGACTTGTGATACTTGTTTTCTATTTGTTTTACCAAAGGTTGAAGATGATGTTTTATTTATTATGGATGAAGGGTTATTGTGGTTGAAAGAAAAATAGGATGGATGGTTTTGGATTTTCTGGAATATTTCAATGTTTTTGATATTTTGTAATGTTTTGAGGCTGTTTTTGGTCTTTTTGATTGCTTATGTGAATGTTTAGGGTTTTCAATTATTTGAGGGTATGTGCAGGATCATGATGGGCTAAAAAGTGGTGATATGATGGGTATTTGTAGGATATGTGGATGACAACATTTGTTTTACCCAAAATTGATGAAACGAAAAGGGCTTTTAAAGGAGATTCTCAACTTTCCACCAATATAAATTATGCTTTACTTTGAATTTAATAAATAATTATTATTCATTTTCTATTTGAATTACGACTAAAGTCCTAATTGATAGGCTGATTGAAAATCATCTATAGCTTTCAAACGATATCACATTTTTTGAATCCAAAATATGTGTCATATTCTATGCTTCGCATACTATAGGATTAAAAAAAATGAATTTCATGAAGTTTTGACCAAGTTAAGGCAGTTAGACATACGAGTTTTTATATTTTAAAAGTTATAATTAAAAATTCATAATTAATTATTTACTTGGAAAAAAATTACAAAAAAACATGCATCACATCGGGACATGAGTCCTCTACTTATATCTAAAATATTATCATTTTATTGTGGTTAGGGTGGTCAGAAAGACACCTACTTCTTTTTTTCCCTAAAATTTAAGTACTACTGCTTTGAAATTTCAAATTTTCACCAAATAGATTTTTTTTAAAAATAAACCTAGTAGTTTAGAAACTACATTAATTTGCTATAGATTCTATTCTTACATATTTTTGAAATAATATAGATAACTTATTCAAATTTTTACATCATGTTTCCTAACTCTATTTTTTCTAAATTTTTCACCACTTAAGGGCTTGTTTTTTCCTTGATGATCCTGCACATACCCTTGAGGTTGTTCAGGGTTTTCTGATTTTCCAATGTTTCTGGTTTTTCAATTTTCAACTATTTTTGTGTTTTTCTAAGTTTTCTATTGTTTTGGTGTTTTTTAAGTTTTCTAAATTTTTTGGGGTTTCTAAGATTTGACCAAGAACCTAACCTAAAAGACTATCTGAGGGGCCTCAGGGGCTTATCAAAGATGAGCCTTTCCTACGTTATACACATAGAGACCACATAGTTCGACTGACTTGGATTATTGTTGATGATAAATGAATAGTTTGATGGATTGCCAATTTATTATGATGGAATCCTAACCTAAAGTGTCTCAGGGGCACATCAATGATGGCCTTTCCTACGTTCAAGCTTAGAGACAATGTAGTTTGAAATGGTTTTTTTATGGTTTTTTTGATGTTTTGACATATTTAGGGATTTTTATGTGATTTGGATGTTTTGGGATTTTGACTTTACACTTTTTGAATGTTTTTTATATTTTTGGCTATACAAGATTTTGAATGTTTTTGGATTTTTCGGCTATACAAGATTTTTGATGTTTTTGGATTTTTTGATTTTGCAAGTGTTTTTAGATTTTGATGAGATTTTGTGTTTTTGGGATTTTTGATGATTTTACAAATGTTTTTGGATTTTGATGAATGATTTATGAATGTTTTTTAAATTTTTGATGAGATTTCAAATAACCTTAAGATATACAAGAACTTGATATGATTCATAACAAATTTCCCACAGTGTGATGCAATAGATTACCTTGATATAGGCAAGACAAGTTGACATTCAAAATAAGCCAACTAGTACTAAAGGGGAATACAATACTTCACAATATCAAGCGATGATGCAAACACAGATGGGTGATGAAATAAATAGGATGAATGTGATGCAAGGAATGATAGGATGAAGAACCAAAGATAGATGGAGGTGCTTATTTATGAAAGGTTCATATTTTCCAGGTCTTCACCAAGGTACTTTCCCAAAGCACCACCGAAGTGGTTTTCATTAGAGGATGATAATTTTTGTTTACAATTTTCTATCCTTTTTCTTTTTTTTTTGATTTTTGATCATTTTTTTGATGTTTTTGTATTTTCATATTTAAACCCTTCAAGCCTAGGCATAATTTTTTTTAAGATGTAGACTATTCATTGGTTCCTACAAGGGTTCACCTTCAAGCATTGATAATTGGTATGCTCCTGATCCATAGCTTGTTGTGATGAAAAATGGACCTAACCAATTAGGTTCAAACTTTCCTTTAGTGTCCTGATTTGGAATATTTTTCTGATTCTGATTGAGAACAAGATCCCCTACTTGGAAAGAATGACTCTTGAACTTGTTATAGCTCCATTTTAGTCAGTTTCAATATACTTGCAAATGATTAAGGGCATAAAGATGATACTCATCCAAGAATTCTAACTCATTTAGCCGAGATACTCTATACTCTTCATCAGTGACCAGATTCTATAGTGACACTCACAGTGAAGGAAGTTCGACCTCAATAGGTAGGATGGATTTTGATTCGAAGACCAAGGAGAAAGGGGTTGCACCTGTGGGTGTGTAGATACTGGTTCATTAGTCCCATAGGGCGAGATTTAGCTATAGATGCCAATCATGACCAGTTTCATTTACCATTTTCTTTAGGATTTTTAGAATGGTATTATTCATAGCCTCACCTTGACTATTTCCCTGGGGTAGTAAGGGGTAGAGAATCAATGTTGGATGTTGAATCTTTGACATAGTTCTTTCACATCTTGATTTTTCAAGGGTGTTCCATTTTCAGAGATAAGAGCTTGCAGAACACCATAATAGAAGATAAGGTAATTCAGGATAAATTTAGAAATTTGATTCCATTTTATGTAGGCCATAGGAATGGCTTTGACCCATTTGGTAAAGTACTCAATGGCTGTGAGGATGAATTTATGGCCATTAGATGAGGTGGAAATAATATTTCTTATGAGGTCAAACCCCCACTATGAGAAAGGCCAAGGTGTGACCATTGGTCATAACTCCTGATATGAAGCATGAATAAGATCTCCATGCTGCTAACAATGGACACAATTCTGCACATACTAATGGGCTTCTCTTTCCATGGTTGGCTAGTAATACCCCATCCTCTATATTTTCTTAGCTAAAGTCATATTACTAGAATGGGAACAAAAAATTCCTTTATGAACTTCTGTTAATGTGGTCAAGGCTTCCTCTTGATTAAGAAATCATAGTAATGTCCCCTTGATCCTTCTATGGTATAAGGTATCTCCTAGGATCACAAATCAGTATGCCTTTTTAACAAAGAACTTTTTAAGATTGTAGGTGATATCGGATGGGAGGATTCCTCTACTAAGGTAGGTGAATATACCATGATACCATGGGGAACTAGGACCAATGATGAGACATGCAAATTAAAATTTCAGGATTTTGAAATCCAATACAAGAAGTTGTTCTACCAATAATTCACATTGAAGGATGTTGTGTGACATGTCTAACAATGATCCAATTGTTTCCATAGCATCCACTACTCAATTTTTCATGCAATGAATCTTCTCGAAAGTTATATCAATGAAAAGGCCCTTGATATTTTCTACCATCTTCTTCTAAGGAGTGAGTTTATCATCCTTAGTTTAGTAGTCATCATTGACTTGGTTGATAACCAGCTTTGAGTCCCCATAGACTTTCAACACTTGTATTTTCCATTGGACGACTATCCTTAGACCTGTGATTCAAATTTCATTCTCAACAATGTTATTAGTATAGGTAAATAATAATAGGTATTAATTTGGGATGTAATCACCTTATGGGGTGATAAAGATAATACATGCCCTTGATCCGTGTTGGGAAAATGATCCATCAAACTACATTTTCCATTGATCTGTTATATTGACAAGGAACACTGATTCATCAAGAAATTCAGATATCAAAGGATTTGCTGCATATATAGGTGCATCTATCAATTTGTCAATGATTACTTGTCCTTTTATTGCTTTACACTCCACATACTCCATGTCAAATTCAGTTACATCATTAACCATTTGACCATTTGCCTAATGAGAGTTGCTTTGGATAACAAATACTTCAAGGGGTTGATCTTAGCGACAAGATTGATTTGATGCAACAACATGTAATGTCTGAACTTTTTGGAGGAAAATACCACCACTAAACATGCTTTCTCAATAGATGAGTAGTTCATTTCATAGCCTACCAAGGTCTTGCTGATGTAATAGATGGCTCTTTATTTTTTTTTTCATGTTGTGCTAAAATAACACCTAGTGCTACTGATGTTGCTGAGATATATAGGATCAATAGATTGTTTGGTATCAGTAGCATGAGCATTAGAGGTGTCAATAGATATTACTTGATTTTTTGGAAGGATTTATCACACTTCTCATCCCACTTGTATGTTATTCCTTTATGGAGAAGATTCGAGAAAGGGTGGATTTTGTTTGATAATTGCACTATAAACCTTCTAATGGACTGCAACCTTCCTTGTAACTCTCATCTGCTTTAATGTTTGCAACAGTTCCATGTCTAGGATGGATTTTACTTTTTATGGATCTATTTCTATCCCTCTTTGTGATATGATGTGTCCAAGAAGCTTCCCTGACGTAACCCCAATGACACACTTTTTTAGGTTTACTTGCACCTTATACTCTTTGAGCTTGTCAAAGATGGGTCCCAATACCTCTATGTGCTCACTCCATTTCTTTGTTTTGGCCAACATATCATCCACATAGTCTTTGCCTATTTTTTGGATCATATCATGAAAGATGAGGGTGATTTCTCTTTGATAGGTTGCTCCTACGTTTTTCAGCCCAAATGGCATCATGTTCCAACAATATATTCCCCATGGACAGGTGAATGCAGTTTTGTGTTGATCCTCCTTGGTGATCATGAATTGATTATAGCCTAAAAAATTGTCCATGAGTGATAGCATTTCATGTCCAGTTGTTAATCCATGATGATGTCGATTTTAGGAAGAGGGAAATCATCCTTTGGGCATGCCTTGTTCAAGTCTCTAAAATTTGTGCATATTCTGATGCCTTTAGTGGGTTTGGAGACTGGTACCAGGTTAGAAACCCACTTAGGATAGTTAATTGATTAGATAAATCCTACATCAAGAAGCTTTTATAACTCAATTTTTACTAAAAGTGCTATTTGAGGGTGCATCTTTCTCAATTTTTGCTTCATTGGTTTGGCTTCAGGATAGATTACTAAATGATGCACAACCATTTTTGGATCGATCCTTGGCATATTTGTGTATGACCATGTAGATTTGGTTCTTTTCTCTTTCAATAATGTTGCTAGGCTTTTCTATTATTTATCTAATAAGGATTCAACGTAAAAAGTTATCTTTGGTGCCTCTTCTATTCCCACATTCACTAGAGTGGCCTTTTTTGCTAGCACTGCTAAATTTTTTGGATACATTACACTAAGGGGGAGATTGAATCCATCATTCTTGGGTGCCTTAGAGAGGCTTTCACCCTCAGATGTGTCCTTTCTTTTTACTATATTTGGATCAAAAAGTGCCACAATGTGTTTTTCACTTAAAGATCTGCATGTTAGTTGCACATCATTAATTTTGCAACTAAAGGATTCAATCATCTCCTTGTAGTACACATGTGTTTCTATATCTATATCAAAAATAGCTTTGTGATCTACCCATGGTAAGTTGTCATGGAGCCCCATGAATTCTAAGATTACTTCATCTTTTTCAAATAAATCCAAAATCGGTAGTCCTTGTTGGTCCCAATCGATGAGTTGGGGGTATACTAGGCTTATTTCAGTGGTTTGATCATTTGGGGTGAAAGATGTTGTGGATATCATGAAGAGAGAGTTATTCTCAAATAGGTTAGAAACATTGAGGGGGAATTCATCTAGGGTGGTATAATGCGATGTCGATAACCAAGAGGAAGCCTTGACTCTTTTATCAAAAGTACCTTTTCTAATAAGGGTAAATTTTCTAGTAGTACAACCTAGGTCAAGATTCTTTGGATGTTTCTCAGGAACGATGGATTCTAGAAAACCATTGTCATTTTGTCCCAATTTCTCATTCTTTTTGTACCCACATCCCTTCATTAGTTACAAGCATTTATTTTCATCCTCCATGGGAAGTATGGGCACAGGTTGGTCATCTTGATAGAGTAGTTTAGAGACATCCTCCTCATTGACATCTTATTTTCTTAGATCCCCCCACTTGGTGAAGGTGGTAGATGAAAATTTTAATGTTTCTTTCACTTTTTTTTATAGGTGTGGGTTTTCCATGAGATTTGGGGGAAAGAGGTAGCTCTCCCAACACAAAAGTGTCCTTTTGTAGTTTATAATCTCCACAACCATCATACTTGGTAACTACCTTGATGTCAGGAATATTTTGTATAATAGGTGTCATTGCCTCTAAGGAAGATGCAAGGGTATATGGGTCAACAAATGAGGTATAAGGTGTAGGCCCTTTGTCATTATTAGGTATTTTGGGGATCTTATAGAACTTCGCCTCAAGATTCTTGTAGTATTAAAAAGTCTCAAGATCACCATGGATGGTAACTTCTATGTCCTCAAAAGGAAACTTTACACATTGGTGGTAGGTTGAAGCTATATATTTTAGGGAATGAATCCATGGTCAAACAAGCAAGATGTTGTAGAGGATATCAAGGTCTAACACTTGGCATGTAGTCTCTGCAATAACATGTCCCACTAAGATATGTAGTGTGATGATGTCTTGTGATACCCACTCTTGATCGCCATATTCTCTGATGGTGGTACTCTTTTATTTCTCAATAGCATCCTTTGAATATCCCAAGTTCTTGACCAACTAAAGGGTGCAAAGGTTCAAACTAGAACCTCCATCTACTAAGACTCTTTTAACCTTGTTCTTATGAATAATGACCTCAAGGTGTAAAGCATGGTTATGAGATGGTTGCGATGGTAGGTCTTGTTCCAAGAAGGTGAGAAGATGAGGTATAGTGATATGTCCTACCATAGCTTGAGACTTCTTTGTAGCCATATCCTTAGGGACAGATGATGCAGATAAACCTTTCTCTAAGATTTCCCTATGTGTGGGGGATAGCCTCTATAGTTCTAGAATTAAAATCTATGCAGGGGTCTTCTTCAGCTAATCTAGGAGACTATGTTTGCTAGGGTTTGATGTTGGAAAATTAGGTTGTGCCCTAGGTTGGGATGAAGCTCCTTGGATGGTAATTTTTCCACATTGTGTGGTGACTCCACACTCTTCACTAGGCCCTTTGATGGTGATGATCATTACAACATTATCATAAGAGGTGACCACATTAGAGCAGACATGCTACACATTTGTGTAATCCTTACCTTTTCCATTATTGTTTCCTTTGTCATGATTTGGTAAAGTGTCCTTCTATAGTTTAATATCTTTGTTAGTTGCTAGTACCTCAACAAATATGTCTCCATTGTTGATAAGATCTTGGATGATATTTTTCAATTGCATGCAGTTTGTTGTTTTGTGTCCTTTGAGTTTGTGAAAATCACAAAGATCTTTTTCATTGTACCAAGGTGGTTTATCTTGTGGTTCTTGGTAGTTTTCAAAATTGGGAAGTGTAATCAAGTTTGACTATATTTATTTTTGAATGATTGTTTCAATAGGTTCTTCCAACTATGTGTGTTTGCATTTTGGATAGTTATTCCCATTGGAGGTTTGTTGTCATTGAGTCTTAGTGTTATTGACTCGATTATTCTAAGGTGATGATGTGGTTTATTGTATGGTTGGTTGAGCATTGGTTGTTTGATTGGTTTTTGGTCTAGGAGCACTTAGGACCACTTTAGAATATACCACACCATCATTTGTTATGTTCTTTTTCTTAGCCCAAACATGAGGATTGCCACTTGAACTAGTTGTTGGGCAGTTGTCTTTGTATGCTTGGGTATTTTCTTGTGAGATTATAATTCTCTCAATGTTAAGGGCTCTAGGGACAAGCTCATCATAAGTGGTAATGCACTACATCTTCAAGTGGAAGGATAGATTTGGGTTGACATTTTCTATGTTGATCCACACTTGTTCTTTAGGAATGGGCCACTTGATCTTACTAGCCCTTTTCCTCCATTGTTGAAATATTCTCCATTTCTTGTTTGAGAGTGTACAACTCTTCTAGGATAACATCCATGCCAAGGTTGAAGGAGAAGTGATCTATGAATTTATGATGATTTCTTGGAAATTTTTGATACTTGGAGGTAATTGAGAAAGCTAATAGATGGTTGGGCTCATCAAGCTTCATGGAAAGAGGTGCATCAAATAGGAATCATTGTAGGAAAGCTCCATACACATGACATTGAATTCCTTGACATGGTCCATAGGATTTCCTCTCCCTTTGTATTTATCAAATTTAGGGACCTCAAAAACAGGATGGAAAGGTACCATTACAATGTTTTGATTGAATGGCTATGGACATAGATTTTGTTGTGTATGGGGATTATTCATTTTTCCCATGGATGTCTTGCATTTTTTGCATTAACATCTTGAGTTGTGATGCTACATCATGTTGCGAGGTTGGTGGAGGAACATATGTGGCATATTGGGAGATGGCTAATGAATTGTATGTGGGATTTTGATATGTTGGGGTGTTGTATGGTGTGTATGGTGGTGTAGGATATTGTGAAGTTAATGGTGGTGGAGGTGTATATGTTCCTAGCATGTTTGGATTGATGATGTTGTATTGATTATTTTAGTATAAACCTTGTTGTTGTTGTTGTGTAAGAATTTTTTGTTGTTGGGCATACTGTTGGGCTTGTTGTTGTTGTGCTATTGGGGCTGCTTGTTGTTGTTGTTGTTTTTATATGACTTGTTGATATGCCTATTGTGCTTGCTATAAAGCTAGATCATGTGCTTGCAATGTAGTATTATTTGGTTATTGAGATATCTGTGATGAGTTTTGGGTGTTTATGGTTTGAGTGGGTTGCGGGTTGTTGATGAGCAGTTGGGGGTTGCCTTGGTTTAACATTACTTTCAAGATGGTGGATTGGGATGGAGGAATGTAAGTTTGAGGTCCCATTTGATTTTTCATGATGTGAGGGGCCAAGGGAAAGGATGATGATGATGTCATTTGGTATTGTGATGGAAATGGCATGTTCAGACCTTGAAATTGATTGCAAGGGTTCCCTTGACTGATGGGTAGGGGGTTCCCTTGTTGTATTTGAGGTGGGATCAAGGTATTACCTTAGTTGATGGGGTTTGTGACCAAGGGGTTATTTTTATTTGGGTTGGTGGTGGATGGGATGGATGTATTTTGCACAATCAAAGGATTTGATGAACTCATTGGGGGATTAGATGAAGATGTCCTTTGTTGTGTTAAGGGATAATTTTGAGTTAGGGTATCAAATTTCCCTTGTGATTCTATGGGAGATACTTGGTCCACACTACCTTGCAAGATGTTGGGAACACTTGTGGTACTTGTGGGGATGGATGAAGATGGTTGTGTTCGATATGTTGAGGTGGTTGTAGAGTGATGTATGGTAAGTGGTTTATTTGGATGTAGGGGATTTTCAGTAATGGGAGGAGCACCAAATTTTGGTGTCCAAGTGGTGGTTTGGGGAGGATTGATGTTAAAATTACCTAAAAGTGTGTTTATTTTTAAAGGAGGTGTGTGCCCAAAGTCCTTAGTAAGACTAGTTGCAATACTAGGAGTTTGTGGTTGACTTAGCCTTAGCGATGAAGTTGATTGAATGGTGGATGAAGTCAAGCCTTGTGTTGAAGTTTGCATGACAAAAGATGGGGAATTGGAGCTACTTTTTCTAGGGCTTAAAGTTCTTATTTGTACTCAAGTATTTCTTCTTTAGTAAATCCAAACGAGTTGTTTGTAATGTATTCTATGTCATATGGTCCTGATGGAGTATGAGGTTGTTGCTAGGGGGTAGAATGACTTCATGGATCAAATTATTGGGGATTGGTATCAATTTTGTTAAATGTGACTTTGGTTTGTTCCATGATTCTCTTGTGTTGTGATCTTGTCATTACCATAAATTGTGAGTCACCTATGGGAGAGTTATGTTGAGAAATTTGTAATGTTTAAACTCTCTAGTTGACTCAAATTTTGGTAAAAGGGACACTCTAAGTCATTTTAGAGCAATAGTGAGAATGGGAGATGAAAAAGATGAATTATGTGAGTAGTGATCTTTGAAAAATTTTGGGACAATAGTTTTGACTTTAAGGTTTGATTTTTTTAATGAAAGGTGTTAATGAACTTGTAAATCTTGAAGGTAGACTTGTGACTTTCAAGATAATTTTTTTCAAAAAATGTGATAACCAACTCAACTAAGTGCATGTAAAAGGATCCATTTCACACACAACATAGATAAGTTAGGGGATTGGTTTGATGATGTCTAATTCAAAAGAGTGTTGGTGTGTCCAAATTTTTATACAGTTTGGTGAAGTGTGAAATATGGTAAGGGGTGGATGAAATGTTTGACTCAATGATGTTAACCTAGAGTGAACCTTTGTTTTGCAAGACCAAGGTAGTGTGAAAAATTCTATACCTCTAAAGTGATCAAACCCTAAGGACTCAATTATTTAAATGAGAAGATCCTATGAAATATGTATATTTGGTTCATTTATTAAAGAGCGTAGATAAAATATCCTTATTGCTCTATCTTGGTTGCAGTGATTCTTTAAGATACGTCTTTTGATACATTTTGAACTATGATGCCTAAATTTTGAAATGATGAAATTTTGACCTTCATTTAGAGACTTTGATTTTGTAAGAGATCATGAAGATAAGCACAAGATCATGAAAAGAGGATAACTATTGCCACACAGGAGGTGGTAATATAGGCCTTTTGACCACAATATTGACTTTTTCCTCTTATTTTTCTATGATGTTTGTTGTGTTTCTCCATTGGATTGGTGTTTCTTTTATCTCAAATGTAAAGCTCCTCAAACTACTGATTGTGTTTGTTTGTCCTCCTTCAATTAGTTTAAAGTTTGGTTGTATGATTGCCAGCATAAGGTTTGTTTGTTCAATTGGAGCGATCAGATGCCAAATGGTCATTATAAAGATGAGCACATGTTTGGGGTTCAATTGTGATTTTATCTTGGTTAATGGATCTATTTTTACCAAAAAAACTTATCTTGCTTAAGTTTCAAACTAAATGTCTATTTCAAAAATTTCATTCATTTCACAAGGCCCATCATGTGAAAATCATGAAGTTAGAGCCATAGTTTCCTATGTTGAATTTGAGAAGTATGGATTGAGATATAAGCCAAAATATTTATAAGTATCTAAGGATAAAAATCCTTAGTACAAGCATCAATATCAAGACTTTTCAAAGGGTATCCATGCTTAGACCAAAGGGTTTGAAATTTTGAGAAAACTTGCTGATGTTTATTTGTAATGTTTTTGGAACCAAGTAGGGTATTTAAGTGACTCACAAGCAATTACAATCCTAGCTCAAGTGGGTGTGTATTTCTTAGTAGGTTTACCATCATCCCCTAAGAGATGATTAATCTATGAAGATGGAATGGAAAAATAGGCTATGTCAAAGAAATGTAATGTCTTGACATGCCAAGAAAAAGAGTCGCTTCCCTATTTGCTTTATTACATCAACCAAAAACTGGACATAGTAACTTCTTGGAACGATGCTATTCCAATGCACTACTTCAAAATGCACTTTAGAATTTGACTTGGATAGCCACTACAACAAGGTTTTTAATGACCATATTTAGGATAAACTAGTGTTATACATGCAATGATTCACTCAATTAAGAGGCCTCCCAACCCTTAGAAATATCCAAGGGTTTTGACATATCACATGGATACTAAGGGAGACATTCATTAGTATAGGACAACAACACTAGCTTGGTTAATGACTTTAGTCACACCAAATTATTTATATAGCAGACCAAAATGAAAGCATCGCTTGGGTCATTCCCTCTCATAAGTTGGGAGGTAGTACCTCTAAAGGTAACATAGAATGTGAAGCTTAAAATGCTTTTCATCACCTGAGATTTCCAAAAGGTTCAAGGGGAGAAGATAGGCACTTCCAAGAAGAAAAGTATACTTTTGTGTTTCTCTTTACCCAAGTTTGCACAAAGTGCAAGGGGAGAGGATACACACAACAAGTACATGCAAGAAAATCATAAACACGTTCATTTTAACCTTGAAAAGCATAGTGAGTTCATTTTAAATACCAAATTGAAGTGTTGAGATTGTCTTGTTCAATTTTAAACCTGATATTACAAAGTGAGGATATTTGGGTTCAGTTTTAACCAACTTTGAACATTTATTTTAAACCTAAAAGAAGATTTAGTTGGTCCTAAAATGTGAAATAAAGCATCTTAAAATGGATTATAATTGCCCCACAAGTGTAAAAAAAATTGTTACAATACATAATCAAATGATGATATGCTCCTTCACTTCAAATTTTATTTCCCAAATCTGCAAAATTAGTTAACCTCAAAAACAAAAACTAGAACTCAATGACATGTTAGAAAGTAGATGAAATAAAAAATTTAAAAGACATGTCAAAATTTAGCTTCTATTTAATTTACCAATAAATAGTGATGTTGAAATCAATTGTGTCACTAAATTTCCATAAGATGCGTCACTATATTGTAAGTGCGTCATTGTATTGAAAAATTGGATGCATCACTCTATAGTAAATAGTGACATCAATAACATCACCAAATCAAGTGCATCGCTAAATAGAAATTAATAGTACGATTAAAAATTAGTTTAGCATCGCTAATTTAATATGTGGTGAAAAAATTTAATAGGGTGTCACCAAATTAATTATGCATCATTATTTTAAAACCCAAGCACATCACTGATTTTGCTTGAAAAATGCATCGTTGAACTTGAAAACACAAGAAAATGGGAATCTCAAGAAAAATTCATTAGATTTAATTAGTACTGCCCTCTTTCTAGTACCAAAATGTGACCAATGACATAGTATAGGTTGATTACACTTTATCCATATGGATTCAAAGCATATTTAATTCACTAAGCATCAATCCCAATAAGATATTCAATGTAAACAAAAATGAAGAAGCCATTAATCTAACATGCTAAGAACACGAAATCTTGACAAACATCTACTCTAAGACATTAAAACTTATCTTATTGGGGGAGTGATTTCACATTGATGTGGAATGGCGACCCTTTTCCAATCCATTGGATAATGAGCTTGTTTCAATAAGTTTTATTGAAGAAAATTGATGAAATCAATGAGAGATATATGTGAAACATGATGAAAGCTAAGATGTATGTTGCAAATGTGTGCAAATATATTCCAAATGTATGCAAGATTTAAGGATGCGAGTCCTAATTTAAAAATATGCTAAATGGATGCAACTAAGCTACCATGAAAGTCATTAATGGATGCTTTAAGCTACTATGATCAATATTTTAAACTAAAAAGCTAAATTTATGCAAGATGAGTGTGATTTTTAACAACATAAGTTTACTATTAAAAAGATGGATCCCTATTCAATAAATGCAAGGTCTATTTATAGAATAAGCAAAAAGAAACCGATGGTCAAGATTGAAAGAATCAATTAATGGTCAAGATGGAAGGAAGATGGAGGCATGGATCATGGATCCCCATCAAAGGTTGAGAATGCAATATGATATTTAATCAAGGGTTCACAATCATGCAAAGAAGCACACTTTCAAAACTCACACAAGAATTTTGTTGAAAGTTTGTTACAAGGAAGCATATTCCTTTTTTCAAATGAGTGAAGGGGGAAAGAATATTCCCTTACAAGTGGGAGAGTTTAGAAGCAATTAGTAATTTGATAATTAAAACAAAGTTTGAATTATGCAAATTAGAGGAATTTAGGATATCCATTAAATAATTAACTTATTTAATGAAAGGGGGTCAGAATGACATTTAAATAAATAATTAATAATATTTAATTTAAATGAGAGGACTTAGGGTGTTAAATTAAATATTTTAATTTATCCAATTTAATAGGATGAAAGGTTAGTATGAAAGGGGGATGAATTAGTTCCTAATTAGATTAATCAGATTAATAGGTGAAAATGAGGCATTTAATTAAATAGCTAGGCTAATTTAATGAAACAAGAAAAAAGAGGATGGATTTTAGGATGAAACAATGTTAATATATCATATTCAGGTGTATGGTATCAATAGGACATTTTTAAGTGTCTACATTTCCCCTCTTTGAAGTGAGGCACCTACTATGTTGGTTCAAATTGACGTTTTTAGATTAAAATTGCTACTCAAATCAAAAATTAATTTTTTTTCAATTTTTTTTGGACGCCCCACTAATTTTTTTGGATACCCCACTATTTTTTTTGGATGCCCTAGTGAAAATAAAATAAGTTGGTTCCTTTCCCCCTCGAGAGATTGGGAAAAAAAATTAAATTTTGGGTTGATCCCTCGACAAAGGTAAAATATAGGTTTAGGCACCAAAACATGCCCCGAGATGCAAAAACGGCCATAGAAATGCAAAAAATGGCTCAAAATAGGTAAAATAGACTAAAACCCTAGCTTTTGGCTCAAATTAGGGAAAAAAACCTAATTTTTTGGTACAAACTTAATTTTCATGGCGCAATGAAAGGAAACTCTGGCCTAGCTAGCATCAAGGGCATTATCAGAGATCAGAATGGCATGTTGGTGGTGGGGTTTGTTGGTGGCATCGAGATATAAACCACTATGACAATAGAGTCAAGGGTGCTGCTAAGGTTAGGTTTACTATTACTCTTGGCATAAAGAACCCACATATAGAAGGGGAATCCAAAGCTGTGATTGACTTTGTAAATAACAATTACTATCAAGGGTGGAATATCAAGGATATTTTGTGGGATATTTAATTCTTATTAAAAAAGTTTGAAAGAAGAAAATTAACCCAAATATTTTGTGATGGAAATAGAGAGGAAGAATCTTTGGTAAATTTAGGTTCTTCCTAGGATTGAACAAAATGTTGGAGAAATTTGGTGTTCCTCCCTATGAATTTCCAAGGTCTTATCCTCAAGGAGCAAAGGAGCATTGAAGGTTTATGATGATGTCCAATATCTCCTTCATGGATGGGTACACTTTTCTTCTCACCCTTGCTCTAAATATGACATGGAATATGTTTGATGATATAGATGGTTCTGTGGGGATGATTGGATTGTGGTGGGGGTTATTTATTTTTCCTAGTGGGTTTCCCCATGGGTTTAATGTGCGGTCTTGTCATTCGTACAAGGCTTCCCCTTATATTTAGAGTCTTGTCATTTGGAATGTGTGGGCAGATAAATTATTACTCAAACATATGTATAATTATGGGTTGATAAAGGTAATGATGGCCTTTCTCTATGCCTTGATGTACTTAATCAATACTTGCAATGGCTCTGCAACCCTAAGCTTCTCAAAAATGCCTGCTTGTATGTGGCAAAATATTATTGCCTTAGTTAGGCAAGATTTGAAAATATTTTATGGAGGTTATCTCTTTAATAAGTTGTTTGAGTTCATTTCCCTTCTGCATTATGAAAAAATGCTCATTTTGCTAGCTCTTGTGATCATTTTCTATTTGAGTGTAAAAATGGGAGGAGATTGTGTGCGAACTAAACTAGGTTCCTATGAAGAATTATATCTAGATGCTTTGGTATGGCATATTTGTGTTGAAGGAGGTATCTCTCCTTTGTTGGAGTGCCTAAATGGGCACAACAAAAAAAAATATGCTTAGTGATCAACGAATAGGTTATCACAAAAGCTACAAGGCTGCCCTATTCAAGAAAAAAATTTAAAAAACATATGAAAGTGCAAGATATGGAGAGCTTGCAAACATTCTCCAGGGAAAATGAATGGCCTACAAAGCTACATGTTGGTTTTAATAAGAGAAAGCTCCCTACTTCATGGGATTATGTGTGTCTGATTTTAATGAAGTATATCTTTCTTGAAGGTCGGTTTAAAGTTTTTTACTTTTACCATTTTCCTTTTCCTAATCACCTATGCCATAGAATGCTTATTAGTTTCTCCTTCTTACTTTCATCCCTTGAAAGTTTGGTTAAAGAAACCATGGAGCTTGCAAAAAATCTTGAGAGAGACCCCTCTTCCCTTGCATCAAGGGCTTGTTATGCCTTGCATAACCACCCCAATTTTTTTTGGTCAAAATGGGTCCCCTTTGTTGTTTTTTTCTTTGGTGTTCTTGTTCAAGGTTTGAGAGTTGCCCTTTTTATCCTAAGTCCTTGTTTTCCTTTCTCTGTTGGGTTTGGGTTTCATACTTTCATTGGCACTTGTTACTTTCCAAAGTTCAAGTTCCTATTTTCGATCTTGATCCATGCACTGTCTTGTGTTTTCTTTGTTATGTTGGATTTAGGTGTCGGATTGGAACTATCACCTTACACACTTACAAGTGAAAGTTCCTATTTTCATTTTGACCCCAACCTCTACTTTTCTTCCTTGTGTGTTTTCTTGTTTGTGTCAAAATTGGACATCAGACTGCAGTTGGAACCAAAAACTTTTCCAAAGTTCTTGTTCCATGTTCCATCTTGATCCCTAATCCCACATCTATCTTTGTTTGCTAGGGTTCTGTGTTCCTTCTTGATCACGAGTCTCGCTTGCCTTCTATTCTCATGATGGCTCATTTATAACCTCTACTATGATCTTGAGGCCTAACCTACCCGCATTAATGAGCACCTATTTGCATGCATGAATGAGTTTTTATTCCTAACACTCCTTGGTTTTCATTCATTTTTTCTTGTGCACTTCGACGAAGTGAACTAGGGTAGAGCTAAGAGTTGGAGTTTGAGGTTGAACTCAAATTTCTCACCATGCTATTGGATTTCCTATTGCGTTTTTGAGGTAGGTGTATTTTCTTGTGTTTCCTTTCATTTTCAATTTTCTTGTGTGGTTTTTGTTCATGTATCTTGCTTTTCATTTTTCTTTCGTTTCTTGTTCTTTCTGGTTTATTTTTTCATTTTCTTGGCACCCTTTGGTGTGTTTTTGTTTTTCCTCAAACCCTTTGGTTTGTTTGTCATTCTTTTGTTTTGGGTTTTGCTCTTTTTTTTTTTGGCATGTTTGCATTTTGTGTTTCTTATGTGGGTTTTATATTCCCATTATGCCCTAGTTTACTTAGGGTTTCCATACTACCTGGTCGAGTCTGTTTGGAACTTTGATCAAATGTAAAATCTAACCGTTACAATGTGTCAATTGAAACTTTCCTTTCTCAAATTTGATTTTCAAGTATAGTGGAAAGTAGTTTAAATTTGAATCAGTCTTTTGGGGGGTTTCAAATTTTATCTAATCCCAAAGGTTTATTTTATGATATTGTTAGATCTATTTTAAATACCTTCATATCTAATGATCACCCCAATCCTGATTTTTGATCTTCTATTAGAATCATAGTTCATGTCATTACCCAAGTTTGTTAAATGGTTTCCATTGTTATAGCAACTCTTGCCTTGATTCTAATCCCCATGTTGTTGTCAGGATCAGATTTTAGATGGACACCGAACCTTTGACATAGTTTTAAGTTCCATCATTTGGTGCCATCCCAATCCCAATTTTTGACATAGCTTTAGGATCAAAACTTGGATTTAACCTATACCCATTCATATTCCATAAGTTTGGTTTGAAACAAGATCTTGATTTTGAATCCTAATATCTTATCGAGATTGAGACTCAAGATGTTACTCAAACTTGTTCCCCTTTTGGAGTCTAGTCTCAAACCATTTCTCGATTCCGATGTGTGATGACTTATCAAGATTGAGACTCAGAGTGATCCCTCAACCAGTTCTATTTGTAAATTATTAGTGCTTGGTGCCATCCTGATCCCAATTTCTGAACACATTGTGGGATCGGATCATAGAATGAAACTGAAGTCTTTTCACCACAACTGGTGTTGGTGCTAATTTTTAAAACCTGATCCTGATGTCTAAAACTATCGAAAGGGTATTATATTAGGGTTATGTTCAAGGTATTCCCAAATCTTGACTTCCAAAATAGTTTAGTGTTAGACTTAAAATGATAAAGTCTTGGTTCTATCCTAAACCCAAAACTTGAAAACACTGGATTAACTTGTAAAATGAGAATTTTTCTTGAATGAGTGGGATTTAGTATGAATGCTTGTGCTAATCTATTTCCTTACATTTATTATTTTGTTTTATGAAATTTCATTGTTGCAGGTATTAACAAATGTCTGATTTAAAGGAAGAATTAATTGTTGTGGGAACATCAAAAGAGACAAGGGCTAAAAGGTTAAAACTAGAATAGGTTCTTGTCACCATGAAATACAAGTTTTAAGGGACCCTAGTACCATCCAAATTTGGTTTTGAGGTCATGAAGATCACCGATACACTTGTAGGCCACATTGATATGAAGCAATTTCATGATGATACTTTTTCAGAAGATGCTACCACAAGGGTTAGAAGGCTTGCGGATTTTGGGTTGGCACATGTGGCTACTTTCCTTGTTATTGTGTAATGTCTGGAGTTCATATTAACTACTACACAAGCTTACAATCCAACTTAGAGGAAGTGTATTGATTAACAAGGGAATGAGATCATTGATTTAACTCTAGGGATGATTAGAATGGTGTTTGATCCTCCTCACACCAACCACAGGATTATGGCTATGGTTGATGCACTAAAACACTAGGTGGCAAATGAGGAAGGGAAAAAAAGGCTTATTAACAAGAGGTGGCTAAAAACATAGAATAAATCACTAAAGAAGTTACCACCTAAGCCTTAAAGGTCTAATTTCTTTGAGGATATTAGAGATATGATTACTTTTCTAGTAAGAGCATTTGGAAAGGAAGATTCCCATATCTTTGAAAATTGGATGTTTCTATTCATCCAACTAATTCTAAATGGATCACGACACTTGGATTGGGGAAAAATAATTTCAGACAACATCCATGATCAAATGATTAAAGTAATAGAAACCAATACATTTTATATGTCTTCATATGTAATCTATTGTGTTGCAAGAATGGGACAGTTTATGGGGTTAACTACTGTGGGATCAATGGATGATGGTCCAGATTAGAAGGTGTGGGAACACTATGATCAACTAGAGCTGAAGGAAAAACAAAGACACTTCAAAAGGCTGAATGATGCATTTTTGTATGTTACCATTAACTAGCTTACATGAGATGTTGGCTTCAGGTTGTCATGGGAACCAATGTAATTTATTGAAGAGTGGGGATATTGGTTTATCCAATACCCAAAATCCACCTATTTCAAATTTTTTGGATATGAAAAACACCCCTTCAAACTACCAAGGTGTTGTGGTGACAGGTGGATCTTGATGGAGTTTGCTCGTTAAGCGGTTGAAGTTAATACAAATTTTTCTGTAATGCATAAGGCTAGTTGCCATTCATTCCCAATATAATTGGGGTTTTATTCAAGTTCTTCTTTTGTAGTTTCCAAATCAACAACAAATGAATTTACCTCCATGAATTTCAAGCTTCATACATCCAAGAAGGAATTTGAACCTAAGGGGAAGGTGAATGGTTTATATGCTTCACAGTTTCCCCTCCATGGACCACTTCTTGAGGAATTTTGGGTGAATTTGCAAGATTAGTTTGAAGTCAAAAGAAGAGGGTACAAGAGGTTGACCATTCCCCAAATGAAGGACTTTGGGGTGAAAGAAGACATACTAGAAGGAACTTCTGATGATGGGATCACTTTTGATCCCCAGTACGAATTGGATAAAATGTCCACCAAGGATTTGGAGCCAATCAATTGGATGGAGAAAGAGGAAACCAATAAAATGGCTTAATCTCCATCTTAAACAACCAAGAGTTAATACTTCAAGGAAGAAGGATTCCAGTAGTGAACCCACTTCCTCCACTGAAACAAGAAAATACAAGAGATTAGAGAAGGGTGTTGTAGCCACAAAAGAACCTGCAACATTAGAGGAAGAAATTTCAATGAAAAAGGTCACTAAAGCTTTGGAAAAGGATAAGGTTACTTATCAAGCTACTACTACAAGGGTTATTTCAGGTCCTGGTGCTACACCCCTAACTACTATGTACCCGGGGGAAGAAACTATTGAGGAAGGTCCTTCTATTGTTCCTTTGCAAACTGAGGATACCCCTCCTACTGCATGTTGGCAAGAGACACTGCAAATATTTTCTGTTGTTATCATTGATGGTAACCCTTGTTAGCTAGTCGATCCACACATTGCAATTTTCTCATACCAGTAGATAGATTGAAGATCAGTACCTATTTGTTTAGTTAGAATAGAGCATTTGGTAACTTCGTGTTCTTTGATTCATATGAAAATTTTATATGTCATTTCTCAGGGAGTATTTTTTGATGGATAATGTGTTAACTGTAAATATTGGTGCCTTGTATCAATTTTGGTGGAAGTTAGAAGGTCCGGTGAACTAATTTCTTGTTTATCAGTATATGGAAGCCGACTTGGTTAATATGGTGTGTTGCAAATATTTGAGGGATTATTGTTTAAGTATTTTTGTGTTTGATCATTTTGATTTGGGTCCTAACTATGTTGTGGGCAACTCTCAAGGATGCACATTGAATGTTATGAATGATTTGAGCTAAAAATTTGTGAATATTTCTTATTTTGTTGAGGCTGACTTGAAGTGATTGAATTCTTGATGGTGGATATATATAAGTGGTAAATTATATCATTTTGGTGTGTGTTCAATGTGAGTTGATGTATGTTGTGAATGTCAGAAGTTCAATAGAGTGATTATGCATAGTTTCACTTGTGCATTAAGGATTTTTGGTGGGAATTGAAGCAGAATAGAGGAAAATTAGTCAAAAGGTCCTGAATTTGATTGTTAAGCCTAACTAGAACTGTAATCAAGCATTTGTAGATGCTACTCTATCAGTTCAAATCCTTGGAAGTATTCCAAAATTTTGTAAGGCAGTGAGCCTTTCTATTTTTGAGTAGTGAGCTCTAGGCAGTGTGCCTGAATGCAAGTGCATTCCCATTTGTAATCCTTTATTTTGAGTATACTCAAAACAATATTGTGGATTGACCTCCACCATGGTTTTTCCCCTAATAGGGTTTCCACGTAAAAAATATTTTTGTTATGGTGTTTTGGTTATTTTTCTTATGTGCATGCATCTTTATTTTGATTGAATGTTATCAACACTTTAAGAATTAGATTAATAAAGTTATAGTTTGCACAAAATTGATTCACCCCCCCTCTCAGTGTTGCTTGACTCCAACAATTGGTATCAGAGCTCAATTCCTCAGAAGAAGCTTAAATTCTTGGGGAAGATCTTGGAAAGTATTTCAATGGATTCAAGCAGTCTTCAACAACTTATGGTGGCCCTAGATGATCTTGATCATGCAAAATATGAAGTTCGAGAATTACAAGAAAATCTCATGAATGCTGAGAGATTCATTGAGTCATTGAAAGAAAAAATGAAAATATGAAGTTCGAGAATTACAAGAAAATATCATGAATGCTGAGAGATTCATTGAGTCATTGAAAGAAAAAATCAACAAGTCTAGGGAGAAGAGAAGGGAACCCTGTGATCAAATCAAGCAGGAAGACAATAAATACATTGTAGATGAACAATTGAGTCAAACCCTGAAGGAAAAGATAGAAGAATGTGAAAATCTTGCCAGGGATAATACAATTTAGAAGCATGAGATAGAATTTATCATGATGATGATGACTAAGGAAATTGAAGATAGAAAGAAGAATGAAGAAAAGATTTCCCAATCCCTGAAAGAGAAATTTGAATAATGCAGTCGAATTACTGATAGATTCATTCTGTTGCAACTAGAGTTAGAACAAACCAAACACAATGAGGAAGAGCTTGAAAAGCACATTGTTGATCTCAGAGATGAACTTGCTACAAAAAATTAATTCAAGGAGAAGTTCAAGATTAGCTTAGCCAAGCTTGATGAACTAATTGAAAGTCAAAGGACTGATGGTGACAAGTGAGGTCTTGGATATGAAGAAGGAGAAGGTTCCAGATCTAGACAAGGACAAAGGAAATCTAGACAAAGGAGGTTTAGAAAAGGAAATTAGATGAACAACACTAGAAGGTATCTGGTAAGACAACCTAATGCTCAAAAAATTAATGGTATATGTTATGTTTGCAATAAATTTGGCCATATGGAAACTCAATGCAGAATTAGAATGAATTCAAATGGTCCATCTTTCTTCGGTCAATGCTTTAATTGTAACAAGTATGGTCATAAGTCAAATGAATGTAGAAATGTGATGAATGAATTTTATAGGAATTTTAGATGCTATACATGCAATAGATTTGGCCATATTGCTAACCAGTGTAGATCAAGAGAAAGACAATGGAACGACTAGCTTGGACAAAGAAATATGGTGTGCTACAATTGTAACAAAACTGGTCATATTGCTAGATTCTGTAGGAGAGGTCTAGTCAATTAGAGAAGAAACATGCAGAATGATGAAAAAGGAAAAGGGAAATTCAATACATATTAGATCGGGAAGAAAATGAAGAAGACATGGGTAAAGAAGAGTCCCACTATTGTAGGAAATGAGCCAGCACCACAATCAACTTTTGGTAATTCCTTTGGGAATTAGGGTGAGGCCCCTGGCCTATGGGGAACTGTCAAGAAAATCTTTCAAACCCCCTACAGGTGATCAACATTGGGATTTGGATGAGTTCAGTGATTGAATTGATGATTTGTAGATGTTGTTCAACAACTAGAGAAAGTATTTATGCAAAATTGAAGGTTCGTAGAAAAGTTATCTTTTATGGTGTATGGTAATAGGGTATCTGGATGAGTTAGGGAAAAAGCATTTATTGTGTCAAAAGGTTAGGTGTACGAATTCTAAAAGGTTATTTCTTTCATTTTCACTTTGCATTTTGAGAAGAAGAAGCTTGAATAGATTAGAAGTGAGCTTTGGTGAGAATTCAATTGTGAAGGCAATTTGAAGTTCAAACCCTAATCCGACTAAAAGGTATTTTTCAGGAAAACTTGTAAACTTGTGAATTTGTAAAAATGGCTACTCCATTGGTAGTTGAAGTCAAGGATAGATCCTGTCTGAAGTTTAAATGGCATCCTTTCAAGTCCATTGAGATTGAGCCCTTACGTGCATTTTCATCTATTCTGTATGATGTTTTCACATTGAAGATATTAGGGCATACATTCATGCCAATATTGGGGAGTTAGGAAGCTCACAGTTGCTAAATTTGTATTCCAAACACATTGTTGGACATGATTTCTATGTTAAGCCTGAATTCAAAACCCTAGAGGAAAATAAATTCACACAGATTATGAAATTCCCCATATTTGATGAAAGTGAATGGGTCTGGTACATCTTGAGTCAAGTTCATGCAGAATTCATGTGGTTAAATCAACCCTTCAAAATTACAAAAGAGGCTATAAGTGCTGTTATAGGTTTAAATTCCTCTGGTGGATTGCCGATTTTGAGGTCTATGAAGAATCAAACTATCACTGATGCAACTAGTTCAATATTTGATAGAAGAGAAATGACAATTGATAACATCATTTGTATGGGTGTGAAATTTTCTTCAATGGTCATTGGTTATAAGATATATCACTCTAGCCGAGAAAATTCTGTATCCAATACAACCATATATGTAGCCTATCAAATGGTAAAGGAGAATGCAGAGTATGATTTCTATGAATTGCTTCAAAGTTAGCTTATGGAGAATCTTGGCAAGATAAAGAAAGACAAGAAAAAATATTTTAAATACAGTAATCTATTGTTGTGTCTATTATTTTCTTTCATGGGTGAAGTTTTGGGAGTAGGGAAGGTCCATTGGCAAAGAGATAAGCTTGTTGTTGTTTAGATTAGAGACATGTTATTCAGCCTTGGTGATTTGTGAGCTAGGAAAATTGCAATCTGGGGATATCTCAGAAACTTTTAGAATGTAATGCAAGCAAGGGAAATAATTCCCACTTATATTGTGGAAAAGTATAAGGATACAATTTGTTTTATGGTGGATATTGATCAGTGCTTGATGGAAGCAGCAGAACCTAGAACCATTTGGATTATGCCTATGGGTTATGAAGTTGAGGAGAAAATATTGGAGCTATATGCGTAACATCTTTATAAAGTCTATGGATTCATCTGAAGAAAGGTTTGGAACATATGCAGAGAAGGATATGCAATTCCATGAGAAATTGAAGAAACCTATGATAGTTCAGAGAATGAGGAAAGAAGTGGAAGTCTTTGCAGAGAACATGGGCATACCTATAGAAGCTATAAGATAAGCAAGAAGGAAAAGAAAACAAGATGAAAGTGTAAAAGGAAAAGAGCCTGCTAAATCTGAATTTGCTAGTTCGGCAACATCCTCTGCTCAAACTAGATCAACAAGGATCTCAACACCCCTATCCGGTCATGCAAAGAAATCAGCCCCTGAAAAAGCTCAAGTTAAGGCATTTGGTAAAAGGAAGAAGGATAAGATCACAAGAGTGTATAAAGTTGTTTCAGAAGATGAAGAGATAAAATATGATGAAGAATTTAGAGAAATAAAGCACATGAGCACCCCTGCTGCAACTACAGTCAAGCCCTCCAGTGAAGAGAAGAAAGCAAAGAAGAAGATGAAGCCTGAAAAACTTGGTATGCCAATAGAGGAAATTGAAAGAGGTATAATTAAGGATGGAAATCTGAACCCTCTGTGTGAAGTATATGGTACCTTTGATATTGTTGGTCAAGGAGTCCTTGCAGAAGCTACAATACAATATTTGAACAATTTCAATATGACTCTTGTTGAGATAATGGCATAGTTGCCCAAAGAATTGTATGATATTTTGAAGATGAGAAGAGATAGTGCCAAAACTGAAGAAGAACAACTAAGAGAATGCGTTCTTACAAATCTATGTCTGGTAATGTTTATAGAGGAGATGAATTCAATCCTAAAAGAAGCAAAAAGACATTTCAAAAGAAAAACAAGAATAAACAAGCTTATGTTGGGTAAGACTGAAGAAGTAGAAAAAGAAACAAAAAGTATTCTGAAGAAAGTTCTATTAAAGAACAAAATTGATGTTGTTTCTAAAGAAGAGCATGTGGAAGAAATTTCATCTGGTCAGGTAAATGAAGAGGTTATAATTGAGGATACTCAGATTCCTCCTGAAGTGCCTAATTTAGAAGAACCTATGGAGACTGAAGCTCCTAAAATTGTATCTGTTGAAGAAAAGGAGATACCAGTTGAAGAAGTTGAAGTTCTAAATGACAAGTAAAAGTTTGTGATTGAGGAAACAGTTCTCAAGGAAAAGAAGGTTGAAGTTAAAGGAGTTATAGTATAAGCAAGAGACTCTACAGAGGCAGTGATGAAGTTTCTAGAAGAGAAAAAGGATGAATTTGATTTTGAGTTGGGAGATGCTCCTATTCATTTTTCTACCTTTTCCCTAATTTAGAAAATGAAAGTTGCATCATTTGCACAAGCTAAGGCTAGGGAATAAATTCTGAAGTCTCACATTGAGGATAGTGAGTTATTGAATCTTGCATCGAGTATTCTAGAGAAGAACATGCCTACACATGTTAAAGATCCATTTGGTTCTTCCTTTGGTGAGCTGAAGAAACTTATAAATTTGGTAAGTACTCATTTTGAGTCACTTGAGAAGTCAGCTCTTGTCAAAGTGTAGGAGTTTGATGCCAAAAGTTTTAGTAGATTAAAAGGATTGATAGCTAATGATAAATATTTATTAGCTACTTGTGTGAAAAATGTTCAAAGTGCATTATTAGAAGGTGGGAGGATTCATAAGTTGTGTTTGTCTCTGTCCAAAGTTACTGAGGAAAATGAGATTAAGGATTATGAAAAGGAGTTAGCTGCTATTTTTGATGCTTTTGATCCATTAACCATTTCTATTGGAGAGCAAGAAGGTCAAGTTATATCCTTGAAAAAAAAGAGTCTGAAGCATGATAATGACATAGTTGTGGAAAGAGCTAGTGAACTTAGAGGTACAATTGGTCCAAAGATGGAGAGCATGTTGAATGCTTTGAAAGAAGCACAAGATGCTATGGTGGTCAGTGATCCGATGAATCTTGAATTTGCAGAAGTTCAATCTTATTTAATTTGTGGTCACATAACTATTCCATAAAGTCTCAAGAAGTGTTGGGACACAAGCTTGAACTTGTTAAAGACAAATTTTGCAGATATTTTAAAGTTTGTGTAAGTTGTTTGAAACAAAGTCTATACATATGCAGTTTTGAAGTTTCTATTTGATTATAGGAGTTTTGTATGTGGATTTCCCATATTTTCCATTGATTTCAAAGGGGGAGAATAGATAAGTGAAAAATGTATATTCATCTAAGGGGTTGTAGTTTTGAGTTTTGGATAAAGAACTTTTTGAGTTTTGGTTGGCAGTGTATTTTTGTTGGTACTAATCCGACACTTAGTCATTTTTCACTAAGTGTTGCCATCAATTGCAAAGGGGGAGATTGTTGGAAAGAGACACTACAAAATTTTTTTTGTGTTGGAATTGATGGCAACTATTTTCAGCTAGTCAATCCATGTATTTGAATTTTCTCATACCGGAAGACAAATTAAAGATCAATAGTTATCTGTTTAGTTAGAACAGAGCATCTGATAACTTTGTGTTCTTAGATTCATATGTATATTTTGTGTTATTATTTTATGTTGTGGATCTCAGGGAGTATTTTTTGATGGATAATATGTGTTATCTATAAATCTTGGTGCCTCTTATCAATTTTGGTGGAAGCTAGAAGGTTTGGTAAACTAATTTCTTGTCTATCAGTATATGGAAGCCAACTTGGTGAATATGGTGTGTCATGGATATTCAAGGGATTATTGTTTAATTATTTTTGTGTTCGATCATTTATATTTGGTTTCTCACTATGTTGTCGGTGACTCTCAAGAATGTGCATTGAATGTTATGAATGATTTGAGCTGACAGTTTGTGAATATTTCTTATTTTGTTGAGGCTGATTTGAAGTGATTGAATTCTTGATGGTAGATATATATAAGTGGTCGATTATATCATTTTGGTGTGTGTTCTATGTGAGTTGATGTATGTTGCGAATGTCAAAATTTCAGTAGAGCGATTATGTACAGTTTCACTTTTGCATTAAGGATTTTTGATGGGAATTGAAGTAGAACAAAGCAGAAGAGTAGAATCAATTAGAAGGTCCTGAATTCGATTGTTGAGCCTAACTGAAACTGTAATCAAGCATTTGTAGATGCTACTCTATTAGTTCAAATCCTTGTAAATATTCCAAAATTTTGTAAGGTAGTGAGCCTTTTTGTTTTTGAGCAGTGAACTATAGGCAGTGTCCCTGAATGCAAGTGCATTCCTATTTGTAATCCTTTCTTTTGAGTATACTCAGAACAATATTGTGGATTGACCTCCACTGTGGTTTTTCCCCTAACAGGGTTTCCCTGTAATTTTTTTTGTGTTATGGTGTTGTGGTTATTTTTCTTATGTGCATGAATCTTTATTTTGATTGAATGTTATTAGCACTTTAAGAATCAGATTAATAAAGTTAGAATTTGCACAACACTAATTCATCCCCCCTCTCAGTGTTGCTTAACTCCAACACTGCACCACTAACTATGGAAACAACAACTGTTCAAGAAGGAGGGCCCCCAATAATTGATGTAACTGGATCACTTGTGTCCTCAGACTTTGAAGGAATTCCACTTCATGAAGAAAAAGTAGAATGGGAAGAATATCTTGAGAGGGAAGAAGTTGGAGAAGAGGAAACTGGGTTCAAAGAGGGAAGCCTTTGGGATGAGGCTGCAATGAGTGATGTTTTTACTAAGGAGGAACAAAAGGAAATACTAAAAGTTTCTAAAAAAACAAGCTACCAAAGAGCTACCAAAGATGTTATTTTGAGGAAGAACATGAAAAGAAGGATGAAGAGCTAGCTCAGGAGAATGAAGTTGTTGAAGTAGAAAAGGTATTTGAAGAGGAAGCTCATGCACAAGAGCTGGAATGACAATAGAAAGCTGAAAAAGAAAAGGAAGTTGAAGAGGAATCTCATGCAATGGAGTTGGAGCAGTAGAGATTAAGAGATGAAGAGGAGGTTGCACAGAAAGAGGGGGATATGAGAAAGATAGTGGAATTAAAAGCTCATCATGAGAAAATAGAATAGGAGAGATTGGAGAAAGTAAAAGAAGAGCAGGAGAAGATTTCTTTTGAGCAAACAATGGAGACCATTTCTTCTACACCTCTTTCATCAACACTTCCTAGTGATCAATAGGTAACAACTTAGTTAGTTTCCCATACTTGGCTCAAGTTAAATTTAGAGAAAAGACAACAAGTTCAGGCCCAACCAGTGACATGGGATGACATGATAAAAGAAGTGGAAAAAGTAAAGCCAAATAAGAAAACCTATGCCATTCACTCCATGAGGCTCACTGATGATGGAGACTTGGTAGTATACATTGCAACTCTAGTGGCTAATAAGGATGACAGGGAGCTGCAAGCTTCGTATTATCAAGTATCACCAATCTGGGTAAGCAAACTAGAAATCAACAAATGAACCTCATTGATATTGTTGCTAGTACTACCAAGTCTAGGATGATCAAAGGATAAGTAGGCTAAGGATGAGATTAAGGCATAGGTGGGGAAAATGAAAATATTTCTAAGGGAACTCTCTACTTCTACCATTGAACAACCAACATCCACTAAACTTCCTGTATTGTTGAGTCGGAAGGAGGTGGAAGAATTGAGTTCCATGAAAAGGAAAGCTACTTGGTTTGATGAATTTAAGAAGGAGATTGGGGAAATTTTGGAGGAAGGATACAAGAAATATGAATAATATCTTACTCTTCTCAATGGGATTGAAGAAAATACTAAAGAATGGTGGGAAGAAGAAGAAAAGTATAGGAAGTACCTGAAGGGTTTGAGATTGATTGATAAAACATCCAAGGAAATGTTGATCCAGTTAGGAATTTTAGGTGATGAAGATCTTGAATAACTTAAGAAATCTATTAGAGTCACTAAATTTAAATATCAAGTACTTATTAAACATAGAAAAATTCTCCTCAAAGCTCAATATTTGAGGAGATCATTACACAAGTTACTGCTAAATATTTTCCTCAAAATGGATGATGGAGTTAGTTACAGGAAATCAATGATAGTTGGGGTAAATGGTTAGAATAACTAATGAAAGAGGGTGATGGAATTGAACGGACTCTCTTGGATAGGTTGATGAATATAAGGTTTGAAATTTGATGGGTTGTAAAAGATATTAGTTAGATGCGAGAAATAGTTGTTGTGGTTGCCGGAGAGTTTGAGGAAGCAAAGTTCAAGGTAGATTGGATTGACAGGTCTAATGAAAAGGTTTTGAATCAGTTCTTTGACAACTATTATGAATTCCATGGATTCTCAAAAGAGACTGGTAAGAAATGAAGGAGAATATTCCATTTTTTGAAAGAGGATAAAGTTAAGTAGTGTCAACCATTTCTAGGTGCCTTGTGGACAACAACACCTCCAAATCAGTTTTGGACAAATGGACTACTCCAGATCAATTTTGGTGGGCCAAAGATTGGGTGTAGTGATCAACAATAGACAAAGTGCTAACTCCCAATCAAATTTTGACCAAATTGGTACAAGACGTACTTCTCAGCTCAAACAATTTCAGCAAAAAAAGGACTCAAAATTAATTGGAGGTACCCCTATAATTGTGGATCTAGGCCTTGAATTTGTGGATCATGATTTTTTGATAGGAGAGATTAATATTAATTATTTATATAAGTTAAAATTTTATCCTCATTGTAAAGGTCAACTGATTGAAGTCAAATTGGCTACCTAAAACTAGACATCTTATTTTTACATCTTTATGCAAACAGTTGAACAATTTTTACAGTTTTTAGAACTTTACTAGTTTAGTGATGATGACAATGGACTATGGTTTTTTGTATGCTAGTGAATCCTTACCAAAAAGAAGAATATTGGTGTGGGTCTGGTCCAATCCAAGGCTTCCACTGGTCTTTGCGAGCTAATGAATATGCTCGCAAAGAAAGAAGGAAAGTTTCTCACCAAAGCTAAACCTAAACCAAATAAAGGAAAAAGGACATCAACTTTCATGTAGAGGAACCTCCCATAGAAAATGATGAAGACAACTATGTTGCTAAAGACTCTCAAGAGGATATGGTGGTGGTTGCTATTGTTGAGATGGGGGTGGAATAAACAAGTGTCTAGAGATCCAATAGGTTGGTGAAACAAAAAAAGGTCTTGGTAGATGATATATCCAGTAGCTCAGAATAGGAAAAGGGCTAGGAGGTGAGAAAAAATGACACAGTTGAGGAGACAGAAGAGAACGTGGAAGGACCTAGTATCTTCCCTGAGATGATCATTTGATTCAGGAGGAATCTACACTAGATTCCTCCAATCATAAAGCTCAAGTGGAAGAGACCAACATGTCTGATGCTAAAAATGACAAAGACCCAAACACCCTGATTGCTTGTGTTGTCAAGCTAGAAAGGAAGTTTACAAGGATGACTAAGTTCACTATCAAAGTCATCAATCATTTTGTTGTCACTCTGTTGAAAGTGTTGACATATGAGGTGAAGAATAAGACTGATGAGGTTGGACTTAACAATAGTTGAATTGGGGATGATGTGTCGAAACTCATCATTAAGGAATGAGAGTGTATTACTAGGTGATGAGGGGGTTTTGGTCTCATTCTGGTGGGTTGTCTTTTGGTTTTTGCTTTGCTATCACTATTTATAGTTTTAAAGTTGTATCTGGTTTTTGTTTTTTTTATCTAAACTCTATCCCTCTATGATCTCATGCTAAGGGTACTGCACCTTGTAAGTGTAGCTTATATTATCAAAAATAATCTAGGGTTTTCAAATTATGAAAAAAAATGCAATTTACCCCATTACAAAATGTTTCAAAAAATATATGTAATACACCTACAGATTTGATAATCTTCAATACTGAAATATAACATTTTTTTTTTAAATTTGCAACAAATGAAGCAAAATGACAAGTTTCTTTAACATGCAATAATTTTTTTTCAAAATTTCAAATTAGACAATTGCAAGCAGAAATAGACTAAAAATACAAAGACAAAGACCTATGCAAAAGTTTTCTAAGCCACCTATAGTATGATAGAGGCACCCTAGGGCATCTGAGTTCTGGAAAAGGGTTCAAAAAATTGAAAAACTAAAAGTTGATTAAATTGCCTATAGGCTCTATTTCTAGGTGCAAAAAAGTTTGAGACTGAATTTTTTTCTAGATTTTCGTCTATTTATGATTATGAAATTGAAAATGTAAGTGATGCAACAATGTTGAAATTTTTTGAACAATAAATGAAAATTTTGAATGCAATATTTAGATTTGATATGCAATAATTGATTGATTTCAAGATGCAAAATGATGATTTGAAGCAAAATAATGTAATTTTTTCACTTTTTTGCCTAAATGAAAGATGCAATGTAATAAAAAATTTCAAAATTTAATGACCTAATGAATGTAATTTGAATGTAGATTAGATCTAAATGATAAAACTAATCCTATTGCAACCTATGATGCAATATGGAATGCAATTTTTTTTGAATTTTTTCATGACTTCTTATGATGCAAAGATGAAACCGTAAATGAAAGATGCAAAACAATGCAATGGAAAACCTAGACCTAGGGTGAATTTTTAGTAGGTATATAATGTTAATAGGTTAGGTTAACCAAAAAAGTAATGTAGAAAAAAGGTATCCTAGGTCCTAAATACAAATAACCTAGGATGCAAGGGTCCTTTTCCAAGTTACAATAAGATGTAGATCAACAAGGTGATTAGATTGACTTAGAACCATGGAGGTGAGCCAATCAAAACTGAATCTACATATGATTGAATATGGGAATGGATTGGAAATTATTTGGAATTATTAAACTAATTAGACTATGTGCACCAATACGTTAATTGCAAGATCCTACCAATTGACAGACTGAAACAATAGTTTGTAGGTGGATTCAAAAAGTGCATCTCACACAAAAAAATATTGTTTTAGCCATTGTAGAAGGACATAGTCACCCAAAGTAATCTAAGTCCCTAATAGGGGGTCCTACTCAACTTTTGGGGTCCTCTGATATTAGATCTTAGATTTCTATTTTTTCTTTCAAAATTGTCAAAATGTTGTGGGATAATTTTGTAAGTGATTTTTCATGATTTGACAAGATGTATGAAAAAAATGCAATAATGGAAGAATTTTATTGAATCCTTCTTCAATCCTCTTCAAAATTATAACCTGCACATTCAAAGAGAGAGAAAATGTTGGGCCATTTAGGGGATTTCCTTATTCAAACCCCGTGTAAGTGTTTCCACTTCCATAATGACAATACCAATGATAGGAATGATAATCGAAAGGAAAGAATGATGAAATCACAAAGTGTTGCAACTCAACACCCTTCAATGGCTTCCTTGAAGGACTAAATTCATGCAAATCACCTCAAGGATTTGGATCTTTCTTTTCTTGAATGCTTGAATTCTTTGGAGACCTACAACAAGGGTTAGCCTTCACAAAACAATGACAAAATGATAACATGAACTCACATACACTTTGACATGATGTTTGGATCTTGAATTACTATAATAAAAATTTGAAAATGTTGCTCTTGAATTGCTCTTGACAATATTATTTTCTCCTCAATTGTAGTTCTAGTTTCAAATGATGAAAAAACTAGGTATTTATAAGAATTTATTCAATTTCCCAAAAGTTATATCCTGAAAGTTGACACTTGAAATTTGAAATTTGAATGTTAAGATACCACCATGTCCAAACATAGGTCTTGGCTAAGAAGGGGTACCTATATTCCCATGGGTGTATGGGTATTGGCCCAAATTTCCAAGACACTTAATGTTGGGAAAAACATATGGATTGGATGCATTTATTAAATTCTTGAAGTTTAATGAAAAATGAAACAAATGGGTTTTGAAATACATAATTTTAAGACATTATGTGTCAATTAGGCTCAATAATTTAGGGGGGGGGGGATAGTGTGAAATTTTTAAGGGTGACAATTTTGAACACTACAATAAATAACCATACATAAACATTGCATACATAATATCATGAAACCATACATCATAGATCCATATACACAACATGTAGGAACCATCACAAAAAATAGAATTCATCACATAAGATAAATTATCATAGAAGCATGCATATAAAACATGGAGACATAATATAGTTGCACAAAAAATAATGCACCTCATATATATCAAAAATTTGTGTCATAGTACAAAACTAGAATGATTGTAAAAAATGGAGCTCGGGGGATCGATAAAATACACATAAGTGTATATACAAAATCAATCGGGCTAGCCTAAGCTACCCCTATCCTTTACTAGTGATGGTGCAAGGGATGGCCTATCTTGCCTATATCTTGATGGATCTAGTTGATCCTACTTTGTATATGGTCATGGTGGAGGATATGGTGATCTTCTAGGTCTTGAAACCCCATGGCTGCTCACTATCATCCTTGAGTATGATTTTCTCTATGATCTACTCTAAATATAGCTTAATTCCCTTTGTGTTGTTGGTACCACAACCTAATGGATCTCTCTATAATATTGGGTCTCTTAACCTACCTGATATATCTATCATGCAAAATCTACAATTGGTTCACCCACTGTCTCTATAAAGTTCAATAACCATTGCTTGTCCCTCTATGCTCTAATAATTGATGTATCCCTATTGAAAGTGAGATACACCACCTAAACCTGTAAAGCTTGTACTTGGACCTGTAATGCCAAAATATATGCCTATGTACCATCCCCCTAGCCTCCACCTCCTCCTTGAGCACATTGTATATAACCTCTCTAGCAAGGACAACCTCGAGCCCCTCATCCACTTCTATATCCACTACAACATCCTAATCCTATGTAGCCTCCTCTTGTGCAACCCTCGTCTCCCCGTACCTCCTTATCCTTGATAATTGATGGAAATCACACTACTAGAAACACAAGTGGAACTCTGCCCCTTTCTCCACCTCTACCTCTACCTACATCTCCTCCATCTCCATCATCTCTCCTACCTCTCTCCCCCATCAGTAATCTTCTCCTACCTCATCCCTGTCGATCCTGAGGAACAGGTACCCCAAGATCTATAAACATCATAGGTATGTGTTGAGCCTACCATGCATCATACTCTAGAGTAGTGCCCATATCAGTCACCTATGGACTTGCACCCCATTGAAAGAATTGGAGTTTATTGAACTCTTGAAAATAAACATATGGAGTGATCATAGGACTCCAATTTCCCACATATTGAGTTCATTTGGAAAACATATCCTAACCCATGGGAATGCCCTAGCACTCCCAAAAATACCAAATAACCAACTCTGATAGTTGTCTCTCAATGATGTGTTGTAACTATATTGTGTGTCCAATCAAGTATCATGCTTTTCTATAGTATGGTAGATGCTATGCATCATCATACTATGTTGGAAACTACTTGTACAACCTCCATGTGAAACCAACAAGCATGTCTATCTCATGTCTCCAATAACCAACATCACCGACATGGCTTTGTGTGACAACACCGCCATACATGTATACATATGGAAGTCCAACAGGTAGATCTCTATCAACCACCAGTTGATCAATCACAATATGCTCCCATACCCACACATGCAACAATGTAATGCCACAATTAATGGATAAGGCACCCCTATAGGCTACATCATGTAGCTAAAATATGAAATCACTAGTATGCAAGGTCCCTAAGCATAGAATATACCCTCTCCCACCATTCCCTCCAACATCCATGTCTATGTCGAATAGGAACTAGAATGCCAGCCACATTTTTGCAAATAACCATAATTAATCTCTCATAGCAATCAACTAGAGTATCCCATCAGATCTTGTACTCCTTAATTCCCAAGTCATTTGTCTCAAAACATATGATTATTACTGCTAAACTAGAATCAATATCATATACAACCCTCTCACCATGAATTGGGATGTGAATAATGTCATACATCCACCAAGGTCACGGTAGCCTCATCAGTGGGAAGATGAAATAAGTTGGTCTCTGAGTACCACCACTCTTCCAATGCTATAATGAGCCCCTAATTAACCCTAATCTTAGGCATGAAGGTGATATAGTATAATAAAATTGAATGAAGAATTGCTTGCTCTCCAATATCTAAGTGTTCTTGTAGCACCATAGAGAATGATTGACTCTCACATGTGTATAGTAGTAGCAATCTCTCTTGTGCCCAAACAACACATTATGTAAATCATAACATTTGCATAAATATATTTGACCAATTGAACCCTAAATTTTTTTCCTAAGAATGCATTTAATCAAATGATAGTTAAATGCATCGCTCAAATAGTCAAATGCATTATTTCAAACAAATGCAACTCACAATACAATTATGGCTAAAAAAACCTTGTGTCACTTTATTTGACAATTGGATCACCAGAAAAAACTTGCAACACTAAAAAAATTGTGGTGTGTAAAATAATTTTGGCACCATGTAACAATTGTGGCTAGCATTTATAGATGCAACACTAAACCCTACAAATGTGTTTTTTGTGATGATGAATGCGATGTAGAATTTTGCATCGCATTCATGTCTCTATTTTTGGGCCCTAAATCTACCAGAAAAATAAAATAAAAGATGGGATAGGGTACATACCACATCGCTCGAGCTTGTTGGTCGTCCATAGCTCTGCACTTCCCACCTTGATGGTTGCTCTTCAGAATCCCTTCCATAACTTCACACTAGCTCTGCTCCATCTCACAACACTCCTCTCCAACTCTCAAAGGAACTATGCACAATTGAGGATTATTTTTCACCAAGGGCCTATATATAGAGATAGTTTTCCCTAATGGACCACTAATTGGCACTATATGCACTACTTATGTCACTCTATTGCTACCATATCTAATAAAATTTCCTTACAACTATACTTTTTTTCACTCCATGCACCTAAACACATCAAACTGGCTTGTCAGTAAATTTGGTTAATTTTTTAAGAAATTTCACCAAATTTCCTAAGGAGGCACCACACTATCCCGTTGTCATCGAGGCACACTGGGGAAATCTAGAGCAAAATTTTCTTAATTTTTCTTTGAAACAACACTCAAAATCGCATTGTCTCAAAGATAGGAAAAATGTAGACACTAAAAATTGTCTTGAGCCTACAACCATAATTTTTCCACTAGTTCTCATATTATCCATATTAATAAATAATTTTTAATTATTACTCATTTCATATTCCACTATTAATTAAATAATTTTATATTATTTAATTAATTCACTTTACTATCATTCTTCCTTGATTAATTAAATAAATTAGAATTATTTATTTAATTATCCATTATTCACTTTCCTAAATTAAATAATTACTTTAATTATTTAATTTATCCATTAACACTCAACATTATCCACTCTCCATAAATAAATAAAATTAATTATTTTATTTATTTAGTCCATTTGCACATGCCATTAATAATTGATTAATTTAATTAATTATTAAATCTCATGCATATCCAACTCATCCTTTGACTAATACTTACTCTTAGTCCACTAATCAATCAATTTTACTTTACTCCTCAATCAATCCAGTTCAAAAACACTTAGTTTGAGTTAACATTCCAATTAGATGTCTTAACTAAATCATGCAAATAGCTCACTGAATCATGCAACAAATTAACAGTTCAATCAATTTCTCTCATCAATTCCCCACCATTGATCTTTTTAGTTCTTTTGTAAATCCTCATCATTCATCCAACCTACAATTTCTATAAAATCAATCTTCAACCTCATTTGAAACCAACCACGATATTTGATATTTTTCTATCATATTCATTCAAGCTTATTGAATTGCACACATATAAAATCTAAGAGAAAAATAAGCCCATAAATAAAAATTGAGAAGAGTAATGAAGGTGATTCAATATTGATGTAAGAAGGTATTGCTTTGATTATTTCAATTTCTTGGTTCCTTATGTCACTTTTGTGCTTCATTGTTAGATTAGGATCTTTGGCTTGAATTTAACAGTTTGTGGTTGATGATTCTTACATTTAACCTGATTCCTAGTCATACACTTCCAAAAAAAAATTCTTTTTATTTGCTTTGATCCCATGATTACCAAACCCTCTTGATAAAAAATAAATGATTTTTAACTTATTTTCAACTTTATACCTCCTTAAAATTTTAAAATAAAACTGTGTAGATCCTTTATTCTATAAACTCTAGAGTATAAATAAATATAAATATATCAAAAACCATTTTTTTCTCTTGAAAAGGTCTTTGAACTTGATTCCACTTTAGAATAATCAACTTGTGATTGAATTCCTCAAAAAATTGAATAGAAAATGACCTATTAAGAAATTGTACAATATAAAATTTTAAAAAAATCACATAAAATGTCATTGTCGACTCATACTACAAAAAGAGAATATTGCAAAAAAATGATGGTAAGTCACAAAAAAAGGTTATAATAGAAATGGGCACCCTTTCCATTTTCCAAATGGGAAAATTAGGAATGGGTACCTATTTTGTTGAATGCACAAGACAACTGAGGGGGAAATAATCGATTGTACCTTAAAACTTCAAAACCCTCATACACATTCAAATCCACATTCATTCAATGAACCCTTAAATATGTTATGATGATTTAGCATGACAATCAAATAATAGAAACTAAAACAACTTAACACCATGCACAAGAGAACACCATATTTACATGGAAACCCCAAGATGGGAAAAACCATGGTGAGGATTATCTCACATTATAAGTAATAACACCGATTACAAGGGTTCACTTTTGAAGGGCTCGTTACCCAGAAAGAAAGGCTCACTACCAAAGGCTAATTGATAGAATAGAAAAGAAGATAGAGAAGAAATGCTACATAGAGAAAACTATCTCAATGCTACACAAAATCTACCACAATGTTTCCAACACCTTTGTAGCCTGATTGAAGAATTATAGACACCTTCTACTCACTACATCCAACAATGTAGCAAATGAAAGATCACATTGTACTTCTCAAATTTTCACTCTATAACTTTGTAATTCACATCATACTTTTCTATCTCTTCTATCACACAATCTATCAACAACTCAACTCATATTTATACCATCTTCAACCTTGAAAACTTTCACCAAGGTCAGTTATGCACCTCAACTGTGCAAATTCAAATTAGGTTGACACCAAAACATTCTCACAGTGAAAAGGAATGAAGGTGGACCACAAAAATCCTTAGCTAGGACCTAAGTCTATCCTTGCACACCACTCCATGCTTCCACAAACAACTAAGCACCTTCACAAGTAGTGTAAACACCATAAGCTTTTAGGTGCACAATTCCTTTGATCTATCCATAAATAATAGACAAAAAATATCACTTGAACACACTCTAGAATATTCTAAAAAACACCCTAAGATCCAAAAAAATCCTTCACAACAACAGTCACTTGAAGAATGCACACACCTAATACATTGAGGAAACTCTTCGATGCATTGTAACTCAAGAAATTGAATTCCAACATACCAAATGTTGAACCACTTCAATTGAAGAAAGATACTAGCACTATCAACACTACTTCAAACCCACAATATCTAAAACATAACTGTAGAGAAATGAGAAGCAGAAACATTTCTCCTAAACACATCTGCAATACATAATTCACACTCTTTAGCGAACACAAATTCTCTTGCATAACAATACATCACACCAAATTTTGTATGCAACACCTCTAAACATCTCTAATCAACATATCCAAAGCACATAAGAAGATATTCAACCTAGAAGAAATGTGAAGCAACACAAGAACACATCCCTACAACCTAGAACACCACTACAACACACTGTTTCTTCGTTTTATCAAAATTTATCAAAAGCACTTGGAAACCAAGCACCAAAGACACATCCTCATCATCCTTAGCACTTCCTCAACACAATTGAACCAATTGCAACATAGAAACTCAACCATAGATCACATAAGCTTATTTTAATAACACTATAGGTTAACACTAATAGCTTTACTAATGACAACATAATGTAACTAATAAAAGCATGGATAACATCAACTACTCTCACAACAATCTCCCCTAATAATGATATTCTTCCTCATTATACAATTGAAACTAACGAAAACATAAGCTTGTTGACATCAATGACAATACTATTCTACTTATACTTGCAACAATCTCCCCCTTTGTCATTGATGACAACACATGATGTGAAAAACCATCAAAGACACAATAGCTTTGAATATCAACAATTCTTCACATTACTTCTCCCCCTTTCTCAGTTATCTTATTACTTAATCTCCTTGAATAACTTATTGTTTTCACATGACTCTCTCCCCCCCTTCAACATCAACAACAAAGGATAATAGAATTGTATCACTTATTCTCCCTTTGACATCAATCAACCTATTCACTACTATTCTATAACTTTCATTTTCTTTATAGCTCTGTATACTTCCCTGTAGGAGCACACACCAAACTATACCAAGCTACACAATGAAAAAACACACCCTTCTAACTACAACATCAATGTTACTACCTACCCCCCTTGAGAGGTAGCCACCAACATTAGTCCATAAAAAATAATGAATCTTGAAATCTGTTGGGATGATGCATCTCCTTATGCATCTAGTTCAAAGAAGGAGGGGAAATAACCCCCAAATTCCCCTAGAGATACTCAAAAGTATCCTTAGGAATATCCTTAGTAAATATATCAACAATTTGATCCTTTGTAGGTACATATTCAAGCTTCAATTCATTCTCCATAACCTTCTCTCTCAGAAAGTTATACTGAATTGACTTATGCTTTTTCCTTAAATGCATTACTGGGTTCATTGAAATATTTATTTCACTTGTATTATCACAAAAGATAGAAATAGGCTCATCATATACCAATTTGATATCCTTTAATATTTTCCTCATCCATAATACTTGTTTGTAGCAAGATGTTTCTACAATGTATTCAACCTTTGTAGTAGGTAAAGAAGCCGGATCTTTCATAGCCATGATACCAATCTACATCCAGGAAATAATGCAACATGACTTGTGATTTTCCTATCATCTACACAACCATACCAATCTACATCTTTGTAAGCACTCAAAGTGAAGTTAGTATCCTTTGGATACCATAAGCCATGATCTAGAGTTCCCTTCAAGTATCTAAATATCCTTTTTACTATTGCAACATGTGATTCTCTAGGATCTTCTTGAAATCTAGCCACAAGACAAACTACATGCATGATATCTGGTCTAGTAACAGTTAGATATAGCAATCCACCAATCATTGATCTATACTTGCTTTGATTAGCCTTAGGATATTCAACATTATTTCTTAGCTTACAACTAGTAACCATAGGAGTACATACCCGTTTAGAATATTCCATTCCAAACTTCTTCAACATTTATTTGACATACTTTGATTGTGAAATAAAAATTCATTTTTTTGTTTGATTGATTTGTAGCCCAAGGAAGAAATTCATCTCCCAGAACGTAGACATCTCAAACTCATTCTACATCTCTTCTGCAAACTGCTTACATGTAGCTTCATTGCCTCCAAAAATTATGTCAACATATACAACCACAATCAAGATTTTATATTTTTCAACTTTAAAATAAAGATTACAATTTGTGACACCTTTACTAAATCATTGTTGTGTTAAATAGCTTTCCAACCTTGCATACCAAGATCTAGGAGCTTTCTTTAGTCCATATAACACCTTCTTCAATCTGTAAACCATATCCAGTTTCTCTAATAACTAAAATCCTTCTGGTTGTTCCATGTATACCTCTTCTTCCAACTATCCATTCAAGAAAGAAAATTTCACATCCATTTGATAAAAATTGAAATCCTTATGTGTTGTAAAATCCAAAAACATCTTGATAGCTTCCATTCTTTCCACTAGAGAAAATGTCTCCTCAAAATATATTCCTTCAACTTGTGAGTAGCCTTTACACACAAGTATTGCCTTGTTTTTACCTCTCCATTCTCATTTAGTTTGTTTCTGAACACCCATTTAGTTCCAATTATATTTTTGTTTGAATTTATTGGGACAAGTTCCCAAGTTTGATTCTTCTCAATCTGTAACAATTCTTCTTTCATAGATTTTATCTAATGCTCATCTTTGCATGCCTAAATTATTTTTTTAGGTTCAACTTCAGAAAGTAAACATATATTTACCTCTTCTTCAATAGCTTTCTTTCTTGTCAATACACCTTTACTTTTGTATCCAATGATTTTTTCTTCAGAATGATTCTTCTACACATATCTATGGGTTCTAGGGGTTTTTTTCAAAGCTTCTTCTTCTTCGATATGTACTTCCTTTTCCTTAGATTTTTCCTCTTCTCTGTAAGTAGTCTCATTTGATTCATATCCATCTATCACCACTGAATTCTTTTGAAAATATTCATCAACTTTGACACTTGCACTCTCAACATTATTTCTGAATCTCTTGTTGTAGCATCTATAGGCTTTACTTCTAGTAGAGTATCCAAGGAATATACCTTCATCATACCTTGCATCAAACTTTCCCAAGTTTCTTCATCTCCTTTGATGTAACATTTGCTTCCAAACAACTTGAAGTACTTGAACGTAGGAATCCTTCCATACCATAGCTCATAAGGAGTCTTTGAGTTGTTTGATTTTTCTTAAAAAAATTTAAGTATGTAAATAGTAGTATGAATTGTGTGTCTCTAGTAGACTTTCGATAGATTTTCTTCTTTCACCATACTCTTTGCAAATTCTTGAATAGTCATGTTTTTCCTTTCAGCCACTCCATTTTACTGAGGTGTTCTAGGGGTAGAAAAGTGACTCTTTATGCCATGATTCTCACAAAACATATTAAATTCATTGGAGGTGAACTCTCCACCTCTGTTAGACCTCAAACACCTAATTTTCATATCCATTTCATTCTCAACCATGAATTTAAATGCTTTAAAATTATCTAGGGCTTGAAAATTTTCTTTGAGAAAAGTAACCCATGTCATTCTAGAATAATCATCAATAAAAATCATGAAATACTTGTCATCTTGAAGACTTCTTACTCTTGTGGGATGAAAAATATATGCACCAACTCTAACAATCTGGTAGTAGATTGTTCTTTTCCTTTGAAACTTCTTGTTTTCTTTCCAATCTGACAATCCTTACAGAAAACATTGAAAGGATTTGTAATCTTTGGTAGATATCTCATAGTTTGAACTAAAATAATTCTTACTAGATTATCAAAATTAATATGAGACATCCTCATGTGCCATATCCAACTTTCATTAATCCAAGTCATAAAGCAATGACCATCAACACCCTTAAGTTGATAGACATTTCCATCTGTCCTTCCAACAACAATCACAGTTTCATACCCTTTTTTGATCTCACATCCATTATTCTAAAACATAAGATAGTATCCTTTGCTACATATTTTTCCAACACTCAAGAGATTATGCCTTAAAACCTTGACATAATAAACATCATCAATATTATGCTTGCCATCAAAACTGATTGAACCTACTCCACATATCTTAGCACCTAAATCATCACCAAATCTAACAAGTCCTCCATCATATCTCTCAAGTCTAACAAACTTACTCTTGTCACCAGTCATATGGTTGGAGCATCCATTGTCAATGATCCAATAGTTTATCCTATCTAGCATGAAAAGTAGATACCAAAGTACCTTTAGTCTTGTCCCTTGTCTCTAGAGGGATTTCCTTCACACAGCTTGCATAGTTAGAAGATTTGGTTTCATATTTTAAAGCCATAAAAAATCATTCACCATCATCATCATCTTCATAATTAGATTCATCATTAGAATTTTTTTTATCTTCTCTAACATATTAGCTTTGCTTAATCATCTTCTATTTTCCTTATTTTTATCATTCATAACTTTGTTTGGACATCATGAAGGATAGTGACCTATCTTTTCACAACTAAAACATTTGAAAGGAGACTTTCCTTTGTACTTACTAATACCATTTTTCATCCTTCTCACAAAGTTAGCTTCCACATCATTAAGATCCTCGTGACTATTATTTGCACCAAATTATCTCATTTCAAATGTAGTTAGAGAGCCATACAACTAATTTCTAGTATATAAATCTAGATTTTAAAATTCCTCAATAGCAGGAAATTTATGACTATATGCTTTAGGAAGAGTTCTAATAATTTTCCTTACCACTTTTGATTCTTTGACCTTTCCACCAAGACCTCTGGTGGAACTGACCACTTCATCTACCCTCTACATGTAGCTTGTAATATTTTCATCTTTAGACATCTGCAAGTTCTCAAATGTAATCTTCAAATTCTGCATCTTAGCTTTTTTAACCTTTTCATCTCCTTCATAAATGCTTTCCAACTTTGTCCGGATTTCTTTAGCAGTTTTCAAATCCATAATTTTCAATAATTTAGAGTTCGTAAAACTACACAAGAGAGCATACCTTGCTTTACCATTACATTCATAGGCCTTCATTTTAGCTTGAGTTCTTAGACCATTTGTATAAATAGTATAATAATTATGTATTTCCTTCTAGATTTCAAATCCAAGATAAACTAGATAACCTTCCATCATCTTCTTTCAGAATGCATAGTCCATGCCATCAAACATGGGGATCTCCTTCTTGTGTGCCATCCTAGATCTACCTCAACTGGTTAAGCTTTCTTCCAAGGAACCTTTCTTTGATACCAATTGTTGAATGCATAAGATAACTAAGAGGGGGGTTGAATTATTTGTACCTTAAAACTTCAAAACCCTCATACACATTCAGATCCACATTCATTCAGTGAACCCTTAAATCTATTATAATGATTTAGCATGAAAAGAAAATAATAGAAACTAAAACAAATTAACAACATACACAAGATGGTAAAAACCATGGTGAGGATTAGCTCACATTATAATTAATAACAATACCAATTACAAGGGCTTACCATTGGAGGACTCGCTGCCTAGAAAAAGAAAGGCTCACTACTAGAATAGAAAAGAAGATAGAGAAGAAATGTTACATAGAGAAAATTATCTCAATGCAACAAAGAATCCACTACAATGTTACCAACACCTTCATAGCCTGATTGAAGAATTGTATAAACCTTCTACTCACTACATCTAGTATCTAACACATGAAATATCACACTGCACTTCTCAAATTTTCACTCTATAACTCTACAATTTGCATCATACTTTTCTATCTATTCTATCACACAATCCATCAACAACTAAACTCATATTTATATCATCTTCAACCTTGAAAATTTCTCCAAGGTCATTTATGCACCTCAACCATACAAATTCAAATTACATTAGTACTAAAACATTCCTACAGTGGAAAGGAATGAAGAAAAACCACAAAATTCCTTATCTAGGACCTAAATCCGTCCTTGCATACCACACCACACTTCCATAAACAACTAAGCACCTTTGAAAATAGTGTAAAAACCAAGGTCAATCGATACTCATGTAAACACTAATAAGCTTTTAGGTACACACTTCCTTTGATCTATTCATAACTCACATACAACAAATTTGACCTAAACAAACTTTGAAATATTCCACAAAACACCCTAAGATCCAACAAACTCCTTCACAACAACTTTCACTTGAAGAATGTACACACCTAATACATCTAGACAACTTTGTCATACAATGTAACTCAAGAAACTAACTTCCAAAGTACCAAACCTTGAACCAATTCAACTGAAGAAAGATACCAACACTATCAACACTACTCTAGATCTAAAAGACCTAAAACATAACTGTAGAGAAATGCGGAGCAAAAAAAATTCTTCTAGACACCTCTACAGTACACAAATTACACTCTAGTGAACAAAAATTCTTCTATATAATGATCTGACACACCAAATTCTAGATACAACACCTCTAAACATCTTTGAACAACGTATCTGAAGCACATAAGAAAATCTTTAACCTAGAAGAAATGTGGAGCAATAGAAGAACACATTCTTGCAACCTAGAACACCATTGCAACACATTTTTTCTCCTTTTTATTAAATTTTCTCAAAAGCACTCGAAAACCAAGTACCAGAGACACATCCTCATCATCTTCAACACTTCCTCAACACAACTGAAACAACTACAACATAGCGACTCAACCATAGATCATAGAAGCTTATCTCAACAACACTAGAGGTTGAAACTAGTAGATTACTAATTACAAAATAATGTAACTAATCAAAGCATGTATACCATCAACTTCTCTCACAATAATCTCCCCGAATAATGATCTTTTTCTTCCTTATACAATTGACACTAATGACAACACAAGCTTGTTGACATCAATGAAAACACCAATCTACTCATACTTGCAACACATTCTATAAAGTTAGAATTTCTAGAGCACCTTTTCCTTTGGTTTTAGGCGTGAGGAAGGTTTGGTAAGCAAACCCTTTGCCTTGGACTTGCAACTAAATACTAAGGAAATTTCAAGAGAAATAATTGACTTTGGCAATATGGTTGACTAGTTTTTTCTAAATTGGTTTATGAAGTCAAAAACTGTTATAGATCATGATGTATAATTTTCAAATATATAATGATGTAGAGGGTCCTCCCTTCTGCCACAAAATCACAACTCAACACAAAAAAAAATTATGGGAAAAATTTACCTAAAACCAACTTTCAATAAGATTGCAACAAGTTCAGGTTTTAACAAAATCAATTCAAATTTCAATCATATCCACATTACAAAACTGTTCACATTCATTGGATTCTCGTGTCATTTTATCCTGCTATCTTTCTTTCACAATTTTGTATCTTCCTTCTTGTTGTCTCTCTCCTTCAAATATGACCTCTCCATTGGGAAATCCATAATTTTACCTTCACTCCAACACTACCTTTTATCAACACCTATGTGCTTTTTCATTTACCAATTTTCAAACTTTAAAATATCATAATATTGGTGCAACCCAATAGCTCTCTACACTTGTATGCATCCACCTCTATAGTTGCTCATTTTCCTTTTTTTGTCTCCACATTTTTATCCTCCCAAGCCACCTCTCTTCACACTCTCTTCATAGCCTCTAACATTTTTTCTTTTCAACAACATTTCCTCTCTAATTTTGCACTATTTCTTTTATCCTACACCTCTCTTTATTCATTATCTAGTTGAGGCTCATTGTCTTGCTTTTATCTTCAAAATGCATACATGTCTCTAATCCATGTATAACGCCTCCAATTTAGTTATCTCCCCACTATAGAGGAGTCCTCTCTTCTACATGCACATCCCATACCCTCTCTGTTGCATGTCTCCTTCTCTCTATATAGCGTCCCCCTTTGTCCTCTTGTTGATGTAGCCTCTTAATTGTCTTCACTCCTTAAGTGGGCTCTCTTTCACCTCTCAAGAGCCAATGCTCTTTTCTCTCCCTCTCTTGGTGCCCAAATTTCCTCAAATACCCCTTCATATTCCCCTCAAGATTCCTCCTCAAGGCGTCGATTCCCTATCACTTGATCTTCATTTGTTGACTTTATTCCAAACCTATCAGCCTCCCTTGCTTTTTTTAATTTCCAACTACTTAGCCATCTTTAACATTCTTCTAAACTACTTTAGAGATGTTGAATTTATCTTCCAAGATGCTCTATTTTCCATGTCTTTTTTTTTCATCGATCGATCCTCCTTGAATGTGAAAAGGCTCCAATATACAAAATTTGATAATTTTTTAATTCTTTGTTAACTTTGGTATGTAGTTTTGTTCAAATTTTTCATTTTAAATATCAAATCAATGGTCTAATAATCCCATTTCAATAATCATTTCCATTATGAGATAATTGTCCCTTGTGGCACTATGTCAATTTGCATATACATTGGCCAAGGTAAGCAACTACATTTAATTGGATTGAAGGATTCATGTACCCAATCTATGCTTCATTCTTCAACAAGGCAATTTCAAATACAATATGTAGAGAAACAAATTACGAACAAAACCAAAAATTGAAAGTAAACCAAATGATTATTTTGGGTGGTGCCGATTAATCGTTCACCCACGTGCTCCTACACCAGACATGTCGAGTATAAAGATTGTAAGCATAGGCTTACAATGGTAGAGTTGAGTAGTTAAACTACTCTTCTAGGTTGATGGCAACTTGCAGCAAACTCCTTCACTCTACAAGTGTTCAAAATTTATCCTTCTTTTACTTTTTCTAACATCGTGTCGGAATACACACAACTTTTCTCTAGCAACACATCATCTTCCTTCTTTTCTCCCTCATGGACTCGTGTCCACCCAAACCTGACCTCCTCCATAAAATTATTCCTTGACTCCTCTCTTTCTCTATTGGTTTAAACCCACCTTTAACTATCCACTTCCACCAAAAATAACCTATAACATCTTCAAACATATCTACACACAACCACACACTATCTACAACATCTATTACATGCTTTGGTTTTCTATCCATCTCACCTTTTACAACTGCATCTAAAAACAAAATATCATTGTCATAAAATAAATTTACCTCAATTGTATCATTCACATCCTCATCAACTGCAACTTCTTTCTCTTCTCTCTTCATTGTACCAAGGAGCTTCACTAACCATTCTTTCTTAATTGCCCATAGCTGTGTGAAAAAATGTACTTCACCTTTGTCTTTAGCTATGACCTCTTCACTGTTCACCTCTATCTTTTTTGTTTCTCCTTTCATGCCTTCCTCATGGAGTGTCTCTGCTACAAATTCTTCATCTGTAGGGTCTGGTCTTTCTTCTTCCTCTTTCCATGTGAGCCTTATTTTCTCATTCTTCTTCTTGCTCCTCTTTACCACTTTCTTCTCACTCTTTCCAACATTCTTTTCCACTCCTTCTCAAACCATCTTTCCTACTTCTTCACAAAATATTTGTCTCATATTTTTAATCATCTCATCCTCCACTTTATTCAAATACTGCTCCCAAAATACTATTAGTATGGGTCCCCTCACAACCCAACCCATCTTTTCCTACTGCAATCTTTCACAACTCACATTCTCTACTTTTCCATGGTTTGTCCCTACAACAAACTCTCACCACTATCCTCTACCCAACAAGATTCTAGAAGATGCACCCTCACGATCTATTCTACCCACTTCCTCTTAGTGGAAGAGATTTGCACACCTTCTACCAAGCCTCATCTCTATTAGAGCATAGTCAACATGATTCCCATGGAACCAATGGCCTCTCAAGGCTTCTTCACTCTTCAAAAAATTATCACCCATGGTCTTGGTGGAGACTCTCCACACATAGGATTACCTGTTGTGATACCAATTGATGTAGAGGGTCCTCTCCCCTGCCACAAAATCACAACTCAACACAAAAAAAAATCATAGGAAAACTTTTCCAAAAACCAACTTTCAATAAGATTGTAACAAATTCAGGTTTTAACAAAACCAATTCAAATTTCAATCATTACCCACATTACAAAAATTTTCACATTCATTGGATTCTCATGCCATTTTATCTTGGTATCTTTCTTTCACAATTTTGTACCTTCCCTTTTTGCCATCTCTCTCCTTCAAATATTCCCTCTCCATTGGGAAATCCACAATTTTACCTTCACTCCAACACTTCCTTTTATCAACACTTATGTACTCTTTTATTTACCAATTTTCAAGCTTTAAAGTATCATAATGTGGGTGTAGCCCAATAGCTCTCTACACTTGTACACAACAACCTCTATAGTTGCTCATTTTCCCTTTTCTATCTCTGTCTCTTTATCCTCCCAGGCCACCTCTCTTCACACTGTCTTCACAACCTCTGACAATTTCTCTTTTCAATAATGTTTCTTCTCTTATTTTGCACTATTTCATTTATCCTACAACTCTTTTTATTCAATTTTTGGTTGAGCCTCATTGTCCTGCTTTTATGTTCAAAATGCATACATGTCTCTAATCCATGTATAGTGCCTTCAATTTAGTTATCTCCCCACTACAAAGGAATCATCTCTTCTACATGTGCAACCCCTACCCTATTTTTTATGCATCCCCCTTTGTCCTTTTGTTGATGTAGCCTCTTAACTATCTTCACCCTGCACCCTTTCTCCTTACGCAGGATCTCTTCCACCTCTCATGGGCTGCTACTCTTGTCTCCCACTCTCTTGGAGCCCAAATGTCTTCAAATTCCCATTCATATTCCCGTCGAGCTTCCTCCTTATGGTGTTGATTCCCTATCACTTGATCTTTATTTGTTAACTTTATTCCAAACCTATCAACCTCCCTTGTTTTTTTTTCTTAATTTGCAACTACTTAGTTGTATTTTCACATTCAATATTCTGAACTCCTTTAGATACATCAAATTTATCTTCCAACCTACTCTATTTTCCATGTCTTTTGTTTTCATCAATCCATCCTCCTCAAATGTGAAAAGGCTCTAGTATACAAAATTCAAGATTTTTAATTCTTTGTTGACTTTGGTATGTCATTCTGTTCAAATTTTGAATTTTAAATATCAAATCGATGGTCCAGTAATCCCATTTCAATAATAATTTCCATTATGAGATAACGTTCCCTTGTGGAACTATGTCAATTTGCATATACATCAGCCAAGGTAAGTAACTACATTTAATTGGATCGAAAGATTCATGTACCCAATCTATGCTTCACTCTTACACAAGGAAATTAAAAATACAATATATAGAGAAACCAAATATGAACAGAACAAAAAATTGAAAGCATACCAAATGATGTTTTTGGTTGGTCCCAATTACCCATTCACCCACATTCTCCTACATCAGACATGCCAGGTAGAAAGATTGTGAGCATAGGCTCACAATGGTGGAATTGAGTATTTAAGCTACTCTTATAGGTTGATGGAAACCTACAGTGAACTCCTTTGCTATGCAAGTGTTCAAAATTTATCCTTCTTTCACTTTTTCTAGCATCATGTTGAAATACACAACTTTTCTCCAGCAACACATCATTTTCCTCCTTTTCTCCCTTGTGGACTTGTGTCCACCCAAACCCGACCTCCTCTTCCAAATTCTTCCTTAACTCCTCTCTTTCTCCATGGGTTTAAACCCACATTTAATCATCCACCTCCACCAAAAACAACATGTAACATCTTCAACCATCTCTACACACAACCACACACTATCTGTAACATCTACTACATGCTCTAGTTTTCTATCCATCACACCTTTTACTACTGCATCTGAAAACAAAATATCATTATCAGAAAATTACTTTACCTCAATTCTATCATTCACATCCTCATCAACTATAACTTCTTTCTCTTCTCTCTTCATTGTACCAACGAGCTTCATTAACCATTCTTCTTCAATTACCAATAGCTGTGTGAACAAATCTACTTCACCTTTGTCTTCAACTTTGACATTTATCTTTACAACTTATCACTTCATGTCTTCCTCATGGCATGCCTTTGCTACAACTTCTTCATTGGTAGGGGCTAGTCTTAGTTCTTCCCCTTTCCATGTCAAGATGCTTTTCTCATTCTTCTTGTTGCTCCTCTTTACCACTTTCTTCTCACTCTTTCCAACATTATTTTCCACTCCAAATTGTACCATCTTTCCTATTTCTTCACAAACTATTTTTCCCATCTTTTCAATCATCCCATCCTACACTTTATCCCAATACTGCTCCCAAAACAATATCTAAACCAGTCTCCTCATGACCCAACCCATCTTTTCTTGCTATAATATTTTGCAACTCACATTCTCTACTTATCTATGGTTTTTCCCTATAACAAACTCTCACCACTATCCTCTACCTAACATGATTCTAGAAGATGCACCCTCACAATCTCTTCTACCCACTTCATCTTAGTGGAAGAGATTTGCACACCTTCTAACCAACCTTATCTTTGTTGGAGGACAATCAACATGATTCCCATGGAATCAATGGACTCTCAAGGCTTCTTCACTCTTCACAAACTCTTCACCCATGGTCCTGGTGGATACTCTCCATGCTCAGGATTACCTACTCTGATATTGATTGATGTAGAGGGTCCTATCCTCTACCAAAAAATCACAATTCAACACAAAACAAATTCATAGGAAAATTTTTCCTAAAACCAACTTTCAATAAGATTGCAACAAGTTCAAGTTTTTACAAAATCAACTCAAATTTTAATCATATCCACATTGCAAAAATGTTCACATTCATTCTTGTCATGACATTTTATTGTGCTATCTTTCTTTCACAAATTTGTATCTTCCCTTCCTACCGTCTCTCTTCATCAAATATGCCCTCTCCATTCATAAATCCATAATTTTACCTTCACTCCAACACTTCCTTTTATCAACACCTATGTACTTTTCATTTTCCAATTTTCAAACTTTAAAATATCATAATGTGGGCATAGCCCAATTGCTCTCTACACTTGTATGCAACCACCTCTATAGTTTCTCATTTTCCTTTTTCTATCTCCACCTCTTTATCCTTCCAAGCCATCTCTCTTCACACTCTCTTCATATCCTCTAACAATTTCTCTTTTAAATAGTGTTTCCTTTCTAATTTTTAACTGTTTCTTTTATCCTACACCTCTCTTTATTCACTATTTGGTTGAGCCTAATTGTCTTGCTTTTATGTTCAAAATGCATACATGTATCTAATCCATGTATAGCACCTTGAATCTAGTTATCTCCCCACTACAAATGAGTCCTCTCTTGTACATACACATCCCCTACCTCTGTATTGTGCCTCCCCTTCTCTCTATCTAGCATCCCCCTTTGTCCTTTTGTTGATGTAGCATCTTAACTATCTTCACCCTACACCCTTTCTCCTTACGCGGGCTCTCTTCCACCTCTCATGGGCCACTACTCTTGTCTCTCCTTCTCTGGGTGCCCAAATTTCTTCATATTCGCCTTGAGCTTCCTCCTCAAGGCATCGTTTCCCTATCACTTGATCTTCATTTGCTGACTTTATTCCAAACCTATAAGCCTCCCTTATTTTTTTAAAAAATTGCAACTAATTATCCATATTTTCACATTCTTCTAAACTCCTTTAGACATGTCGACTTTATCTTCCAAGCTGCTCTATTTTCAATGTCTTTTATTTTCATCGATCCATCCTCCTTGAATGTGAAAATGCTCCAATATACAAAATTTAATATTTTTATTTATTTGTTGACTTTGGTATGTTGTTGTATTCAAATTTTGCATTTTAAATATCAAATCAATGGTCCTATAATCCCATTTTAATAATCATTTCCATTATGTGATAACATTCCCTTGTGGCTCTATGCCAATTTGCATATACATCGGCCAAGGTAAGCAACCACATTTAATTGGATCAAAGGATTCTTGTACCCAATATATTCTTCACCCTTCAACAAGGCAATTGCAAATACAATATATAGAGAAACCATATACGAACAATACCAAAAATTGAAAGCAAACCAAACTATGTTTTTGGTTGGTGTTGATTATTTATTCACACATGTGCTCCTACACCAGACACATCGGGTAGAAATATTGTGAGCATAGGTTCACAATGGTGGAGTTGGGTAGTTAAACTACTCTTCTAGGTTGATGGAAACCTACAAAAAACTCCTTCATTGTGCAAGTGTTCAAAATTTATCCTTCTTTCACTTTTTCCAGCATCATGTTGGAATACACACCACTTTTCTCCAACAACACATCATCTTCCTCCTTTTGTCCCTCATGGACTCATAACCACCCAAACCTGACATCCTCTACCAAATGCTTCCTTCACTCTCTTTCTCTATGGGTTTAAACCCACTTTTAATCATCCACCTCCACCAAAAACAACTTGTAACATCTTCAACCATCTCTACACACAATCACACACTATCTACAACATCTACTACATGCTCTGGTTTTCTATCCATCTCACCTTTTACTATTGCACTTGAAAAAAGAATATCATTATCAGAAAATTACTTTAGCTCAATTCGATCATTCACATCCTCATCAATTGCAACTTCTTACTCTTCTCTCTTCACTATACCAACAAGCTTCATTAACCATTCTTCCTCAATTTCCAATAGCTACATGAAAAAATCTACTTCACCTTTTTATTCAAGTGCGACCTCTTCACTATTCACCTCTATCTTTTTTGCTTCTCTCTTCATGCCTTCCTCATGGCATGTCTTTGTTGCAACTTCATCGATAGGGGCTGGTCTTACTTCTTCCTCTTTCCATGTTAGGCTACATTTCTCATTCTTCTTCTCACTCCTCTTTACCACTTTCTTCTCACTCCTTCCAACATTCTTTTCCATTCCTTCTTGAACCATCTTTCCTACTTCTTCACAAACTATTTGTCCCATATTTTCAATCATCGCATCCTCCACTTTATCCCAATATTGCTCCCAAAATAGTATCCACATGGGTCTCCTTATGACCCAACCCATCTTTTCCTGCTACAATATTTCACAACTCACATTCTCTACTTCTCCATGGTTTGTCCCTACAACAAACTATCAACACTATCCTCTACCCAACAAGATTTTGGAAGATGCACCCTCACGATCTTGTCTACCCACTTCCTCTTAGTGGAATAGATTCACACACCTTCTACCTAGCCTCATCTTTGTTGGAGGATAGTCAACATGATTCCCATGTAACCAATGGACTCTCAAGGCTTCTTCACTCTTCACAAACTCTTCACCCATGGTCTTGGTGTATACTCTCCACACTCAGGATTACCTACTTTGATACCAATTGATGTAGAGGGTCTTCCACTCTACCAAAAAATCATAATTCAACACAAAACAAATTCATAGGAAAACATTGCCTAAAACCAACTTTCAATAAGATTGCAACAAGTTTAGGTTTTAACAAAATCAATTTGAATCTCAATCATATCCACATTACAAAAATGTTCACATTCATTGGCTTCTCATGCCATTTTATCTTGCTATTTTTCTTTCACAATTTTCTACATTCTCATCTTGCCATCTCTCTCCTTCAAATATTCCCTCTCCATTGGGAAATCCACAATTTTATCTTCACTCCAACAATACCTTTTATCAAAACCTATGTAATTTTTCATTTTCCAATTTTAAAACTTTAAAATATCATAATGTGGGCATAGCCCAATAGCTCTCTACATGTGTACACATCCACCTCTATAGCTGATCATTTTCCTTTTTCTTTCTCCACCTCTTTATCCTCCTAGGCCACATCTCTTCACACTCTCTTCACAACCTCTGACAATTTCTCTTTTAAACAGTGTTTCCTCTCTAATTTTGGATTGTTTCTTTTATCCTACACCTCTCTTTATTCACTTTTTGGTTGAGCCTCATTGTCCTACTTTTATCTTCAAAATTCATATATGTCTCTAATCCATGTATAGCACCTCCCATTTAGTTATCTCCCCACTACAGAGGATTCCTCTCTTCTACATGTGCAGCCCCTACCCTCTCTGTTGCACGTCCCCTTTTCTCTATCTAGTGTCCCCCTTTGTCCTTTTGTTGATGCAACCTCTTAACTATCTTCACCCTGCACCCTTTCTCCTTACATGGGATCTCTTATACCTCTTATGGCTATTGCTCTTGTCTCTCCCTCTCTTGGCATCCAAATTTATTCAAATTTCCCTTCATATTCCCCTCGAGCATCCTCCTCAAGGCATTGATTCCCTATCACTTGATCTTCATTTTCTGAATTTATTCCAAACCTATCAACCTCCCTTTTTTTTTTAAAAATCTGCAACTACTTAGCTATATTTTCACATTCTTCTAAACTCCTTGAGAGATATTGACTTTGTCTTCCAAGATACCCTATTTTCCATGTCTTTTGTTTTCATCAATCCATCCTCCTTGAATGTGAAAAGGCTCCAATATACAAAATTCAATATTTTTAATTCTTTACTGACTTTGGTATGTTGTTTTGTTCAAATTTTGCATTTTAAATATCAAATCGATGGTCCAATAATCCCATTTCAATGATCATTTCCATTATGAGATAACATTCCCTTGTGGCACTACACCAATTTGCATATACATTGGCTAAGGTAAGAAACTACATTTAATTGGATCGAAGGATTCATGTACCCAATCTATTCTTCACTCTTTGACAAGGCAATAGAAAATATAATATATAGATAAACCAAACACAAAAAAATCCAAAAATTGAAAGCAAACCAAATGATTTTTTTGTTTGGTGTTGATTACCCATTCACCCATGTGCTCTAGCACTAGACATACTAGGTAGAAAGATTGTGAGCATAGGATCACAATGGTGGAGTTGAGTAGTTAAACTACTCTTCTAGTTTGATGACAAACTGTAGTGAACTCCTTCACTATGCAAGTGTTCATAATTTATCTTTCTTTCACTTTTTCCAACATTGTGCCAGAATACACACTACTTTTCTCCAACAACACATCATCTTCCTTTTTTCTCCCTCGCAGAATCATGTCCACCTAAACCCAACCTCCTCTGACAAATGCTTCTCTCACTCCTCTCTTTCTCCCTTGGTTTAAACCCACCTTTAACCATCCACCTCCACCAAAAATAACCTGTAACATCTTCAACCATCTCTATACACAACCACAGACTATATGCAACATCTACTACATGCTCTGGCTTTCTATCCATCTCACCTTTTACTATTGCATCTAAAAACAAAATATCATTATCAAAAAATAACTTTACCTCAATTACATCATTCACATCCTCAACAATTGCATCTTCTTGCTCTTCTCTCTTCGTTGTACCAACAAGCTTCATTAACAATTCTTCCTCAATTTCCAATAGTTGCACGAACAAATCTACTTCACCTTTGTCTTCAACTGTGAGCTTTTCGCTGTTCACCTCTGTGTTTTCTGCTTCTCTCTTCATGCCTTCCTCATGGCACGTCTCTAGTGTAACTTCTTCATCGGTAGGGGCTACTCTTCTTCCTCTTTCCATGTCAGGTTGCTTTTCTCATTTTTCTTCTCGCTCCTCTTTACCACTTTATTCTAACTCTTTCCAACATTCTTTTCCACTCTTTCTCGAACCATCTTTCCTACTTCTTCACAAATTATTTGTCCTATCTTTTCAATCATCTCATCCTCCACTTTATCCCAATACTACTCCGAAAATAGTATCCAAATGAGTCTCCTCATGACCCAACCCATCTTTTCCTACTACAATCTATCACAACCCACATTCTCTACTTCACCACAATTTGTCCCTACAACAAACTCTCACCACTATCCTCTACCCAAAATGTTTTTAGAAGATGAACCCTCACGACCTCTTCTACCCACTTCCTCTTAGTGGAAGAGATTTGCACACCTTCTTCCCAGCCTAATCTCTATTGGAGGATAGTCAACATGATTCCCATGGAACCAATGGCCTCTCAAGGCTTCTTCACTCTTCACAAACTCTTCACCCACGGTATTGGTGGATAATCTCCATGCTCAGGATTACTTGCTCTGATACCAATTGTTGCACAGGGTCCTCTCCTCTTCCACAAAATCACAACTCAACACAAAACAAATTTATAGGAAAAATTATCCTAAAACCAACTTTCAATAAGATTGCAACTAGTTCAAGTTTTAACAAAATCAATTCAAATTTCAATCATATCCATATTACAAAAATGTTCACATTCATTGGCTTCTCATGCCATTTTATCTTGCTATCTTTCTTTCCCAATTCTATACCTTCCTTTCCTACCATCTTTATCCTTCAAAAATGCCCTCTCCATTGGGTAATCCATAATTTTACCTTCACTCCAACATTTCCTTTTATCAACACCTATGTATTTTTTCATTTACCAATTTTCAAACTTTAAAATATCATAATGTGGGTGTAGCCCAATAGCTCTCTACACTTGTACGCAACCACCTCTATAGTTGCTCATTTTCCTTTTTTATATCTTTGCCTCTTTATCCTCCTTGGCCACCTCTCTTCACACTCTCTTCACATCCTCTGACAGTTTCTCTTTTCAACAATGTTTCCTCTCTAATTTCACACTGTTTCTTTTATCCTACACCTCTCTTTATTCACTTTCTAGTCGAGCCTCATTGTCCTACTTTTATTTTCAAAATGCATACATGTATCTAATCCATGTATAGTGCCTCCAATTTAGTTATCTTCCTACTATAGAGGAGTCATGTCTTCTACATGCACAACCCCTACCCTCTTTGTTGCGTGCCCCCTTCTCTCTATCTAGTGTACCTCTTTTTCCTTTTGTTGATGCAACCTCTTAACTATCTTCACCCTGCACCCTTTCTCCTTACATAGGATCTCTTCCACCTCTCATGAGCCATTGCTCTTGTCCCTCCCTCTCTTGGCACCCAAATGTCTTCAAATTCCCCTTCATATTCCCCTTGATCTTCCTCCTCAAGGCATCGATTCCCTATCACTTGATCTTCATTTTTTGACTTTATTCCAAACCTATCGGCCTCCCTTGGTTTTTTTAAAATCTGCAACTACTTAGTCATCTTTTGACATTCTTTTGAACTCCTTTAGAGACACCAACTTTATCTTCCAAGGTTCTCTATTGTCCATGTCTTTTATTTTCATCGATCTATCCTCCTCAAATGTGAAAAGGCTCCAATATACAAAATTCAAGATTTTTAATTCTTTGTTGACTTTGGTTTGTCGTTCTGTTCAAATTTTGCATTTTAAATATCAAATTGATGGTCCAATAATCCCATTTAAATAATCATTTCCATCATTTGATAATGTTCCCTTGTGGCACTATGTCAATTTGCATATACATCAGCCAAGGTAAACAACTACATTTAATCGGATCGGAGGATTCATGTACCCAATCTATGCTTCATGCTTCAACAAGGAAATTACAAATACAATATATAGAGAAACCAAACACAAACAAAACCAAAAATTGAAAGCAAATCAAATGATGCTTTTTTTTAATTATTGGATTATTATTTTCTATTTTTTAATTAATTTCTATTGAAACTGGTCCATAAACTTGAAATGTCAAACTTTTTTAGTTGTTTAATAACTTTTAATTTTTTAATTTAAAAAAAAATTGTATGACATCAATATACAAATAAATATATACACAATGAAGAAAAAATTCAAAAAAATATTATTTTAGGTCAAATTATGGTGTTTGTACATGAGAGTTTTCAAAAACAACAATTAGGGCCAATACAAAATTTAATAAAAAATATTTTTAAAAAATATAAAAATATGCTAATCAATCTTTAATTTTTTACACATCTTTCCCCAAAAGTAACTAGAAAAATACTTTTATTTTGGTCAAATTATGGTGTTTGTACACACGAATGGTAGGGTCCTAAAAAAGTGACTTTTAAAAAGTGTGTTTTATACATGCCTATTAAAAATTAATTTGTATCATCTAGGTATTAGAATAAATTACATATTTGGAAACTACTCTCAAAATACTAAATTTAATATTATTAAATTTTTTAAAGATGAAATGTGTAAGTGCTTCAAATTTTTAGTCCAACTGTGACAAATTATGAAAATTAGGAATACTACTTCCACTTTTAAAATATTTTGTGGACCCAACTTCTTGCATCAACCCTTATAGATGAATTTGATGAATCCAATAAACATAAATAATTTTAGCTAGGTAGTGAGCATATGGGCCTCATGACCCCTAGCAATTAGATTTCAATTTTGGAGTTTCCCTTTGCTCTTTTGCAAGGCATACAACTAGAAGAATGTTGGGAAAGGTATAATAATAATTGTATCCTAATGATTTTATTATTTATTATTTCATATTTAATAATAATTTCAGCCTCATGGGAAATAAGACCTTGTATTTTAAGATTACACTCTTGTCCATTTGTTAGCTACTTTATAATGTGTGTATGACATTGTAATATGGTAACTTCACTTATGATAAATTTTAAGACACACAAAAGAAAGATTATAGGAGACTTACATTGAAATTTTAAATAGAATTATGCTATTAATTAAGAGCATCTTTCAATGGGTTTGAATATACCAAAATGGAGAGTCTATTTGGAGGAAGTTATGATAATGTATGGTGTGAATGAAAAGGTCTAAGACAACTACTAAATATAGCCTATTGACCACCTCATAGATAATAGTATTGAAATTTGGACCAAATATGGTGCCAATTTTAGGTCTTTATTTTAATATATGGTTTTGGTAGACCATACTTGGTTTGTGGCTTAATTTTTTCCTATTTTATTGGGTTCTTGAGATGGAATATTTAGTGTATTTTTAGGTATCAAAATATTACCAAAATTAATTTATAATTTCATGTCGATACTCCTAGAAGGGCATGCCTCTAGTTATTGTTTTGCAACTCTTATTTTTTATTATCTATTTATATTATAATTCATTCATGATTTGGAGTGTGCTTTTTCTCCCAAAGGGCTTTGTTGCGTACATCATTTTTTTATGGTTGTATTATTCTTTTCATAAATTTATTTCTTGTAATTGTATGATTATATTTATCATACATATTTTTCCTCCCATAGATTTTTGTAGGAATAATTTTTACACCTCTACTTCATTTCAACATATTCCTCTAAGCATTTGATAAAGTGATAGTGATCTATCTTATGGGTAGGTGATTTTTTGTATATTTGAGCCCCACCTCTCAACTTATGTTGTGAGCATGCATCATAATACAATGGTGGAAGACATACAATATGCCTCACACCAACTACCTCTATCTTACATGGAAAACCCAAATTTCAAGATCAAACTCACTGATCAATACCATTCATACTAAAAATCAAATCTAAGTTATTTTTGTTAAAAATGGAACAATTTTCAAAAGTTTCATATTTTTAGAAAAAATATTTAAAATATTTAAAATATGATTTAACACCTTAGCAAGCTCATCATGATTGATTTATGTCCATACCTAATAGGATGATGATAATTGTGAAAGTGAATTTTCACTATTCACCATACTATTTATAGTTGATTATTTTTTATTCTTCTTATACTATTGATCCTACACAACTAATATTTTTATATCCATAGAACCAATCTATAATGACACATTTTCATAGAGATGGATGGAATAATCACATATTTTAAGATATTTTTTCTACAATTCATTTATCACCATGATTGTATTATAATGATAACATTAAGGATACACCTATTATCACATGTAATAGATTGTGATTCAATTGATCCATAATGACTATTTTTAAGTTTTAGGATATTTACTAATTATACATGCTCCATTTTCATTTGTATGCTATGTATCATTTCTAGGATAAATGACATTTATCATAGGACAAGACCATTGCTTTAGGGTATTATTCTTGTTTGATAGTTCAACATGCTTACATGTTTATCCATTGAATCAACTACACATGATATTCTTGGAAAATCCTTCTCTAGCCTTTGGGGCCACCTTTCCTTCATGACTTACCTATATTGGTGGCAACACTACACCTCAACAATTATCACTAATTTACAATCTTACAATGATTGTGTATGCTGAGACATTTTTACCCACTTTCTATTATTACATGATTATTATTGGATTATTATACAATTGTGGTACTTACACATTCATTTTTTATACCATTTATTTGTATGTCATATGATTATAGTCATTTCATACTTCCACATGTACTTACTTGCTAATATGCTTCAATTATTTTATTACTTTATCATTTCTAACTTCTAACTTCTTGCATTTGGTGAATGCAACCAAAATAAGGGGGAACATAATATCACTAGCACTATTATTTTTGAGATTATAAGCAACAACTTGTGATACACAAGGATTCATTACCATGCCTAGACATATCTTGATTACATTACACACTTGTAATTGAGTGACGTTGTATCACGTTTTCCAAATTAATTGGAGTGACATGGCCATATTGAAATTTCCCACTTGCATGGTCCTATTGAACATATCATTTCCCATTTTCATAATTTAGTAGAGTTTCATGGCTATTTTGAACATTTTATATTAAATTTCCACAATAGAGAAGATTATTTATGTATCACTTTCCATATAGTTCAAAAAATTTACCCTTCTCTCTATCTCTACTTCTCTCTTTTTTTTTAGATAATTAAATTACTTTTTATTTATGGTTATTTCCCTTGTGATAGAAGCCATGCCATTCATTACATATATTTTTATTATTTTTCAAGTTCTTTTACGTAATCCATGCCAAGGAGATAAACACAAGATGAATCCAAGAATCACCCATTACTTGACATTGACTAAATATTCTTTTGAAATGTCTAGATATTTACTTTTCATGTTGGTTGAGAATGATCATATAATTTTAAATGCATGCCCATGTTAGATTCAAATGTACCTCAAAGTGGGGGCAAGATGTAATGATAAAGTGTACATACTCATGCCATTTTTAATTAGTTTGTGGCTCATTTCAATGGAATAAGTGTAATTGCATATGAAGAAGAAACACAATTTTATGTTAGTTTTTGCTCATGATTTGATGCTAAAATCCCTATTTATTTTACATTCATTTACATAAATTTCTTTTTATTTAACCTTATAAAATCCCTAGTTATGCATAGTCCCATATGTTTGCCATTTACACAACATTTATTAGCATATGCATTTGTACCATTGTCCACACATTCATTCATTGACTTGAAATTGACACTTCTTTGGTTTAAAGTCAATCTCAAGTGTCTTGGTATTAGAAGAGGAGAGCGAATCAATGAACAAACCCTAGTTCATTTTCAACAAACATTTCTAGTGAACATTTCCAACATTTGAATCCACTTTGTTGCACAATGCATGAATCCCACTGTAGATTATTTTGTTACTACCTCGAATTCTAATACAAAGTGGAAGATATATGAGGGGGAAATTAGATGCTATAGAAGAAAATATTGATATAGAGGGAGAAAAGAGAGTAGATATAGTGGTAGTAGCAAATGATATGCCCAACACAAAGAGCAAGGTTTCCACCCAAAATTTTCAAATGAAGAACAAGGTAAAACCCTAGAGTTCCATTTGTTTGATGAAGTTGTAGATCTCATTGCTAAAAATCAATGTAAAATTATTATTTTGTTTTTTTGAGAGGAATTTCTACAAAATTAGAATTTTTAAAATGGGAAAAAACAAACTAGGAAAATAGGGGATGGGAGATTGAAAAAATAAGGGGTTTAGGAAAGGGATACATCTCTTGTATGTTTAAATTAATAGAGCATTCCCAGGTTATGTTGCAATATGGAACATGGGTGATTTGTGGGAATATTTGCTACCTCCAAGCTTAGACATTTGACTTTCACCTCCAAAGGACCTTATCAATCCCATTACCCAATGTGATTGGAACTTCCTTTTTTAAACTTAGCCTTCAAACCATACCTTAAGGACATTGTGACCCAACTGGGTAAAGTAATTTGGTGCAAATAGAGTTTTGACATGTTTTCTAGTTTAAGAGTTCATCTAAGTGTTTGTGTGGAAGTGGATTTGAATAGACTTTTGCTAGAAAATATTTAATTATATGGCCCTAGTTTTGAAATAGAACAACCAATTGTTTATTTGAATAATCCCAATGCCTTCTTTTTTTGTCGACAATAGGGTCATTTGATTTGAGATTATCCCATCAGGGAAAAAAGGTCTTCTTCTTCTCCTTCACAAGCTTCCCTAGCCAAGGTTTCCTCTAATCTTACTTTACAGTCCAAGCCAATAATCAAAACCCCTCCACCCTATTCTCTTCAAATAAGCAATAGTATTCCCTCTTCTAGTCCTCATTCTCCTTTTGATCCCCCTTTAGTGGCCAATACTTCTTATAAATATGTTATTATGAATGATGATTGGAAAAATTTCTAAAAAGGAAAAGAACCTTCTTCCCCTTCCTTGAATTCTCACTTCCCTCTTAATGAACCATCACATCTAAATTATTCTAGGTTGTTGAAATCCCCTAGTAGATCTTTGTCTCCTCAAGATATCCTTTTGTTGGTTCAATAAAAAATTGATCAATGATCAAGAATTTCCCATCTCTAATTGCTATGGAGTTTTTCCACAAGAGGAGGATGATTCTCTTGACGTTTCACCATGAGGTTCAAAATATTATCTTGGAATGTGAGAGGGCTTTATCACCCTCATCACAAATTTAAATTCAAGGACACTTTTGAGAAATGTAAACTTGATGTGCTTTTGTTACAAGAAGTTAAAATTGGTAATGAACATTTAAATATGTCTCTTTTCAATCTTTGGAAAGATGACCTTTTCATTCATACCTTCCATAAGGAAGGCAGTGGTGGGGTTTTTCTTGGATTGTCTCCTTCAATATACAAACACATCATTAATAAGGGTGAGGACCCAACTCATAACTATGTTTGGGCCCTCACCTTTATCAATGGATAGCCCCCTGGTTTCTGTTCAATTTATGCTCCTAAAAATATAAGAGAAAGAGTTTCTCTTTGGGAATAGATGTCTAAGAACCTTCCTATTGTTTCAATTGGGTGTTGGGAGGAGATTTTAACATGGCGGAACATCACGAGGATCATAGTTGGTTTAACCATTTTAAGCTCAGCCAGGAAGAATTTGAAAAATGGATTTATTATAGAAATGTGCTTGGAGTTATTGATCCTATCCATAAAAAATTATCTAATCATGCCAATAATTGGTACACGTGGTCAAATTGTAGACCGGGTAATGATAGGAAGTTGAGAAAATTGGAAAACTTTTATTTATCTCACAATTTGTAGTTAGATAAGTTGTCTTAGGATTTTTGGGTGCTGGTGGACTATTCTAAAATTTATCTAATCATTTTCCAATTATTTACTCATTTTCTTCTTTTGAAGATGTTGATGTCGAGTCTTCTTCTCAACTTCCTTTCAAGCTTAATATTTTTCATCTTAAAAATAAAGAATGTGTTTCAACCTTAGTTGGGATTTGGAACTCTATACCTAAACCTCTTGAAGGAGAGTCATGGGTTAGATGGTGGATTTTTTCTATATTACAATGTGTTGTGTTTCTTCACTCCTTCGGTAGAAGAATGGCTTGGAAACGTAAACACAATGAAAAATATCTCCAAGGGAAGTTAGAACTTTCTAGAATTAAACTTAATCTTGGTCCTCATAATGAAACTCTTTAGAAACATATTATTGTTATTGAAGCTTAGCTATGAAAACTTGACCATTACAGAGGACAGGGTACCAAAATCAGAGCTAGAATTCAATGGATCAATGAAGGGAACAAGGGATCTAAGTATTTTTTAATTATCTTAACTATAACATAAAAAAGAGAAAATTGAAGCTATAAGGGATGAAAGTGTGCATCATACTAATCAAGTAGAAATTATTAATTTGTTTCATAATTTTTTATGAAAGGTTGTTTAGAGAAGAAACCAATTGGATTGATATCCAACATGCTTTGGAGGATAACATCTAGGAATTTATTCCAAATATGATTGATCTAGGTTATATAAAATATTTGGATGAAATCCTCTCTTTGGAGGAAACTGAACATGCTTTATTTTCTATGAAACCAAATAAAATTCATCACTTTGATGGTCTTCCTATTGAATTTTATCAAATTATGTGGAAGCATATTAAGGATGATTTTTATATGCTATATTTAGAATCCCTTTAGAATGGTTCTCTAGGTCCTATAATCAACAAAGGTATAATTAAACTTATTCTTAAGGGGAAGAATAAGGATACCATTTTTTTTTTGCATCCAATTATTTTATTAAACACTTCATATAAAATTATTGCGAAGGATTTAGCAATCAGAATTAAACCCATTGTTCAAATTATTATGAGAGCTGAGAAAATAAGGATTTTAAAAGGAAGATATATCCTTGATAATCTTATGTTGGCTTGGGAGACTATGGAATGGGAACAACAATCAATACAAAATGCTTTGATAGTCAAGCTATATTTTGATAAAGATTATGATAGAATTCGTTTGAGCTTTATCCTTAAAATGCTTCAATGGTTGGGTTTTGGTCCTAAAATTAAAAAGCATGTTCAATTCTTTTTCAAGATGCTAATACTCACTTGATTATTAATAAAGACTCCTTTGAGTTACATCATTCCATAAGACATGGATGTCCCCTTTCTCCCTTTTTGTATGTTCTTACAGCTGATGTCATAGGATATTTTCTACATAAAGCTCATCAATAATACTTATCAAAGGAATTTCTCTCCCTAAAAACAAAGTGGTTATTAATTCCCACTTTGCAGATGATAGTATGTTATTCCTGCATAATTTTGAAGAGGAGGTGAATAATACTTTGGAAATTGTTAAGTTGTACTATATGATATCTGGCTCTCCTATAACACATATTAAAACCAAGTTTTTAGTAACTCGGTCTTATTCTAGGCCTCGATGGTTGCAAAATAATAGAGGTAAATAAAAATGGTGAGATAACTAGATAACTAGATATTTAGGTATACCCTTTGGTTTGGGAGTTTCTCTTTCTGAAATGTCAACTTGGTTCTTAAATAGAATTAAGTGTAATCTATTCAATTTTGGCAAAAAAAAAATTCTTTGGCTGGAAAGATTCAAGTGGCTAATAAGATTCTCATTGCTTCCCATGTGTACTACTCTTCTTGACAGATGTCATCCAAACAAGGTTATGAAGAGCTCAATTGAATAATTTATAGATTTTTTTGGTCTGGATGGGATGGTAATGGTGGGTTTATTGCTTCTTCATGGTCTCATTGCATTCAACCAAAGCACAAAGGAGGCTTGGGGCTTATTGATCCCCAAACCAAGGGATTTACCTTGCTATAAAATTGATTATTAGAGCTTCTAGTGGAGATGAACCATGGAAGATTTTAGTCTATCATCAAATTATGGAAGATTCTATAAAGAGAAAATAAAAAGATGTTCATTGGCTTGATAAAATGATTTTTCCTTCTTTCTTTAAAATCAGAGCTTCTTTTCCCATCTAGTCAATTTGGAAAGCATGAAAAAAAGAATTTTTTAAAATTGGAATGGATCTTCCTTGCAAATGGGGTTTAATTTTGTTTCAATGTCAATTTGGTGTGACAAACTAATTTCTTATCATGATTAGCCATTAGCATTATGTTTCCCAAGACAAGGTCACTATTTGTTTAAAAAGGGAGTTAGACAATTTAAAGATTTTGGGATTTTGATATATTTAACTGGATTCCTTGGAATAGAATTAAGGAGCAATATGGGTTGAGTTCTAATTATAAACAGTTCATCCTTTTTATTAAATATCTTGTTCTAGTGGATCTGACTATGAAGTTATGTACTTCAAGGGACCGTTGTCTCTTTAGAGATTGGAAATGGTTATCTTGCAGTCATTTCAATCATTTTCTATTAAAAAATATATATTTGAAATTTCTTCCTAGTTGGAATATTGCTAATTGTTTGAATCAAAAGTGGAAATGCAGACTTAGCTCTAAATTTTGGTCTAAATTAAGTGCTCAAATATGGCATTCCAAAGCTGATTTTGATTCACAAGTGTTGATTTGGAAGATATTTTATTGCAAGCTACCCATGGGGGATAGATTGAAGTGTATTATGGTCCAACCAGTGAATTGTACTTTCTGTATGTGCATGGAAAGTTTGAAGCACATTTTTTGGGACTGTGTATATGTTAAAAGGAAATGGTTTGCTATTTTTAGAGATTTCTCATCTATTTTGAACCATGATTTGAATTGGAAAGAATTTGTTTTTAATTTTGGTATGCAAAAAGGATGTGATTGTTGATTTCATTTGGTATGTTGTTTTAAAAAAAATATGGAAAAATAGATGTGTTGCAATGTTTTCTAATAACTACTATCAGGTAGCTAGTACTCTAAGGCTTTACTCTGACATATGTCTATAGGTGGTTGTTCTTTTTTCTCAGATCCAAGTTATATATAAGAAGAATGAGAGGGAAAAACATCAGTTACAATAGATTAAAGATCAGATTGTGAAGTTTCATTTGGAGAATAAAGTTGATCACTATAAAAATATTATACAACTCTTGTAATTATGTCTAATTTTTGTTGTACAACTTATTTAAATTGTATTTTATGGATGATACAACTATTGTAAATGCTATTCAGCTCTTGTAGGTCTATTTTTTGTTGATGGAAAACTCTTGTATTTGTTTAGTTTGACTAGCTTTCTGGCTATCCATGTTCTCTAGCTACTTCTAGTAGCTCTATTCTTGTAATTTTTTTTTTCTTTGTTCACTAAAAAAAAGGTGTCTTGGTATTAATATTGAAAGCTTCAAGACTAACCCCAAAATTTAATATTTCATGTTTAATTTTTTAGACTCTTTCCCTTTCCTTCTAGTGACTCTAAGCTAGATTAGCACACATTTGTTCAAATTATTGTCTTGGCATTTAGAGTCATTCAATATGTAATCAATTCATACAGAACTACAAGGAGAAAATTTCAACATACACTTGATTTTCTCAAAGATAGAATATCCATCAAATATAGGTCATCTACACATTTTCTCATGTTTCTTTTGAATATTCACTCAAAACTATAAATATTGACATTGATAGGGCTAACCTAGGAAAATTTGACACTATATTATCTAACAATCTCACTTAAGGTGTTTGTAAACATCACATTGACATATTTAGACATAAGGAAGATAAAGAGATATTTTCTATAACATTATATTAGATCATTTTATAGGCCACAATGTAGTCCCACATTTTAAATCTTCTTATGGTGCTTAAGTTTGATCTAATAGGACACATATTCAACTTACAAAGATATTAGAAATTGTACATAGTTTGAGACATTCAGTGGACTACAAGCATTAGTTTTGTGTATCTTGATGAACAAATTTTATATTGCATCAACATTAATTCTTCATCCTAAAGATTATAAAAGACTTTCCCAATCATTATCTTAAAGCTACCAATTCATTCTAAAATTTAATACCCTATTCATATATTTTTTTGTATATTTATTGACCCAACTCATAATTAAATTTTAATTAATTTTCTAATTATTATTAACATTTATTTAATTTATATAAAAAATATATTTTATCCTCTTACACCAAGAAAAGAGCTACAAAGATCTTAAAGAGCTCTCAAGGGAAAAAAACACGCCACGACTAAAACAAGAGGAAAAAGTTATGTTGCCCACATGAGGAATATACAAAGCATTTATAATAAACAATATTATTTTTTTGTGGCCTTGATTATATTTTATTATGCCAAAGGCATTCCCTCTATGAGCGAAGGTTATCTATGAGAGAATATTCATGGTTATGACAACATCTGTAACAAGCAAGATGATCAAAAGAATCACAATTGTCAGATTTTTTCATTCTACAAATTTTTTTTTTATCATTTTATTTTTCACTTTCCATTTTGTGCTCACTATTTTCCACCATTTTTTTTGCATTCAGAAGCAGCGGGAACTCTAGAAGACTCATGCATATTGTTTGTTTGGGTTAGAAAATTTTGACCATCTTAACATATTCACATTAAAATAAATTCAGTATTGGCTAGAATTTTTTGTTTATTTTTTTTCAAAAAATTTAAATGATTTTCTCATGTTGGTGAATGAGCTCTGCTAGGGTTTCTTGTGTATGTAGTCATCCTTGGCCCCTCTTACATCATACCATGCCATAGGCACATGATTTTCTGTTTTACTATGTGTATGTTTGTATTTACTGTGGTTTTCTTGGTTTTATTATACCTTCAACCAGATCTAACCTAGTAGTTCTTGTTGGTGTTGGTGGTTCAATGGCTTTGCTCAATGGCTCCCCCTCTGAAGAAGTCCCCAAAAATTTATTCCAAAATTTTTCCATAAGGTAAGTATTTTGACTCCTCGTTGATGTGGTTTTACCCTTGCCATATTTTTATTTTGCATGTCAATGGCTATAGCAAAATACACTTGTTGGTTATTTTATTGAGAGGAATCCCCATGAAAGTGTGTTTAAAGAATGGGTCCAAAAGGCCTAGGTCCCTCATGGGGTCTGCCTTGATATGGTCCAGAATCTAACCAAAGGTTTTTTTTCTTTTTTTCTTTGTGGAGGTCAATCATGTTCATGAAATAATGAACCGAGGTCCTTGGTATGTTTGGTCCTCATTGTTGATCTTCCAATCATGGACCTAGGACTTCACTATTTCAAATGACACCAAGTTACAAGTTTCGGTCTAGATTGAATTTCCTGGTTTACCGTTGCCTTGTATGTTATTTTTGCAACATATTGCATCCTCTCTAGGGAGGGTTATTTGTGTTGAACCATATAGGTTCTTTCAAGATTTCCCTCAAAAGTGAGTCTGTGTTGAAGTGAACCTTTCATAGGATTTGAAAGAGTCCATTGTTCAAATTGGTGCTCTTCGACATACCAAGAAATTCACTTATTTTAATTTTCCAAATACTTGTTATAGGTGTCAATTCGTAGACCACAAGATTAAGGATTTCCCTTTGGCAGTTCCCCATACTCCTTCACCGCCATGGAATTTTGAAAAGCCCTATTAGGCAAAGAGTTCTACCATCAAACCAAAGGAGAAATGGACAATGGTTACAAATACTATAAATAAGTCCAATGGCTTTAGGATAATTTCCAAAATCTCTGAGCCAATGAAGGAGACTTCATACCCTTTAGTGAAGGGGAAAGAGGCCTAGGTTGGCTCTACCAACACTTTTGTGTGGCCAAGGACTAAGGCTATGCCCCAACTTGCTGCCATCATGATAGCATAGCCAAATGAATCTCCTCTCATGTTTGGAGCTCATAGGAGGTCATGAAGCCCTTCACGGCCTCTGGAAGGAGAATTTGTCTAGGAGAAATCAATAGTTTTATCTCCAACCATTCAAATTGGTTCAATTCTACTAGAATTATTGCATAATCACTTCTCTACCTTGGATAAGGAGAAAAACTCTAATGTTATGGAGGAGTTTCATTCATGAATTTCCTCTCATAGAATGTTTGGGATCTAACAAGCCTCTCCAGTAAGTATTCTATTAGGGATACTCTTCAAAAGTATGCTAGTATTGATGTTCTTTGCCTTTAGGAAGTGAGAGTGGCTAGTTTTTTGCTTGCTTCGGCTTGTCACTCTATCTAGCCAACTAGTAAAATGTTTTGTACTAAGCATGAAGTCAGATGTGGTAGAGCGGTCACCCTTATGCCCCCATAGTGGCACACTTTTGTGGTCAACCATGGGTCTAACCCCACACAACGGCTCGTCTGGGTTTTGTTTCATATTGATAATCATTATTTTGGGATTACTAATGTTTATGTCTTGAATGATGCTATTGAAAGATCACTTCTCAGGGGTTGGATTGTTGATTCATTGCCAGTTTCTACCTAGTTACTATGTGGGGACTTCAATATGGTTGAGATAGCGTATGATAAGGATGGTATTTTTCCATTTTGATGGGTAGCTAGTGCAATAGAAGCATGGTATTACATGTGTACTAAATTGGGGCTTTTTTATCCCAATATTGGTTGATGCCATTCTCACTCTCTTTGACACACTTGGTGTAATTATTGGTCTATTTTTGACATGATATTTAAATGCCTTGAACATGTTATGATCTTGGCTCAATCTTTTTTTCTTTTTCAGCTCTTCATCACTTCCGGTTATGTCGTTAGTGGATGTGATGTTGTTATACCATTTCCCCATATCTTTTTACATTGAATGGGAGTTGAGACAACTGCATGCCAATAGGACTCAATTATTTCTAAATAAATCCTTGCTTCATCACTAACCCACGCTAGCCCACATTCATACAGTATGGAATTTGGAGTGTAGGCCACCTCATAATGTAGAGTGGATTAACTAGTGGAATGATGTCATCACTCACACGGTGAGGTTTCTCTACATTTATGGGCACTAGTTGGCCATCTTTCATTGTAGGTCCTTTGAAGTGAGTATAGCCAACCTTCACTCTACCATTGAGGCTCTGGTGGCTAGCCCTTTTTCCCCTTCCTTGTAGGTCAGTGTGGTGGAGTTAAGGTACAAAAATAAAATTGCAGATAATTACACTACTAGAGGAGTGCAAATCAAGTCCAGGTTACACTAGCTTAAGATAAGATATTGGGCCTCCAAAGATTTAATTTGGCACTTCATACCAGACACTCTTCTCCTAGTATCAAAAGAATCAAAGAAGGAAATACAGTGTTTTTAGAGCTACCTGACATTCTCCAAGCCTTTGTTAGGAATTATGAATAGGTGTTTGCAGCTCAACACTATACTCTAGAGCATCAACAAGCTCTTCAAGATTGTCTTATTATTATGCCAAATAGGCTATCCTCAGCCTAGAATTCCTTCTATGAGCAGTTGCTCACAATTGAGGACCTGAAGGAAGCTTTCCACACCATGGTGGATGACAAAGCCCTAAGAATTGATGGCTTCCTATGTGAATTTCACAAAGCCCTATGGGATTGCATTGGACCTAATCTGCATAAAGTTTATCTTGAAGTTTTTCATTCCAAAACATTAGGCTCTTTAATTAATAAAGGTAATATCAAATTCGTACCTATGCTTGGAGATCCCGAGGATATCTTCAATTAGTGGCCCATTATGCTCCCCAATGCCTCTTATAAAATCATTGCTAAAGCTCTTTCCTTGAAAATCCACCATCTTTTTCCTCAAATTGTGTGCTCGAAGCAAACTGGATTTATTAAATTTGGATTCATTCTAGATAACATTATTCTTGTGTGGGAAGGAATGGATGGGCCAGGTGCTCTAATCAGAAAGAAATTTTTATTAAAATTGATTTTTCCAAAGCTTATGACCACATTGAATGGATTTTTATTCTTGTCATGTTGGTTGCCTTAGCGTTTGGCCCTAATTTTATTCAGATTGTGCAAATACTTTTTTCTAATGCCTCTGCTTGCATCACTATTAATGACTTCCAATCCCCTTCATTTGGTTTGTTCCACTCCATCCACCAGGGTTTCCTACTCGTCCCCTCATTTTATGTACTTGCTGCAGAAGGGTTTGGTTATTTGTTGGCAAATGTTGTTGCCCAATGGTGGGTTAGAGGCATTTCTTTTCCCAACTCGTTGACTCAGTTGGTCAATGGCCATTTTGCTAATGATTCTTTTCTCACTCTTCTAGAAGAGGAAAATAATGTCAAAGCTGCTCTAGATTGCCTTGATACTTTTTTCCTTGCCTCTGGCTCTGTCATTCAATGGCATAAAACCTTATGCTACAGGTAGTCTATTCTACCACTTCCACTCTGGTTTCAACATTATGGCTAGAAATGGATTGGTATAGGGGAAATATTTTGATTTCTAGGAATTCCTTTTTCCTTCTAGGCTTCCCCCGTGGATTTGTGGAAAGAGTTCTTTCTTGAATTGAGAAAAATCTAGCTTATTGGACCAAGCCCCTCTCTCTAGCTAGTAAATTCTAGATTTTCTCTAAAATTTTAGTTGCTATTCATGTTTATTATTCTTCTTGTTGAGCTCCCTCAAAATCCACCTATGCTAAGCTTGAAAAACTGTTACACGACTTTCTTTGGGCCTCTTCTGAGACTCATCAAGGGTTTCACTGCATAGACTCAAAAATTTGTTGCTTTCCTAGAGACTCTATAGGGCTTGGTCTACTCTCCACTCAACAACAAGGGATTTTCTATGTGTTAAATGGATAATCAGAGCTCTTTTTGGCGATGAGGCTTGGAAAATTCTTCTTAGGAATTGCATTTAGTTTAGTGTTCTTATGCACAGACCAACTTGGAAGGGGATTGACTTTCAAATCCTTCTAGTTATGAGGGAACTAGTCTAGATAGTGGAAAATTTCATGGCTAAGAGAATTTGAAAATCCTGGGAAGTTATTAGGCCTTGACTCCATTGGGCTAGCTTTGGTTTTTGTGATGGGCCTTCCCTTAATCAAGAGAATGTGTGGTTGTCGCCCTTTTTTCCTAGTAATGGTCAGCTACTATCCAAGTCATCCTGGCTTAAGGCTTTAAGATTTCACAAGAAAGGTATTTAGACCTTGCAACATATGTTTCATAGACCCATGATGCATATTGTGTTGTGGGAGGACTTTTGTGCTCAATATCAACTTCAAAACTAAGATAGTGATACTTATGTTGGTCTAGTGAATTCCATTGTGGGTGATATGCTTCATAAGGTGGGTATTCATGCCACCAAGCCTTGGTGGAAGGATTGGATGTGGTACCCAAACACCCCTTTTAGGAATTATAGCCTAGGATTGGTTATCTATGGCTTTCACCTCACCTTCCTATGATTGATAGTTTGAACCAACGATGGCATCTCTAGTCTTCTATGTTTGTTTGGAAAAAATGATTCTCTTCCACTTGGTTTGCAAGTGTTGAGCCAAAATTTGCCCACTTTTCTTGGTGTATTCTTTTCCAAGGCTTACCTATGGGGTCTCAACTTATCCACTTGGGGGTCCACAACCCTCGCTACCTGTTTTGTGGGCAAGTTGAGATGTTTAAGCATCTCTTCTAGTTTTGTACTAGATCTGAGCAACTATGGAGTTGGATTCATTTCTTCTTTTGACCATTCAAGCTAGAGCTATTTTCTTGGCATTTGATTTTGTTGGGTGATTCTCCTAGGCATCCCACTAAGTATACCTAGATTTGGCACACTTTCAGGGTGGAAATCTTCTTCAATATTTGGAAAGATAGAAATGTCTGCATATTTTCTCACAAGAAAATCGATAAATATGTTTCTCTTTACTCTAAAGCAATTATTTGTTCTAATGGTTTTTTGCAAATACAAGTGCAAAAAAAAAAAGTTGCACTTGAATTCTCTCACTTACAGGTACTTTTGGACCACTAGAGCAATGCCCTTTGTACTGTGGCTCTGGTGCTCTCTTCTCCCACCTCCTCCCATAGTTTGTTGCCCTCATAGGGCCGGTAGTAGAGTGGCTCTACTCACCTATGATCTTAGGCTCCTCCTCATCGTGGCTCCCACTCTCCTAAGTAGTCACGTTCTCCTCCTTTGCAGGCTGACTTGGGGTTTCCCTCTAGAAGGATGGTGGGGGGCGATTGTGGCTCTTCTAGGTGGCCCACTGATATTGCTCCAGGTAGCAGCTCTGGTTGGCCAACTTCTATGAGTGGCTCCCATGGTTAAACTTGGCAATCTCACCTAGACATGAGGAGAATGACAAAGATAAAGAAAAATAAGATGGTGCTAGCTGGGGTCCTCCTGAGATCACTCCAGACCTTGCTGATGTGTGGGGAAAGCATTTGGATGATAGGGACCCTCCGCCTACTGTTGGCACTACTTTGGCCGCTTAATGGCCTTTTTTATTTTCTTGTTTATTAAGGTTATTGCTCTCTAGGCTTGACCCATGTTATGTTAGACTTCTAGGCTTTTTCGATATGACTCTGGGGGTTTGCCTTTTTACCACCCACTTTTTTTTTTGAATATGTATTTCTATCTATTTTATTAATATAGATGCATGCCTATTCATAAAAAAAAAAATTAACTAATTTTTTTGCCTCATAATAATGTGGATAGAAAAGGCTTAGTGTTGAATATTAATAATATAATATTATAAAATAAAATTATACTTTAAATACCTATATATATTTATTATTTAATTATATATATAAATTATCTTACAATTATATTTATTATTTGATATAATATGTAATATAATATGCAATGAATATATATAGTATATATTTTTATATTGTATTTATTTTATTAATATATTTAATATTTAAAAAATTATTAAATATAATTTTACAATATTATTTTATTATAAATAATTATATTTATTATTTTATATTATATAAACTATTAAATATAATATAATATGTAATGAATTATATAATATATATTTTTAATATAAAGATTGAGAGAGAGGGGGAGGGAGTGAGGGGTAGATGGAGAGAAAGAGTTGAAGATAAAGTAGAAAAAATAGAGAATAAGAGATGGAGACAAGGAGGGAGGGATAAATAACTAGAGAGGGATAAATGAGTAGAGAGAGAAAAGGGGAAGGGGAGGGAAATATAGGGAAATAGAGAATGAAAATTAGATATATATATATATATATATAGAGAGAGAGAGAGAGAGAGAATGATAAATTGATAGAGGAAGAGAGAAAAATGGAGAGGGAGATTGATAGAGATAGGGGAAGATAGAAAGATAACAATAAGATATATATCCCTTTCTCTACCTCTACGTATAACTTCCTATCTTGATCTTTCTATCCCTCCATATCTCCCTCTCTCATTCTCTACCTATCATTGTCTCTCCCTATTTCTATATTCCTCTCTATCTCTCCCCCCTATCTATGTCTCCTTACCTCTACATGCATCACTCTCTTCCTCCTCTATCTTTCCCATTATATACATCTATCTATCTCTCCATTTTTCTTTCCCTATCTCTCCCTCCCTCTCCCTTCCTCTCTATATATTTATATATATCTCTATATATCTCCCTCATCTCTCTCTCTCCTACTCTATCTCTATTTCTCTTCATCTCCCTCTCACTCATCTCTCTCACTTTCTATTCATATCATTCTCCACCCTTATATCCCCCCCTCTCTCTCTAGACCTCTATATCTATATATCTCTTTACCTCTCTATCTTTATCTCTCCATATTTCTTCTTCCATCTCTTCCTCTATCTCTATCTTATTATCTCTTCTCTCTACCCCTATATCTACCCCTCTCTCTACCTCTCTCTCTAAATCACTTCCTATCTCCATCTTTATATTTCTATCTCTCGCTCTCTATCTATTCCTCTCTCCTCTCTCTACTCCCTCTCCTACACTCCACACCTCTTTGGTGTACCCATTGCACACTTGGTGGAGTTTCTTAAATCTCTACAAATTTTTGAGCAAGTCCATATTTTGGTCATGATTTCTAAGCTTTTTGTCCAAGGGTAGGTTAAGGTTTGGGCCCATAAACCTTCATTTTACAAAATTTACCATCATAAACCCTTGAGCATTCTATTTTTGTGTTGACCTATTGCACCCGGTCACCGATCTCTTAAGTCATGACTTGAGTCATTCAAAAAATTATCTTTACCAACCCTTTAGCCTAGGTTCACTGATCACCTCATGCTTTTATTCATTTCAAATTTTTCCTAAGTTGTATTGCAATATTTTGTTAAAAGACTTAAGTCCAAATCCTTTAGTCTTGAGGGTCAAGCTTCATCAACCTAGTGGTGTCTCCTTTTTAAGACTAATGTTATTTGCATGTGCAAAAACCTTGGCCATCAGATTTGAAGGTCAAATCCCAACCATTCATTGCATGCCTCATAGGACTTAAATAATGATTTTGAAAGCTAGTGTGAGGCTTGCGATTACTCGACACATGTACTCACTGAGGTGGGGGTCTGATCTACATTCAATGTACCTGATGCTCAATGGTTTTGAAATCGACAATTGATATGCAATTTGGAGATTAAATCTTGACCGTGTATTGCCCACCTCACAACATTCAAATAATGCTTTCCAGATAATTTTGAGGTTTGTGATTGAAGGACACGTAGATTCCTTAGCTGCTTGTAGGAAGTAGCGGTGGAGCCCATGGATGCATATGTTGGTGCCTAGCTAGATGAACATCGTTGGCCATAAATTAGCGAGCAATGGTGTCAGGAATTCAAACCTGATTGACTCAATCTAATCTGTTTGATTTACCACCTCATCAAGAAATCAACAACTAGCATTCAAAACTAGAAATGAGAAGGTAATAGCCATTTTACTCTACGTAGTTGAGCATTAATGGCATAAGCTTTGTAGGAGTGATCACTTTGATCTTGGTGCATGTGAATGATTAATCTCCTATAATTATTGAGGATGATACATGAATTTTTATGTACCTAGGTAATTAACGGTGGTGAAGTGGATGCTAGTGGTTGATCATCTTCTGACTTGTGTGACCTTCATTGAGCATTGGTGATCAACATGATAAAATTGCTCGATAAATGTGGATTGATGGCTTTTGTTTTCACCATTGCAATCAAGAGAAAAAATTCTCTAAGTTCATGAGAAGAGTGTTCTGCATTTGAGAAGTTTTGTCCTCTGCAAAAATGAGCAAGTCAGTTTTTGTTGCATCATCAGTGTGAAGGTATCCATGGCTCAACTGGTAGGGACCACACAATGACATTTTAGAGGGTGAACAGAGCATGCCCAAAGTTGTTGCAACTTTGAAGGAGGGAAATAAGAAAGAAGCTCATGGTAGGAGGCCTATGCAAGTTGTTGTGAGGAGCAATTACAAGTTAAAGAACCGGGTTGTAATTGGAGAAACAATAGAGGCTAAGGAGAAGGAGCCTGCAAAGTTCATGAGAGGAATAAGGAGAAATATCAGGTATGGCCAAGGCTCTCTAGGATGACACAATTCTCCTATCAAAATTTTAGATTTCCCCTTAGAAAAAAAATGAGATGGATTTAGGTTATTGTCAGTACCTCATGGCTTTAACTAAATTTGCAAACTCAGGTGAGGAGGTGGTAGCAGTTGCTCCAATTTCAATGAAGAAACCAAGTGGGCATACTTACTTTGCTAAAAGCAAGGACGCTAATGAAGAAGAAGCGATGGTTTCTCCAACCTCCACAAGGATGCAAAGTGGGCATGTGTACTTTGGCTTTGGTTCTGGTTCTCATTTTGTTTCTGATTAAGAGAGATGGTATCTCAATCCTAATTTTTTGTTTTGGTATTAGTATTGTTGTGATGGTCGTTCTTGCACTCTCTGCGTATATGGGTTTTTTTCTTTTATGCTAAGGATGCCTTTAGGCTAGTATCATGAAGAACTTTTTGGCTTGACATGGGTGTGGAATGTAAAGGATCATTGACAACTAATGGTGATTTTGGTGGCATTAGATGGTTCTTCTTATGCAAATGGTGCAAATTTTGTTTCCCTTGTATGGTAAATAATTATAAGCAACTATTCGGGGAATATCTAAAAGGTAGTTGAAACTTGTTTTGAAATGAAATACATTTGAAATGCAATTGCATTTGAGTCAAATGCTTGTTTCTCCCTTGATCTATAAAAGGGATTTCAGGGCTCATTGCAAAGGGTTCAAATTTTGAGTCTGGTAATAGTCTAGGTAGAAGCTAAGCTCAAGAAGGAGCATATTGTAGAAAATATGAATGAATAGAATAGTAGATTGTCTTGGTTATGGGTCCTGTATGTAATAATCTTAAATTGGTTTTATTGAAGCTATAGATATTGAAATAAATTTTAGTTCTAAAACAAGTACTCTCCTATGTACCTTTTTGCAAATTATAAATGAAAATATCAATGGTCTTCTCATTTATCTTTAGTTGTCCAATTGAATGTGTGGCCTTATTTTTGTTTTGACTTAAAGAGTGGATTAAATGCTTGAAGAGGGTTGTAGATTTGTAATAAATTGCATAGGATTTGGTAAGGAGTTGCATTTCAGGCATTGCAATTTTTCATATTGCAAAGCATTATGGAAATAGTCCACCAATTTTTGAATAAATAGCTTATATATTACTGGTTCTTGCATATTTGACTCCATTATCCCAATTGATGAAGCACTATTTTGTTTGTTAAATAATCTTGCCAGTAAATGAGCTAGTGATGTACTTGTCTATGGATTTAAAAATGAGAACAAAATTCATTATAGAATCTCTTAATTATGAAGTACTTGTTTGAAGTAATCCCCTTATTCCTAGTAAGTAGATGAAAATTTACTCAAAGATCTGCCAAATCTTCAGTGAATTACATTTATTTGCAATTAATAGGAATAAATCTATGTATAAATGTGTTCTCAATTAGAAGAAAATAACTTGAGCATGGTAAAAAATACCCTTCTAGGTCCCACAAAGCCTAAAGTGTAGGAGTGAAGGTCTTAGAACCCTTTGCTCATTCGTTGGCCACTAGCTTTAAAGTTTCTTGAGCATAAAGGTTGGCTACCCTTTAGAGGAATTCAAAGTTCTGTTGGAAAAAACGCCGACACTGAGGTGCAATTTCTAGTTATTATTATTTTTCTAGTGGCCTCAATTTTATGGATCATGCATGCCCTTCGTAGTGTGTAATGTAATTTAAGGAGGTTATCAAATTTATGACTAGTCTTTCAAGGGAAGAGGAATGAGTGTGATTTTGATAAAATATATGTTTTTCCCATGAAGTTCTACACTTTAATTCAATAGATTGTGAAAGGATTTTTTTCTATTAATTTATTATAAAGGAAAAATAAAATATTTATTTTAATTTCATTTAGAATAATTCATTAACATTATTTATATTTATGATTTTAGAGTTGGGATTGATAATTAATGATCTAATTAATATGTAAAGTAAATCAATAAAATATAACATATATAAATCTTATTTTAATGAAGAAAATGTTATTATAGATGTCATATATAGATCTATTATGGGATTAGGAATTTTAAATTTGTAAGTTAATGATTTTAGATAATATTTTTTTTGTTAGTTGTTAGGTTTAGTATTATGTATGTAAATAGAAGCTATAGCATGTGTAAGTGAATTTTGTTTGTGTTTGTAATTAAGCTTAATGCGTAAATCTAAATTTGTTGGTGGAAATGATCTAATGAAATTCTAGTGACTAAAAAAAGTGTGCCTCGATTTGATATAGTTATGTATTGGAAAATAGTGTCAAGAGATATTATTTGGCAACTTACTAGACATGAATTTGTTCTTGTAGTCAACCCATAGGCTAATTAATTAAATGATGATGAACAAAGATTGAAGACATGTTATGAATTAGTATTTTTTGGATGATATGAGCACATGATGAACACTTTTTCATCCTTTTGTATTTGATTTATGGGTGGGTGCACAAAGATGGGGAGCCAAAAAGTGGCCACCCCACTTTTTGGCCCCATAAAAGCCATAATGCATGCATTATGGCTTGGAGTGACTGAGCCTAAGGATTGGTCACTATGAAGCAATAATGCGAGTGTGTTATAATATGCTCACATTATTTCTTATTAAATAAATAAAAAGTGACAAATTCATTTCATTCCTTAATTTTTTTGTTCAAAACTTTACTTGCAGCTTGCAAACCCTGCATAATGTGCTCACATTCTATGAAGCCCTTAACCTCCAAATCTTTATCGATTCATCACCAAAATACCACCATGATGTAGGGGAGGTCACAGGAGTAAGTTATTTTAGATTTTTAGTCAAAATTTTATATTAAATAGGTAGATTGAATATGTTTTTTGATGAAAACGTATTTGATTTTTAGGAATTGTGAATGCACCCCAAAATCTTGAAAATCCTAATTCACATCATGACGAAATCCCTCTTGAAGAAAAACCTCAATAAAAACCTCATAAAATTCCTCATCATGCTTCAAGAACACAAGAAAATATAATGGGGCAAATTAAAATAACAAAAAATAAATTGAGGAGTTAATTGCAAGGTTGAGATATCCTATAGGAACAAACTTGCATAGGACTACCCTCACTCAATCCATGTAATCCATAATATCTCATGTAGATTCAATTAGCAAGAAAATAAATAGTTTTTTTGACAAGGGACAAGAGCTAAGAAAATTTTATGCATACAAACTATCATATAAACAAGTTAATGACAAAAAAAAATTGAAATATAACTTGTGTGCACCATTCATGGACATAAGAATGAATCATCCCTTACATAGTGCATGCAAGAGGTGCCCTATCCATTAGTACAACCACCAAGGGATAAAGAATAATTTTTGGGGTAGGTGGTGGATGGTTTTTGACCATCCTCCATGCAACAAAAATAAGGTACCACAATATTTTTTGAGGAAACTCTATTGTGAGTTTGGCCTCAATAAAATCCTAAACTATTTTGACATCCAATAGTTCCAGGGTAGAGGTGGGGGCTCTGCTTAGGACAGAGTGGGGAATGTCATGACCCACAGTGGCCATTGAGACCACTCCCTAGACCAGACTATGGGAACAGGATTATCCCTTTCATTGTTAAGGAGAGTGTTGAGGTGGATACCTTGTAGTCAATTAGCTCCCTCACTCAGAGCCTCATACAACATACTAGGCCTCTAGCACGGGGTGAGTCATTGAGTCTTCCAGGTGTCCAGTTCCACCTCATTTATTATAGGATCATGGGTTACTTTGTGTTTATGATATTGAGGATAGTCAAGATGAATTTTCCCATGTGACATCTACAGCTAATTAGATGGTGATGATAGATATTCTCCTGAGTGATGCATTCAACTTTGATAGTCAAGTAAATCTCAACAAGTTCATTTAATTTAATTTATTAAATTTCATTTTGAAATGCAAGATTAACTAAATTAGTTGAATGATTATAATGAAATTTTAGGGTCATAGTGTTCACCCTACTTCTAGCAATCCTCCACCTCCCTATTACAAGATGACATCTAGTGAAGAGGTATGTAACTAGTAAAGAATTATAAATATTACATATGAATAGTTGAACTTTATATGAATGGTATTCTTATATCTCTGTGTGTATGTTACGTGGGTTAATTTTGGGCCTTCAACAACAACACATGGTAGTTGAGGTGGTCATTGAAGTTTCACTCAGGTAATACAAATATTTTTTAATTTTAAAATAAAAAATTGTATTTCCTAATTGAATAATGTTTAAGGAATTGAAGGTTCTAGATAGTTTATAAGTATTCTTTTTATGTTTTAATTAGTTTATTTTAGGTTTTTATGTACTTCATAATTTATGAATTTCATTTGATCATGTTTTTTACCTCCAAAAACATAGGCTAGTGGTGTCAATTAATTTTCCACCTTCTATAGACCTCTTTATTAGATTAACTCTTGGGACCTCCATTGATCAAACCTAACTATTCTATGTCATTATCTTATTTGAAACTCTTTATCAAAACTCATAATCAATTGCTTAGGAAAAATGAATACGTAGTTCTAATTTATGTGATATTGATCATTCATTCAATCCAATCTTATATGGATTTGATCTACCTTATCTATCTAACCAAGTCCATGTCTATGGGTGTGAATTTACATTCACACTCATGATCTTGATCCACTTAAATACAAAATCAAAACCAAAAAAATAGTTAAATAGGCCCATAATACACTATGCTTGCAAGCCAACTTTGTAAAAATCTTTGCACTTTGGTGTTATGTATGTGTATAAAATAACATTCATTTCACTCATTTTGATAATTCTACTTGAATAAGGAAATCAATACTTGAACATTCATTTGCAATCTACATTCAATACTAAAATCAAGCAACAAAACTAATAATACTCATCCTACCACATGTGAATCATGTAAAAATTAACTTAATATTCATTTGTGTGTTGAAGCTTGCTATCTATGAGGGTATTTGAAATACCAATCGATTCATATAAAGGAACTAAGATTTTGGTAAATAATATCACTATCTAGTAATTTATTTTTTAATGAATTCACATGCATAATTTAGAGATCTTGAAAGGTCAAATGCATCATTATAAAATAGGTTCATAGTTAGAATTTAGGTCTATTATTGCAAGTTCAATCTATCACTAGTGAGAAAATAGATGTTTTGATTTAGTTCCACATACATGACTATGTAGAACATCTATTGATTCTGAGACACATCAAATTCACTATCTTCATTAATCAACATTCATCCCTTTTAATAATGCTAATTATCCTATATCCATTAACTTTTATTTCTAACATGACTTTCCATTCCTCGATATAGTTTAATTTGATACATTTATTTACCTCATTAGCCCAATGAACTTTATTTATCCTTTACAATAGTACATTGTATTATATAGTGTTAAATATATATAATTATTCTATGGCTAAGCATTTCATAAAACTCTTTCTTTATCCTCTACCATCATTGAATAATAAAGATACATTGTGAATTTTTCATTCAATAAAAACATGGTGTAGAGTATTTCATGTTTATGATCACATAAATATACCCTGAAGCATACACTACTTCTCACACTAAATATTATATAATCCTATATTGCTCATAAATATTAAGTTATGATAGTGAAATGGTATTCATATGAAAATCTATTAGGCTCAAAAAATTTTAGTGTTTCTATTTCTCTAGTAAGCATCATATTATACAAAACCAAATCACATTCTCAACTAAGTACTCACTATGGAATGGTAAAATATAAGCTCTAATCTAGCCATGATACAATAAATCCTAATAAATCCCCTTGTTATGTCATATTCACTATAGTTATGGGATTCATAACTAGACTAAAACTAACACAATAGTCCATTAACCACCTATTAAAAATGAAGCACTATATAGTTCAATAAGTACTCAAAATTTTGTTGAATACATGGCGTACATTATAAGCCATTACCCTCATCATCCTCAATATGGTCACACCTAGTTATTCAATTCAATAGGGGATATATCCAATTGTTCACCTTATTGACAATGGGAAATAAAAGGATATGGTGAAACATAACTATTTGTGATATCATAAAAAATACACATAGGGACCCACACACTATCAATAATTAAAGTCATAAATAAGGATGCACACATTATCAGGAACTATGACCTTACAATACTTGTTAGTAGAAACACAAAAATTTACACCATTTTTACCAAAAACTACCCTGGTCCCCTTAAATAATTTAGAAATCAATATTTGTTTCTAAAATGTAGTCATTGACAAGGCATATTTCACAAATTCAAATATGAAGAATTCACTTAATCCATAAAAATAATGGTAAAATAGTGGATTCCCTTACCATCTTCTATATCGCTTATGCTACATCAAAAAATATGGCTATTAAATGTTTTTATGATCACTATCATGCTTGTACATGTCTTGGGATGGAATCTATATTTTATGTAAAGTAATTTTTAGTGGTTAAGTTGGGTCTTTATCACTGTTGGATGATTTAAACCCTTTAAATATTTATGTAAAAATCCAATATTAGGTAATATAGAGAAATTTAACTCATGTAGTTTTGGTAATTGAATAATGTTGTTTCATTTTCAAATGATGCAAGTAACTCCTAATATTGATAAGATAGTGAAGTATGGTGGCACTGCAACAATAGCAAGCTTGATGCCTTTGAGAAAGGTATGAGGTAGATTAGTAAATTTCACATTATATTTGTTATTTTATCTACCTATTATTGAAAAACAAATGATATTCATTTGTAGTTTACTTGCTATCTAGATGGTTGCTATAGGGCTTTGCAATGCCAAATCATGAGAATATCATTGTTGTGGATGAGGAGAGTGATTATTTGTATGCAATAAGTGATTATTTTGTTACAATTCATTTTATAATTTAATTTATATATATTAATGCCTATACTATTTATTGTAATAGGTGAGGCTCCATGAATCTCTAAATAGGAGGTCGAGTGAATGAGTTCAAAGGAAACCACCATCATACACATCTTCATTCCCCCAACAATCAAAGGATACTTGTGATTTGTTTCCTTTTCCTAAAGGGAAATGACTATGTATTAAGGTCCTTTGATGTATGCCTATATGACATTTTTGAACATATATTTTGTATTACATAAATGAGACATTGTATGTCCATATGGTATTCTTATAAGCCTACATGGCTTTCTTATATATATTTTATACTTATATAAGCATATATTGATGTATGAGGTATATGGATATTTGGTTAATACATATATTTTTTATCGATAGTATCCATATTTGCATTATAAATGATTATTTAAATAAATGAATAATAAATTTATGTAACTATAAATGATTACTTTTATTCAAATTTGCATTATAATCAATTAATTGAATAATTGAAAAAGGCTCACTTTTTCATTTGGACTATATTATGGTCTCATTCTTGTTAGGAATAGATAATGATAAACTAATATTTCCAAAATAACTTGTCGACACCCATTGGTTGGTTAGTATATACATTCAAGTACCCATCCATCCTTTCACATTTGATCTTGTATCAATTTCATCATCTAACCAACCTAGAATTTCCTATTTTATTAAATGATGTGACCTATTTATAGTATGGATCAATCACCACTTCACATTTATAGAGCTATTTTTCATTCCCACACTTTCTCAAAAAAATATATTCCTATATTGACCAAAAACATTATGACTACATTGAATCAATCCATGGAGGAGACTAGTTATTTGGTTTAAATTATTTAGTCATAAGAGTATAAAGAGACCTACAATGACCAAAAACCCTAAAATGGATGTATTTTGTAGCCATCCCAACATGTGGGAATTATCGGTTTACCCCCACGAGATGAAGAATGTAAATAACGCCTCTTGACAAATTTTTACTAAATGCAACTAATACTTTTTGCAACATCTGAAACATTGTCACCATGGTGAAATGACTAGGATGTATGGAAAATTATAAGATTCTATTATAGAGGGACCCTGCATGAACCTATACCTTCAGATTGAATGTTTCTAAGTTCCATGGTTTTCAATAAATAGCTTGTCAATGTTTTCCACTTTTTGGCACCTAGGGATCTTAAGAGAAAGCATTGTCACAATGTAGCTTGGAACCATCTAGCATGATGGGGTGTGAAAAAAGACCTTTCCTAGCATAAAACCACCCTTTTAGATGTTTTGGAATTGTCAGTTTGGCCACACAATAAACAACATAAAAATTCGGATACCTTGCAACTTTCTCTTCAATGCAATTGACAATATGACACTTTTTGCAACATCTAAAACATTGTCACCACAACCAAATGCATTGTAGATATAAAAAAATAAGATAGGCTATTGTATAGGGACCCTAGATGATCATATACCTTTAGAAAAAATGTTTCTAGGTGTCACATTTTCTGAGAAATAATTCGTCAAAGTTTGTGAATTTTTGGCACTTAGGGATCTTAAGAGAAATCATTGGTACAATGTATCCTAGAATGATTTGGACTGTTGGGGTGCAAAAAAGGACCTTGCTTAGTATAAACCCACACATATAAAGATGTTGGAACTATCTATTTGGTTACACAATGAACAAAAAAAAAATTAGGCTACCTTGCAACTTTCTCTTGAATGCAACTAACACTTTTTGTAACATCTGAAATATTGTCACCATGACCAAATGGACTAGAGATATACAAAATCGAGAGAGGTTATTGTATAGGGAACCTACATGACCTTGTACCTTTTGTAAAAAAAATTTCTAAGTTCCATGGTTTTTGAGAAATAGCTCATCAAAGTTTTCCACTTTTTTATCACTTAGGGCTCTTAAGAGAAAGTGTCAGTACAATGTAGCCGGAAATGATCCAGTGTGCTAGGGTGCAAAATAAGACCTTTCTGTTCATGGTCAGAATAGCATAGCAACAGTTAAATAGAATATCACTATTCTGCTCTCCTGAAAGAGAAAGAATAACACATGGATATCTAACTCCCAAGGTCTTGGTAATCAGTTCTCGACTATGCTGGTTTCACTCAATGGTTGATGTGAACTATAATGTTCAAGGGGCATGCTGGTGTTGAGCTTGTGGATTGTTCTAAGATCAAACATAAATTCAAACCTACTTTAATTGGGGTTTTTAATGAAACAGAAAAAGATAGATCAAAGCTTTAGAACTGAAGAGAATAATAATTCATCCAACTTAACCAGACTTGTTGCCTTTCAAGGAATTGCTAACTAAAAATTGCAGAACAAAATTGACTTGTGATTAACACACAGTTTCATTCATTCACAGTGCTAATTTCCATAGCAAATTGCAAATCACTATTTAAAAAAACATAAAATAACTTCATTCCTTGAAATCTTTTCAAATCAAATGATTAACTAAAGATGAATACCATTTAGGAACACAATATGAAGTAGATTTAAATTTGGTTGCTTCTACTATTAGTGAAATAGATAAGCAACATTTACAAATCTGGCACAATCACTAGTGTATAGAAAAACCTATATCTTCAGATTGTTTCCATCTATACTAAGAAAAATTGAAAGATACATCACTGTCTATGCTGAATCTAACTCCTAATTAAGAAGAAAAAAGAAGCTCCCATTACAAAGAAATAGGATGTAGTTTTGTCTCCTCTATCTTTCAAAAAATTCCTATTGCTTGAAAAAAAATCTAACTTTGTCTTTTAAATCTCTATCTCCTTTTTTTTCAAAATGCCCCATTTTTACAAAGAGGCAAAAATGCCATATATATAGAATGTGCCAAAAAGAAAGTCGGCCCCTTTTTTTTTAAGGGTTTTTACAAAATATCCTCCCTCAGAAGGGTCAGCCCTCAGATCTTTTTGAATAGAGTTAATGCTGCATTCAATTGCATCTTCTGTGTCCCTGTCGATGAAAAATTGCTCTAGGGATGACTTCTAGATCTTTTGCAACTATAGCATTTACTTCTGGCCTCTGTGTCCATCCTCGAACTTCCTTGAAGGGCTGTCTTGAATGCCCTAAAGAATTTTCATTAATGTTGATCCACCTCTGTCAGTAGACACCACAGTTGTCGCTGAGACTCATGGCCTTTTCTTCCCTTGGCTTCCTGGTGCTCAAAATCTTTTTTCTAGTCGATTGCCCTTTGGAAGCAATATCAGATTTTCCCCTGGATCTTCACAAATGGAACCCCTGGATATTGAACTATCCATCACTTTATTCACAGAGTAGATCCATGCCGCACACATTCTGTTGATCTTCCTCACAGGGGTAGTCAATCATTCAAACTACCTAGAGTTGACCTTTAATTCTCTTTGATTGGTTGAACACATGCCACATAAGATTCTCAGGTGGCCAAAGGTCATTCAAACAAAAATTGCATGTCGGTGAGACACTAATCGTGTCTCCCTGATGTGATTATACATCCTAGTAGCTATCGACATAACATATGATGGTCGGCAAGACATCTAAGCGAACGACCAGAGTCATATCAGTATCCACAATGGTTGCCGAGAAAATCTCCATTAGCCAGACATCATAGCAAGTCATCAAGGGTTACACTGTTGCGTGGCTCCATTGGCACAACATCCGCATTCAACAAGACAACCTTCAGTCGACAGGAGGTCATAGCGGGCGCTAAGAGTCATACCGATATATTTTTCATTGGCAAGTTCATCGCTATTGGAAAGATTTTATTCCCTTGGCATGACATCATATCGAGCCCCTCTTCCTTTGCCGATACACCATCAGGTTAGTGAGATGTTATGGCAAAGCACTCACCTTTTGGCAAGACTCTGGCGAGTCGGCAAGAGGTTATAGCGAAGCACTCACCATTTGGCAAGAATCTGGTGGGTTGGGAAGACTTTATAGTGAAGCACTCACCTTTCAGCGAGACTTCAGAGGGTTGGGAAGACTTCTCCCCGAGCAACCCTTTCTTCCTGATGACAAACCTTTTCACCGATACTTCCACGGGTTGGCGAGACCTTATACCAATATCATTCCATGTTGGTGAGACTAGCTTCCTTTAGCGAGACATTACACCGAAGTCATGCCATTTTTCTGAGACCCTTCATAGTTAGCCAGACATCACACCGAAGGGAGAAGCCTTTGGTAAGATCTCCACCCTTTGGCCAGACCTCATGGCGAATATAAATCTTTCTCCTCGATGAGATTTTTTGAACAAATATCGGGGAGACTTTTATTTGTTGGTAGGATGTTATGCTGAACCATGAACCTTCGGCGAGGCCTTTCCTCTTTGGCCAGACTTTATGCCAAAAGTGATCTCTCTCGGTGAGATCTTTCTGATGACATCCCTTTCACCGAGACTTCTTCCCAAGTGGAGAGACATATAAAACCTCACGGTGACTGGGATGTCACGGTGACTGGTGGATCCCAAATGAATAACACACTACCAGTCAGCAAGACATCTGAAAGGTCTCAACGACTTCCTTCTTTAGGAGTTTTATGCTAAATTGGATTGAGGTGTGCCTTCCAATTGACTTCCTTGAGAGATATCTTCAGATGAATAATTCAATCTTGCAAAAAAAATGCCTCTATTAGTTCTCAAAAGCATATAAAATATATTTTTTATGATTTCATTCAATTTTTAGCAAGAAGAAAGCCAACTCAAGCTGAGGCAGAACCAAAATTTGACAAAACAAAATACAGACCTAGGAGGAAAATGAAAGAATTCCAAAGACCCAAACAAAAAATGAAAGGCGACGAAAGTAAAAAGAAAAGGGGGACCCATTTTGTTCTAGAATAAAATGGGGGGGTTATGCAAGGCATAAAAAATGGTGACTCGGTTGGGGAAATGGTTTAACCATTTTCAAGAAACTGAAGGATTTAGCTACCTAGAACTCCTAGTTTATGAACATCCCAATTCCAATTGGGTCAGTTTTAACAATCAAGGCTGAGATAGGATCTCAAATGTAGATCAACAGTAGCTACCCCTGAATCTATGTGTGTGCTTAATGGTGCATCATCCTTTTATAAAGTATTCCTCATCTTTTGAACAACAATGTGCAAGATTTGAACTACATGAGTTGATTCCCTTTGGCTGTTGTGCAATGATATCCTGGGCATTGCTCCACTTCCAGTCAGGCATCCATAGCCTTGATGGAGATACCTCTAGTTTTCTCACAGCATTGCTGTACTGCTAGTCAGGTGTCCATAGCCCCAGTAGAGATACTAGAATCACCCATTCATATTGAGTTCTCTTTTCTTTTTGATAATTCTCTTTTTTTTCTTTTCTCTTCTCTTGGAGTTTCAAATATTTCATTCAATTTTTCTCAATATGTTAGATGTTTAACATCTATTCTGGGTTGAAAACTACCATGGACCTCATAACAACACTTGGGGGATCAGATTTTTCACTCAAATCTTACAACACTATCATCCTAGGACAAATATACCATTACAAAGGAGATGATCTTGATGATTTGTGATAGATTCAAAGGTAGCTAGTGAGGATTGTTTACTTTGCACCTTGTTTTCAAGACTTTCCACAACTCTTATTGATAATGGGCATAAAAAAATGAATTTAGGACAAAATCACCCAATCAGCAAACCTGAAAAATATCTAAACCATTTCTCTTTGAATAACCAAAGTATACTTCAAATAACAACCCACCATTTCAAGAAGGAAAGAGTAGATAAACCCCAAGGAAAAAAAGGAGACAGACACACGAGAGCAAAGGAAATGAAAGGATAGAAATAAAGAAAAATCAAACAAACAACAAAACTATTTACAAATAGAAAAGAAAATCATTTACATAAAGAACATCAAACTATTCACATACAGAGATTATTTATAGGTAGAAACGCAGAAACCACTTACATAAAGAAAAACTAGTTATTTACATAAATGCATAGCCCAACAAGAATACCAAACTTCATGGCCCAAAATAGTGTTTAAGAAACTTTCCATTGACAAGCAATGGAATAGGTTCTCCCATTAGACTACTCAATCGGAAGACATTTTCTCCTAGGATCTCAGCAATTTGATAGGGACCTAACCAGAGCTTGTAAAATTTTTGGTGACTGCCCTTCTTTTCATTAGCTTTATCCCATAGCAGCACAAGGTTTGATATTCTAAAAGCCTTGATTTTGGCTCTTTTGTCAAACCAACATTTGACAATAGCCTAGTGTCTAAAGAATTGTTGCAAGGCGACATCCCTCTGCTCTTCTAATTTCAACAAGGCATCTAGTCTTACTTCAATCCTATCATCATTAGAGTAGAATTTTTGCATAAACTCAAGGATAGGTATTTGCAAATGAATAAGGAACACAAGCTCTTGTCCATACACTAGTTTAAATGGTGAAGTCTTTAAAGCAGCCTTGATCCTAGTTCTATCTTCCCATAACACGAATCTTAGTTGGGTATGCCAGTCCTTAGGATTGTTCTCCAACAATTTTTTCATTACCCCTAAGAGATTCTTATTGGTTGATTCTGCAACTCCATTTCCTTGTGGGTAATAGTTTGAAGAATATTTTAAGAAAATTTTGTGATCATAATCCCATGAAATTAACTCAGCAGAAGAAAAGGAAGAGCCATTGTCACATACTAATGTGAAGGGTACTCCAAACCTAGTTGTGATGCATTCGATGAGGAACTTGATTACTATTGTTGTCGTGCTGTTCTTTGCAAGGTATAGCCTCTTTCCATCTCGTGTAGTAATCCATGGTAGTCAAAATAAATTTGTGTCCTGTAGAAGAATTTGGGTTAATTACCCAAATAAAGTCTAGTGCCCATTGGTCAAATGGTCTTACCTCATAAACAGGTTGCAATGGCATGGTTGGATGGCATTCTTTTGATGCAAAAATTTGGCATATGTGACATGTTCTTACATGTTGATGGGCATCTTTGAACACACATGGCCAGTAATAACCAGATTTGAGGATATGATGTGCCAACGAGTCTACAGAACCATGACTTGTGCCATGTTTCCCATGGAATTCAGTAATCACGCATTTAGCCTCTTGTTGATCAAGGCATCATAGGTACACTCCCTCAAAATTATTCCTATATAGAAATCCTCCTTTGAGCATATAATGAGAGATTTTCATTCTTAATGCTCTCCTCTGAGTCGTATTCATTCCCTCTGGGTACTGATTATTGAGCACGAAATAGATGATATTAACATACCAAGGGTCATTGGAAAAGGACTGAGTTGTGTATTGCTGGAAAATAATGTTTCCACCAACATTCGCCGTGGATTTAGACAAGCCTATACCTTTGACAAGTTTCATAGGGTGAATCTTTAGATCAAACTCTTGCAAAATGGCCATCCATTTCCCTCTTCGTTCTGCTAGCTCACTCTGCATAAGTAGAGACTTCACAGTAGCATCAGGAACTACAACAATTATTTGACTTCGAAGGATGTAATGTATGAGCTTCTTGATAGCTCTGACCAGCACAAAAGCTTGTTTTTCAAGAGGTAGGTATTTGATTTCAGCATTGTTGAATGGAGAGCTAATGAAGGCGATTGGCCTCTCCTCTCCCTCTTCTCTTCGTTGAGTTAGGACAGTTGTACACGAGTGTTCAGAAGCAAAGGAATAAATATAAAATGGCTTCAAATAGTCAGGGCTGGTGAGGACAGGTGCCTCCTAAATGGATTGTTTGACTTGAAAAAATGCAGCCTTTGCCTCATTACTCCATTCTATTTTGGCCTCTTTCTTCATCATTTCATTCAATGGTTTTACAATTTCTGCAAAACCTGTGATAAATTTTCTCACAAAGTTGATATTTCCAAAGAAGGATCTCATATCCTTCTTACTTCCTGGCCTGGTTATTTTCAGAATGGACTCAACTCAGTCTAGATCGATCAATATTCCTCTTTTCTAAGATTATGTGTCCCAAAAGCTTCCCTTCAGAAACCCCGAACACACACTTTTTAGGATTCAGGGAGACACCATACTAGATACACCTTTCAAGAACTTTAGCCAAGTCTGCAGCATGGTTTAGTCTATCTTTAGAGAATACTATCAGGTCATCCATGTAGACAATGATGCATTTAACAATCAAATCTTTGAATGCTATGTCCATGGCATGCTGAAAGGTTGCTCCAACGTTTATCAACCAAATGGCATCCTTCTGTAAGCAAATGTTCCCCACTTAGTAGTGAAGGTTGTCTTCATTCTGTCTTCATAGTTAACCATTACCTGATTGTATCTAGAATAACCATCCAGGAATGATATCATCTAAGACTCATTGACAGTTTGCAAGACTTCATCCAGTGAAGGGAGTGGGTAGTTGTCCTTTTTCTAAAGCTCTGTTCAGATTCCTGAAATCTACACATAGCCTGATCTCTCCATTTTTCTTATGGACTAGGACTAAGTTAGCCACCCATGTTGAATGTCGTACAGGGAAGATTATTCTTCCAAAAAGCAATTTCTGAACTTCTTTAAAGATCAGTGGTTCAATCAGGGTGTTGACAGGACATTGCTTATGCCGAAATGGTTTAGCTTTAGGTTTCAAAGGAATAGTATGAGTCATTACAGAAGCATCAAATGTTTTTAAATCCTCATACCCCTAGGCTATGGCAGCAATGTCCTTCAATTCCCTCAATATATCTTTTTTGATTGCTTCAGGGCAAGCTTTTCCTATGTAAACATTCCTTTCTAGGCCAGAATCAGCTAGGTTAATAGTTTGATATTCACCTCCTTTATCTTCAGCTGATATCTTTTCTTGAGCCCTTGGGTTTGAATCAAAAATTATTTCTAAGGACACCATTCCCTTTGGAATTCTATTACTTTTTAAATTGAGGACCCCTTCTATATCACAACTGTTAGGGTTCCAATCTCCTTGATCCCTGTTGGACTCATCAATGATTTGTCCTTTGAAAACATCTGAGCTTGCTAGAAAATCAAGGATATGTCGATCATCATCAAAGACTTGAAAGTTCCTAACATTATTAGGAACAACCAAGATGGAAATCAACTCTACTAAGAATATCTTAAGCATGGAGCCTTGCATGGGTTCCAGGGTACTTGCAACAATAGCTAATGAATCAGCTATTTGATTTTCTTCTCTAGAGATTAAACTAATCCCAAAAGCATCAAAGTCTTCAATTAGGTTCCATACCCAATTTCTATAAGCTTCCAGCCTTTTATTTTGACATGTGTATTAGCTACGCACTTTCCTAATAACTAATTTTGAATCTCCTTTAACCATTAATGCAATAACTTTCTTCTTATGTGCAAACATCAACCCCCAAGCTAGAGCTTCATATTCTGCCACGTTGTTAGTGCACCAAAATTGCAACCTATAAGAAGCAAATAAAGTTTTCCCTTTTAGGCTGGTTAATTCAATCCCAACACCACAACCTATTTTGGATTTGGATCCATCAAATGTGAGGGTCCACAACTGATCATGAGCTAGAGTTGATCCCTTTGGGTTTATTGTGGGCATTTGGATAGAATGAGCCATAGGTGGGGCTACTTGATCTTTTGCATCAAATATAGGGAATGGGTGTTCAATAGGTTCCTCAGGTGTAATTTCCAATTCCTACACAGATATATCATATAATATGTGGCTATCCTTCTGACAGTCACTTGTATCTTTGATTAATCCCTTGGGTTTTGGTATACTTGTGAGTGTAGGGGTGTCAAACAAACCTTGGGTTCATTCCTCATAAATATGCTGACTTAAAAATGTGTATGGGGTAAGTTCAATTTGAGAAGGAACTTCCTTTGAAGGTATCTTATCCCTGGTTAACATTACTGCATCTTTGGCTTCAAATGAGAAGTGATCTACAACATTCTCAAGGTGTCTTAGGCTAGTTTCCTCAGCTTGGGAAACCTGATTAAAAATGTTGATGCAGAGTTGGCAAGTCAATTCCGAATGATTTTGGTAGTGTATCCTACACCAATTAGGGAGTAAAAGACTTTGAAAATTGATATCTTCCCCCAAGACCAGCTGATCATGTTGCAACTTCTTGATCAATGCCTGTTGATTTTCTTTAATCATGGGGTTAAGGGAATTATGTATTGATAATTCTTTAGGATCAAGAATTGAAAAGATCAAAATTTCCTCTCCTTTGTAAAATCCTATCCCAGTTTCAAAATAAGCTACCTCATTGGGACAATCATATTCAGTGATGACATGTTTGAGGCAAGGTTCACTTTCAATCCTAATCTACGTAGGCACTCCCCTCCATGGTAGCCACATATGTGACAAGTTGAGGGAGAGATATCCCCCTATACTTTTCATCAAATCCCTGCTCAACAACATACCATAAGTCTTGGGAATGTTTGCTACTTGAATATCTATATTGGTTAAAATCCTAGTGTCAAACCCTACTTGCACATGTATATTTCTCAATTCTCCAACTACAATAACCTCTATTTTGTCAAGCTAGATTACCTTCTTGTTTGTTTGGATAGGGTTCAATCCCAATTTATTGCATACAAAAAATGGCATAACATTGCTGGAAGCCCCTGAATCTAAAAGACAACTATGTAGATTCTTCCCACAAATTCTTAAACTCAAAAGAAATAGTTGGGTACCTACCTTATTTCTGTACAAAGTTGCATTCATATCTGTAGTAGGTGCCACCTTGTTTTTCCCTTTTGATTTATTAGCTTGCTCCAAATCTTTCAGCACTATCTCTCATTGAGCAGGGCACCACTTTAGGATGTCAAAGTATGATAAAGAAGTTTTCTGTTTTTGCATCTCAGAAACAATATCAAACTTTATGTTATAACTTGCATTACTTTTGACAACCCCAGGTGAATTACCTTTGTTATGGAAGTCAGGTGGAACTTTTGCTGGGGGAGGGTTATCAACACTTTGATTTGGAGGCACCATGTGATTAGGCGGCGCTGATGTAGTGAATAGACCCTTATTCTAATTTCTTAGGAAGTGTCCTCCCTTTGTCTGAAAGGCTTGGGCATCATACGAATCATCCTCTAGTTCATTCTCACTTTGCATTGGGAATGAAGGTTCTTCCTCAAAGAGGTCATAAGTCATTGTTGTATCTACTGAGCCACCTTCTTTATTTGAATTCCCTTGGAAAGTTTGGGCATCTGCCTATGCCATCTTGACAACTTTCTCCATTTAAGGGCAGTTTACCTCAGAATGGGTTGCAATATCATGCAGCCTACACCAGTTAGTCATAAAATTAAGGTCAACCACATTTGCAGTATGTGACCTTTCCTCATTAGCTTGATAATTGTGAGAAACTCCACCGTTATTTGGCCTTGTATTCCATTGTCGGTTGTTATTTGGCCTTTGGTTATATCCTTTATTTTAATTTTGATAGCTTTGGTTAGGGGAGTTTTGGCCTTGATAACCCCTCTGACTGTGATTGTTGTTATTCTGATAATTACCCTGGTGGTTATTGCTCTGATTAGGATAATTACCTTGGTTTTGAGAGGGGTTCAATCTAAGTTGAGCCATGTCATTTGTGACTTGAGACAGAGTTTTCTTTAAGGTCTCTACCTCATTTGTGAGTTGAACTGTCTTTTCACTTTCAACACACTTAGCAACAAGTGGCTGACTACCATGATTTGGGGTTCCTGTTTGGTTATGATGACTATGTGGACTATGATGAGCCTGTGATTGTTGAAAGAAGTCAGGAGCTCCATTGGCAAAGAATGGAATAGGAGATTGAGTTTGCAAATTAGACATAGGTCCATAATGGGAAGAAGACATCCCTAGGACAGTACTGAATAAAGGGGTTGGGCTAAACATCTGATACCCTATTGAAGGAAAACCTCCTCCTAGATTTCCTTGTTGAGAACTAATTTGTTGTTGCAGCTTAATGGCTAGATGATAAACTTTAGATAGGGAATCAATGTCTACAGGCTGATAAGTCCTTTGTAGGAAAAATCCAAGCAAAGGGTCTATAACTCTAAAGTATGCTTGAATGACACTATTCTTAGAGACTAGATAGGGGTCCTGCAGTCTCCTATACATGCATTGAAACTTGGTATTGAACAAGGGAAAAGATTCACTTGGATCCTTCCTAATGGTGGAAAATTGGTGGTACAAAAGGGCTGGATCCACATAAACCCTGAACTGATTGATGAAAGCATTCTCCAAGTGTGTCTAGGTTAGAATAGAACCTTGTGGAAGATTAAGATACCAGTTGTATGCAATATCCCCTAAGGAATAAGGGAACAACCTAAAAACTACATCATGGTGAGCTATCTAAGCTCTGGTACAAGCATCCTTAAAAGCTTGTATGTGCTCTTCACCACTCCTTGATTTTCCATGAATGTATTTGGAACAAAATTTATCAAGATTCTTAGGCATATCATGAAAGTGTCTAGGAATAGTCCCTAATGGAGAGGGATTATTCTGAAAAAATGCCATTGGTAGTAGTGGTGGTCGTTGAGCTAGCTGTTGGATGGGTTGAACCAGCTGTAATGGCACTTGAGATGGATTCAGTGGTGGATTGATGGGTGTCCATTGGGGTATAGGTGAAAATCCTGGTGGAGTGAGAAGAGTTGACAAGGGTGGTATGATGGTTGAGCTAGTCTTGTGACTCTTGTGTCTTATTGGGGTCTTGAGTTTTATCAAAGGTGGTGGATTCTCAGTTGATCAAAGAACTCTAAGTATTATCCAATTTTCCCTTCTAGGCCCTCCTTCTAGTGCCAGTCTCTGTTGATGGTCAAAATAGCATAGAAATAGTTAAACATAATATCACTATTTTACTCTCCTGAAAGAGAAAGAATAACACATGGATATCTAACTCCCAAGGTCTTGGTAATCAGTTCTTGACTATGCTGGTTTCACTTAATGGTTGATGTGAACTATAATGTTCAAGGGGCCTACTGGTGTTGAGCTTGTGGATTGTTCTAAGATCAAAAATAAACTCAAACCTACTTTAATTGGGGTTTTTAAAGAAATAGAAAAAGATAGATCAAAGCTTTAGAACTGAAGAGAATAATAATTCATCCAACTCAACCAGGCTTGTTACCTTTCAAGGAATTGCTAACTAAAAACTATAGAACAAAATTGACTTGTGATTAACATAGTTTCATTCATTCACAGTGCTAATTTCAACAACAGATTGCAAATCACTATTTAAAAAAAACATAAAATAACTTCATTCCTTGAAAGCTTTTCAAATCAAATGATTAACTAAAGATGAATACCATTCAGGATCACAATATGAAGTAGATTTAAATCTGGTTGCTTCTATTGTTAGTGAAACAAATAAGCAACATTTACAAATCTGGCATAATCACCAGTGTATAGAAAACCTATATCTTTAGACTATTTCCATCTATACTAAGAAAAATTGAAAGATACATCATTGTCTATGTTGAATCTAACTCCTAATTAAGAAGAAAAAAGAAGCTCCCATTACAAAGAAACAAGATGCAGTTTTGTCTCCTCTATCTTTTAGAAAATTCCTATTGCTTGAAAAAAAATCCAACTCTGTCTTTTATCTCTATCTCTCCTTTTTTTCAAAACTCCCCGTTTTTACAAAGAGGCAAAAATGCCATATATACAAAATGTGCCAAAAAGAAATTCGGCCCCCTTTTTTTTTAACAGTTTTTACAAAATATCCTCCCTCAGAAGGGTCACCCCTCAGATCTTTTTGAATAGAGTTAATGCTACATTCAATTGCATCTTCCATGCCTCTGTCAGAGAAAGATTGCTCTGGGGATGACTTCTAGATCTTTTGCAACTATGGCATTTACTTCAGGCATTCGTGTCCATCCTCAAACTTCCTTGAAGGGTTGTCTTGAATGCCCTAAATAATTTTCATTAATGTTGATCCGCTTCTGTCAGTAGACACCATAGCTGTCATTGAGACTCATGGCCTTTTCTTCCCTTGGCTTCCTGGTGCTCAAGATCTTTCTACCAGTTGACCGCCCTCTGGAAGTAGCATAATATTTTCCCTCTAGATCTTCATAGATGATAGCCTTGGATACCGAACTGATCCATCTCTTTATTTGCAAAGCAGATCCATGCCACACACATTTTGTTGATCTTCGTCACAGGGGTATTCAATCAATCAAACTACCCAGGGTTTGCCTTTAATTCTCTCTGATTGGTTGAACACAAGCCACATAAGATTCCTGGGAGGTCAAAGGTCATTCAAACCAAAATTGCATGTCAGTGAGACACTAATTGTGTCTCCCCAATGCAATTATACCTCCTAGCAGCTATCGGCATAACATATGATAGTTGGCAAGACATCTGAGTGAACGGCCAGAGTCATATTGGTATCCATAGTGGTCGCCGAGACAATCGCCATCAGCCAGACATCATAGTGAGTCATCAAGGGTTACACCACTATGTGGCTCTGTTGGCACAACATCCACATTCGAAAAGACAACCTTTAGTCGGTAGGAGGTCATAGCAGGCGCTAAGATTCATATTGATATATTTTTCATTGGCAAGCTCATCACTATTGGCAAGACTTTATTCCCTCGGCATGACATCATATCAAGCCCCTCTTCCTTTGGTGAGACACCATCAGGTCAGTGAGACATTATAGTGAAGCACTCACCTTTTGGTGAGACTCTGATAGGTCAGTGAGATGTTATAGTGAAGCATTCACCTTTTGGCGAGACTCCGGCGGGTCAAGAAGACTTTATAGCGAAGCACTCACCTTTCGGCGAGACTCCGACGGGTCGAGAAGACTTCTCCCTGAGCAACCCTTTCTCCCCAATGACAAACCTTTTTGCCAAGACTTCCATGGGTCAATGAGACCTTATACCGATATCATTCCATGTCAGCAAGACTAGCTTCCTTCGCTAAGACATTACACAGAAGTTATGCCCTTTCGCCAAGACCCTTGGTAGTTAGCTAGACATCACACCAAATGGAGAACCCTTCAGTAAGATCTCCACCTATCGTCCAGACCTCATGGCGAATATAAATCTTTCTCCCTGATGTAATTTTTTGATTAACTGTTGGGGAGACTTTTATCTATCGACAAGACATTATGCTAAACCATGAACCTTCGGAAAGACCTTTCCTCTTCAGCGAGACTTTATGCTGAAAGCGATCTCTCTCAGCGAGATCTTTCTGATGATATCCCTTTCACCGAGACTTCTTCCTAAGCGGAGAGACATATAAAACCTCATGGCGACTGAGATGTCACAGCGACTGGTGGATCCAAAATGAATAACACACTGCCAGTTGGCAAGACATTTGAAAGGTCTTAGCGACTTCCTTCTTCAGGAGTCATGCTAAACTAGATTGAGGCATGCCTTCCAACTGATTTCCTTAAGAGATATCTTCAGATGAATAATTCAATCTTGCAAAACAAATGCCTCCATTAGTTCACAAAAGCATATAAAATATAATATTTATGATTTCATTCAATTTTTAGCAAGAAGAAAGCCAACTCAAGCTGAGGTAGAACCAAAATCTGACAAAACAAAATATAGACCTAGGAGAAAAACAAAAGAATTCCAAAGACCCAAACAAACAATGAAAGGCGACAAAAGTAAAAAGAAAAGGGGGACCCATTTTGTTCCAGAATAAAATGGGGGGTTATGCAAGGCATAACACTTTCTTAGCATAAGCCCACCCATTCAAAATTTTTAGAACTATTTTTTTGACCACATGATGAACAAAACAAAAATTATGCCTCTTGACAACTTTCTCTTCAATGCATTTGACAAATTTTCAACATGCAAAAACTTTTCACCACAATCAAATGGATTGGAGATATAAAAACCTAAGAGAGATTATTAGAGAGGGACTATACATGAGCATGTACCTTTAGATGAAATGTTTCTAAGTGTCATGGTTTTTGAGAAATATCTCATGAAAGTTCACCACTTTTGGCATTTAGGCCTCTTAAGAGAAAGTGTTGTACAATGTAGCCTAGAACAATCCACCATGTTGGGGTGAAAAATAGGACCTTGCCTAACATAAAACCACCCATTTGGAATTGTTGGAACTATCAGTTTGGACACATGATGAAAAAAACAAAATTTATGCCTCTTGACAAATTTCTCTTCAATGCATTTGATAATTTTTTCAACGCACAAAAACTTGCCACCACGACCAAATGAATTGGAGATATAAAAAAATTGAGATAGGTTATTACAAAGGGACCCTATGTGACCCTGTAATTTTGAATGAAATATTTCTAAGTGCCACAATTTCTAAGAAAAATATCATCAAATTTTTCTACTTTTTGGCACTTAGGGCTCTTAAGAGAAAGCATTAGCATAATGTAGCCTAGAACAATCTGAAATGTTGGGTTGTGAAAAAGGACCTTTCCTACCATAAACCCACCCACCCATATGTGTTAAAATTGTTGGTTTGGTCATACAAGAAACAAAATAAAAAGTGTGGCTCTTGAAATTTTTTTACTAAACACATCTAACACTTTTTGCAACATTTCATAAATTGTTGCCATAGTCAAGTGGATTGAAGATATGAAAAATTGAGAGATGTTATTATGGAGGGACCATACATGACCATATACCTTTAGACTAAATGTTTATAGGTGTCATAGTTTCTGATAAATATTCCACCAAATTTTTCCACTTTTTGGCACTTGGGCTCTTAAGAGAAAGTCCTAATGAATTTATGATTTCTCTAATGAACCTATGGTTGTCCTAATAAACATATGTCTGTTCTAATGAGCCTATGACCATTCAAATGAATTTATGATAGTCCTAATGAATTTATGACTTCTCTAATGAACCTATTTTTTAGAAAAACCTTTGAATGTTAATGATTCATTCATTCATTCAATTACCTCTACTTTGATACATCATAGACCTAGCATGAAAGATCATAATTTCATATAAGATGATATTGGTTATTTATTATGATCTTGTGTATCATGCACTACAATATATTATAAAATATCAAGTGTCATTTTTGTTTAATGTAAATCATATGACACCAACACATGAAGAGCTATCCTTGACCTTGTGCTAATTAGTAAACTCCTAGATTTGACATCAAAATTCATCATTATCCTAAAAATATTTGTGATACAATGGATTATTAGGAAGAGGAGTTTGAGAATCAAATTGATATCATGATGCATTATGTAATCTTTCCAAATGAATTCTACTGTGGTATGCATAATTTGACTTAGTTTCCAAGTAATGTGCATGAATCTAAGGACAAAACTACAATACAAGTTTGTGAGTTCAATAAATATACAAATTCGTGATGATGAGGAGTCAACCAATCTTTCAAATCACCTTGATTTTATCTAGACCTTCATGGATTCTTGCAAATTATTAATGATGTATGATAGATAATATATTTGTATTATGTTGAAGTTATGGTTGTTAATTTTATATTATCTTATGTTGGCATATGCTTCACATGATCTTTTGAGATCTTGTTAAACATATGCTTCATAGTCAATGTTGAGGTACCATGTAACATCTTTCTATAGTGAAAATACAATGATACTACAACATGAAGAGCTAGGTTTTACCTTGTTCTAATTAATCAAATCCTAGATTTGACATCAAACTTCATCAACCTCCTAAATAGGTATGTGATATATACAACTATTAGATAGAGGGGTTTAGGAATATTGGTGTACCATAGTTGTACCGTTTCACAGATATTGGTGTACCATAATTGTAACTTATTTTACATTACTGTTTAACCCTACAATTTTTGTTCAACCAACTAATATAGTGTTTCAGATATGATTTACATAATTTCAACATAAATTGGTAAGCTATTCATCATTGAAACCACTCCAAAAGAACCCAAAATACTTGTAAACTTTAAAATATAGTGTTTGAGCTCTTATTTACATAAAATGGGACTAATATTACAATCATAATATCATGAATATAGAACATGTGGTTGATTGTTAATTCCTATATCAATTTGTTGGTAGAAAGGATGAGGATGAGGCTTTAGAAAATGTGGATTAAGCATGAATACAATAGAACATAGGATAGAATAATGATAATGGATGTATAAGATAAGATTGTAGACTATAGTGTATTATGTATTTATGACAATAAAGGATTGTGAGAAGAAACTAGAAGTAGGAATGAATGATTAATAGGATAAGGTTGTAATACAAGCAAGCAATACAAGGAAGCACAAGTACTTACATGTAATAATTGGTGTACCACCTTTGTAACTTAATTTACATTACTGCAACCCTACAATCTTGTATTCCACCTGTAGATAGGGAAAATTTAGGGGAAAGCATGAATAATCAATAGTAACCACAAAATTTCCTAAATTTAAACCATAATGACCCTAATCTAACAATGAAGCATAAATGACAATAGAAATCACAATAATAAAGCAATAAAACCCCAATTCCTAAGCCATAGTTGATTCTCCTTCATTTCTCTTCTCCATTTTTCTTTGTTTGCTCTCAGATTTGTAGTGTGCAATGTATTTTATAAGCTTTATGTATAGTATCAAGATCTCAAGATAGTGATAGCAAAAGTTCAAAGATTCTGGTTAACCTTGAAATGGAATTGATAGCTTGCTTTTATAGAAATGCCAATTCAAATGAAGGGTGAGGATTGAGTGATGTTGTATGATGATCAATGGATGAGATTAATTGAGAAGAAAAGAGATAAGGATAGGAAGAATGGATCACGATCTAAGAAATTAGGTGAGAAATAGGGTTTGAAAAAGAGTGAATAAATTAAACAATTGCAATAATTATTTAATTTAGGAGAGGGAAAATGAATAATTAAATAATTATTTAATTATAGAAGAAAAGAGGGATATGAAATATTAAATAATTACAAAAAAATATTTAATAATAGATGGAGGTAAATAGAAAATAATTAAATAATTAGAAAAAAATATTTAATTATAGATAAGAGGAAATGATAAATAATTAAATACATAAGAATTTATTTAATTATAGAAGAAAGAGAGGGAAAATGAAAACGAATAATTAAATATATAATCATTTATTTAACTACAGAGGGAAAATGATAATTAGTAACGTAATTTCAATAAATTGACATTTGCTTAAATTAATCAAAAAGAATAAAAAATAAAATGAATTAATTAAATAATTAAGAATTATTTAATTAATAGAAGAATATGACCTTATGAAATAATTAAAATCATTTAATTATGCATAAAAGGAAACAAATTAGTGAGAAAATGTTACTTGCAAGCTCGGGACACTTTTTAGTGTCTACATTTTCCCCTCTTTAATACAATGCAATTTTGAGAGTTGTGTCAAAGAAAAATTAGGGAAATTAAGCTCAATACCTGCCCCAGTGTGCCCTGGCATGCCCCAATGGATGCGGGATAGGATGATGCCCTCTTGAGAAAATTAACAAATTTTTTTAAAAAAATCTAAAATTTTGGTGAGTTTACCGATAGGTCAATTTGATAGGCATGAATGCAATGGCAGTGAAAAACTAGGCTCAAAGGCTGATTTAGAGCTTGATATATGTGTTCAAAGGTGAAAGTTGATGCATCCAATTATGAAGTAGAGGGGGCCTTTTGTTACATTAGTGATTGTCGTTACACCAAAAGATAAACTTGTTAAAGTCTGATACAACCACTAGATTTATACAAGATCCATGGGAGGTGGTTAAGCCATGTCATGAACCTAAGTGTTGAACTGCACTAAGGAGACCAAGGGACACACCATCTTGAAACAATCCCCCCCAATGCAAGTGAGGGGCTCAAACCTATGACCTCAGCTTTGATACCAATTATTACATTGGTGCTTGTAATTGCACCAAAAGATCAACTTGGTAATGCCTAATACAATCGCCAGATTTATACAAGATCCATAGGAGGCGGTTAAGCCATGTCACAAACCCAAGTGTCGCACTACACCAAGGAGACCAAGGGACACACCATCTTGCAATACCTCTTAGGTCAAAAAGATTATAAATAGGCTTAGGAGGTCGAAAATAGGTCATTTGTACACTTTGAGTGTAGGATTTCAGGAGTATTGGGGTGACAAGTTGATTTGAGGTAGCATAGCAATGTCCTTTGTACTAGTCGTAACATATCATGGGTATAGACTTTAATCATTAGGCATGTAGGGGGCTTAAGTGGGGTGGTATGTAACCTATCCTTTGTGATTTTATCATTTTTGGTAGATTTTAGGGCTTGAAAAAGAGAAAATATATGTGATGTAGTTTCTACACTGCATGTGTTATCATGTTCATCACATGTGTGGTGTAGTACACTGCATGTGTGATGTGCAATGCAACTATGAAACAAAGTTGTAAGTGTTAGTTTGCTCACAAATGTTAGGTGCACCGCATGTGTGCTGATGGAATGCAATTGTTGGCTAGAATGATACATGTGAAGTTTAGCATCATAACTGTTGGATGGTGTGACACATGTAGAAAAATGTTATGCATATACATGATAGAGTGACACATGTGTAAATTCAACTCACAAGTGAAAAGTGCACCACATCAATGTGAGATATATGACAAATTGTGTGAAACATTTGATTGATAGGCAAATTTAAGTAGTTTCTGATAAAATTTTGAATATGCAATAGGTCTAAGAGGATAACTTAGGTGTCATGATTAACATGATGTGCTTTCCATAAATGCAGGTGAGACTTCCCCCTATTTATATGCATGAATGATGACCAACATCATCTTGGTTATGAGATCATCTTGGCTATGAGGAGGAGGATACTTTTCATGTAATAGGGCTATACCATGTGCCCTTTATGTCTATTTTTTGAGTTAACAAGGGGCTAATGGGTGGCTATTGATGACGCTAGAAGAGAGATGGCACTCAAAAATGATTTCATTTCATCTATTGACTGTATAGGAAACAATCAATTTAGAGGATGTCTAGAGGATATTACAGCTATTAATTCATGGAGAGTGAGTTATGTGTGATCCATATCGGGTACTTATTGCCATTCAAAGGGTATTTGAGACTAATGACCTAGTTTGGTTGGGTGTGGAAGACTATGATATCATATGGGATACCTTAATAGATAAGTATAATAGGTTGATAGTAGTGATTTGCACTATTATTGGAGGTGTTGTGATTCTTGATCAATGGAGCCACAAATTCCCATTGGGATGGGGAGAGATGCTAGAGGGTATGATGGAGCAGGAAACAGTGTATGCTTGGAGGCCATGTTTACTAGCTATGTTATACTTTCAGCTACATGATGTGGCTTACAAGGATGCACAGTCAATTAGCTAGGGACACCCTTGCTCATGGTATGGGCTTGGGAGCATATAGTCATGTTTTGACTATTGGTGGATAGGTACTTAGCACTAGGACTGTCATATGTTTATATCTATGGAGGGGCAATGACTCAGATACATTCTGGAGATGTGAACTATTGGATACATGGGATTGATATTTTATATGGGTTTACTTTGAGGTCATACAAAGTCTTTGCACCATGGGATGATGACCATGAGCACCTTCCATATTGCTGACATACTAGGTATTTGATTGGATGCAATGTTTTGACCCAACAAATCATTAAAAGACATGTGCAAGAACAGGTACTCTTATAGTTTGGAGAGAGGTAGGGTATTCCAATTAGGATTATAGAGTATGCTCGGTTAGCATAGGAGGTTCCACAATGGGGCTCGATGATCAGTCTATAGGTGGCGGTTCAAGAGATAGCAAGGTTGTAGCTGATGTAGTGGAGTGTAGCAACATATGTGACCAATGCAGGCATGACATCAGAGTATGATGCTTGGTGGGTTGTGCATAGGCCCACTCCCTTCACAAATCCAAATCAGCCAACACTAGTATAGTAGTTAGACAAGCATCCTAGAGACAGATTGTGAGGGAAAAGATGGGGGAGAGATGATAGGGTTTGATGGGGTAGAGTTGGTTTATTGTCGAGAGCATCATAGAGGATGCCACCCACCCATGAGGATGGGGGGAAGAAGTAGAGGTTTGGAGATATGGAGGTGGATGTTGGTGAGGTGAGACTAGAGGAGGTAGAGGGAGATGTTGGGATGGAGGTAGTTATGGGGGAGTTTGTGGTAGAGAAGGTGGAGGAGGAGGTTGCAGTAAAGGAGAAGGTGACTATGGATATTGTGATTGAGAAGGGTTTGGAGGATGTTCCCATTATGGATGTGATCATGGATGTGGGCGAGGAGGATGTGGAGGATAAAGGATAGGGTCGTTAGGCCTAGATTTAGACACTACAGGTGTAGGCTCAAATGTTACAACCACAGGTAGCCAATATAGAGACTCAATATTACAAAGATTTATATGAGAAGGCCTAGTACGAATGACCGAGAGAGAACCTAGATTTCAAAGCCAAAGTTATAGCAAGACACATTCTCAAAGGATGTAGAGCAGTGGTGATGTTTCTCAGCATAGGAGGGTGTCACCATATTATAATCCATTAGGATTAGGACACAGGGATGATAGGCCACCACCATCAGGAGTGTCTCCTTTAGGTGATCGGGAAAGCATAGGTTGGGTCCATTTTTAGATATTGAACACATATATTTTTGATCGAGCATGCAAACTCTATTTTTGGAAATTATCTGATATTGTACTGTGGCACATTATTATTTTGATATATATGAGATGCATAATTTTCACAGCCACTATATGATGTGTATCATTCTATATGTATGCTTCCTTATGTGATGGATTTATATGATGTGATGTTATGATATTGGTGCAAGAGCACCTAGTTGCCTCTCATTGGAAAATTTTGTCTAAATTGAATGATCATTTGTAAATTCATGTAAAAATTCATATGAAGACCTATTTCATTGTATTTAAGGTCCTAAGCAGGTCACTAGGGGGTTGTTGAAGTTAAATTTGCAAAACAATGTTGTTGAGTTGTCAAAATATGCAAAATATGCAAGAGTGTAAAAGTGTACAAAACGACAAGATACGAAGGAAAGTGAAGGGTCACTTCATTGGGAAGGTAGTTAGGTAGTTGGAGTTGAAGGGGAATTCAGTTTTTGTGTTTCAAATATCTATATAAAGCCTTTTAAAGGCAAACAAAAGGTCACTCAATGTATTCTTAAAGAGCTTCTAAAACAATAAAGTTCCTTGTTCTTAAATTTCAATATCTTCTTTCTATTGTTCATCAGCTATTAGGCTTGTACATTAATATTAGACTCAGATCTCCATTTTTCTTGGAAATATAGAGAAGTATCTCCCATTCAAGGAATTTGAATAAATAAAATATTTCCTTAAGGAAATTTTTCTGCATACTATTTTGTAACCCTAAATAAGAGGGTTTGAGAATCAATTAAGAAGTTTGAGGCCCATCCCACTGATAGAAGCCTAGTAGAATGGTGGTATGGGATAAGTAGGATGCTTTTTATGTGATTTTTTTTTGTGTGGATGTATGTGCAGAGGAAGGGAAGGTGTGAACACAGAGGTTTGGTGGCTGCTCAATCTTATTTTCTGAGTTTTCTACATGGGAATGATGGCTCCAAGGGATGACATGAAGGAAAGATGATAGAGAGAAGTTGGAGACATTGTTTCTTGTTTGTGAAAACATATCTTAGCATGGTGGAAGCTTTTACAATAAGGTTTGAGGGTTTTAAAGGTGATTTACAACAAACCCCTATTTTGTTAAGTCCTTAATGGCATACAAGTCAGGGTTTGATGAAATGGAAGCTTTCAGGGTTGGAAATTAGTTTGTTTAGCATGTGAAGGCATATCCAAAAGTGGCTGAATCATTTGAAAGAAGGATTGAGGTTTGGAAGGTAATATTTCAATAAACCCTCCTATTTTAAGCTTGTCAAGCCTATTTTCAAGTGTTCTTAATAACAACGATAATTTGAGCCTCTCCACTTCTAAAAACTAGTGAATCTTGAGTTTTGTAAATAGAACTAAGACTATTTGAAGTCATTGGATGTTTTGGTGATGTTTTGAGACAAATTGCTTTGTTAAAATGGCCTATTTGGGGCTCTTTAGCAACATACAGTCTAGAAATCTAGTAAATTTATTGAAACAACCCACTCCAAGTTTTTGGTATGTTATAACATGTCAAATTGGGTTTCCAAATGTGTGTTCAAATTTTGGAGTTTCAATTTGGGTTGTGCAATGTAGCCAGTTTAGTCCTTTTGCAATGCTACTAGGGTTTGGATACTTTATGCAAAGAAAGTGTAACTCTATAAAATCAGAGATACAAGTGATTGTTTTGTGTTAAGGTTGTATCAATGTTTTGGAAAAGGATTTAGAGACGAAACTTGCAAATTTTTTGTTTGAGCAATAGGTTCCAAAAGGTGCAAATGATGCTTAACTGTTATAAAGTGCAAATCTGTGGAACATGGGTATATATGTTGAATTTGTGTTAAGTGATGATCTTAAGGGTGTATTGAAGGTCAGGTAACAAGTTTGTAGCATGAATTATTGGTTTATGGTTATCTTTGCCTTAGTGGAAACAAGTTGAAATAAAGAGGAATATGTTGCAAGTTGGATGTTGATTTGGTTTAGAGTTTTATAAAGGGGTTATTGTTTTTGTTCTGATCATTTGATGATGGTTAAGAGTTATTTTGAATCTAATAAAGGTTAAGTGACAGGTTGATGATCTGATTCTTTGTGGTATGAAGTGTATTTGAAGATTTTTTGATGAAAAGTTAAGTGAACAAAGTTTCTTGTTCAATTTGATCTTCTCCAAAAAGTGATTGGGACAGGAGTTCCCTGATAAATGATGGTTGTTGATAGTTTGTATTGCATCAAATTGGTATCAAATATAGAAAGGTTATGTTGGTTGGTTGGACTAATGTTGTTGCTGATAATTGTTGTTGAGATGAGTTTGGTTGTAGTTGCTTGATCCATCTAAGCTGCAAAGAAGAGGTTTCTGAGAAGTTATGTGTTGGTAAACAAGCTGAGGTCTATGGTCACCATCCTCCAATGGAGATTAAGTTGGGTAGAAGTTGAAAAGGAAAGAGAGTGAGGCATCTTCTAGGATCTGTTGTTGGGTAAGATGGATGGTTTACTGATTTGGTGTTTGATTTTTTGTTTGCAAGTTGAAGAGAGATGGATAGTTGTCTGAGGAAGCACCTGAGGTTGTAGCCATGTTGAAAGATACTACACTGATGGGAGTAGTTGAGAATATGAAAGAAGATTGGGTAGATAAGGTCAAGGATGATTGTTGAAGAGAAGCAGTTTGCAGGGATATACTTGTGTCCTTGGTTGAGAAAAGAGTTGGTGAAAAGAAGAGAGTGGTAAAAGGGAAGTCCTATGTCCTTTTGAGAAAGAAAAGAAGAATGTGAACTTGATGATAAAGAATGAAAAAGGAAAAAAGAGAAGATAGATATGACAAGAGAAAAGTGAAGGTAGTAGTGAAGACAGAGAAAATTGAAGATAGAGATTGGATACAAGACAAAGGAAAAGGAATATTTCAATTTGTTTTGTAGGTACAAGCATGTTTCCAAGGGACTTGGAAAACTTTGTTGGTTGGTTGCATGGTGTAGGAGCACCTAGTTGCCTCTCATAGCAAAATTTTATCTAAATTGAATGATCATTTGTAAATTCATGTAAAAGGTCATATGAAGACCTATTTAATTGTATTTAAGGTCCTAATTAGGTCACTAGGGAGTTGAAGTTAAATTTGCAAAACAATGTTGTTGAGTTATCAAAAAATGCAAAATATGCAAGATTGTAAAAGTGTACAAAAAGACAAGATACAAAGGAAAGTGAAGGGTCACTTCATTGGGAAGGTAGTTAGGTAGTTGGAGTTGAAGGGGTAGTTGGTTCTTATGTTACAAATATCTATATAAAGCCTTTGTAAGGTGAACAAAAGCTCACTCAATATATTCTTCAAAAGTTTCTAAAACAATAAAGTTCCCTATTCTTAAATTTCAATATCTTCTTTTTGTTGTTCATCAATTATTAGGATTGTACATTAATATTAGACTTAGATCTCCATTTGTCTTGTAAATATAGAGAAGTATCTCACATTCAAGGAATTTGAATAAGTAAAATATTTCCTTAAGGCAATTTTTTTGCATACTAGTTTGTAACCCTACATAAGAGGGTTTGAGAGTCAATTAAGAAGTTTGAGGCCCATCCCACTAATATAATCCTAGTAGAATGGTGGTATGGGATAATTAGGATGCTTTTTATTTGATTTTTTGTGTGGATGTATGTGCAAAGGTAGGGAAGGTGTGAATGCAGAGGTTTAGTGGTTGCTCACTCAAATTTTTTAAGTTTTCTACATGGGAATGATGGCTCCAAGGGGTGACATGAAGGAAGGATGATAGAGAGAAGTTGGAGACAGTGTTTCTTGTTTGTGAAAACATATCTTAGCATGTTGGAAGCTTTTACAATAAGGTTTGAGGGTTTTAAAGGTTATTTACAACAAACGCCTATTTTGTTAAGTCCTTAATGGCATACAAGTTAGGGTTTGATAAAATGGAAGTATTTAGGGTTGGAAATTAGTTTTTTAGCATGTGCAAGCATATCTAAAAGTGGTTGAAGCATTTGCAAGATGGATTGAGGTTTGGAAGGTAATATTTCAATAAACCCTCCTATTTTAAGCTTGTCAAGCCTATTTTCAAGTGTTCTTAAGAACAATGATAATTTGGGCCTCTCCACCTCTAAAAACTGGTGAATCTTGAGTTTTGTAAATGGAACTAAGAATTTTTGAAGTCATTGGATGTTTTGGCGATGTTTTGAGACAACTAACTTTGTTAAAATGGCTTATTTGGGGCTCTTTGGCAACATACAGTCTAGAAATATGGTAAATTTATTGAAACAACTCACTCCAAGTTTTTGGTATGTTATAACATGTAAAAATGGGTTTCCAAATGTGTGCTTATATTTTGGAGTTTCAATTTTGGTTGTGCAATGTACCCAGTTTAGTCCTTTTGCAATACTACTAGGGTTTGGATGGTTTATGCAAATAAAGTGTAACTCTGTAAAATCAGAGATACAAGTGATTGTTTTGTGTTAAGGCTACTTGAACAAATATTTTAAGGTTGTATCAATGTTTGGGAAAATGGTTTAGATAGGAAACTTGCAAATTTTTTGTTTGAGCAATAGGTTCCAAAAGGTGCAAATGATGCTTGACTATTATAAAGTGCAAATCTGTGGAACAGGGGTATAGATGTTGAATTTGTGTTAAGTGATGATCTTAAGGGTGTACTAAAGTTTAGGTAACAAGTTTTTAGCATGAATGATTGGTATATGGTTATCTTTTCCTTAGTGGAAACAAGTTGAAATAAAGAGGAATATGTTGCAAGTTGAATGTTGATTTGGTTCAAAGTTTTATAAAGGGGTTATTGTTTTGGTTCTGATCATTTGATGATGGTTAAGAGGTATTTTGAATCTAATAAAGCTTAAGTGACAAGTTTATGATCTGATGCTTTGTGGTATGAAGTGAATTTGAATATTTTTTGATGAAAAGTTAATTGAACAAAGTTGCTTTTTCAATTTGATCTTCTCCAAAAAGTGATTGGGACATAAGTTCCCTAATAAATGATGGTTGTTGATATTTTGTATTGCATAAAATATGCATTCTATGGTATGTTATGTGATGGTATGATGTGGATTATGCATTTATGATGTATGTATGGATGCACATGATTCTATCGTATGTTTATGTATCTTATGATGTATGGATGGATGCATATGATATGATGAGCTTGATATGTCTATGCAGGATGGTACTATATGTTTATGACATGATTATGCAATTCTATGTGGATAATGGTATTATATAATGCAATGCTATGTGTATTTTTGTATTTTCCTATGCAATATGGATGACCTAACATGTATATGACAATGGTATATATGCTTGTGCTAACATGATTATGTATGCCAGATAGCTAATGCATTTATTTTTGTGTGTCATAGAAAATCATTGGGATGACTACAAGGATAGATGGACAAGGTGTTAGCACAAAGATAAGATTAGTGAGAAACCAAAAAGAATGAGATAAATTAAATGGGGTTGATATCTTGAGGTCTTGCTAATAAATGTTGAGCTTTTATCATATTGCATGATTATCATCATAAAGAATTTATTATGGAAATGAACAATTAACACCAAGGTATGACATAGGCCAAGGTGTGAAATGTTATCCCTTGCAAAATAGACACATGACAAACAAGGAATGTCATGTCGCATAATAGTAACAATAGAACCTTGTTGAAATATGTGAAGTAACCACAAAGCATGTTAGTTCTTATGCAAAAAAGTGTTAGATGACCTTTAACTTGCATATGAAATTTTGATTATGCCAAATGGAACCTTGATCACAAACAAGGAACTTAGCTTCCCTAGTCATATTTCCAAGACAAACTACAAAAAAAAAATCAAAGAGAAATAAAAAGGTCATGATCTATCATTGCTCCTCTCATCACTTGTGGACTTCCTCAAGGTGCATAGAAACATGTCCAAAGATAAATCAATAAAAATATAAGACAAAATGGACTAGGGATTCAACAACCATTTAAATAATTTTTCCAACAATAAGTGTTTGTATGATAGGATTTTGGATAAGATCTAGTTTCAAGAGATGGGGCATGTCATATGAGATGTTGAGTTTGATTTTGATGATGCAACATCTTATATAAGACCATGATACGATTGTGTCTAGTTTTAGGAATGATACACCTCGTATAAGGCATCAAGTCTAGTTTTGAGGGTGCAATAACCTATATAATACAAGTGATAGTTGATAAATCATGGATGTTGATAGGGAACTTGATTGATTATGATTGGAGACTAGTTGGATGATTTGTCTATTGTTTCATGATTTTTTAAGCTTAGTTCTCTATAGGATGTTTTTTTTTGTCTGATCAAAGTGTTGACCTTAGAAAGGGACAATTTATTATGAAGGATGGATAGTGATGGAAGAGACCTAAGAGATGGACTAAGGCCTCAAGGGCTCATTGATGATGGCCTTGCCTACACAAAGTACTAGAGGCAATGTAGTTCAGTTGACCTTGACAATGGATGGTTTATTATGAAATAAAGATTGTGTTGGATGGAAAATTTACAATGGAAAACCCTAAAGGACTGACTTAAGAATTTTGGGCTCATTGATGATGGCCTTTCTTCCATGAAGTCATAGAGGAAATGTAGTTCGAAAACTTGTACTTATACTATTTTTTAGAGTTTTTGAATTTTTTTTTTTTTTTTTAGATTTTTTGGAATGTTTTGATTTTTTTAGATTTTTGAGGATCATTTGGATGTTTTTGGATTTTTGGAATATTTTGATTGATGTCCCTTGATACTATGTCTAGGATCCCATACAAAAACCTAAGTCAAGGACTTTCCCCCAGTCAGGTATAGGACTAAATTATTATCGATGAAAGTGGTTGGGTGATAAGTGTTATTATGGATGGATAGGGAAAGAGAGAGAAGCTAAACATCAATGATTCATTGGCCATGAGAAGGATGATTAAGCTTTTATGATGGTTTGGTGGTAAAATGGGATTTTATTATGGAAAAAGGATATGTTTGGGTTAGTACGAGTTGAGTGGAAAATCGAATAAAGTGATAGTAGATAATGGATCAAAGGATGACTACACATGGCACCTGTTTGCTAGTTTGTCACCATGGTACTTATCCAAAACACCATCAAAGTGGTTTTCACCATTAGATGGATTATTTCTCTTTACTATTTTATTATTATTATTTGGTGTCACACAAGATTCCTATTTTCCAAGTTTTCATTAGGGTGATGATTTTTTTTCTCTTTTTTATTTTATTTTAATCTTTTATTTTATTTTTTTAATTTTTTTGTATTTTTGCAAGATTATTTGAATACTAAGTATAGTACTTGTGAAGGTTCATGCTATTGATAGGCTCTGGTAGTGGTTCACCTTTAGGAGTAGCAAGTTGATAAGCACTGAATCCATATGTTGTAGTTATGATGTAAGGACCCAACCAGTTAGGCTCTAATTTTCCAAGTTTCTCTTAGTCTATTTGATTCTTCAATTTTTCCCTTAATACCAAGTCACCAATATAAAAAATGTCTAACTTAAACCCTCTTATTGTAGCTATGATGGAGATGATTCTAAAAAGTTTGTAGATGGAACAATGTGGTTTTTCGTCTCTCATCCATAATTCTAGCTCATGCAATCTAGATAGACAATATTACTCATCATCAAAAAATTGTTGCATAGATACTCTTAGTGATGGTAACTTGATTTCGATGGGAAGAATGGCTTCAGATCCAAAGATGAGGGAATATGGAGTGGCTCTAATCGGGGTATGAATGCTGGTTTGATAAGCCCGTAAGGTAGGAATAAGTTGGATATGTCAGTCATGGCCGATGTCATTAACAGTCTTCATTAGTATTTTAATAATGGTTTTTTTAGATGCCTTGGCTTTACTGTTACCCTAGGGATATTATGGAGTAGTGAAATGGTGGTGGATATAAAATATCTTACATAGTTCACAAATGTATCATAATTTTTGAAAGGATGGCCATTATATGTAATGATAGATTGAGGAACACCATATCAACATATGATGTAATTGAGGATGAACTTGGATATTTTCTTACCAATAATTTTGGTCATGGGGATGGCTTTGATCCATTTTGTAAAATATTTAGTTGCAGTGAGGATGAATTTATGGCCATTAGCAGATGTAGGGTAAATTTTTCCCAACTAGGTCAAGTCCCCATTGAGAGAACAACCACAATGACATAATTGGATGAAGTTCTTGGGTAGCTGTGTGCACAAGATATTTATGTAATTGACATTATTGACACTTCTTAACAAAATAATTTGCATCACATTCCATAGTAGGCCAATAGTATCCAGTTCACATGAGCTTCTTGGCTAAGGTGGGACCAATAGAGTGAGCTTTGCATATGCCATCGTGTACCTCATGCAAATTTGTTTGTTCTTCATCAGAGTTGAGACATCTAAGGAGAGTGCTATCATAGCCTTGATGATAAATGGTATCACTGATGATGACATATCTAGAGGCTTGGTGGATAAAGTTTTTCATTGATTGGAAGATATATTTGGGGGAATGATTTAGTCATGTAGGTAGTTATAAATGTTTTTATACTATGGGGAATCAAGATGAACAATTTCACAAATGAGCTTAGATTTAGGGTTATCAAACATAGGGATCAAAATGCATTCCACCAATAACTCATATTGGGGAACATTGTTAGGTATATCTAAGAGAGATCCTATGGTGGTCGTTGTGTCGAATGTTTTATTCTGAATTCTCAGAATCTGATTGAAGATAATGACATCAAAGTATTGCTTGAAACTATTGACCATTCTCTTGTAGGACATAATATTTTAATATTTTGTGTCATAATCATCATTGAATTAATAGATAACCAATTATGAATCACCGTAGACATGAAGGTTCTTTATTTTCTAGTTAATGTCCATTTAGAGTCCTGTAAACAATGCTTCATATTCAACCATGTTATTGGTGCAAGAGAATACTATCTTGTATGACTTAGGTATTGAATATCCTAGAGGTGTGATGAAGATAATTCCATCTCCAAAACCATGATTTGTGAAATATTCATCAAAATATAGTTTCCATGTAGTAGAAGTCTCTATTGTGAAAATGGAGTCATCAAGGAAATTAGATACCAATGGATGATCTATTGTTGGAGGAGCGTCTGTGAGTTGATTAGCTATCACTTTTCCTTTTATTACCTTTCAATCAACATATTATATATCAAACTCACTCAAGATCATTACCCACTTTTCTATTCAACCTATTAGGGTTGCTTTGTTGAATAAATATTCCAAGGGATATATCTTTGCTACCATTTTTGTCTAATCATTTAGCATATAATGCCAAATATTTTGAGTGGAAAAGGTAACTGCAAGACACACTTGTTCAATAAGTTTGTAATTAAGCTCATACCCCACAAGTGTGTGACTGATATAGCATATGGATTGTTCTTTTTTGTATTCATAATCTCATGCCAAAAGGGCTCCCAATGATGATGGTGTTGTTGATTGTATAGAATTAGGGGTTTATCATCAATGGGCCACATGAGAATTGGAGTAAATAATAGATAATCCTTGATTTGTTGAAAATCCTCTTGAAAACGATTAGTCCATATGAATGGGACTCCCTTACAAAGCAAGTATTAGAATAGTTGACACTTATTGGCTAACTAAGCTATGAATCTACAGATTAATTGTAGCTTTCCTTGAAGATTGTGTAATTGATTTATGTTTGTTGGTGGATGCATATTCATGATATCTTTTACCTTTGCAAGATCAACTTCAATACCTCTATGAGACACAATGTATCCTAGTTTTTTGTTAGATGTTACCCCAAAAAAACACTTTTTGGATTTAATTTGACCTTGTATTATTCCAATCTTTTGAAAATCCTATCTAACACATTTATATGACTATCTCTCATTAGTGATTTTTCCAATAAATCATAAACATAGTCTTCCATGAGTGTATGCATATAATCATGAATGATTGTAGTCATAGCCCTTTGGTATGTTTCTCCAATGTTCTTAAGGTTGAAGAGCATGACATTCTAGCAATAGGCACCCCAAATCATCAACATAGTCTTCCATGAGTGTATGCATATAATCATGAAATATTGTAGTCATAGCCTTTTGGTATGTTGCTTTAGCATTCTTAAGGCCGAATGGCATGACATCGAGAAATAGGTACCCCAAGGATAAGTGAAGGTTGTTTTGTGTTGATCTTCAAGGGAAATTTTGATATGATTATAGCTTGAAAACCATCCATGAGTGATAGAATTTCATATCCCATTGTTAGGTCTACTATAATGTTAATATTTGGCAATGGGAAGTCATATTTAGGACAAGATTTATTTAAATATTTGAATTCTATGAAAGTTTTGATTCCTCTAGTTGGTTTAGTTATAGGTGTGATATTTAAAATTCACTCCACGTAGTCTATAGGCTGAATGAAACTAACATCCAACAATTTCTTCAACTTTTCCTTCACTAAAAGTGCAATCTAGGGATGCATTTTTCTCAACTTTTGTTTGAATAGTTTTGCATTTGGAGACAATGGAAAATGGTGCAAAACTTGGGATCCAACCTAGGAATATCAACATAAAACCAAGCGAAGATAATTTGTCTTTCTGAAAAGAAATTGATAAACTCTAATTTTTTAGTCATTGTCAAAGATGTTGCAAAGTGAACAATTCTAGGACTATCATTAGTGCCAATATTTATCTCCTCTGATTGTTCTACATGCAATGTTGATCTCTTTTGAATTATAGGTAGTATATCCAACCCTTCATCCTTGGGTGCCTCAAAGATTTTTTCACACTCAAATACGTCCTTTGTTTTTACTTTTTCATAGTCTAAAGGCACCTTTCAATTTTCACCTAGAGACATATTATTTTTATTTTTTTCACTTTTACGACTAGAGGGTGGAGTAGAATCCCCAAAGTAAGCTATTTCATCAAGTTATATCAAGAATCCAACTTTGTAGTCCCCACTTGGTATTCCTTCTCAAAGTCCCATAAACTCAGTTATTGCTTTATCGTTCTTGAATGTGTCTAAGCTCGAAGGTCCTTGCTAGTCCTAATCTATCAATTGTGGGTAGAGTAAGGGTATATCATCATTAGTATCATTATATCTCAAGGATAGGGGAAATAAGGTAAATATAGATGTATAATTAGGATCCCAAAAGGTCTCAATCCAAGCTCATCCATCAGTATGTCCTGGTTTAGGCGTATTGGTCTCAATATTTTCCTTAGATGTCTCAATGTCATTAGAAACACTAGCATTCTTACTTGAAAGTAACTTAGTATGAGGAATAACTTTTAATGGTGTAAACCCTAGTCATTTGTTCTTTGGTAACTTAGGAGGAAATAAGGATTTCATCATTCCATTCTTGTGCAAGTCAAGTCCACTATCTCCATCATGACTCTTTTGTTTCATGATCTCAAAAAAATTTCCATATTGCTCAACTGGTAATTGTACAGGATCGATATTTTCTTCATCCTTATAGATCCATGTAGAAATATCCTCACCTATGGTTTCTTTTCTCAATTCACCCCACTTAGTGAATGTTGTTGGAGGGTTACGAATGATGAATTTTGATTATTTTTTACTTAGTTTTCCATAGGACTTAGGTGATGTGGGTAACTTACCAATGAAAAATGAACTCTCAATGTTATACTCCCCATGTCCTTGGTCCTGAATCTAGACTTTACCTTCAGGAAGGGGAGCAGATGAGGTGGAAGATATGGATAATGAAGAGGATAAATTTCATGTGATGAAGTGGATGGAGAGGCTTCCTGATTGATGGGTACTTTATGTTTAGTAGTTCCTTTTAGATTGCTACAGTACTTGAAGGGATTAGAATCACCTGTTATGGTGATTTTGGTGTCGTTGTAAGGGAATTTGAGGCATTGATGGTATGTGGAATGGGTGGCCTTCATGGCATGAATCCATGGGTGAGACCAAGGAGAATGTTATATGGTAGGTCTAGATCCAAGACTTGAAATATTTTATTTTGAATAATTGGTCTGAATCTTATAGGAAGTGTAATAACTCCCTTAGAAGAATTCTCTGCATCATCATAAGCCCTATGATAATTTTCTTAGAAGTGTCTTGTGATCACTTGAAGTTGCACCCTGTTGAACTTGATGTTCAACACCTCAGTGTAACATGGGAAGACCTCCAAAGATGTGGGTTTCCTATAAGCAGAGAAAGGCTGACTTCCTTTGGTGTCACCTAAACTACTGATCTTGCAAGAAAAAGGGAGGAGTGCATAAGAATGAAAATTAAATCCTATGGTGATGCACCAAAATGACAGGAACAATGAGATACTCAAATTTCACTTGAAAACTGATGATGAACATAAGATTACACATCAAATATTTATAAGCTATGCATTAATATGTCACAACAGGTTTGATTCACACCCCTTTTTAGAGAGGAAAGTAATTTTCACAGACTAGAATCCATATGTGATTATGTAAACACAGTTTGTGATTTATATAATGATGCTTTTGCAAAGGAAGGCATGAAAACATAAGATAAAGTTATGAAGGAATGAAAGAAATTCACAAAATAAGTTGATTATGAACTTGAAATGCACAACACTTTACAAGAACAAGATGGAAATCCGAACATCAATAGTCACCAAGGAAAACTTTATATATCATGTTCCAAAATGAGTTACATAATTCTACTAATTCAAGAGAGGACTGTAGAAGTCACCGACTTCAAAAAATAATAAGGAGAACTCCTTTTCAAGAAGGGAAAAATGCCTTATATACAGAAGTGTGTTGGCCTCTCTGGGCTTACAAAAATATTTGGCTCTGAAAGATCTGCCCTTAGATCTTTTGCATGTAGTTAATTCTGCATTTAAGCATAACCCCACTGTCCATATTGGTGTGAAAGATCACCCCTTGGAGAAGCCTTCAGATCTTTAGTAGCATTAACTTCTGGTCCTCGTGTCCCTCTCAAACCTCCCTTGCTGAAGAGCTGCATTGAATTCCCTCGAGCTCAGAATAAATAATATCGCTTTTCATTTCGTTGAGGTTCTTCATTCTGGTTAAACTACCATGACTCGCTTTTAGATCTCTTTGATTGGTTGAGTATACTCCACACAGACTCTTCAGGTGGTCAAAAGCTCCTCCTATAGAATCACATGTCGGTGAGACACTAATCATGTCTCCTTGATGCGATTAAATCTTCCTGTGGTTATCGACATAGCTTGAAATTGTCGATGAGAGCTCCTATCGAGCCCAAAAGTCATACCGATATCACCTCTATGGGCGCCAAGACAATTGCATTTAGCCAGACAACATGGTGAACTCTTGTCATCTTCTATCGGTGAAAGTCTATTGATGTCACCCCAATGCATTTTTCTCTACCCGAGCTCTAGTCCTTTGTTAAGACCCTATCAGGTCGGCAAGATGTCCTGTCGAGGCCATCCCTCCTTTGACGATGCCGCCTCCTTCGTGTATTAGCAAGACAAAAATTTATCACCAAGAGGTCACAGTAGGCTTCATGAGTCATGTCAAGATCCCTTTCTATCGTTGAGACCATACCAAGTTGGTAAGACATCATTCCGACAACCGGATGCTATACCGATGTCTTTAATGTCGGGGAGACCCTCTGTCGGTTGGTGAGACTTCCTGGCGATGTTGGATCTTTCTCCCCCAGCTAGTTCCCCTTCGGAAAGACTTCAGTTAGTCGCTAGGGCCTTCTGGCGATGGATTCAAATCTTGGCGAGCCCTCCTTTGTTGTTGGCGAAACATTGGCCTATCGGCTAGACCTCTCACCAAGCTCCTTATCTTTCGGCGATGAGTTTTCTTTCTCTTCAGTCGGGGAGACATCACTAGGTTGGTGAGAGCTCATGCCAATCCCTTTATCTTTGGGCGAGCACGGAACAATTTGGGGAGACCAACTTTGTTCGCCGAGACCTTATGGCGAATCTACTTTCTTTTGCTGAGCACAACCTTTCGACAAGACCTTATATCAAACTCCATTTCTTTCAGTGGGGTCCCCTTTGTATCGGTGAGACATCTCCTAATTTCTGAGACTTTGTGGTGATGAAAGCTTGCTTTGGCGATGTTGTTTCATTCATTGAGAATCTTATGGATTAGCAAGACTTATGCCAATATTACCTCATGTCGGCAAGACCTTTTCGATCGAGGAGACCTTCCACTAATTGAATCCTTCTTTCACCAAGCCCTAAGCACTTCAGGAGCCCAATAGCCATCGGTGAGACATCTCATCAAATCCCCTATACTCTCAGTGAGACACCATGCTTATCGTCCAGACCTCCTGCCGAAGGCATAACCTTTTTCTGATCCTTTCATTTCGGGGAGACTTCTCTATAGTCATGCAGATATGTATTCCCTTTTGTCACTGGTCAGTGAGACATAAAGATCTCGACGAGACCTTTCTCTGAAGGAGATCCTCATGCCTATGGGGAAACTCTAAGTTTCTGAGAAAATGATTTTTTCTTGCCGATAGGAACCTGTAGGTGAAGCATTTAGACTTGATGGAACCCTTGCTAGTCGGAAAAACATCTGGAATGTGTTGCCAACTTTCTCCTTAAAGAAAAAATATGTCAAACTTGACTGAGGTGAACTCCTTTGTGAAATGTCATCAGATGCACGAACTAACCCTCAATGGAAATGTCTCATTTGGCCTCTATGAACATTTGAAACATAATATCCTGCCTGATTGAGCCTGTGGGCGAAAATTAGGTAACATGTCTATATAAGCTTCAGACAATCCTAGTTTTGTAAAAAAAATTAATGTGCATATATTTAGACCTGCTCCACCATCTACCAAGACTCATTGGATTTTGTGTTTGTTAATGAATAATTCAAGGTGTAATGGATCATTATGGTTTGGTCTTTGCATAGGAAGATATTGTTCAAAAAATGTAACATGATGGATGGTAGCCAAGTACCCTACTATGGCCTAAATTGACTGATATTAAGGTCTATGGGGATGGAAGTCTCTTGCAAATAATTTTCCAAAATGGAATTATGCTTGAGAGATATGTGAAGCAACTCAAGAATGGATATTTGTGTGGGAGTTTTCCCTAGATCATCTAAGAGATTGTATTGAGTTTTAGGTTGTGGAGTAGAAGTGGCCCCTTACAAGGTCACTTTGGACTTTTCTAGACTTTTCTTGATGGTGATTATGGAGTATGGAAAACTTTAGTGGCGAATCTTTGCCAATTGGCCAATTCTAGAAATTGGCCAAGTCAAAATTAGTGAATTAGTCACACCCAATAGGGTGTCCAAATCACCCAAATTTTATGAATTATTGGTCCAATCTATGTCCATTCTCTAATGATTTTTTTTTGAGGCATATTTAAGAAACAAATTCACCATAAAAAATTATGCATTTCAAATAGACCAATAAATATTTTCTCCTAGAATCCTAGAAGCATGTAATAAAACACCTACATATTTTCCAATACTATTAAAACAACATTGTATCAAGACCCATTTCACCAATTAAAATTTACAAATAGTTGCTTGTAAATACCCATTTCACAATTAAAATTTACAAATAGTTGCTTATGAGGATCCATTTCACCAATGACATTAATTATCGTGGCACCTCCATACTAATTATAGGGCCATAATCGCTTGGAAAATTATGACATATCATTGTATAAGCATGCAGGATTTGCCAAATTTTTAATATACCATTTAAAAATCTTGTGAAATTTTCCAAATATGGATTGTTATAAATACAATCAAAACTGTCATTTATTCTTACACATTTTGTTCAGTTCTCAATTCAAAAGTTGGACTTGTAACCTTGAATTTTATCATAGGTAGGTTCAAACTTACAACACAGGCATTCCTGCATTATCGAATATCAAGTCAATGAAAACCTAAACTTAAAGGTAAGTGATCATTTCTTCATAGTTTTATAAGATTTCTTTATCTCTTTTCCAATCTTACTTCAATATTAAAGATGATATTGAGTAGGGAATGTGATCTATATTATTTGTCCTTATTAAACAAGACATTTGTTTCCACCTATTTTTCAAAGTGATAGATCAATATGTCAAATAGCAAGGGTAAGACTCTTGAGGGTGGTGAAGGGACTAGGAAGCCATCAAAATTTCCAAAATGTAGAGGTACCATACAGTCTTACTTTGGAATTGGAAATGCTTTTGATCCATCAAATCAAGATGGAGCTACATCATCAACTCTTCCACCAAATATTAATGAAGAAGGCATTCACAATACCTCACTGCCACCGGAAGCTCAAGGTGACCGTGAGATTTTCATTGAGTTAAATGTGTCAAATGAGGATGGAAATACCACAAAAGATGTTCCAAGGGATACCCTAGTTAGCCAGAATGAGATAATTGACTTAGATTCAGATGATGTTGGTAGCAAGAAAAGAAAAGGAAAATCAAAAGTGGGGCACAAGTGGGAAATTACAAGGAATTTTCAACTTGGTTGGTTGTCAAAGTACCCATTCATTGTACCAATTGGGAAAGAAAATAATGTTGAAACTACAATAGAATGCATGTGTACGATTTGTATTTGGAAATGTAAAAGAGACAATAAGTTGTAGCTAAATCTTGACACTATAGAAAAGCATATTGGTAAAGTTTATGAAAAACGAATCATAGACAAAAAGGAACAATCAATTGTATGATGGAAATAAAAGGAAGAATGTCTTCATGTTAAGTATGTTGCAGAATATGAAGAGCATAAGTAAAGAATGCTGAAGCTTGGTGCATGTAAAGGTACACTTGAGGCTCAATTTGGAAAAGCAATGGAAAGAGAAAATCTATCAAAAACTGTTCAGATGAGTGTTGTTTTTCATATTTTTTCCAGAGGGTGTCCTATGAAAGACTACCCAAAATATTTTAATTTATTATCTTTTTTGGGTGTTCCTCACTATCCTCTCTCACATTGGTCAATAAATGCTAGATGGTAATGGGAAAACTATCTTGCTGCAATGGAAAAACAAGATTTAAAGAAGAAAGTAAAAGAGTAAACTTCATTGCATTATCTTTAGATGAAGTTATTGTAGTAGAAAATAATTCTTAGGTATGTATGCATGTGTATATTGTAAAAAAAATGCCCACCAAGCTCATCTTCTTTGTGTTCATAAAATGAAGGACAATTTAACATCACAAAATCTATTTGAACTAGTCAAGAAATTTTTGAATGAAAATGCAAGTATGGATGAATTGACAATTGCCAAAAAGTTGGTGTGTGTAGGAGTTGATGGAGCTGCAGTGATGCAAGGTCAAAGGATTGGTGTTTGCAAAAAGTTACAAACTACTTGTGCACCATAAATGATTGGAATTTGCTACATGGCCCACATAATGAATTTAGCATTCAAAATTGTAATCAAGTTTCCTATAGTATAAAAGTTGAAAATCTAATCCACGAGTTCTACACATAATTTTGTCGAAGTCCCAAATGTTTCACAAAATTTCAAAATTTTGTTGAGGGAATAACAATAGGAAACAAGCTTCTCAAGGATGTTGATACCAAATGGATCACCCTACATGGGCCAATGGAATGAGTTCTTTCATAATAACAATCTTTGATTGGAGTAATGTATGAGCATCACAATATAGTAGACAAGCCTCCTTACCTCTTACATAGGTTAAATGATGTAGAGACACTCTTGAATTTAGCTAGTCTTCTCCCCATGTTGGATGAAATGAACAATCTTGTGAAAAAATCCTAAGACAAAACTATGTATATTTATGAATATTCAAAACTATGTAGACATGCATGCATGGCCCTCGATCATCTATATCTAGATCTAACACAAGAAATCCCAAATTATTTAATGTGGCAGAAAAATATTGATTTGAATAAGCCCGATAATTATTTATAGTTTAATGCAAGTAGAAATTTATGTATCTATGTACATGGATATGAGATACCAATGTACCATTGTAAGACAACTAGGCACTCTAGTAGAGAAGTACCTATTAAAGAGGAATATTTTAATAGCATTGTTAAATCTGTTAGAGATAATTTGAAGGAAATTGCAAAATCTCTTTCCTCAAAGATTCATGAAAGATTCCCTCAAAATGAAATACTTGAAGCCATTGGTATTGTGTCTCCTCAATTTTGGGTAAACCAGGATAGCCCAAAATATTTTCATGATAAATTAAATATCTTGATCAAACAATTTTCAAAAAGTATAACATACAATGAGCAGGAAATAGAAGGAATTTTAAATGCAGATAAGCTTAGAAAAAAATTTAATAATTTTGCAATAACTATGAGGGACCTGTATGATTCCATGGGCATGGAGAAGGCCTTTGAATAGGGATCAATAACAAAGGTTTGGACAAACTTAGGTCAAAATAAAATATTGTATGATTTGATATCAAAATATTTTAAACTTGTTGATTTATGTCAAACAATGATATTGGGGTCGATGGAGGATGAGACAAGAATTTGGAAAATTGCTTGAGGATGAAAGGAACTATGTATAATGTCAAAAAATTTCCTTTTGAAAGGGCACTCATAATCTAGATGTCCACAAGTGAAAGAAGAGTTTTGTGCAATACTCCAAATCTAAACACTGGTATTGGTGGCGGTGGCAGTGGCAGTGGGACAAATGAAAACAACACAATGAATGTTGAATTTGAGATGAAGGCTAAAGAAAATGAAGGCTAGAGTCAGACTTAGAATCAAGATGAATCTTTTACTTTATCTCAAGTTGAACGTCAGTTTCAAGACCCTGGCTCCATTTGGGAAATGTAAGTGAATTAGGTATTTATACTATACTTCATGAATCATTTTTCCAAACTGTAGTTGATGGTATTTTATATTATATTCCATGAAATTGTGAATCATTGCACTTCACGAATCATATTCCAAACTGTAGTTGATGATATTTTATATTGTATTCCACGAAATTATGATATTTTATATTTTATATTGTATTCCATGAAATTGTGATATTTAATATTTTATATTGTATTCCATGGTATTGAATTTGATATGTGAGTTTGCACCATTTTTAAAGAATAACACTTATTATACTACTTATAAATTCCTATTGCATTTCCATTCACACAATCTTTGATAAATAACTAAAAGGAATATTAATCCATTCATTGAATGAAAGCTAATAGTTCAACATCCATAACTTATAAATAATTGTTGATTATTTTGAGTCAGAAGATAGTGAATACAATATTGGAGAGAAAGATAGGTCGATATTATATTCAAAATTAGAGATATTATAGTGTCTTTTCCTTTTACCTACATTCTAATAATCTAATTTGAAGTTGATCGAGTTTTAGTTGTTCTTGGTCTCTTAAGTCATACCTTATGCATTTTCATCTGTTTACTCACTAGCCCCTTGAGCCTAGTGTTCCCAATTGCTACCCGTAGAATCCTTATAAATATTGCCTTGTCTTATATGGGTCATAAAATTCTTTAATTCTTATTTTTTCCATAATTTTTTGTTTTAATATTCACTCAATATCGTTCATGTTATAAACCTAGGTAGGAAGCCCCTTTTAAGTCATGTAATAAGTGTATGTGTTTATTAAAATCCTTTTTATGCTTGGTGGGTCCCATTGACTGCTTTCTATTGAATCCCCTCCATCTCGTGGGATTAAATTAATCAAATTAAGGAGTCAGTTGTATAGCAGGTAAGTGACACCTAGACATCCTTTTGGTAGGTCCTACCACTGCTCGAAGGCATCAATGACTAAATGTGTTCAAATCAATGGTTACTATGGTTTCTAAAAAAAAAATCTCACCCATATGGTTTCTGACAAACAAATCTCAGTCGTTCCCCACCTCCCTGCTACCGTAAGATGCACACGCTTTAAACCTAGAGGGGAAGCAAGGAGGTTGACATGTAGATAGTTTCAACACTTGTGAAGATGGTGGAGCCTGTGGAGTGACACAAAGATAAATCCACATGGAGCGTTTTGGTTGGTCAATGGCGACAATCATTTGTAGTTAGATTTTCAAACTTATGACTGAATCTGAGCCATCTTGTGGGCCATCTCACTATGAGATCGACAGTTAAAATTCAAAGTTCAAGATTGAGGGAAAATGAGATATATTAGCCGTTCTAGTTCATGCGAGTGAACCATAATGGAAAATATGACACAGAGCTACCAAATTTCCAATTGGTATATTTTAAAGCCATAAAAGTTGCTTTAAAGTATAATTGTAAATTGTTAAAGCATTTAATGTGTCTAAGGAGTTCTCTCTAAAATTTTCAAGCTCATTTGATGATAAGAATTAGAGTTTTCAAGCATCTGCAAAACTAGTAAGTAAAATTGCTATCCTACTTCTCAGTTTATAATTTTTCTATAAGTGCTTGTTCTATCATTCTGTCATTAGTTTTTCTAGTTTCATTGCATTTATTTTAAGATTTGACATTCAATTTGAATGATTAGCCTATTTAGTCCCGTTATTGCCTTGCATCAACCTATACCCTAGTTGTAAGCTTGCAATTTGTTGAGTAGTAAACCCTAGTTTGTACAAAATCTATTACTATGGAACCCAATCTCAAAGCATCCATGTCAAAAGACCAATCTTTCAAGTCAAAGCCCACTAAAAGACCTTTGTCATAGGACTTAGCCAAATAGTTGGTATCTTCAACCTCTGAGAAATCAAAGGAACAACATATGTACTTTGGACCTGGAACTAAATTTCACATCATTAATTATTATTGTACAATTAAAGATGTTTCCCTACCATACTCCATCTCTGGATGGAGTCTTTTCTAGGGATAGTTTGGAAATAGGAATCTTTGTATCCCTTTCTGAAACCCCTAGAGGTTGGACATGGGTAAGTTGGTTGTACCCAACATGTTCATAGATGTTAATCTTCTCAAAGTAATTGAAGTGAACTATGACCCTCTAGTTAGGGTTGCTATAGCTCATGATGGAAACAATATGGTATGGGTTAATAAGGAAGAAGTTTCATATGTGTTCATTGAGAACTTGGAGTAGTGACATGATTAAGATTGATGAGTAGATGTTGAGGGAGGAATAAAAAAGAGTAAAAAACAACTTCAAGGTGTTGGCGTTGACCAATTTTTTGATATCAGTAGGGAAGGGAATCAAGAAAAGAAAGATTAATTTGGGACCCTCTAATTTTGATCCCCTCCCTATTAAGTATTTCCAACCATATTTTTAGAAGACCTTTTATTCCCTTTTCCAAATTCTAGGGTTTGATCCTAGCTCTAGCATGCAAATGGATCATATGTACATGGCTACAAGTATCCAACATCTTAACATAAATACCTTATATGATTTTTCCACATATATAATAGAGGAAATTCACAAAGGATTGGTGACCTTGAAGGGTGGGAAAATTGGTGTCATATTTTCATGGTTTTCACTCTTTATGCATATGTTTCTTTTCAAGCGTACAAACTATTTTGGTTAGGAGATGGAACTTAAAAGGGTTGTGGATGGTATTGAGATATCGGTGTAGTAATGGACCCCTTATATTGGATAGGAATGAACAAAAGACCAACTATGTGATTGCTACAAATATTTGTGCCACCAAATTGAGACAAGCTCTAATGGTGGATGTACGTAGGATCCCCAAGGAATTACATGTTTTTTTGAGGCTAGCTGAAAGGAGGCCTGATTTGAATATTGCTCACAACTAGGGGGATGTAATCCCTTATAACAATTGTATAGTTCTAAGGGTATTTGGCACAAAATTGACACCCCACATACTCCTAGGGAAGTGCTTCTAAGGATTGGGTTTTTGGAGGTGATGTGGCAACTAGGGAATGCAAATGATTTCTTCTTGGATGAGAAGTGAAAGGGAACTTTCTTCCCTACATACATTGTTTTTGATGATTTTTTCATGATTACATATGGATGGAGAAATATTGTGGAGTGCTATCTCAATCATTTGAAATATTTTTGATCCTGATGTCCAAATTGATAGAATGAAGAAGTGGGGTGTTTTTTTGAAATTGGAAAGAGAAATTAAGGTTAAGAAGCCTAATTTTAAAGCTTTTTAGATATTAGTGACCCAATTTTAAACATTGAAGTTGTGGTACAAAATTTTGAAAAATTAGTGGCAAGATTAAAGGAGATTAAAGTTGTGCAAGATAAGGGGAAGGCCCCTACAATAGAGGGAGAGTCAGTTGTGTAGCCTTCCAAGAAGGAGCACATATATTCAAGGAGGAAAGGCACAATAAGGAAGCAACAAAAAATTGCTACTCTTACACAATCTGGGGAATCAAAAGTGCATTCCCTACAGTAGAAACTACATCCATTGTCACCACAACATTCTTCTAACCTTGAAATAATTGAATTGGATTCTCTAATTAGAGAATCATACCCTCCAAGGGATCCATGCCCATCAATAAAGAAGCAAAAGGTTGAAGCTTTTGGTCTAGTTGACTATCTTTCAGAGGATTCAGATGATGAAATTGATATAATTGATGAGGAAATAATGCAGGGGATGACATATTCTCAAGGGGAAATAATATCATAGACCATGATCCTTACGTTGAGAAAAGCTAACCGAAGTGTAATAAATAACTCTAAGGATGTCAAATTACAAGCCTGTAAAAGCTTTATGGAAGATGATCAATTTGTCAAGACATAAGCTTTCAAGGAATATGAATGGAGAGCAATGAAGGATGAGTATGCAACATTAGTGCAAACAAGGAGCAATGAGAGCCTCAAGAAGCCCCAAGATGTTGTTGAATCCAAGGTCTTAGATGAAATGAGGAGCAAGTATTCAAACATTTTTGCAGAAGAGGGAAGGCATTGGTGAGAAAGAGTGGAGTGTTATTACTCCTAGAATGGGACCTAGCATCAACAATTGCTTTTGAAACGATGAGAAGAAAAGATGCCCCCATTTTTAATAGTGAAGAAGAAGTCACATTGGATTTACAGGGATCATATTTTAGTCAGCAATGGGACACTCTTGCTATTTGGGCTTTAGCCACAACCACTAAAATCCTAAAGTTGTTGAATGTGCCCTAGGTGTAAGAGGAGGCTTAATCATAAAAAGAGTTTCAGAAACAACTTCCTTGGAGGAAACAACTATGAGTGTTAATGTGGCACAGTTAACCAAAGCCATAGTTGATTCATTAACAGAGGAAAGGGATAGATTTAGAACCAAATATAATGAGGTGGCTGCTGAGTACAACATGAACCAACAAAAGATCGCTCAAATACAAACTCAAATGGCTTTGTGTAAACAATAATTCCAAGCATTGCAGCCTAGTACCTCACATGCTGCAATCTTGTCTCCTCCTTCCCCAATTCTTTCACCTCCTCAAAATCATGAGGAGACTACCCCCATTGAATCTAAAGATGTACAAATGGCACAATCAACTCTTGAATCATCAAATCTCGCTCAATTTGAAGAAGTTACCAAGGAGGAGCTAATGGAAAAGCTCAAGACTTATGAAGATAGGATGGATGATCTTGTTCATTTGAATAATATGAATATTGTGACAACAGTGCTTGAGCACTTGAATAAAGGGGTAGAGAAAATATTAATCAGTATTCATTCCAATTATGCTTTGGTGTTTAATGCCAATACAAACCTTGATAGAGATAAATAAATTGCTATTCCTTTAATGGATAAATGGATTTCAAGGGCTTAAATGCTAAGGGATATGGCTATTTCATCCTCTCATGATGCAAATAAGCCTCCAAAGATACTTGCAACCCTAATATTTCTAACAAATACAACTGGTTCTCAAGGGTTGATTGCCATTGAGTCTTTAGAGGTGAAGATAAGAGAATTGGTTAAGAAGTTCGATGATTGGAATTTTGGCCTTCTTCCAGACATTCTAAATGAGAAGGGTGAAGTTAAGTGCCTGTAAGAGTGGAAAGAACAAGCAGATCAAGCAATAACTTCCCAGGACAAAAAAATATGTGTGTTGGAATATGTTGTCATTGATGTCAAAAAGGGACCAGAGGATCTAAGTGTGTTGATCTTGTGCAGAAGTACATAATGTTATCATTGATGTCAAAAGGGAAAATTAGGAAAATGATTTTGTTTGCATGATGATAGAGGATGGATTTGAGAGAGTGAACCTGGTTCTAGAAGTGTGTGGTTGGTTGATGATGCTAAAGTGCACATCTTGCAAATGTTGTCATGAAGTTGTAGAGAGTCTCTCTTACAACAGAAGAAGAAACAAGCTATAGATTCAATGTGGGTTTTTCAAGAGAATTCTAGTGATGTGTTCTACAGGTTGTGAGAGTGAAGGATGTGCCCAGAAATGTATTATTTTTTCTCTTGGGTGTTTTAGGATTTATCAATTAAACCCTAGGTTATTTGCAGTCATAGTGACATGAATAGATCTTCTATTTTCATGTTGACTGTCAACAGTAGGTTATAGGCTACTTAAGTGATAAATTAAGTCATTCATCCCATAGAGGTGATTGGCCCAATTATCTAGGTTGGAAATGTTCTTAAGGTGTATTGGCATAACAGTGTGTGATCGGTGAGAGAATGGGAGGCATCTCTCTAACAACCCGATATCTATTTGTCACCATGTCATGGGTTTCCAAAAAATAACAACCTTTGACAAAAAGGTTAAGTTCATATTTTTGGTGATTTAGCAATGGAACACTCATTGGAGTCACAGGTTGGCTTCAGTGGGATTGGAAAAGGCATCCCAGAGATGGAGTGATGGCATATGGGATTCAAATATTTTGACATGGAAGTTGATGATGCAATCACATGGCATGACAGTGCAGATAGAAGGATGATAGGTGGAGTATGGAAGCTCTATCGATGTGAGTGAATGTCATCGATGGGACCTAAGATCTTGTCCCCCTAATGCAGCAATGAGAAGGTAGCATTTAATGTGGGACCCAGTCATAATAATGTATGTGACTGTGATGATGATGCAGACACATGGCATGAACAGATTGGGAAAATGGTAATCCACATCCTTGTTGTGGATTACAAAGAAGTGACATGGAAATGAGGTGGATAGGTGAAGTCATCAAGTGTTTTCATTGATTTGACTAAGTCATATCAACAGGAGTTTCATGATCGTCTCCCTGATACAGCAATGGATATATCTTTGGTGAGACTATATGCCATCTCTAGGACCTTGAAGAAGGTCCCTCCAACAGGGTGATGGAAGAATGGACACTAGTAGTGGGACCCAATTAGGTGAGATTACTAGCGTCGAGGGTACAAACAAAGATCAAATGACAAGATGGCACATGGCAGAAAGTGACAAATAAAATATGACATGTGGTGATGTGATGGCATGGGGACCATACAATAGTGAAGGATATCGATGTGACATAGGCTCATCAATAGGACTCTTAAGGTTGTCCCTCCGATGCAATGATGACCTTCCTATTAGGTGGGAAAAGTTATATCGCTAGGACCTTGAAGAAGGTCTCTTCGATGGGGCGATAAGAGAGTGTGATGTTGATTATGGGACCCAATAGTAATGAAGGTATTTAGAAGGTGATTGATATGGTGACATGTGATAAAAATCTAGTGGTTGATTTTGCATGGTTGTTGCAAATCAATGATTATATATGTGTGATCTGATGGTGAAAGTCAACAATGATTAATGGTGCAGGATGAAGAAGGTTTATCTGATGATGCTAGTGATAAAATGCTTCATTAGTGTGAAGGTTGAGTATCGCCAGGAATATGGAGCTAGTCCCAACAATAGGGTGATGGTAGATTGGATGCCAACTATGGGACCAACTAATGTAAGATGTGGATCGTGACCTAGGTTGGTGCAAGTGATGTGGTGATAAATGATTGATCTATTTGGAAATGTACATCCTTGTTGTGAATGGCATCGGTCTAACTGACAAGTGGAAAAGAATGATTGGTTAGTGTGATAATTCACATCATTGTTTTGAATTAGGTCATGATGACATGGACACCATGTAGGTTGTGGGCTCGATTAGATAACATTGCAAGCATATCAGTGTGACCTGCTTGTTTCAAAGAGAGTAAAGTGTCCTAGTGACAGAGTGATATGATAGTCGATAGTGAACATCAACCAATAAAGATCATATGACAATAAGTGATTGGAATGAAGTGGAAATAAATGTGATAGTCAAACTAAGGCTAATCGAATGGTGGTGATTTAAAGGTGCCAAGATGAACAAAGGATCTTGGTGCAAGAGAGAAGATCTACGACCAGTATTAAAAATTGAAGATCTACAATGGTTTGGTTAGTGTGAATAGGGGTTTCATTTGGTAACCAACATAGACAAAGGATTTAATTGGTCTAGTTGCACCAATGACCAATTAAATGAATATTTGAGTGGCTACACAATAGAAAAAATTGGAGATATGATCAAGATCGAATCTGATCATATTGATAAGAGAATACATTTAATGTATATCAAATTTTTAGGTTTTGATAGAGAGAATGAGGAAAATTTTCTATAAAAAAATTTAATGTTGAGAGGCTCAATGCACATAGGTATGGTGATATCTGATAAACCTTATTATATTTCTTTATGATGACAACATGTAGCTCGATGAACAAGTAGCTTGTTGGTGAAGTTTGCAAGTGAGAAAAACCCTAATATGGTGTGAGCTGATTTGGATGGTTTAGAGAATCTCAAGGATGATGTTGCAGATCAGTGGCATAAAATAAAATAAAGACAATCTGAGAAGAGTCATTTAATATGTTGTGTGTGTGTGTGTGAAGTTTGCAAGTGCATAGTGTCTTGAATAGAGTTATGTATTACTAAGTGTGAAACAGATGCAAAGAGAGAAGAGAGTGTATAGTGTATATGTGTGAGACACTACAAAAAGGGAAAGAGGTGTAGTTCAATTAGATAAAACATTGATTTTTCTATGTGTAGAGGAGAGTGTAGAGTAAGGGTGTGTTGTTGAGTGTGCAACTTCAGTAGAAAAGTGTGATTTGTAGTATGTGCAACAATGTACAAAATGTAATGATGCATTATAGGTTTTGTAGAACCAAGTCTATGCATATTTGAAACTATTATCATTGTATTGAGTTGTGGCTCAAATTAGGGTTGCATCCTTGAAGTGGTTGCTTCTAAATTAGGTAGTTCATGATTCCTTGGGTTGTATCCCTAAAACATTGTAACAAATATTTGGATTGTGATGTTGGATTTGAGAAGTAGACTCAATCAACCTTAGTCACTGTGGTTTTTTCCATATCGGGTTTTCCACATATATTTGGTGTTATGTTTTGATCTCTCTTGTGCTTGTGGTTATTATATCTATTAGTATTTCATTCTACACATTTGAGTTTAAGGTTGAATGTGCAAAAGTTTTTAAAAACTAAAAGTTTTAATATCTATTGATTCACCCCCTCTTAGTAGAGCATTGTGTTCTAACAATTGGTATCAAAGCCCTAGGTTCCCTAAGAGAAGCTTTATCAGCTAGGGGTAGATCTTGCTGAGTGAATACAATATGGCTAATAATGAAAGATCATCTATAGAAGGAGTGCTCACTTTAATGGATCAAATTATAGATGGTAGAGCTTCAAACTAAAGTTGCATTTGGGATCCATAGGGTTTTATGTGTTGATTTCAATGGAATATGGATATACAACTTTTGCTACACCTCCAACTACTGAGGATGAAAAGATGGTGTATGAGAATAATGCTAAAGCAATGGATGCAATTATTTGTGGGTTTTCAAGTTCCATATTTGTCAAAGTCATGCATTGAAAAAGTGCACATGAAGTGTTGACTAAGTTGAAACAAGTGTATGGAGATGATGATAGTTTAGTGCAGGCCAAGATTTAGACATATGAAAGAGAGTCCAAAAATGTGAAACTGAATGGGGATAAGAAGACTGATGAGTCTAGTTTATGGTCTCATTTTTGGGTAGAATTTGTGATCTAGTTGTTGAAGTTATCATGGACTTTGACATTAAGTGTTGATACTTTTATGATATTTTCCTCAAACTATAGACATTGGGATTAATCTTACTTCTGTAAACCTTTAATGATAAATGGCATGTTAAATGGACTGCCTATATTAATTTTTCATGTGGTTAATGAATGTTCCTTATGGTGGTTACATATATGCAATTATTGTGCATACTAACATTGCTATGCAGATTTAATTAAAGGATGCTAAATTGAGGAAGACATTGCCAGCTAGGCATGCACCATAATGCCCAACAAGGGAATCATTCAAAGGTCAAAGGAGGTTGAGGGTAGGATATTCCTCATGCAAACCAAATGTAACCACCTTGTAGTGGTCATTATTGATGTTGAGCAAACATGCACGTTACTGCAACACTAAATCTATTGTTGGACATGCATGTCTGACCGGATTCCATGCATGCATAACCATCGCCCCACCTTCTCTGTTTTCCCTAAATGGAATCCTCCTAGTTCATGGAGTTGACTACCTTGTTTAGTTGATAGTATAAATAAAGATCTAATGCTCCTTCTTTGAAGGTTGCATGATTTGATATTATACTTGCATTCTTGAGTTTTCAATAATATAGATATAGTACTCTTTTGTACTCATGATTTACAGTGAATAAAATAAAGTCCTAAGTTTGAGCATTTGAGTTCTCATTATTTTTAAAGGATACTTATCCAAGGGGGGCCCAATTGGTGAGTAGTATGTCCTTTATTTTAGTATTACTTGTTGTTTAGTAATTAGTTAAGAATTTGGCACTAATTGTTCCTGCAGCCACTAGAATTTCATTCTATGACTATTCCTATAGCCAAAGCAGATAGAGTAGTGTCCTATTTGTTTACTCAAATTTTCATTTTTGTCATACATTTTAGCTTGGTGTAATTGTTGATTGATGGTTAGCATTTATGTTATTCCTTTCTAAGCAATTTACTTTTAGCATTGTTTCTTTCTTAGCTATAGAATGAAAATGGCTACTTTGGGTTCTTAGTGCACATACCGTGCTGACCCATTTCAATTTCACATCCCTGGGTTGACAAGTTAAATGCACATTCATGATGATTGAAATGGCTATTCAGGTTAGATGACCAATCTTTGAATCATGGTTGTAAAGGCCTAGTTGTTGAATCATTGTAAGAGGTGGACATTTTTGGTGTCATTGTTGGGGATGGTGTCAAACTAAGGAATTCTTTGGATTCATTAGTATTTTTTCTTGTTGTAGTGTTTCTGGAAGTTGTTCTTAGTATACTCTCATTTAGGAAGTAATGAAAACCCCCCTTATTTTTTACCAATTCTTTGTGTGATCTGGTTGATAGTGAGTTGATACCACATGCATAGAGGAAGGAGAAGGGATGCTTATGGGAGATTCCTTCATAACAATCCTAATCCATTCCAACTAGTTGAATATCATAAATTTCCAAGAGAAGAAGAAGAAGAAGATCCACACCCCTTTGTTGATGCATTTCCTGATCTGACTAGCTCTGAAGTCTCCTCTAAAGACCAAAATAAGCTTGAGAACCCCTTTGTTTTGGAACTACATCAAGCGGTCATGGGTGATACAAATAGGAAAAAACCTAACCAACCAACTTTTCCTTTCCCTATTTCCCATTAGAATGAAGTTGACAACATCAAAAACATCCCTGCTTCAGCACTCCCCAATTTTTATGGACTTGTTACAAAAGACCCTCATACCTTCTTATTCGAGTTTGATATACTTTGTAGGAGTTATGACTATACCATCGATGCGCATAGGCTTAAGCTATTTCCTACCACTCTAAAAAAAGATGCATTAAGATGGTTCATGAGCCCAGGAAGAGATACTATGGAAACTTGGGAAGACATGAAGACAAAATTCCTTGAGAAATACAAGGAATATTGCAGGGGTAGTGACATGAGAGGAGGTGACATTTTTAGGATCCAACAAAAGGAAGATGAGAGCCTAGAGGATTATATAGCAAGGTTTCTATTTTTCCTACAAAAATATCCACACCATCTCAATGAAGAATCATAAAAGTTTCTTTTCCTGAGAGGAATCAATGATAGTTGCATCGATGCCTTGGAACTGATGGGAGGAGGAGATATCTCCCAAGTTCCTTAGGAAGATATCAAGAAAATATGTCAAAACTACTCTAGGGTAGCTTTAAAGAAAGGGAGAGCTTACCAATCTTCTATGGGTAAGTCAACTATTGGTGAAGTTTCAAGAATGAAGATTACTCATTTGCTAGCAAACTTCAAGCAAGAAATTATAAACAATCTAGCTACTTAGCTAGATACACTTCAAGCCAAGAAGAATCAAGAGGAGGCATAGGAAATGTTGGCAAAGTATTACCTCCATTACAGACAAAAGAAGGAATACAGATGCAAGATGGTAGCCAATATTGAAGGAAAGTAGATTACACCCAAATTCAGGCCAATCCAGATTGAAGAAGACCAAGTCTAATATGTTGCACAAAGGAGGCCTTGGGTTCCAAGACAATGTATGCCACTAGATCCACTCTCTTATGCTGGGCCATATTTCAATTCCTATTCATCTAGTAGCCAATGTCCACCCCCATATCCATCCAATTATGGGGGATATCCACCACAGCCTTGGGGTAACCCTCCAAATACTTGGACAATAATCAAAACTCTCCACCCCAATGGAAACAACCTCAGGGGAATTGGAAGCAATTTCAAGGGCATTGGCAGCAAACAAATCAATGGAGGGGAGGACAACAATGCCTACCCAAACAACCAGTTACATGAAACCACCAGCCCCAACAACCTACTATAATGCCTCCACCTACTAATTCAAGTTCAAATGCACCTAAAACTACTCAGCTACTAGCTCAACCCACACCCAATCCAAATAACAAACCATAGCAACAACCTGCATACTCTGTTGATTCAAATCAATTCCCCACATATGCTGCAAGTGTAAGTGACATCCACTTGCATTTAGGAACTACTCTACCAACCCTTTCCAAGCCCATTATCACTGAGATTCCTATCGAAGAGGAGGAGGAACCTCTAAATGATCCCATTTAGCTAAATGCACCTAAAAATTATAAACCAGTGCAAGTCAAGGAAACTGAACAAGAACCACCATTTCCTTAAAGATTGGAAGTTTCCAAGAAGAAGGGAGAAAAGGAGGATACAAATTTTGATATCTTGGATCAGCTGAAGCATATATGTGTCTAGATCCCTCTATTCTAGGCCATAAAGGATGTTCCAATCTATGGCAAGGCAATTAAGGAAGCATGCCTCAAGAAGCCAGGTAGGAAAAAGAAAGACCCAACTACAACTCATGTGGTGGGACAACTAACTGACATCATGCTTGGAAAAGTGACTATCCCCAAGTACAATGACCCAAGTAGTCATGTGGTAGCAGTTGTTATAAATGGGATCCAAGTTAAGAATGCTTTGATTCATTTATGGGTGGTAATAAATGTAATGAACAAGGACATCATGCATCAACTAAACGTTGCAAGCATGAGATCTACTCCTACTATCATGCAACTTACTAATAGTCCTACTATTAAGCCTGATGGTATAGTGGAGGATCTTGTGGTAGTTTGACTCCTAGGAATACCCAACAGACTTCACGATTCTTTCTCCTAAAGCTACACTAGGCAGGTACCCCATTATCCTTGGAAGGCCATGGTTAGCAACCACAGATGCATATATTGGATGTTAGTTAGGTGACATGACCATTTTAGATGGGAAGAGCACTAAAAATTTTTTTCTTTATCCTCCTGCTTAGCCATCTCATGATGAGGATAATCTTGTATGGCCACATGCTAATGAAGAGGCCATGGAAGTTAATTATGTGGCACATTTTATGATGTTAGGTAGAATTTCTTTCATACAACTTCAAGATGAAGATGAAGTATTTTCTAACATCATTCAAAACCATTTTGAAGTGGAGGGAGTATCATCTTCTCATTCTACTACTCCAGTTAAGACACTTCTGCCTACTCTTCCTGTAGCCACTGTTCCTGTAGACATTCTTCCTACAACCACTATTCCTGTAGATAGAATTCCTACAGCAATAGGTATGTCCCATACATTTCTGCCATATGAACTAAAGGTACCATGTGTTAATGAAGTGGCTATGATAGATTTAACTACACAAGTGCAAGTATCAGAAGGAAAGTATCTGAGTATTAACAACAAAATTAGTAAAGAACAACAATTATTATTGGAAAACTTATTAGGGACCCATCAACATGCATTTGTGTGAGATTATCACGATATGAAGGGATTGGACCCTAAAATTTGTACAAATAGAATTTATATCAAAGATGATTGCACCCTAGCGAGGCAGCCACAAAGAAGAATTAACCTTGCACTAAGAGAAATTATAAAAGGGGATTGTAGAAATTGCAAGATGCAGGATTTATCTACCCCATTTCAAATAGCCAGTGGGTATCTCCATTAGTGATTATGCCCAAGAAAGGAGGGAAATTGCGAGTTTGTGTTGATTACAGGGAACTTAATGCTACCACCAAGAAGAACCATTTTCCATTACCTTTCATTGATCAAGGTTTGGACACATTTGCAGGAAAGCAATAATTTTATTTTCTAGATGGATTCAATGGCTACAACTAGATCCAAATTGCACTAGAGGACTAGGAGAATAGGAAATTTACCTGTCCATAGGGGACCTATTCCTACTTGGTACTCCCATTTGGCTTATGTAATGCTCCTGTAACCTTTCAAAGGGTAGTCAATAGCATATTTTTAGACATTTCTCATGATTGCATGAAAATTTATATGGATGGCTTTACCACTTATGGTGCTAAGTTTAATCAAGCATTGGAAAATATCAAGAGAGTCTTAGAAAGATGTGAAGACCAATTTTTTTCCTTAAATAGTGAAAATATTTTCATGATGATGCAGTAAGGTGTAGTTCTTGGTCACTACATCTCCCACAAGGGAATTCAAGTAGATCCTACAAATATTGAGGTGATCACAAATCTTCCCACACCTACAGAACAGAAGGATGTTAGGAGCTTCTTGGTACATGTAGGATATTATAGGTGTTTCATCGAGGATTTCAGCAAGATAGTATCATCGTTGTATACTCTTCTCACTAAAGATGTTGAATTCTAATGGATTGAAGCTTGTGACAAGGCATTTTCTAACTTAAAGGTAGCTTTGAATCATACTCCTTTACTTAAAGGACCCAATTGGGAGCTTCCTTTCCACATCCATACTAATGCATCAAATTATTCCATAGGAGCAGTCTTAGGACAAAAAGAAGGATCTATTGGAAATTCCATTTATTTTGTCATCAAAAATTTGCAAGGAACTAAATTCAATTATACAGTGGCAGAAAATGAAATGTTGGCAGTGATTTATGCCTTGAATAAATTGAGGCATTACATAACAGGTTACCAAATCTTTGTGCACACTAATCATTGATTTATGCCTTGAATAAATTGAGGCATTATATAGCAGGTTACCAAATCTTTATGCACACTAATCATGCATCCATTAGGTATCTCATGAACAAACCTTTGATCACAGGTAGACTAGCAAGATGGTTATTGTTGATGTAAGAGTTTGATATAACCATTGTGGATAAGCCAGGGAAGGCCAATGTTGTTGCAGATTTTCTTTCAAGAATGACTACATTAGAAGATAATCAAGCCATAGATGACTCTTTTCCTAATGAGAATCTATTCCCTATTAATGTACAAACACCCTAGTATGCTAACATAGCCAACTATCTAGTCACAGGTAGAGTTCCACCTCACTTCTCCCCAAAAGGGAGAAGGGAACTCATTGAAAAATCTTTTCCTTTCTCCTAGATTGTTGGATGTTTGTTTTATAGTGGACCAGACCATGTCATGAGGAGATGTGTAAGAGAAAATGAGACATGAAATTTTTCATACATGCCACAACAAACAATGTGGAGGAAATTTTGCAGCCAAGAGGACAATAATGAAGATTTTGAACATAGGCTATTATTGGCCAACACTCCACAAGGATGTAGGAAGGTATACAAGAAAATGTGATAGATGCTAAAGAATGGGAAGTCCAACCAAATCTGATGAGATGCCATTTTATCCTCAGGTAGTAATCACTCCTTTTGACAAGTGGGGATTTGATTTTGTAGGACCCATTGAACCTCCATCAAATGGTAAGTCTAATATCTTGGTATGCACTGATTATGTAACAAAGTGGGTAAAATTTAACGCCATGAAGCATGCAAGAGATAACAAGGTTGCAGAATTTCTTTATGAGGATATTTTCACAAGATATGGAGTTCCAAGAGAGATAGTGATTGATCAAGGGGCTCAATTCACATCAACCCTTATTTCAGTACTAGTTAATGAGTACAACATAAGGCACATAAAGTCTACTCCTTATCACCTCCAAGCTAATGGCCAAGTTGAGGTGACCAACAAAGAAATTGAAGCTATTCTGGCCAAGATAGTAGCTATCCACATAATGGATTGGGAAAATAGATTACCAAAAGTTGTTTGGGCCTACACAACTACCTAGAAAATAATTACAAACTTCACTCCATTTGAGTTTTTGTATGGAAAGATAGCCATGATGCCTATTGAATTTGAACATAAGACTCTTAGGACTGCAGTAGATTTGGGGATGGATATTTTTGAGGAGAGAGAATCATGCAGCTAAATGCTTTGGATGAGATGAGAAGAGTAGCCTTGCATCACATAGAGGTAGTGCAAAATCAGAGAATCAAGTGGCATGAAAAATTCATTCAAGGACAAGAAATTCCAATCAGGAGATTGGGCCTTGCTCTATGATTCATGATATTAGGACAATGTAGGAAAATTGTAGACAAGGTGGCTAGGACCATATGAGGTTGCTGAAGTATTCCCTAATGGTGTTGTACAACTCATTACTATTGACCTAGTCAAATTTAAGTTGCTTGTCAATGGTCACCACCTCATATTATATCATAATCCAACTTCCAAGGAGGAGTTCCTGTGACATTTCACTCAAAATGAATCATCTAAGCTTCCTGCAGCCAAAGGAAATGAACCTAGTGTCCCTCCTTCTAGCTAATTAAGGTACGTACTTGTGATAATAAAGACTTCCACTTCCTTGGGAGTCCATTTCTTCACCCATCCGCCCATCCAACCATCCATTTCCACCTTTCTCTCTCTTCCATCCCTACACTCCACCTCATTCCACCTCACCTTCATTAATTTCTCAACTTATTTCCTAAAAAGGCGAGTGATACTTTATCCACAATTTTTGCAACAAATCCTCCACACATTCAGGCGTGTGCACATTAATTGCTATACCTTAATTGTCTTTAAGTTCATTCATTTAATTTTTGTACATTAGTATGGACATTCACCATAGCATACCAATATTCCCTACCCTATCAAATCATCATTCTACATGTGTGGATGCATGCCCAAAATTAGATTGGGGGGGAAGAAAAAATATGTGAATATTTCACCCACATGTCAGTCCATGTTGGTCTACATCAACAAAATTTAAATTGAGTTGATTTGAAATCTAAGGAGTGGACGACTCACATGTGTGAAGTGACACCAACTGTTGCTGCCATTTCTCTTCATTATAGCTTTTCTTTATTACTCCTTCCTTGCCATTATTGACCCTATCATATCTCAAGTTGCATTGAAAACAAAATTAAAATTAGAAAAGGTAAAATCTAGTAGACATTGGCATTGGAAAGTTAGCAAATGTTGCAGGAAGGTGAATTTTATTTTCATAGGAAGGAAACCGCAGAGTGTTGCATGATGTATTATTGTGGGATGCACCCTACTTGGCTGAATTTAGAAACTACAGATGGATTGACTACTTCCTAAAGTTGGATGATTTTGATGAAGATATTACACTAGAGTTCACCCAAACATTATTTGAAGGCAAGGCCATGGTAAAAGGGCTGGAGGTCATAGCAACTGAAGAAAGAATTACAGAGGTTATAGAATTACCTGCTGATGGTGAAAATTTCCCTGCTTCCAGAGATGCCAGATCGACTAGGGATAAATTTATAGAGCTGAATGACCCTTCATTGAGCATAGATAAATAGGGTGTGAAGAGAATGTCTCTTCCCAAGCAATGGAAGCAGATAGCTTTTTATGTCATAAAATACATCACTTGTGAAAGTTGCCAGCTAAATTTTCATTTTGTAGACTTCAATATTTTGAATCATATGAGGCACGGAAGGAGGATGAATGTGTTGAACATGTTATACAACCTTCTCTCAATCATGGTGATCGAGACCCAAAAAGGTAGGGACAATTTTGTTTCCCACCATTGTCTAATTAAATATTTAGTTGAGAAATATTTGCATGATGTATCTGGAATGACATGGGGAGAATTCATAAAAAATGATAAAATTAGACCTAAACATTTGCAACCAAGGGTTTTACCTCAACCTCATAGGTCTAGTAGGATATTTTGCATGGTTGAAGCCACTCTTGGTGCTTCCACCTCTAGTGCAGGCCTGAGTGTAGACCCTCCTGTAGCAGAAGAGACTATAGAAATTAGCTCTTCTAGGACAGAGCACTCAGACAAATAAAGTTCTTCCCCTGACTCTGATGATGATGTTCCACTTGGAATTCTAATGAAAACTAGGGCATAGAAGAGGGTAGTAGAAATGAGAAAAGAAAAGGCCAAAAAGCAGTCGGCAGAAAAAGAGGTGCCAAGCTCTAAGAAGAGAAAGGTTGACACTATTCATCTTGCAACCAATGAAAAACATGAGAGCCCTCCTAGGAAAGCAAGACCAACTGGGCCAACCTTTGGTATGCATCTGTAAGAAATCCCTAAGTCTAGAGAAGTATCACAAGGGGACATAGAAGCTCCAATGGGGTAGGAGAATACAAAGGATGAGGATATCTTTAAGGCAACAACAAAAATAACATTGGTTGATCTTACCAATATTGTAGAAAAAGTCAAAAATTAGGAGTATGAGGAAAATTAGGACTTCTTGTAGCAAGAGATCCTACAACAAAAGCTCGAATAGGAGCAGAAGTCCCTGCAGAAATAGCCAAAATTAGGAGAACAATCAATACCCTTGCAGCCAGAATTGACAGGACAACTTGAATCCTTGCAGTTAGCATTAGTGCCAGAGAAGATGCTGGTAGGAATACATAACCCCCCTAATTTTTTAATGCACAAGGTTTCCATTCATTTATGGAAAGAGATGCAAAGAAGAGAAGAGGAATGGAAGGAGGAAAAATGTAGATTGAAGAAGGAAATTCAAAAGAGAGATGAGGAAATTGAAGATAAAAATGCATAAATTGCTACCTTAGTACAATAGATTTTGGAATGTAGGACCCCTCCAAGGGTCTATGCTCTGCATTTGAAGGAGAAATATCTCTCTTTTAGACTGGCAAGAATTGTCTTAGGTTTGAACCCTTCTATTGAGACCCCTGTTGACTTTTTTAATGCTTATCAAATTGCTTCCCTTGAAATGAAGAATTTGATGTGTGAGTTTTATTTGCATAATTATGTTGTAAATCAAGACCATGTTTGGAATCCATTGTTGTATGTTGGGGATGTCCAATTAAGGGAATTTATGTCTTGGGTGCAAAATGAGATCAGTTGGGGACAAAAATATGGGGCTTATAAGGAATTGGAGTCTAACATCCCTCTACCCATTAGGGTTGAATCAAGGAATCCAGGGGATATTTTCAGGGAATGACATAGAATACTTTTCATACCTAGCTATGGTAATAGGATTATGCCTTGGATAGAAGTGGTTTATAGTGAATATGAGGCAAAGGTAAAAGAAAAAGAGAAAACCATGAAGAGATACCTCTCACAAAGATGGAATAGCTTAACTGATGATCTCAAGCAAGCTGAGCCTCATTCCATCTAGAACTATGTAGTAGCTCTTAAAAGGATTGAGAGATATATTCACATTGGAAGGATAAAGGGGTAATTTTGGCTTCCCCTAATTTTTTATCCACCCATCCTAACGTGGTATGTACTGAACTTCAAGTTCTACCAATATGATATTGTTGTAGAGAAATAGAGATAGAGTAGATTGGATAGATTAGGAAGATTCTATTGGGATCCTAATTCACACACAACACACTCTGATGTGGGACAATTGTTAGTTGCAAATTTCAAATCATTGACCAAGCAAAAGAACAACCCTTCCCCTACTGGAGGACTAGCAAGAAATTAGGTTTGGGTGAGTGATGAGTCTAGTTTATGGTCTCATTTTTGGGTAGAATTTTTTATTTAGTTGTTGAATTTATCATGTACTTCGACATTAAGTGTTGATACTTTTATGATATTTTCCTCAAACTATAGACATTGTGCTTAATCTTATTTCTGCAAACCTTTAATGATAAATGGCATGTTAAATGGAATGTCTATATTAATTTTGCATGTGGTAAATGAATGTTCCTTAAGGTAGTTACAAATATGCAATTATTGTGCATACTAACATTGCCATACAGATTTAATTTGAGGATGCTAAATTGAGGAAGACACTGCCAATTGTGCATGCACCATAATGTCCAATAAGAGAATTGTTCAAAGGTCAAAGGAGGTCAATGGTAGGAGATTCCTCATGCAAACCAAATGTAACCACCTTGTAGTGGTCATTATTTATTTTGAGAAAATGTGCACATTACTGCAACACTAAATATGTGGTTGGACATGCATGTCTAACCGAATTCCATGCATGCATAACCACTGCCCCACTTTCTCTATTTTCCCTAAATGGTCTCCTAGTTCATGGAGTTGACTACCTTTTTTAGTTGATAGTATAAATAAAGATTTGATGCTTCTTATTTGAAGGTTGTGTGATTTGATATTGTACTTTCATTCTTGAGTTTTCAGTAATACAAATATATTACTCTTTTGTACTCATGATTTACAGTGAATAAAATAAAGTTTTGATTTCGAGCATTTGAGTTCTCATTAGTTTTAGAGGATACTTATCCAAGGAGGCCCACTTGGTGAATAATCCATCCTTTAGTTTAGTATTAGTTTAGTATTACTTGTTTAGCAATTGGCTAAGAATTTGGCAACGACTATTCCTGCAACCAAAGTAGACAGAGTAGTGTCATGTTTGTTTGCTCAGATTTTCTTTTTTGTTATGCATTTCAGCTTGGTGTAATTGTTGATTGATGGTTAGCATTTATTTTATTCCTTTCTAAGAAATTTACTTTCAACATTGTGTCTTTCTTAGTTGTAGAATGAAAATGGCTACTTTGGGTTCCTAGTGCACATATTGTGCTGACCCATTTCAAGTTCACGTCCTTGGGTTGACAAGTCAAATGCACCTTCATGATGATTGAAATGGCTATTTAGGTTAGATGTCCAATCTCTAAATCACAATTGTAAAGGCCTAGTTTTTGAATCATTGTAGAAGGCACACAAATACCATAGATACATCTAGGAGAGAAGTTGCAACAAGAGGTAATGAGGAAGAAACATCTACCTTTGTATCACAAGAGTCCAATGAAGAACAAGTTGATTCCCTCAGAAGATCAAGAGATGGTTTCAAGAAACATAGAGGTAATGACAATCATTTTGTTTCTAAATGTTCTTATGATGAAGTAAATGATTCTGATAAAGAAAAGGATAGTAGAAATAATATGCACACAAGAAGATAAATTGTGTCATTTTTTGTAGATGGAAGATCAAATGATGAACATGAAATTTTCTATGGGATTGACCCATTTCCAACTACCTCTAATGAAGAATTTGAGAGGTCTAATAAAGATGAAGATGATGAAACCTTTCATAATGAGGAGGAGGGAGTAGACCTAGAAGGTGAACTCACCAATGCTCTTGATGAGATTAAAAGATTGAAGAAGGAGAATGAAGAACAAAAGTTTTATGCACAAGAAGTGATTGATAGACTAACTAAAAGACTAGAAGATTCTAACCAAATGATAGTTAGTTTGAAGACACGAGTGGGAGAAGAAAGAAGAGAAAAATATCTAGTTTAGATTGAACTACAGTCTAAATCAAAAGAGTGCATAAAGTTGAAAGAAGTAGAGGCCTTGAGAAAATATTTAGCAATTGCTAAAGACCATATTGAAAAAGGCCTAAAGTTGAAAGGTGGCTCTGAGATACTTGATGAATTAGTGAAATCACAAAATCCATCAAAACCCAAAGAAAAATCTGGCCTTGGGTTTGAGAAAGGGATGAGTTCCTCTACCATTACTTCTACAAACTTGTATTATAGATTTAAAGTAGAAGAAGGATGTTGCACAAAGGAAGAGGAATCCTGCAAAAGTTGCTCCAAAGAAAATATCTCTGGAAATGGAAGATTAGAGAGAGGCACTATTGAGGTGAAGAAAGATAAAGAAGAAAAGAAGCCTACTTCTAATAAGAAGAAGGTTGAATATGAAGAGAGACCTAATCTAAACAAGAAAAGAAATAATTATTCAAATGTTGATTATCAGAAGAAGATGACCACGTCAGAGAAGAAGATCAAGAAATTAGTTCCAAGGTATCAAAGAAAAGAACAAAATATTATGGGAGCTTATGAGAATGGAACCCCAAGGATGAGATATGCAAAGATTTCAAATCAAAGGAGATCTCCTCATCCTGCACAAGGTAGAGTTATGATCAAGTACTCCCCATGTTTTAATGGTTACTGCTATGCTTGTAATCAGTATGGTCATAGAGCTAGTGAGTGTAGAGTTGCACCTAGAAGGAGCACAAAACATATAAATAGAAATTCATTTTCTCTTGTAAGGAATATACATGTAGTATGCTACAAGTGTGAAAAATTTAGTCACATAGATAAAGACTATAGATTAGATCTTGTGAGACCAGTAGTGTGGACAATTATTTTTGTTTGCCCAAGGTTACCTCTAGCACTTCTAAGGTTTTTCACCTAAAAGGAGAGAAATTGGGGACAAAATGCTAATTCCTACACTCAATATTAATGTATGGATAGATACAATATTCCTAATTGGAATGTCTAAATGCAATAAATTGATAAAATAAATTATTATTTAATGCTAGACCTAAGATATGCAAAGTACTAGAAAACATAGTGTTGTATGCAAACATGTAGTAAATGACCTAGAAAAGCAAACAAGAATGAACAAAAAGATATGAAATAGAATGTGTGCACTTGGAGGTTGAAAAGGGATGGAACAAAGGTATAGAATCTTGAAAAAACAATTGTAGAAGTCGACTGGGACACTTGTGCTAATCTGGGCGACTTAGTCCTAGATCTGGAAAAACTGGTCTGGAGCCTATTTTGACAAAATGGGTATCCAAGTCTACATAAACTTTAAAAAAATACGTTTAGTGGGACTAAGTCTCCACTTTTTGCAACTTAGTCCACTTCTTAATTTCTAAAATTTCATAAGTGGAAACAGAAGCCCTTAGTTTTCACTTCGATTCTATACATGTGTCTACTTTTGAAACTCTGATTTTTGGGCCTAAACGTGACTTTTATTGGATATTTTGTCTTTGTAAGCAATGAGAAGTCTTCAAAAAGTCTTCATGAAATTATTCAATGATTTTCAAGTGCTTAAGATACTTAAATTTTCAAACACACAAGACAAGAGAGATAAATGTTGAATGTTAGGGCATGGGGGTTTGCCTTGGTCAAACCCCTTTTTAGGTAATCAAACCAAAATGGAGAAAGATTGTAATAAAGCATGCAAAAATGAATTTAATACCTTTCCTTGATGTTTGATCTTGAGTTTTTGTGTCAAAACATGAAGAATCTACCCTTGAATGTCCTTGAAAGCTATTTTGATGACTTAGAATGCCAAAACCCTAGTCCCACCTAGCAAGAACTCATTTTCCTAGATGAGTGGCATAGTCCTAGAGGAGCCCTTTTGCTAGTTGGAATGATGGGGAATGAGGAATTTTAGTTCTTATGTTAATTTCATCAAGTATGTGATCAATTCAAGCCTTGGGATGCACAACATGGGGTAATAGGGGCCTATTAATGATAATGTAAAGGTCAATTAGGGCTTGCGACACAAAATTTAATGTGAATGTGTAGGACACATTACAACACTAAAATATGATCCACATAGCCTAGAAAGGCACAAAATTTAATGTGAATGTGTAGGACACATTACAACACTAGATTAAAGTTAAGTTTAATTTACAATCCTTTGAGATTGATGTGATAATGCAATTCAATATATTGTACAATGTTGAATTAAGGGAAAATGGGTTCATTAAGTCTAGAGAGGTGTGAGCAATTTACAACACTTTATGTAACACCTTCACAAGACATTGTTAAATGCATTTTATTCAGTTTGCAAGGGTCCAATACCTAGTGTGGATGTGTAAATTGTTGATGATATATGGTAGTGGCGGGAAATTCTTTCTCTCATCAAATTCAAATATTTAAATATAAATTTAATGAGGCCAACCCTTTGAGAAAATTCATCTCATTTAGATATTAATTTATATTTTATTTATATTTTATTTCATTTTATGGCCAACCAATCCAAGAGTCGCCTGGAACAAAGAGATGCATTGGTTCATGAAGAGGTTGACTTATCTTGAAGAGATGTCTTGTTTGGTGGAGACCATATCAACTTGTATATATAGAAGATGCTCCTCTCTCTATCATCATCCAATTATTATCAAATGAAGTTTGCATAAATTCTAAAGGATTTTGATAGCTATAGCATATCAATATTCTTGGAGTTTGATATTATTCATTGGTTGTGTATTTGCATCAAGTGTGGTTCCATTATCATCATATTAGATCGGCCTTGTGATTGGCCTCATTGTAAAGCATATTTGCTGCTATTTTATTCAATATATAGGTGATATATTGTTGCTGGGTTTTTCTCCCTCAAGAAGGAGGGTTTTCCTGGGGTATATGTTGTGTTCTATTGTTTGAATTGTGTTATTTCTACTTAACTTAATCCTGGTCATAAAATTAACATAAAACACCTCACAACATCAAATCAAGGCCTCATTAAGTCCAATTTGTCATCAATTATTCCCATATCAAGCAAAGTATACACTTTTTGGTGAAACATTAAGCCCCCACTTTAGTGAGAGGATGAACTTGATTCAAACTCACGCTGAAGTAGACATTCAAGAAGGGTCCAGTTGTTCCAATGTGAATGGTCTAGGATAACAAAGATTGAGGAAGCGATCAAGCCCCCAAGATCCAAGATCCTAAGTCATACCAACATAAGTGTAAAAGGACATGCATGAGGTGAATGACATGTAGGAAAACAAGATACATGACCATACAATGGCAAGAACTAGAAGGAAATGAAAATGGGGTGGATCAAACTTTGACAGTTAGTCCAACACATTGTGGATTAGATCTAAGTGTGTTTGTTTGTAAAAAGAAATGTATACTCACTCTGGGGTGATGGAACTTTTGGTTGTCCACTAGGTGAGAAAGCCCAAAAGTATACTCACTCTGGGGCCATAGAACTTCTAGTTGTCTGCTCGGTGAGAAAACCACAAGGTGGCTATGGGGAAAATTCATGCCTCAGAATGGGCTTCCCACTCAAACCATACCAAAGTTATACCTCTTGATAACTTTGATAAGGCACTAGAAAAATGATCTTCGAGCTCTATGAGGTAAGAAAAACTTTGTATGCTTGGAACTCATAGACAAACAAGATGGCACCACAGGCATGCAAGATGTATCATGCAAGGTGGCCATATAATAAGTGTTGTAAAGCACAAGAAATGTTTAAAAGGATTTTTCTTATTTCGTGCAAGGTCTCATCTTAGGGGACATTGTGCTTAACATCTCCAAGAGAGGATGTGTCAAAGAAGTATCACACTGTTAGAGGGAATCAAGCTAAATGACACCACCAAGAAGATGATGCATTGCAAGAAGAAATAAATCACATAATGAAATGTGAGTGTTGATGTATGGGGAAAATTTATGCCTCAAAATGGGCTTCCCATTTAAACCATACCAAAGTTATACCTTTTGATAACTTTGATAAGGTGCCACAAAAATGATCTTCGATCTCCATGAGGTAAGCAAAACTTTGTATGCTTGACACTCATAGACAAACAAGATGGCACAACAGACATGAAAGTTGTATTATGCAAGGTGGCCATATAATAATTGTTGTAAAGTGAAAGGAATGTTCAAAGGGATTTTTTTTAGTTCGTGCAAGGTCTCATCTTAGGGGACATTGTGCTTAATGTCTCCAAGAGAGGATGTGTTGAAGAAGTATCACACTCTTGGAGGGAATCAAGCCAAATGACACCACCAAGAACATGAAGCATCACAAGAAGAAAGAAATCACATAATGAAATGTGAGTGTTGATTTATGCCCCTAGTTTAAAGCAATTGTGACCACCATTACTATGAGAAATTTCTTCAAAGTAGAAGGAGAACATGAGAGCTTATGCGAAATTCCCTATGCCAAGTCATATGTTTTTGATAAGCTACATCATGAAAGAAGGGTAGTATGTCACATGTGATCCAATGTAAGGCATGTCATCCACATCCCAATATTTCTATTATATGATCACGAAAGGTTAGCAGCTATCCAAAAGAGGCAACAAAAAGTGGCATACAAGGACAAGGATACATAACCCCTTGCCCTCATTGAGTGCAGAACAAGGGTGAGCCAAAATGATTAATGATATACATGCTATAGTGAAAATCAGTATCAATTAGAGGAAATACATGCCCCTATAGAAGGATGAATACCAAATTCCTAAAAATATTGGATTTTACTACTCAAATCCTTACATTCATTAGTGGAATGGTCATGAACTCTATGATAAGTGCAAAAGGAATTCTTGTAATAAAATTTATTTCAAGTTCTTGGAGGAATGGAGATCAAGTGATCTTAGAGAAGTCTCTACAAGATACCCTCTTGATCAATGGTAGAAGGTGGTACTATAGTTTGTGACAAAGATACATCTTGCTTAGTATTAGTTGTCATACACACACAAGACTCTTTGGATTGTGAGATTATGGGCTCTCCTTTATAGGAGGGTGTAAAATCTAATGAATTCAATTCTTTAGTGTTTTACGAGATGACATTGACACTAATTGAAGGTGCATTTATTTGTTTTATTGCATGTAAAGGAGAACAATTAAGATGACTAGTATTGATCATCATAGAAGGATGTTTTGTAATAGTGTTGATGTGGAGTGAAGACTTTGTGATTTATATAAAATGAAAATAACCAAGACCATGAGTTGTTTGTTGTGTGATAGGATCGATAGGGTTGCAGATAACTTTCTCATTAGCACCACATCCTTTTCTACTATAGCCAAGTTGTTTCATTAGCTCATAACCTTTGTCATAAATATTTTTCATTGCTTTTGAATTAGGTGGTTGTTCATTGTTGTGTTCATCAAAGGTTGTATAATTTGTGATGTTTTGGTCTAAAGTGGTTGAGGTGGATGTTTTTGAAGGGTCTAAGCTTGCATTCATCCATGAGTGTTGGTGTGAAATCTAAGGAACCCCAATCATTGTCTAATAGTGTTGTGACTTGTTTAATATGTCATGGTTTGGATTTTTTTTGAGTGGTTGGGGTTAAGGTGTCCAAGGGGTTCTCTCTTTTTTTCTCAAGGTGCAAGTGACTGTAAGGCTCATGATTAGCATCAATTCTGTGGACCATTTTTTTGTAAACATATTTCATTTTATGATGAAGATTTGAAGGCACTACATTCATCTCATGAATCCATGGTCTTCCTAAAATAATATTATATGAAAGATAATGGGGCATGACATGGATCAGGGTGTTCAATGTGACTACTCCAACTATAATAGGTAAAGTGATCACACCAAGCAGTTTCTTTTCTTCATTCTCAAAGCCCTTAATAGATAAAGAATCAAATTGAATTCTTGATCTATCCACATGAAGCCTATCCAAGAGTTTTATGCTACACAAATTAAGAGTAGAGCCATTGTCAACAAGGGTTTGCTTTATCCCTATCATATTGTATTGAGCTATGATCATGAAAGCATCATTTTGTTTTTGCACTTCCAAACGGGGCAATTCACTTTGGTGGAAAACAATGTCAACATTCAATCCTTGAATTATGGATGCTATATAATTTGGTTGCACAGTAGAATGGATAGGTGAACTATAGATTTTTGGCACCTTACACCTTTCTAGCTCTTCTAGGGTTTTTCACCTAAAAGGAGAAAGTAGGGCCAAAAATGCTAAAAGGTTCATTCAAATTATGTTATGTGTAATGTTATATGAACTAGATGAAATGAACTAAATGAAATTAAGTGGTCTAGATGACTAATTATGAATGCAAAACTAAGATCTATGCTATGTTGGAAAACACACTATGATATGCAAACAATGAACTAAAAGATGAATAAATTCAAAATAGAAAGAGAAAGGTTGAATTAGAGTGCACCTGGGTAGGATTTGAGGAATCTGGAATTGTCTGAATGTTGTCTAAAAATTACTAAAAATCAACAGTGGGAATCATTCACCTAGGGTGGTGAATTAGTCATGCTTCTAGTAAAAAACTATCAGAAATAGGTTTTTGACTATCAGGATCCAAAATCTAACAAAACCTAGATTTCCATTCTTAAGGTGGGAATCATTCGCCATTGGTGGAAAATCAGTTCTCTCCCAAAATTTTGAGAAATCAAGAGACAAATCTGCAACACCAAACCTATAGATGTCTGCTTGTCGGGTTGTTGAAGTCAATTATGTGGGAAGTGAACAAAATACCTTCTCCAAGATTGAAAAATGATTGATTTGACTTGAAGCACCTAGTTGACTTGTTGACCAATCTTCAATCACCTAAATGCTTGTTAAATCTGCATATAAAGGTCTGAAAACACACATGCAAGAGGGGAAAATGGTTGAGGGCTAGCAAATAGGGATTTTCCTTGGTCAAACCCCACTCTAGTAATCAAAGCCTTAATGAAATAATGAAATGAAAGAGAATGATAAAAAAATAACATGCAAATGTTATCAACTTACCAAACCCTTATTGATGAAAATATGAAGTTGTGTCAATGGATGCTCCAAAATGCTTGAATGATGCTTGATTTGATGTTGTAAGGTGCTTGAATGCTTGAATGAATAGGTGAATGAGTGAACTTGATGAATGGGGGTTGAAATGGATGTAAAAACACTTATTTATACAATCTTGTGCCTTAGTAACTCATTAATACCTCATCACAGGCCGACATCAAGTGATTTTGAATAAAAACCCGAAAGGAAATTTTAAAATTTTTGAATTTGGAGCCAAGGGGGACTCATTCGCCACCCATGGTGAATGGGTCCCACTTAGGACCTAAAAATGGGTGTCAAGAATTAAGTCATATTTAATGTTTTTTGTTGGGTTTACATTAAAAAATAAACTTAATTAAAGCTTATAAGGGCATAAAGGGGTCAAATAAAGCATAAGAAAGGTGTGAATAGTGAAGTTGTGCCTAGAAAAGTGTGAAAGCTTGTTACAATACTTTACAACACTTCAAAATAGGAATTGATTAGTGATGAAAAGGTGATTATTTGGGTGAATTGTAATGAATAGAGTCTAGAAAAGAGTAGAAATTCTTTACAACACTTCACAACACCTTCATAAGATGTCATTATTTGAATTTTAGTACCTAAATATGCATGTTAAAGCCATGTTAGATTGTTAAATTAGAGAAAAATAGATCAAACATCGTGAAACAAGACATAAAAGGCCATGAAAATGACAAGGGGCCATTTTTTATGGCACATTTAGCCCCCACTTTAGTGAGAGGATGAACTTGCTTCAAACTCACACTAAAGTAGACATGAACATTGAGAAGAGGGTTCAAATGTGCTTACATTAGCAAGATGGAATAACAACAATCAAGAGGGATGATCAATCCCCCAGAATGAAGATCCCATGGAAAACTAAACATAAGAACAAAGGAACACACAAGTGTTGAAAAGAGAGAATTGGATGAAGCTTTGATAATCTGTCCAACTAGTTGTGGATTAGATCTAGGTATTGTGAGAAAAAGAGAATGTATACTCACTCTAGGGTGATGGAACTCATGTTGGTCCACTGGGTGAGAAGGCCCAAAAGGTAAGATACATATGCTAGTTGGTATGCACTCACAAAAGAAAAGATGGCTATGGGGAAAACCATGCCGCTAGATGGGCTTCCCGCTCAACCATATCAAAGTTATACCTCCAAATAACTTTAACAAGGTGCCACAAAGGAAAATTTTGGTTCGTGCTTCATGAGACAAGCAAAGCTTCATATGTTTAGAACTCATGAAAAAAAGGAAAAGTACCACAGGCATGCAAGTTGTGTTATGCAAGGTGGAAAAAGTGCAAAATGTAAAATATAAAAATGTAAAATGTGAAAAGATGTTAAAAGGAGTCTTGTTAATTTCATGCAAGGTCTGTCACTTAGGGAACATTGTTTCTAATGTCTCCAAGAGAGGACCAATAAAATAATATTATATTCACAACTTAAGGGATACAGTGTGTTGCATCACGCCACCAAGAGGAATGTAATATGCTAAGATAGATCACACTTATGAAGGACATCACACCCAATGTCATCCACAAAGTGACAGACACATCATCGGAATGGTAAGGATACACTAGGAACCAAGAATGAGAATGAATTATGGTAATGTATTTCCCCCACCTTAAAGGAGGGTGATCCCATAATAGTGGTTTACAATTTTTGGCCAAACTCGACACTGAAATTATTATTTTTAACTAAATCTTCACATTCGGGCACCTATAGCGCTAAACTATGAGGAATTTGAAGATGGTGCAAACTAGAGTCTCATCAAATTTTGTCTGTAGATTCTAAAAATATTTTTTTCAAAATTTTTGGAATCAAATTGCACTTCTTTTTCCATCTCCCATGAAAATATTTTTTTTTCAGAAAACAACATTTTTAAAAAGTGACGCACAAGTATAACATAACCTTTTCCATGAAGGATAAAATTCTAATTCTTTCAAATTTAGATTTGTAACTCTGATATCTAGTGCTTCCACTTGGTTAGATAGTTTTTATTAAATATTTTTTCCTTAATCAAGTTTCAAAGTCAAACCAATTACAATTCGACATACACCGTATAACACAACTTTTTTTGTATGTGTCAAAATTTTTTTTTTTTGTTTGATCAAGGACTTCAATATCTAGTGCACTCATATTTTTCAATTTTTTTTTGATAATCTTCTATTTTTCCACATGTGAAGAACAAAGAAATTCATTTTTGATGAAAAACCTATGTTTAATAAAACTTAAAAAACAAATACATAACAAAACCAAAACATATTAAAATTATATTCATTGGATAGTTTGTTTTGAGGAATACCATAATCATTTGAAATAAATTTTAAATGAATTCATTTGATCCCCCAAAATCTAAATCAAAAGTGATTTTTTATCAGCATTTTGATAGGTGTAAAGGAGACACATTTATAGGTATGGTTTAAAACTAGCGAGGTTCTATCCAAGGGGGTTTGATCTAAGGTGATTTGATCAAACCCTCTTCAATTGGAATCCTTAAAATGAAACTTTTTAAGGCTTAAATCATTATATTTTCTAAAAATATTTGATTTCAACTAAAATTCATTCATCTCAGGAATTGTAAACCACTATTATGATAGCACCCAGAAATTTCTACACATTATTCTATTAGAAATTTCTTTAAAGTAGCAAAGGAAAGAAAATGAAAAAATAAAACAAGACATGAGAGCCAAATTGGAAATCCCTATGCCAATTCATATGTTTCAAAGTTAGGCTGCTTCATGAAAATGAAAAAAAAAGAATGGGAGTTTCCCCCCAAAAAAGAACACACCAAATACATAAGGGATCTATGGATTTTGGGTCAATATGTTCGTTGCTGCAATGTGTTTATGAAAGATCTCAGAATTGTATCATTCCCCAAAGCACATAGAATTGGAAGAATAACACAAAGAGAGAGAAAACAAAGGAAGAACAAAGTCCATTTTGGGTCAACATGGAAGAGAAATTGTGGCCTCAATGCTTTGCATCATCCCCAAAAGGAAAAAACAAGCGAAAAGTAAATGAAAAGGAAAAAGAAAAGGAAAATATTTTGGGTCAACATGAAGGAGATTTTGTTGTCTCGATGCCTTGTGTCATCCCCAAAAGGAAAACACAAAAAAACAAGAGAAAATGGACCTTTTGGGTCAAGATGGAAGAGACATAGGGCATTTCTACGCTTTGTGTCATCCCCAAAAAGAAAACGCAAAACAAAAATGAAAATGTGAAAATGTATGACATATAGAAGAATAGAGATACAAATAGAAGAAGTGTATGAAGAGAGGGAACATCAAGTGCATGTTACGGGGGAACATGATATGCACATAAAATGGAAAAAGAAAGAGAAAAATAAAAGAAAAATGTGAAAGGCTAGAAAGTAGAATACAAGTCAACCATCTAACAATTCATCCACCTCCCAATCATGTTCAATGTATTGTGAGGGTAGTTGACTATCCAAAAGAAGAATTGCAAGTGTCGTACTATGAGATGCACCAGGTTCTTCACTTGGTTGAGATGATTTATCATGTAAACTGATGGTAGATGAAAATAAATAGTTTAGATCATTATGCACTTTACCATCTATTTTTTCAATCTCCTCATCGTCATCATCATCAAGATTGATTACAATGGAGGATGAAGAGTTATCTCCAAATAAGTATGTATCAAAAGTTGTGGCTGTTGGATTGGTTCATTTTGTTGTGCAAATTACAGTGGACTATCTCATGGTAGGTCAAGAGAAGGAGGGTGGTCATCTATTACTTCCATCAAAGGTGGAGATTGGTTTTCTTTGTTTTCTTCCATGTGAGATTGATGAGCAAGGAGATGACGATGACGATGCCTACATTCCCTAGCACCACAGTTTTGTTTGATTCTATTTTGGAGTTGTTGAGTTCTAAGAGTAGATTGAGTCATCATAGGTTCCTTTTCTTCCAGAGGGGGAAGAATAGAAGAAACCAAAGAGGATGGGTCAACCACTTTCTCTTTGGCTTTGTGCGCTTGTTTAATTTGAGGAGGCATGACAAGATTGGTTTCACTTTCTCTAGGTTATTTCGATGAGGGAGGGGAAGTGTTTGTTTTTGGTTGTTGAGGAAGTGGTATTGCTTGCTCATGTTGAGGTTTAGGTGGAATCATAATTTCATCTATGATGGGAGTTGTTGAAGTGGATGGGGATTTGTTATGAAGAGACAACTTGGCTATTTGTTTGGCTTTGAAATTTTGATAGGCGATGAAGAAGAAGTCTTTACGAGGGGTAATGGGTTCTATAGGTCTAGGCCAAAAAGATTCTAAGGAGAAATTAAATTTAAAAGATAAGGTATTAAAGCCACTATGATGTATGGTAAATATTTTATTGTCATGTGGAAATTTCAAACACTTATGAACAATAGAAGGGACCACTTTCATTGAGAAAAGCCAATGGTGGCCTAGCCACAAACAAAATTGGTTTGATTGTGAAATGATAGAGAATGTTACATCCAAAGTTTTGGGACCTATTTGTAATGGGAGCATGATCGATTAAATCATAGGGCACAAAAAACTAGTATGTGTTTTAATCCATGCGGCCAGTTTATCATATTCTTCTAGATATAGCTCATGTAATACTAAAAACTCCTATGTGATCACATTCTTGCCACAAGCGAGATCTATTAATATCCCATTAGTGGGCTTATCATAGATTTGTATAGCTATGTAAAGATGACCATCAGGAAGCTTTTGTGGTATGTCTTTAGAAGAAAAAGTGATATCAAGAGATTTATTGTTTGGTCCCTTACAAGGGATAACATCTATCATACCCACAAGTTCATCCATAGGATTAACTTGGGTAACCTTAGGAGTTGGATCATGTTGTTCACTATTAGTATCAACATTCATTACATCAGTTTTTGAAGGTTCACTAGCCTTGACAAATGAAATATTTGTTTAGGCATGGGATTGGTGAAAACTTGTAAATTCTAGTTAGGGGGTGCAACAGACTTATTTCCTTGATCATTAACACCCGCAATGGAAAAATGGCCCGAATCAATGAGGTCTTGAACTAAATGTTTTAGATGCTTTCAATGTTTGGTGTCATGTCCATTTTGGTGATGAAAGTGACAATAAGCATTAGGTTTTAAGGCGGGCGGTAAGGGATGGGTGGTATCAAGTGGTTTAATGAGTGGAAAGGTGATAATTTATTGTTGAAGCAATTGATTCATTGTATTATGGAGTGTATTGGGTAAGGGAGTGAATTGGCTCTTTGGATTCCCATAGGTATAAGGCACTGCCACTTTAATAGTTGCCACTTGACTTTGAATTGGTTGGGTTGGTTGCAGTTGTGGAAGTGAATTGAATTGTAAAAATCCTCTATTTGGTTTGCGAAAGTTTTGTGTGTTGTTTTGGTTTTGTGGTTTATATTTGTCAACTCAGTTAGAAGTGGACTTGGAGTCTTGACTAGAAACTGAGTTGTGATAGTCACATAAGGTTGTGCATAAATGCATGAATGAAGGGAATTTCATCATTTAATTTATCCTAAAGATTTTTGTGCAAGTTTTGGATAAACATCTTATGCAAATGTGCATTAGGAATCCTAAAATCAATTTGAGCATACAAGGACTAGTATCGTGAGATAAAATCAGTTACTTTTTCATTTGTGTTTTGTCTAAATTGCATGAGGTTAGCCATCATATTTTTAGGAGTCATGTGAACTTGAAAGTGACTTATGAAAGAATCCACCAATTCATTGAAAGATTAGATGGAATGATTGGGAAAGTTTGAAAACCACTCTAATACAGTATCTTTCAAGGTCCTTGGAAAAAGTTTAGTTAATAATTTGTCATCAAGAATGAAATCACTGCATAAAGCTATATAACCATTAACATGGTTGATAGGGTCTCCTTTACCTCCGTGTTTCTCAAACTGAGGCATTTCTATCCCTTGTGGCATCGGGGTTCATAATATTTCTAAGGATAAGGGGATGTTATGGACATGGTATGTGGTTGGAGCATTTTGACCTTGTCTAATGGTGGAAATTTGTTGTTGCATGGATAAAATGGTGTTAAGGAGCTATGTAAAAATAGGATCGGGATAAGTAGTTTGAGGTGGAAGAGAAGATGGTGATGGAGTGTATGGAATGTGAGGGGAAGTGAAAGGAACACTAAGGGGTGTGAAGGTGGTGGAGGGTACTTGCAATGCCACAAGATAACTAGGAATTCTAGTTGGAATTGAGAAAGGAGCCACATAACTAACCTAGTGCATAGTTGTGGTGACTTGAGGAGTAGTATAAGTTGGTATGGATTATATGGTTGAAGGTGGAGGAACTTGAGGTCCTCCTTGGACTACAAGAATATTTGTGGATTGGAAATTAGAAGAGGCATGTTTATTGTAAATCTCAAAAAATTTCTTCATAATGTGTAAGCCATCATCAATTTCAATCAATTGATGAAGGTTTTCTATTGCGAGTATAGTAGTGGTGGAAATGTTTTCAAGTGACAAGTCTTGTTGTAAATGTACAAAATCCTCATCAATATTAATGACCTTTTCTTGCAGAATGAAGTTTTTTTGGGTGTCAACATTCATTGGATGGAAAGGTGTAGGCATAGAAGTGGTATTGTCAATGCCTAATGCACCATTGTCCATACTAGGAGTAGGAGCTCTTGAGATCCCAAGGTCCACAATGAAAGTGCTATCACAGGAAGCCATGAGTCTAGAACTTCGTCTCACTAAAGTATTATCAATGGGGCACCAAACACTCATCCAAGTACCACTAAAGATGGGGTGAATGTAAATGCAATGTAATCTAGGAGTTTAAAATGCAAATAACAAAAATTCTGCTAACTGAAACAAAGAGCTAACTACAGAAAATAAAAATGCAGAAAAATGCCAAAAAAATGCCAAAAATGTTGTTTAAAAAGTGCAGGTGGACTGATTCACCCAGGGTGGCAAATGAGTCCTAGTATGAGATTTTTTTATGTTTTTAATAAATTTTAATGTGATTATAATGCTATTTAGATGTCAATTAAGGATGTAGAATGTAGATTGAGTTTTCTTAATGATATGCAATGCAAAAATGAAATCTACATGAATCTTTCGATAATATAATATGAAAAGTCCAAGAATACAAAAGCAAAACAATACCATAATTGAATGTTAATACAAGTGTAATCTAGGATGCAAAATACAATTGAATTCAGAAAATGCAAAGTGTTCAAAATTTGGGCTCACCAAAATGAACCATAGATTTTTGGCACCTTACACCTTTCTAGCTCTTCTAGGGTTTTCACTTGAAAGGAGAAAGTAGGGCCAAAAATGCTAAAGGGTTCATTCAAATTATGTTATGTGTAATGTTATATGAACTAGATGAAATTAACTAAATGCGATTAAGTGGTCTAGATGACTGATTATGAATGCAAAACTAAGATTTATGCTATGTTGGAAAACACACTGTGATATGAAAACAATGAACTAAAGAATAAATGCATAACAAAAAGATAAAGGCTGAATCAGAGTGCACCTGGGTAGGATTTCAGGAATCTAGAATTTTTTGAATCCTATTTGAAATTACTGAAAAATCAATGGTGGGACTCATTCACCCAGGGTGGTGAATTAGTCCTCCTTCTGGTGAAAAACTATCAGAAACAGGTTTCTGACTATCGGGATCTAAAATCTAACAAAACCTAGATTTTTCAGTCTTAAGGTGGGACTCATTTGCCACTGGTGATGAATTAGTCCTCTCCCAAAATTCTAAGAAATTAGGAGACAACTTTGCAACACCAAATTTGTAAATATTTGCTTGGTGGGTTTCCAAAGTCAATTATGCAAGAAATAGACAAAATACCTTCTCCAAGCTTGAAAAATGATTGATTTGACTTGAAGCACCTAGTTGACTTGTTGACCAATCTTCAATCACCTAAATTATTGTTAAATCCACATATAAAGGTTTGCAAACACACATGCAAGAGGGGAAAAATGGTTGAGGGTTAGAAAATAGGGGTTTTCCTTGGTCAAACTCCACTTTGGTAATCAAACCCTTAATGAAATAATGAAATGAAAGAGAATGATAAACAAATAACATGCAAATTCTATCAACTTACCAAACCCTTATTAATGAAAATCTGAAGTTGTGTCAATGGATGTTCCAAAATGTTTGATTGATGCTTGATTTGATGTTGTAAGGTGCTTGAATGCTTGAATGAATAGGTGAAGGAGTGAACTTGATGAATGGGGGTTGAAATGGATGTAAAAAAAACTTATTTATACAATCTTGTGCCTTAGAAACCTATTAATACCTCACCATAGGATGACATCAAGTGATTTTGAATAAAAACATGAAAGGAATTTAAATTTTTTGGATTTGGAGCCAAGGGGGACTCATTCACCACCCATGGCGAATGGGTCCCACCTAGGAATTGAAAATGGATGTTGAGAATTAAGTCATATTTAATGTTGTTTCTTAGGTTTACATTCAAAAATACACTTAATTAAAGCTTATAAGGGCATAAAGGGGAAAAATAAATCATAAGAAAGGTGTGAATAGTGAAGTTGTGCCTAGAAAAGCATGAAAGCTTGTTACAAGACTTTACAACACTTCAAAATAGGACTTGATTATTGATGAAAAGGTGATTTTTAGGTGAATTTTAATGAATAGAGTCTAGAAAAGTGTAGAAATGCTTTACATCACTTCACAACACTTTCACAAGACATCATTATTTAAATTTAAGTACCTAAATATGCATGTTCAAGCCATGTTACATCATTAAATCAGATAAAAATAGATCAAACATCATGAAACAATAGCTAAAAGGCCACAAAAATGACAAGGGGTCATTTTTCTATAGCACAATCAAAATTTGTTGTAAGGCCGCTTGGAGCATAGTGTGATAAGTAGGTGAATTCTAAAGAAGGTCCCAAAGGGATATCTTTGCGGGAGTATTTTTAAGTTGTTCAACAAGATCATACTCCTTAGGAGTTAATTGAGGAGGACTAAGAAAGATTGGAGTAGGAAAAGGTAATGGTGTTGGGTTCGGTTGTGGTGGTCATGGATTGTTTCGAGTGTCATGTGTGTGAGCAACATGATCATGTGTAGGTGGGTAAAGGGTAAACTCAGGTTTATGTGGAGGTGGAGGTTGATGTGATGATGGGTAAAGGATGAGTTCAGGTTGGTTTTGAATTTTTTATTTGTGTGAAGGTGTGAAATGAATTAGAGGGTTCTTAGGATGTCCCACAGGGTATGTATGAGGTCCATTGATTGAGGGAGATCTAATGGACACTTGTGCATTCATAACCTTAGCAGTCTTGGTTTGTTGTATCTCTAATGAAAGGAAATCAAGGATCAACTTGTTATCTAAGGAAGACACATTATTATGGTTGCCATGTTCTAGTACTGTGATATGCTCCCTAGAAGGAATTTTTTTAGGAGAACTAAAAATCACATTTTCTTGGAATTCATGGATTGGTTCTTCTAAAATGACCTCATCGCAAGTAAGGGAATGATCAATGGTTGGATATTAATGTTTATCGATAGTGGGGGGATTAGGGGAAAACTATATTTGATTGTTATTTTTCTGTAAGGTCTCATTTTTTTGTTCCATATTATCTACCTAAATAGGAGAGCTTACAATATGGTCATCCAAGTTTGAATTTTGTATAGTAGCTTCATCACAAGTGGGAGAGGCATCAAGAGAAGGACCACTATGGTTGTCAAATAGATTGTCCCAAATGGTAGGAGCATTAGGGAAGGGAGGTTCAAGATTCTCATGACTCTTAATAGGTATATCTTCTAACACCAACCTATCCTCTTTGCATCAAGGAGGGATATTAGGAGATAGACAAGTTTGATTGTCATGGCTAGAGAGACTAGGTAAGGTGATGTGTAGGAATGTTTCTATGATCTCATGTTCTTGTTGTCTAACATCTTCCAAAGGGGAATAAGGAGATGGAAAATCAAGACTCTCAATGCTTGTATCTTCCTTCACCAAGATACCTTCATCATGAATAGGAGAGGTGTCAGGAGAAGAACAAGTATGATTATTATGATTGTCTACACTACCATTCTCACCAATGGGTAATGTAATAGTAAGAATTGTGTTAATGTTTTGAACATGTTTCTTAATGACCTCATCATTGTAATCGAAATTGAACTCATAAGAGGGAATTTTGTATTTATGCAATCCATTTTTAACCAAATAAAAACCACATCTTTTGAAGGAAAACATGCCATGATGGAAAATTAAAGAAAGGGAAATGCAATGAATTAAAATGAAATGTTGAAATGCAATTTTCAGATATGAAATGTAATTTTCAAGTATGAAATGCAACAACTTAAAATAGAACATGAAAGATGACAACTATATATTTTTGTAATGAAAACATGATGTAATGATTATTCTACAAAATTTGAAAGGTAACAATTTGAAAGTAAATATGCAAAAGAGGAATACAATTTTTTAGATTTTAAGAATAACAATTGATTGATTATGTGATGTAACAATATGAGAATGCAAACTTGAAATTTAAAACATGCATGAAATGAGCTAATTTAAGCTGGATCTAATGAAATGCATGTTACAAAAACTCAACCAACTGATACAGGTAGTTGATGGCAGCAAACAGAAGCTTAAAAATAGGGTTTTTCAGCTCTGTAAAAGGCAATTTCAGGGTTGGATAGGGACTAAGTCGCCCAAGGTGGCGAATTAGTCCCAGTAGAGATTTTTTTGAGTTTTTTCATGGATTTGGATACTTGCTATGCTATAGGATGCAAATCTAAGATGCCAATGAAAAATTTCAAAAAAAATTAATGATTTAAGATGCAAAAATACAACCTATATGTACTTTCACCAATGCAAAATTTGAAACCATAGAATGTAACTTTGAAAAATGAAAAATGCTTTGCAACATAATTCTAGGAGAGTGATGGACTCCAAATCAGAAAAAAAAATATTTAGAAAGTCAGGTTCACCAAAATGTGGACAATGATTTTGGTTTGCCCAAGGTTGCCTCTAGCACTTCTAGGGTTTTTTCACCTAAAAGGAGAGGAACTGGGGCCAAAATATTAATTTCTACACTCAAGATTAATGTATGGATAGATGAAATATGACTAATTGTAATTTATAAATGTAATAAATTGATAAAAGAAATTATTATTTAATGATAAACCTAAGATATCCAAAGTGCTAGAAAACATAGTGTTGTATGTGGGTATGTGCAAGATTATCATGGAAAAAATAGGCCCTTAACTGGCAATGAAAATTCAAAAAAATAAGAGTTAGGCAACTTGACATAAAAATTTGAATAAGTTATCTATATTATTTCAAAAATATGTAAGAATAGAATCTGTGGAAAATTGAATGTATTTTCTAAACTACTAAGTTTATTTTTTTTTTTAAAAGTCTATTTGGTGAAAAATTGAAATTTCAATGCAGATACTTAAATTCAGAGGAAAATAAAAGTAGGTGTCTATCTAACCACCTAACCACAATAAAATGATAATATTTTTTTATAATATTTTAGATATAAGTAGAGACTCATGTCTGGATGTGACACATATTTTTTGTAATTTTTTTTCCAAGTAAATAATTAATTATGAATTTTTATTACAACTTTTAAAAATATAAAACTCAATTCGATCACCTAACTTGGTCAAAACTTCATAAAATTCGTTTTTTTAATCCTATAGTATTTGACATAGAATGTGATGCATATTTGATTGAGAAAAATATGATACCCATTGATAGTTATAGATTTTTTCAATCGACTTATCAATCGGCCTTTATTACGTAATTCTAATAGAAATGATGTTATTAAATTCAAAGTAGTAATTTATATTGGTGAGCTAAGGTCTCCTCTACAATGCCCACCGTTTTAGTAATTTTATTTCAATAAAGTCCTTATTTATGGTTGAAGTCTAGAAAAAAAAGTGAGTTGTCAAACACGTTTTTTGTGTTGACTTTTTAGGATTAGCATGTCCAAGCCAAATACCAAAGCAAGCCCAAGGCTAATCCCAAGGCAATAAATTCCTTGTTAGAAATATCGGATATCCATTTCAAAGTGGATATC